>CAWUFW010011691.1:0-595877 GCA_963921515.1 Calotriton arnoldi
TTGTGCTTCGTTCAGTTGCAATATTGCCCCTGGGTGAGGGTGGTAGTAGTGGTGGGCATCCTGCCCCCTGGCTAAGGGTGGTAGTAGTGGTAGGCATCCTGCCCCCCGTGGGTGAGGGTGGTAGTAGTGGTGGGCATCCTGCCCCCCTGGGTGAGGGTGGTAGTAGTGGTGGGCATCCTGCCCCCGTGGGTGAGGGTGGTAGTAGTGGTGGGCATCCTGCCCCCCGTGGGTGAGGGTGGTAGTAGTGGTAGGCATCCTGCCCCCCGTGGGTGAGGGTGGTAGTAGTGGTGGGCATCCTGCCCCCTGGCTAAGGGTGGTAGTAGTGGTAGGCATCCTGCCCCCGTGGGTGAGGGTGGTAGTAGTGGTGGGCATCCTGCCCCCTGGCTAAGGGTGGTAGTAGTGGTAGGCATCCTGCCCCCGTGGGTGAGGGTGGTAGTAGTGGTGGGCATCCTGCCCCCTGGCTAAGGGTGGTAGTAGTGGTAGGCATCCTGCCCCCCGTGGGTGAGGGTGGTAGTAGTGGTGGGCATCCTGCCCCCTGGGTGAGGGTGGTAGTAGTGGTGGGCATCCTGCCCCCCGTGGGTGAGGGTGGTAGTAGTGGTGGGCATCCTGCCCCCCGTGGGTGAGGGTGGTAGTAGTGGTAGGCATCCTGCCCCCCGTGGGTGAGGGTGGTAGTAGTGGTAGGCATCCTGCCCCCTGGGTGAGGGTGGTAGTAGTGGTGGGCATCCTGCCCCCTGGCTAAGGGTGGTAGTAGTGGTAGGCATCCTGCCCCCTGGGTGAGGGTGGTAGTAGTGGTGGGCATCCTGACCCCCGTGGGTGAGGGTGGTAGTAGTGGTGGGCATCCTGCCCCCTGGGTGAGGGTGGTAGTAGTGGTGGGCATCCTGCCCCCTGGCTAAGGGTGGTAGTAGTGGTAGGCATCCTGCCCCCCTGGGTGAGGGTGGTAGTAGTGGTGGGCATCCTGCCCCCTGGCTAAGGGTGGTAGTAGTGGTAGGCATCCAGCCCCCCTGGGTTGGGGTGGTAGTAGTGGTAGGCATCCAGCCCCCCTGGCTAAGGGTGGTAGTAGTGGTGGGCATCCTGCCCCCTGGCTAAGGGTGGTAGTAGTGGTAGGCATCCTGCCCCCGTGGGTGAGGGTGGTAGTAGTGGTGGGCATCCTGCCCCCTGGCTAAGGGTGGTAGTAGTGGTAGGCATCCAGCCCCCTGGCTAAGGGTGGTAGTAGTGGTAGGCATCCTGCCCCCGTGGGTGAGGGTGGTAGTAGTGGTAGGCATCCTGCCCCCCTGGGTGAGGGTGGTAGTAGTGGTGGGCATCCTGCCCCCTGGCTAAGGGTGGTAGTAGTGGTAGGCATCCTGCCCCCTGGGTGAGGGTGGTAGTAGTGGTGGGCATCCTGCCCCCGTGGGTGAGGGTGGTAGTAGTGGTGGGCATCCTGCCCCCTGGGTGAGGGTGGTAGTAGTGGTGGGCATCCTGCCCCCTGGCTAAGGGTGGTAGTAGTGGTAGGCATCCTGCCCCCTGGGTGAGGGTGGTAGTAGTGGTGGGCATCCTGCCCCCTGGCTAAGGGTGGTAGTAGTGGTAGGCATCCAGCCCCCTGGGTTGGGGTGGTAGTAGTGGTAGGCATCCAGCCCCCTGGCTAAGGGTGGTAGTAGTGGTGGGCATCCTGCCCCCTGGCTAAGGGTGGTAGTAGTGGTAGGCATCCTGCCCCCCGTGGGTGAGGGTGGTAGTAGTGGTGGGCATCCTGCCCCCTGGCTAAGGGTGGTAGTAGTGGTAGGCATCCAGCCCCCTGGGTTGGGGTGGTAGTAGTGGTAGGCATCCTGCCCCCTGGCTAAGGGTGGTAGTAGTGGTAGGCATCCTGCCCCCCTGGGTGAGGGTGGTAGTAGTGGTGGGCATCCTGCCCCCGTGGGTGAGGGTGGTAGTAGTGGTGGGCATCCTGCCCCCCGTGGGTGAGGTGGTAGTAGTGGTGGGCATCCTGCCCCCTGGCTAAGGGTGGTAGTAGTAGGCATCCTGCCCCCGTGGGTGAGGGTGGTAGTAGTGGTGGGCATCCTGCCCCCTGGCTAAGGGTGGTAGTAGTGGTAGGCATCCAGCCCCCTGGGTTGGGGTGGTAGTAGTGGTAGGCATCCAGCCCCCTGGCTAAGGGTGGTAGTAGTGGTGGGCATCCTGCCCCCCTGGGTTGGGGTGGTAGTAGTGGTAGGCATCCAGCCCCCCTGGCTAAGGGTGGTAGTAGTGGTGGGCATCCTGCCCCCTGGCTAAGGGTGGTAGTAGTGGTAGGCATCCTCCCCCGTGGGTGAGGGTGGTAGTAGTGGTAGGCATCCAGCCCCCCTGGCTAAGGGTGGTAGTAGTGGTAGGCATCCTGCCCCCTGGCTAAGGGTGGTAGTAGTGGTAGGCATCCAGCCCCCTGGGTTGGGGTGGTAGTAGTGGTAGGCATCCAGCCCCCTGGCTAAGGGTGGTAGTAGTGGTGGGCATCCTGCCCCCTGGCTAAGGGTGGTAGTAGTGGTAGGCATCCTGCCCCCGTGGGTGAGGGTGGTAGTAGTGGTGGGCATCCTGCCCCCTGGCTAAGGGTGGTAGTAGTGGTAGGCATCCAGCCCCCTGGGTTGGGGTGGTAGTAGTGGTAGGCATCCTGCCCCCTGGCTAAGGGTGGTAGTAGTGGTAGGCATCCTGCCCCCCTGGGTGAGGGTGGTAGTAGTGGTGGGCATCCTGCCCCCGTGGGTGAGGGTGGTAGTAGTGGTGGGCATCCTGCCCCCTGGCTAAGGGTGGTAGTAGTAGGCATCCTGCCCCCCGTGGGTGAGGGTGGTAGTAGTGGTGGGCATCCTGCCCCCCAGGCTAAGGGTGGTAGTAGTGGTAGGCATCCAGCCCCCCCTGGGTTGGGGTGGTAGTAGTGGTAGGCATCCAGCCCCCCCTGGCTAAGGGTGGTAGTAGTGGTGGGCATCCTGCCCCCCCTGGGTTGGGGTGGTAGTAGTGGTAGGCATCCAGCCCCCCCTGGCTAAGGGTGGTAGTAGTGGTGGGCATCCTGCCCCCCTGGCTAAGGGTGGTAGTAGTGGTAGGCATCCTCCCCCCGTGGGTGAGGGTGGTAGTAGTGGTAGGCATCCAGCCCCCTGGCTAAGGGTGGTAGTAGTGGTAGGCATCCTGCCCCCTGGCTAAGGGTGGTAGTAGTGGTAGGCATCCAGCCCCCCTGGGTTGGGGTGGTGGTGCGCATTCAGGCCCCTGTGTGCATATGTGGCATTGGTGATGGGCATCCCGCCCCTATGGTGCTGCTGTTGCTGGTGTAAGTATATTCAGATTCCCCGTGTATGTGTGTGATGTGTCGTGTACGTGTTGTATGTGTTTTGTGGTTGGTGTCTGGCTTACCTTCTGCGCCGTACGCGTCCGTGCCTGTTCCGGTAGTAGATGTAGAATATTGGTATGATCGGGACGAAGGGATTCATGGTTGGTTCGTGTCGTTCGTCCTTCTCGTTGCTTCGCGTCGTCCTCGTCGCTTCGCTCGTCCTCGTCGCTCGCGTCGTCCTCGTCGGTGCCGTGTTCGTCTCGTAGCCGTGGATCGTGTTGTGGCGCGATTCGGAGCTTATGTGCGCCTCTCCCGGATGCTTTGACGTGCCGTGCGTAGCGACGGGTTCGGCGCGTACGGGAAGCGCATCGTACTTGTCCGGCCGGACGGGGCTGCATTTTCCCTTCCGTGCGACTCGATTCGGCGTTTCCGGATTCGCCTCGGTCGGAGAACAGGACCTGGTTTGGGTGAGTACGGCTCGGCCGGAATTTTTGCTGTTGTGCGCATCGTACTTGCTCGTTCGGTGTGCTGCACGGATCGGTCGGGAAACTGGCTTTCGCATGGCTTTTTTCCCGACCGAATGGTATTGGGTGCGCCTCCGACCGAGATCGGAATCGGCCCCATAGTTTTTAAGATTCTTTGACGATAGGGGGTTAGGTCATAGCTTGTACCCATCACTCCCACGGAGCATGTTTCACCCTGAGGTACATAGTGTTATTTTGATCTGCAATTTGCTCGGTGTGCAGTTTTTGTATGGCAGAGTTCTCTTCAATCTCAGCATCCTTATCCCGCAATGCATTAAGCGGTCAATACAGATTTGGGTCACCTGTGGTCGACATCTGCACTAGAATTCCTCCAGTCTGGTGTCCCATGTGTTTAGAGACATAGGGGCAGAGTTGAGGTGACACTTTCCTTCATCATGGTCCTCTTTTGTTCTGGCATTAAGGCACTACTGTCGGCTGGCGTCTGTTGGTGCAATTTCTGTATGGTGGTAGGATGGCGGATTTCCGAGACTACCTGCTCCCCACCAACATCGCGGCATTCAGAGGCAGCAAAGAAGCATGAGATTGCCGTCTTGGAACCTCCACTGCCCAATCCGCGGGAGGAAGCAAGACCTGCGTCATGCTGTTTCAGCCCTAAGCTTGCTCTGACTAGAGCACTAGCACCAACCCCACGGGACAGTTTGACAACTTTCAGCACCATGTTTATCGTAAGCACACAGAGAGGAGAGTCAGTACTGTTCTTCACCCGCAGTATGCCATTGCATATTTGTTGAACCCATAGCCCCAGGAGGGAGGGCGAGAGATGACGTGGCTGGGGGCGAGAGGGCAGGTGTGAGGGAAAGTGAAGCACACTTATAACAGAGGGAGGGCGGGGCAAGCAGAGTGTTAATGTCCAGGCTACTTACGGGTAATCTTCGTTACTCTGAGCCCAAGCCTTCCCCAAAACAGTCCTTAACTGTGAGATTCCATCTCTGTCCATGCAAAATATCAGTAAATTTAAAAAAGATTAACATATGTAAATACTGAAACTGAACTCGATAGTGAGAATAGAAAGCATGAGAGGATTGCCACGTGGCAGCACAGCAGATGTCCCTTAAAGAAGCCCCTCTAAAAGAAGCGCAGGAAGCTGACAACTCCTTAGTGGATCTACCCTCAACGACAAATGAAAGAGGAGCCAGAGCCAATTCATAACACAAGATAATGGTGAACTTGATCCATCTAAAGATAGTTGATTAAAGATGAGAACCGTTATTTGACAACCCATAGGTGATAAATAAGGTATCCACTTTGCAAAATGCAGATGTCCTGGACAAACAAACTATAAAGACTCTATGTACGTCCTGAGTATGAAGAACTTCCTCCTCAGCCGAGAAGGGCTTAAGAAAAACCACAGGCAGAACAATGTCCTGGGAGCAGTGAAAAGCAGACTGGACTTTTGGCAAAAAGGAAGGACTGCGACGGAGGACAACCTTGACCGGAAAAAAACTGAATAAAAGGGGAAACTGAAGGCAATGCACACAGGTCCCCAACCTGTTGTCCTGAACATATGGCAACCAAAAAGGCCACTTTTTGTGTCACCAACTTGAGACACACAAATTCCAATGGTTCAAATGGAGGAAGGGATAGAATTTGAAGACTTTTTCACAGAAGAGAGTGAGAGAAACAGCAGAGTTGCAATCTCCCAAGTACTATATTATCACAAAAGGCAACTGCTTTTATCTGTTATCCTACTGGATATACAGACTATTGGACTGGTAAACTCGAGACCGGTGAAACCCCGGAAAAGTTTGTCCTAATACATAACCACTCTAGGTGTTGGGATATCCACAGATATTGGAGAAGACGCCTCACTCACTAATAGTGACATGCTTCATCATTGGCGTCTTTCCACACCCAGGTAAGATGGTACTACCTGGGCGGACTCAACCAAAGATGTTATGGGAGTTCTTATATAAAATATTGACTGGTTATGCAGGGAACCAGATGGGTGATATTAAAAATACCTACAGGTATGACCACACTCTATGTTTTATTCTTGGGGTACCTGGGGTATCAGATAAAATCGTGAACTCATTGGGGTTCTTTGAATTCAATTTGTTCAAATATACCCTTTTTAAAGTGCCAACATGTTTCGGCCCGCAACGAGAGCCCTTACGGGTCTGGGGCCTTCATCAGGGCTAGAATGTCTACTTCTAGGTGTCCCTGCTCAATGTTACGCGATTCACTAATGCAAAAGAGTGAGGCCTATTGCACTCACCTATGTTTCTTATTATTCCAGTAGTTTTTCTAAAGGAAAAGGAAACAAAATAGTGGACAAGAAATTTTAGGGGATTCTCGCATTGAAAAAGTTTTGAATTATATTATCACCGTGACTTATTCGGTACACTTAATCTAACTGTTTTGGGTGAATGTTATCTACGATCTATTGATCTACAAGTGCCACTACCTCGCAAATCTCTGTGTCCCATGGTGCTCTCTACATTTATGATGAAACAATTCAAACAGAAGCATGTCACTATTAGTGAGTGAGGCGTCTTCTCCAATATCTGTGGATATCCCAACACCTAGAGTGGTTATGTATTAGGACAAACTTTTCCGGGGTTTCACCGGTCTCGAGTTTACCAGTCCAATAGTCTGTATATCCAGTAGGATAACAGATAAAAGCAGTTGCCTTTTGTGATAATATAGAATTTGAAGAACCAGATTTAAATCGTATTGAGGAACCAGGGAATGGACATTTAGACCTTGAAGAAAACAAATTCAGCAAAAAGCAAGAGGCCAAAGGGAAACTTCAGCCACAATCTCTCCTCTAAAGGCCTGAATCACAGCCTACTGAGCTCTAATGGCGGAGACTGCCAACCCCATTTTGAAACCATCCTGGGGGAGGCCCAAAATGTTTACAGGTGCACACAAAGCAAGCAGCAAACCCTCAGACCAGAGATCTTCAATGTGTGGGGCGTGACCCCCAGGGGGGCCGTGGAGTCCTGGGAAGGGGGTTGTGCATTCCCCAAACGCACTGTTGTGCCTGGATTCCAAGTTTGTTTTTGTTTTGGAAAAAGACAGCCCTCCTGGGACGGCTAATTTCACTTGTTAAAATGCTTCCGTTGAGTCTCCTGTGCTGCGAAAAGTTTTCGTGCCAGGGTGTCTGGTCGCATGAAAGAAATGCAAATGTGCCCTATTAGTTAATCTGCAAGTGCAGAGGGTGCTTGGGACCCTGTGAATCACTCCAACCTTTGTGATGACAAAGATTTGGGGTTTTTTGAGTGGTGGTGCAAAGAGTTAACAACTGGGCTGTGAAGTACTTGCTATTAATCCTAACTGTAGTCACACAGCCCTTAGTACCCCTAAGGAGGTGTTGAAGGGACAGTTATGTAAAAAAGAAATTGCATTACATACGCCCTGGTATTACTAAGATCTAAATTTTGGAAGCGCCATTTTATCATGAAGCTATTTACACATTTTGTATCAGTCTATCTTATACTGTGTGTAATGCAATGCGAGTATAAAATAATGACTTCCATATTCACAGTGCTTTCTGTCACAGGCTGTGACCTCATAGCACTAGAAATACACAAGTCACTATTCTCCACTGCACCGACCAAGATTTAATTTTGTGGCTCCCTGGTTACACACAGACCTTTGCAGTGAATTAACTAATAGAGGTTTCATAATGTGCATTTCCCACTGAGTAACAACTTTTTTATTTATTTTTCATTTACGCTGCCCATTATTTTATATGTAGGTACTTAATGGTGAAAGACCTAAAAAACCTACAGAATATTTTGGAACTTATTTATGCAAGGCTTGCGCCACCACAGCATCACTTTTTTTGACGCTCCGGCGGCGCCAATGTCTCAACCATACATATGAGGCAGTGCAAAGTCACCCTGCATGACTTTGCATGGCCTCATAGATATGGAGTAAGAAAAAGCAGCACAAGTCACTGCATTGCCTTACTCTGCATCAAAGAGGTGTTCCATAGGCGTTGCGTGGGAGTTCCCACGCATTACCCATGGATTTTGATGCCGCCCCATATTTACAAAATCACGTAAACCTGGTTCAGTGCCAAAAACATATGCCTCCCCAGCAGAAGCGTAACGAGGAGAAATGTTTTAATTTCTCCTTGTTTTTTCCTCTTTCCATGTGTGCTGCATTCTACAGCTCACGTAGAAAGAGGAAAACACCTCTTGGGATTGTTTTTGTGAAGGAAGGTGAACCTTACTGCACAAAACCAATCCTTCCTATGTTGGTGCTAGGCAGCAATTTGTGCGCCAACGCAAGAGGAAAGGACAGGAATGCACTGTATTTCATAAATATGGTGTTTTCCTGCCCTTTCACATTGGTGTAGGGCAGCGCAGCAAGAAGACTTGCAGCGCTGCCCTATGCCAATCCCTCATAAATGAAGCCCTTTGTTTTTAGCTACACCTCTGACCACGCCCCCACACGCACTGACCTTTTGTTTGCTAAACACTGTTTAATATTATTTCCCAACCGTAAAAATTATTTGCTGTGGGAATTGGGGCGTTTATGGTTGTTGTTGATGAGGAGTACCAGGTTCTAGAAATGTTTGTTAGGAGGGATCCTTAGACATAAAAATTTTTGACAAGGGGGTCCCAGCATCAAAAAGTTTGAAGACCTCTGCCTTAGACAGATACCTTTTTCAAAGTTCTGCCTATGTTGATTACAGGATCTTTTCATAGATGGCGGCTAATATGGCTGAATAGCCTCAGCTACTTCTAAAGAACATCCCTTTGCCATCAAGAACCCTGTTCAACTGCCAAACCCCCTACTCAATGGACTGAGAGCTTTGTGAGACAACTGAGGTTGACTCATTGGTGATGGCTGGAGAAGAAACGTCCACGGAGGTGCCGCAGCAATCTGCCTCAACATTGGGAACCATGGTCTCTGAACTCATTCTGGCATAATCAAGAGAACTTGGGTCTGATCCTCCTGAATTTTCTACAAAACCAGAGGAATCAAAGGAATAGGAAGAAAACAATAAAGCAGCCCCAAGGCCATCTCACTGATAATGCATCCATTGCCTATTCTTTCCAGGGTGGGAACAAGAGAACAAAAGTGAGGTAAAACTGCATTCTCCCTGGTCGCAAACATGTATAACCACGGATGGCTGAACTGGAGACAAATCTGCTGAAAGACTGAGTGTGACAGAGAGGGGAAGCTCAATGAGGGAGTCTTCCTGCTCAACTGTTCGGCAGGCCCATTCTCCCTCCCCGGAAGATATACTGCTCTGAGAGATTGGAAATTGGACTCTTTCCAAGCACATATCTCCGTGGAGAGGCGGTAACGGGAAAGGACCATTCCTCCCTGATTGTTGATAAAGGCCACCATTCCTTGATTGTTTAAAAGAATGCACACACACTAACCCCTGATCAAAGGAAGAAAAAAAAACAGAGCTGCTCGGACTACAGCTAACTCCCTCCCATTAGATGACGGCTAAGCCTCCTGACATGTCCATTTGCCCTGTGCATTGGAGGATCCCAGAACAGGCCCCCACCCCAATCTGCTGGCATTCGTAGATATCACTACTGAAATGGGCTGATTCAACCGCTGTCCTCTTTCCAAATTCAGCTGACAGTCTATATTGAAGATTCGCAGACATCTGTGGCGTGAAAGGTATCAGAGCCTCGTAGTCGTGAGAAAGTGGGTTCAAATATGATAAAATAAAAATGCAGGCAACTCCAGGGAGCAATGGCTAAGGCTGATGCATTCTCCCCCTGACTCCGCAACCACAGTCTTACTGAAGCCTGAGGTTGGTGCAATTAGTCCCTCAGATGAGACATCAACCATCTGGCTCTGTCTGGAGAAAGAAAAACGTCCCCCCCTGCCATTCAAAACAGGGCCTGATGAACTGAAGCTTCTGTGCTGGGTGGAGTGAAGACTTCTCAATATTAAGGACAAACCCATAGTCTTGAAGAAGAGAGCACAACTCGTGAACATCACTCTCCACCTTAGAAAAGGAAGGAGAACTGATGAACCAGTCATCAATAAAAGGATACACATGGATAACTTGAGAAGGATAAGTTACTTACCTGTAATCCTAGTTCTCTTCCAGGGGTATACTCATCAAAGTCATAAGCACTGAATAGTCCAGCCCACGAGCGGGGACCCCGGAGCATATACAAAAATACATATATATATGTATGTTTAGAAAAAAAAACAACATGTACATAGTACCTTCAAACGTACATATATACATGTATATACATAAACATGCAGCCTAGAAACCATTCAACAGGCTAAAATGCCAAAATTGCATTGGATTTTTCATTTGAAATAAAAAGAAATGTATATAGCATTTCTATAAAGAAGAACATGCACTCCACTAGCGTTCCAACCTAGCCTTTTATTTTCAAAGAAAGGCAAGTAATAGCAGGCAATTCGCCCGTAGGCTGCATAGATAAAAACACAACATTAATAAATTGGCGCCGTGCCTTTAAGACCTTCAAGACCTCCCTGGTCCCATCATGCACCACAGGTTGGGGGCAAGCAGAAAGACAATGGATGGGGTAATTGGGGCCTTGGGCAAGCAGATGGACCAAAGAGGGTTGGGGATGGGCTGGGTGCAAGCACACGGACAACAGAGAGATCGCGGGGGCTGAGTAAGCACTTGGACAATAGAGTGAGGGTAGGCAGGAGGGACTGGACAAGAAGCATGGAAGGCAGAGAAGAACATGAGGAAGACAGCTGAAAAACACTGATTCTTGTTGGGTGATTAAACAAAAAGAAAAAAGTGCCACCTCACAAAATGAGGAGTGGAAGGACGCAAGTAATGCATCAATGCTCCAGAGGAGGGACAAACACACAAAGACTACAGAAGCTGACAATTAAGAAGTAAGCAAATGTGAGTGACAATGTAGCCAACCAATGGTAAGCAATGGGCAGCCTCTAAGCCCTCTGTAAGGTAACAAAAGGTCTTGCAAGAGAAATCATATGTGCTGTCTTAGGCAAGACTTAAAGATGGGATATCTCGCAAGTGTAATTCTGACTGCATATGCCGCCAGGTCAGGAATGGGCAGGAAGAGCGCATCACACTCAAAGTAAGTGTCATCTAGCTTTTTTACCCTGTCTTTATGGACTTCTTTGGTTGTTCCTTGAAATGCTATATGAATCATGGTTGGTGTAACACAGTGAGGAAGGAGTGAGGATTCTCTTCCTGAGGTTGCAGGAGTAATCACATTTTGCAAAAACCTCAATGGAGATTCTTTAAAGAGATGAACAATTCTTCCAGCAAGAAATTTCAGAGAGCACTCAGAAAGCTTAGCAACAATCAACCACTTACCCTGAGTGTGGAAGCCTTAGCCATGGTTGACTCTTGATGCGCAAGCCACTCAAAAGGGCTGCTGCAGCAGAAGGAGAGACTTCGGTTGGCTTCTGTAGTAGGTATGGCAGCGTGATTTTGCAAGGGAGGGAGTTAACCTCCTCCCTTGGACCCTTTGGACTCCTTGGGAAGATTAAGGAACTCCAAGGTCGCTTTTTAGAAGTCAGGGAAGATGGAAAGGCTGGACTCTTAGTAAAAGAGGAGGGGCCTGCTTAGACTCTAGAGTCGAACTGACGTGTCAGGAAAGAGAACAGGGATACCAAGAGGGTACGAATGATACAGTGACTATTTGTCAAGTGTGGGAGGCAATGGGAGTAAGAAGCTTCAACCACCCTGAGCTATAAAATAAAGGGGAGAAGAGGGCAATTGTTGAGGAGAGACAGAAGGTTGGGTCCTGATGGAAGCTCTTTCTCTCTTCTATTTTTGGACAAGTCTTTTTTAAGGGAGAACGACTTAGAGGCCCAGATATTAAAGGGAAACTTGGAACAGACACTGGAGATTGGGTCCTCTCTCTCTCGCTCTCTTCTATTTTCAGGAATCATAACTGAACCGATATGTTATTGGTGTGAAATAGCTATCTTGATCTGAAACCATAAATAATACTACCTCATTAGACTGTTGAGAAGGACAATGATTCATTAGCTCCGAAGTTGGATATCCCCCTCTATTGTACTAAATAAACTAAGGGAGAGAAAATCAAGCTCTGTCTAGTATGCATTACAACTTCAGAATCTTTATTTGAGCCAGAGGGTTGCCTGTTGATGTCCTAAGATGAAAAAACATCTTTGCAGCTGTCTGCAAAAGTGATGAAACTAGGGGAGGTCACCCAGCGGGTCGCCAGCTGGAACAAGTATCTTCTGCGCCCTGCCTGCTGAAAGGTCCTCTTCCCAGTATTCTATAGTTTGATCTTCATTGTCATCATCAGTTTTTATACCTGAGTGATCATCCGCTTGTCCATCCTCCAATTCATGAGGTTCCTCTTCACTCTTACTCTCAGTGAGACCACTTCCCCAGCAACCATCCGCCCCTGCACTCCGTTGAATAAATTCACAAGCAAGAACAATCAATATGTATGAAAACTCAGACAAACCTGTGTATGCAATCATCAATTATATTTTATATGACAAAATTCTTCTAGATAAATTTACACCGAATTGTCACACCTATATTTGGAGCTCACTTTATTAGGTTGGAATATTTTTCTAGGAGAACTTTGTCTCCTAAAATTTCAGTAGTCCCCCTCTACTCCTGCTCATGCATTTTCCAGGGTGTTAAGCAGTAGTCTTCCTGCTGACAAACACCTGGTCTGGCAAGACCAGAGCACTAGATGTTGACAGGGACGCCACCTTCTCCAGGTTCATCAGCCGCCCCTTGGTGGTTACCCAGCAGTTGCCTATAATGCTGAGGTCTCTTAGAATGGAGAACCTTCAACCGGAAAATGCAATTATTTAGCATGTCTTCTCTGATTAATTAATGGTAATGCATTTTTGTCCATGGCTTAGGATTTAACCACTGGCTTCCCTATAAACTCTCTGCTGGATTAAGATTAAGGGGTGACGTTGGATCCCTCTCAATTGAATAATTGTGCTCATTAGGGGGATTTTGAATTTGGTTCCTATCAGGTCGTTTTTCTTGATCACTAAAATTATATGGGATTGAATCAAATGTATGATTAGGTGTCATGGTGATATATGAATCTAATAGTTGGTCATATAGGTCATATTTTTATACTACAGATCTTACTCTTCTAGATGTTAAGACTCTGATTGGACTAATACTTTGCATGCAGTATGGGTTTTAAGGCAGAACTTTTCTGTCTCCTTGGAGCATTTTGTTAAGTGCATGAAACTAAGTTGATTTAATTGGCCAATTTTGTCTCCTCTTAGGCTTCCTAATGGTCTTGGATCTTCAGGTGTTAGACTGTAATTGCTTGGGTCTCCTGTTATACTCCTGGTTGGACATGTGTGCAGTGCTAGTCTATGGTCGCTCTAGTCGCTACAGGTCCTCTCTGTGGGGTATGCAGTTTATGGTTAAATTCTTGGAAATTCCAGTTCCCTTTCTAAAGTTGGAGCTCATAGGTAGAACCTTTTCAAATGTATCTTTCTCCTAACACTACCTGGCAAACAAGGCTGATGGAGAACTGTGTTGTAGCTGTTTGGTTCTAAGATTGATTCACGATAAACTACGAAGTAAGGGTTAACCTTTGGTCACCTTGTTCCCTCCTATGACTTCCGCTAGGCTTCGGCATGAGTTTTTAGGGCCATATTATTTTTGGCCGACTTTATCACTTCTTTGGACAAGAAAGATGGAAGGCTGGGCTATAATCACTCGAGTTCCCTGGAATGTTACCTGAAAAGACAGGAATTAAGGATGATGCCTTCGTCTATTAGGTTTCCTATCAATGCCCCTCATGGGATTGAACTGTCCTATTTGGTCAGCTGGAGGATTAATCTTTGATCTAGTAGGCTCCCTTTATGCCCTTGCTGGAATTGGTCTTGAGGTTGGAGGTAGCTTACTTTTTCATAGTTAGTGGAGTAATCCTGTGTCTACCATGTTCCATATTATGCCCCTGTGTTCTTGGTGCGAGGATGGAACTAGCTTACTTCTGCAGTGGTAAATAAATCCTTGATCTAGTGGGTTCCATCTCCTGCCTTTGCTAGGCTTGGCTTTGAGGTTGGAACAAGCTGGCTTTTTTATATTTGTAAGAAATTGGAGTATTAGTTGTGTTGGAAGTAACCACATCAAGTAATAATCACATTCCTTGACAGGGTGAACCACAGAAGTTACTAAATAAATCTGAGCTCAACCCGCTGGTAGCTATAGCACAGAGCATACAGGCTTAACTTAGAGGCAATGTGTAATGTATTATGTATGTATGTATTTATGCAGTAGCAAAACAGATATAAAGACAAAACAAAACATGAGAAAAATCCCAAACCAATTTGGAAAAATAGAGAATATTTTAATAAATAAACAACACCAAATCGACTAAAATCCTTTCGGGAAACTGGAGCTATGAATTTTTAATGTTTAAATACAAAAATAGCGCTAAAAAGCATTAAGTGCCATTTACAGTCATCTGGTTGCACTTGACCAGTACCAATGTACAAGTTAAGAACGACCACGATGGAGCACAGGTCGGATACAGTAACCAGATTTGTCCCGCTTGGAAGCTTTACCTTCGACTTAGTCTCTGAAAAGGAAATCAAAAACCGTCAGTAAGGCAAGGCAGAAGGGTGTGGCAAAAGTGGGCTCCATGACATGGAATAGAAGCTGGATGAGGCCGAGGTGAGGTAATTGACCTATGATAAGATCTGCTCTTACATCAACAACGCCCTTTCAATCAGGGAATTGTAAGCGCGCTACTCACCCGTGAGGGTCTCAAGGCGCTGAGGGGGGTCCGCAGATCTGTTTAGCCGAAGAGCCAGATCTTGAGGGTCTTCCTGAAGGTGTACAGGGAGGGGGCGCGTCTGATGTCTGCCGGTAGCTCGTTCCAGGTCTTGGCTGCAATGTGAGCGAAGGATCTTCCGCCTGCTCTGGCTCTGTGGATGCGCGGGGTTTCGGTCAGTGCGAGGTTGGAAGAGGTTGGAAGATCGGAGGTTTCTTTTGGGTACGTGGAAGTTGATTCTGTCGTTGAGGTATTTGGGTCCGTTGTTGTGTAGGCATTTGTAGGCGTGAATGAGGATTTCGAAAGTGACTCTTTTCTCCACGGGGAGACAGTGGAGACTTCGTAGGTGTTGGCTGATGTGTTCGTGTCGGGGGATGCCGAGGACGAGTCTGGCGGCGGTGTTCTGTATTGTTTGGAGTTTGCGGAGTAGGGACTTGTTGATGCCAGCGTAGAGTCCATAGTCCAGTCTGCTGGTGATGAGTGCGTGGGTGACTGTCTTCCTTGACTCAGGGGGGATCCACTTGAAGGACTTGAAGGTCTTGCGGAGGATGCGGAGGGTGTTGAAGCAGCTGGAGGTGACGTTGTTGACCTGTCGGTTCATGGTGAGTGATGAGTTGAGTACGATGCTGAGGTTCTTGGCGTGGTCTGAGGGGGTAGGTGAGCTTCCAAGGGCGGTCGGCCACCAGGTGCTGTCCCATGCAGAAGGGGTGGTGACGAGGACTTCTGTCTTCTCGGCATTGAGCTTCAGGCAGCTGTTGGTCATCCAGACTGCGATGTCTTGCATTCCTTTCTGGAAGTTGAGTTTGTCAGTGGTGGGGTCTTTGGTGAGGGAGAGGATGAGCTGGGTGTCGTCGGCGTAGGATATGATGTTGAGGCCGTGTTGTCGGACGATGGCTGCAAGGGGGGCCATGTAGATGTTGAAGAGGGTGGGGTTCAGTGATGAACCCTATGGGACTCCGCAGGTGATTTTCGTGGGGTCGGAGAGGAAGGGTGGGAGTCTGATCCTTTGGCTTCTTCCGGTGATGAATGGTCGGATCCAGTCCAGGGCTGTTCCTTGTATGCCTGCGTCGTGTAGTCTGGCGACTAGTGTGCGGTGGGAGACGGTGTCGAAGGCCGCTGATAAGTCGAGTAGGATGAGGGCTGCAGAGTGGCCTTGGTCCAGGAGGGTGAGGATGTCGTCTGTGGCGGCGAGTAGGGCGGTCTCTGTGCTGTGGTTGCTTCGGGATCCGGATTGGGATGCGTCGAGGACGGCGTTCTCTTCAATGAATCGTGTCAGTTTCCTGTTGACTGTTTTCTCTGCAACTTTGGCTGCGAAGGGGAGGAGCGAGATGGGCCGATAGTTCTGGAGGTCGGTGGGGTCAGCTGTGGGCTTCTTGAGCAGGGGTCTGACTATTGCGCGTTTCCAGTCATCTGGGAAGGTGCCTGTTTTGAAGGTGGTGTTGATGGTGCGTTGTAGTTCAGGTGCGATGGCGGCCGCAGCTCTGTGGTAGATGTGAGGGGGGGCAGGGGTCGTGGGGGCCCCCGAGTGGATGCTTTTCATGGTCGAGGTGGTGTCTTCGGCCGTGATCGGTGTCCAGTTGGAGATGGTGGGCTGGCTGGTGTTTCTGGGGGGCCATTTGTGGCACCTGGTGGATGGTCGATGAAGTTGTCATAGAGGTTTTTGATCTTGAGGTGGAAATAGGTTCCAAGCTTGTCGCAGAGGTCTTGGGATGGTGTGATGTCTGTGGCTTCGCTGCGTGGGTTGGTGAATTCCTGAATGACACTGAAAAGTTCCTTGGAGTTGGTGGAGTTGGCCAGTATTTTGTTGTGGATGAAGTTCCTCTTGGTGGCTCTGATCTGGTTATGGTAGTCCGTCAAGGCGTCCTTGTAGGTGGTGTGGTTTTCGGTTGTCTTGGTGTTTCTCCAGTTGTTCTCCAGGCGTCTGCAGGTGCGTCTGGCTTCTTGGAGAGCGGTGGTGAACCAGGCGGCTTTCCTGGGGCGTTGTCTGTCGGGGTTGCGTAGCGGGGCGAGCTCGTCTGCGCAGTTGAAGATCCAGGTGTGGAGTTCTCTGGCTGCGTTGTTTGCGTCGGGTGCCCAGGTGTGGTTGTCTCGGGTGAGGGTGGAGTTAAGTTGCTCGTTGGTAACCTTGCTCCAGTTCCTTCGAGGTGGGCGTTGGGCTGGTTTGGGTGCCTTGGGTTTGTTGATGGAGAAGTGTACGCAGTGGTGGTCGGTCCATGGCGGCTGCGTTGTGTGGCTGAATTGGACGCTGTTTCCTGCCGCGAAGATGGGGTCGAGGGTGTGTCCTGCTCTGTGGGTCGGTGTGTTGACGAGTTGTTTAAGTCCGATGCTGGCGAGGTTGTCACGAAGGATAGTGGAGTTGGGGTCGCTGGGGTTGTCGAGGTAGAAGTTCAGGTCTCCAATGAGTATGTAGTTTGCTGAGGCGATGGCGTGGGGTGCGATGAAGTCGGTGATGGTGGTGGCGAAGGGTGTTCGGGGGCTGGGGGGTCTGTAGATGAGGGTTCCTCAGAGTGTGGCTTTGGGGGTGGTCTGGATCTGGAAGTGCAGGTGTTCGGTGGAGGGCAAGGTTTCACTGGAGGTGGTGAGGCGGAGGGTGCTCTTGTGGGCGATGGCGAGGCCCCCTCCTGGGTGGTTGGGGCGGTCTTTCCTCTGGATCTTGTATCCGTCTGGGGTGGCAGTGCTGATGTCGGGGGCGGAGGATGCGTTGGTCCAGGTCTCTGTGAAGAAGGCGATGTCGGGTGAGAGAGAGTCGAGTAGGTTCCAGATTTCCATGGCGGGTTTGTGTACGGAGCGTACGTTGAGGAGGATGCATTTTAGGGTGTCCCCGGTGCTGGCGGCGGTGTTGGAGGCCGGGGTGGCGGTGAGGGTCTGGCAGCAGTGGAGGCAGGAGAACTGGCCGTGGGTCGTGTTCGGCGAGGCCTGTTGGCATTCTCTAAGTCTTCCAGGGTTGAGTGCGAGGAGGGTGGTGGTGTCGTAGCGATGGGTAGTGGGAGGTCCAGAGTTCCTGGCGCTGGCCGCTGTCGGGTCACGGACGGGCGCAGACGGGCTTGCCTTTGGCGCGCAGACGGCGCGACCGCTGCGCGCGTCCGCTGCGCAACCGCGCAGCGGCCGCCATTAAGTAGGGGAGGTGGGAGGTAGGAGAGGCTGGGAGGCGGGAGTGGGGGAATTCCGGAGGGGAATTCCGGGGGGGAGGGGCCGCAGGGGCAGCAGCGGCGAAAGGAACAGGCAGGCACGAGAAAATAAAAACAGTGGTGGAATTAGAGCAAGACACAGATGGGCACAATAACAGTGGCACAACAGGGAAAAATTAAGAAAAAAACGGCTGAGAAAGGTTACGGTGGTTGCAGGCAGTCTGGTCCCAGTTGGAGCGGGCAGCAGGCGCAGGAGGTCGGGGTCTGGAGGCAAGAGACGGCACAGCGGAGCTGCGGGGAGAGAGTGGACCTAGACCGAGGGTCGGAGGTCTTACTAGGTCAGCAAGGACTGACTTTCAGATGCCTTGTCCCTGGTTTGATAATAGCGGTACAAATGCCTGTAAGGATCTTTTGTTGGTGCAGAAAAAACAACTGCGCAACGGGGGGAGGTAAGAGAGCGCTATGTATAAAGCCACAGTACAACTTAGGAAGATGGAACTAAAAAAAAGAGCTGTGGGAGGACCTACTCCAGGCAAGCACCCAGAAAGATAGCATTTTGTTTTGGAAGGTGGTCAACCACCCTTTCTTTAAGGTAGATAGGACGGCAGATTTAGCCACTTTAGTCCTTGCCCAGGTTTGGGAGGACCACTTTTCATCCTTATATCAGAGGGACGATTCACTTCCTCAATCTTTCCTGGTGCAGGGTGGGAAGCTGACGCTTTACTGGGAGGAAGTCAGAGACGCTATCCTATCTCTGCCTGTGGGAAAAGCTCCCGGGGCTAATGGAGTTCCTGGGGACTTGTTTAAGTCCTCTGTTGATCTCTGGAACCTCTTATTACGTTTTATATGAATGCCTCCGTTAGCTGTTCTCTTCCACAGCCATGGCTTCATTCAGTTATTGTACCTGTGTTCATGAAGGGGAACAGGCCTATTTCCCTTATCGTGGTCGAGGTTAACGTTGTAGGCAGGGTTTTACTAAAAAGCCTAACTCATTAGGCAGAGAAAGGTAAAATACTGTCCAATGTCCAAAATGGGTTTCGCTCTGGACGGGGCAAAGTGGAGCAGAATCTTAATCTCCATCTTGTCATCTATACATATACCCGGGCCAAAAAGGAGTCCCTTTATCTTGCCTTCATGGACTTCAGCTCTGTTTTTAATAAGGTCAACAGAGGGAAGCTCTAGGCAGAGCTGAGTTCCATGGGGGTGGAACAAAATGTGGTTAATTTCCTCAGGGACCTTCACTGTGGGTTGATGGCATCAGTCCACTATGGAAGTAATGTGGAATGCACCAATCACTTTACTCTTAGTAGGGGGGTCCGTCAGGGCTGTATCTTGGCCCCCTTTCTTTTTATTATGTTCATCAACCTCCTGGAGAATGCACTGCTTGAGCCGGGTGTCGATGATCCTGAGAGTCAGGAGAATATTGCTCCCAGCTCTCCTCTATGCAGATGACGCTGTTTTAATTGCCCGTACTGCTAGAAACTTGCAGCAGCTTTTAGATCGTTTTGTTGGTTTTATGGCTAGTCTGAATTTACTCACTAATTTTAAAGTCACATGTCATGGTTTTGGATCCAAAATTAAAAAGTGCCAACTTCTCTGTCCAAAGTCAGATCTTAAGCAAGATAGAAAATTGTACTTGTTTTGGAATTTTAATAGACTCTAGGCTCTTTTGGCAACTCCTAATAAAGAAGAACATTGGGAACCTTAAGAGGGCGTGTGCCGGAGTCAGTGACTTCTCTTCGCGCTTGGTCAAAAGCCCTTGAGAACTATGTTGGAGATCTATAAAGCCAAATGTATTCTCATCTCCACCTTTGGTAGTGAGATCTGGGGTTATGTGAATTTAGACTCATTTTGGGTGGCAGAGAATATATTTTTCTGGGGTATCTTGGGGGTTGGGCAATGTAGCCCTACTGAGATATTGCATGAAGAGCTAGGGATGAGATACATTGCAGATTACATCCGACTGCGACCTCTTTTGCTGTGGTGTGTAGTTTGGTTGAAGGAAGAATTAACTCTTAATAGATCAG
This sequence comes from Calotriton arnoldi, assembly GCA_963921515.1. NCBI lineage: Eukaryota > Metazoa > Chordata > Amphibia > Caudata > Salamandridae > Calotriton > Calotriton arnoldi. The sequence goes on from CAWUFW010011691.1 coordinate 19,633, forward strand.
TCATGTATGATTTCATGCAGTTGGATAATATGTCCAATATTCCCTGGCTGGTCTATGTTAAAGAGAATCTTAAAACCCTCGGGAAATCAGAGCTATTCACAAACCCTCAGGGAATGATTAAACAAGATGTTGCTTGGTTAAGAGAAGCATTTCACCATAGAGAGGAAAACCTCAGCTCTGGTTAAGACATTATTTAAAAGCTTTGCAATGGTAAAAACAGTTCCCGGGATAGAGCCACTGAAATGCCTATTCACCAGCGTCTTTTGTTGACCTATTTTAGGCTGGGTTTGTTCCATCAGTTGATCTTTCAGAGGGTCTCTGGATTAAGTATTCTGAAACACCCACATGTACCTGTGATTTGTTCTCTAAACGCAACACTTTGCACATTGTTTTGATATGTCCTTTATGTAAATCTCTTCAGCATAAGCTCCTAAAACATCTTTTTATGTCCCTGGACTTTTATCAGGCTAGACCTGCTTTTTTATATCTACAACTTTTAGCTACCCATAAAATTTTGTTTTAATGTGTCAAAGTTTCTTAAGGAGGTTTATAGTGCTGCACGATAGAGAATGATCTTGGGGATAGCTGGCCTTTGATGCCTTTTATATTCGTATACTATGTCATTCTATTGTTTTTTTATGTATAAACTGTTGGACATGACACTAGTATGATTTTATTATAAAATCGAATAAAGTAAATATTGATTGATTGATTGAATTGACATTTGGCGGGAAAACTCAAGAGTGGGAAAAATTTGAATTTCATGCCCAAAGACCTAGTTACTTACCTTCGGTAACACCTTATCTGGCAAAGACTCTATCTAGCCATAGATGCCTTACCGGAATTTTTTCGTGAGCAGTATACGTGCGTGCCGGTAGGTGGCATCGTTCGGCTCTGCGTGGCATCATTTGCGCCGGAAGCGACATGCGCTGTGCCTGTATAGGTGCCACCCCAGGCTGCTGATGTTAGTTTCTTTTCACGACTTTCCACGCCAGGAGCGCAAAGGCACGAATAACACAAACCACATATGTGGAATACTAGGGCCCTGAAACGAGAATAACCTTGACCCTAGAAATCTGTTCGCAGAGCGGGAAGGATGGGTGTGTCAGTAAAGAATCTGTGGCTAGATGGAGTCTCCACCAAATAATGCGTTACCAAAGGTAAGTTGTTCATCTGTTAGAGACTTCTAGCTGCAGCTTCCTTACCTTAGAAAAGACACCCAAGCAATACCTCTATGGAGGAGGGGGCTGCAAAACAATTTCACACTAAAAGGTCCTGCAGGACCGAACAGGCTAAGTGCCCATCACTAAGGACCTGACTGTCCAGGCAGTAGCGCTTGGTAAACGTGTGTAGAGATGCATGTGGTTGCACCCTTAGTTCTGGTGGAATGAGCACACAAACCCTCAGAGGGTTGCTTCTTGGCACTTATTTCTTTCAGGTCAAATAATCAAGTTTGCTACTAATCATAACTAGCTGTTCAACTCAATGGATAGCATACAGATGTTATGTAGAGTGCATGAAAGACACCCAAAATACAGCATAATGAGGCTTCCACATTTGTTACAATTGCTCTTTGAGAAAGCAAAAATATGTAGGTTATTAGTGATCTCAAAGGTTTTCCACAAAAATGAATGAACTTTATATGCACAAAAGAAAACTATTACAAAGTACTTACTTTCCATACTTAGAGTCCCCCAGTAACAGCTCTGGCGCTCTATACCATCGTGTGGCAACATAATCGGTATATATATCTCCATTTGTTGTTAATGTCCGAGCAAAGCCAAAATCGCATACCTTAATAATTCCAGACTGAGTAATTAAGATATTCTCAGGTTTAATATCACGATGCATAATCTGTAAAACAAAATTGAGTTTACAACCCAAATTACATGAATTAGACCCAAAAATCAATCTCTTTTTTTTCCCAGTTATTAAATATTATATGCTTATACAGCACTTAATATCAAGGGGTAGTTTATTTCTCATAGTTTGTTTCCCAATGTAAGGAGTAAATAAAGTGATTTAGTCAGCTGCCAGACAATATCTTTGTGGAACCAAATAGCAGATCAAATTTCCGTTTGGTGTACCTTTTGTGAAGTAAATGTTTTATGTGACCAAATTATCGTAGTGCAATGAAAGGTCAAAGATAAAACGTGTACCATTATATAAAAATATTCTGTATTTAAAAAAACAGTTTATAACTTCATAATCTTTCCTTAATAATTGCCAATTGTATCTGTAAATGGAAACATGTTTGAATCAAGCCATTAATTAATATTAAAAAAGAGGAATTGCAGAAAAAAATCAAAATCAAATTGGAGTTAAAAAACAATTCATGCTCAACACAGCTCGAATATCCTTTCATATTGCCATCCAGCCCTGCCACTGCACAAGTGTATCTCCCCCGACAGTGGGGGTTGCTTACCAGCACTGCAGTAGACCACTACCCGGCCACTACTGCAATGTTCCAAGACGTAGCACGCAATTTTTTGGGCCAGCTGCAGCTGAGGGGATAAAAAAAAACAAGCATTTGCAATGCAATAGGTCTCGCATTTGCGAGAATGTAAGCTATTGCCATTGTAAATGACAATGCCTTTTATTTATCTGTTTTGATAATTAACACATAAATAAAAGGCATTGTCATTTACAATGCCAATAGCTCAAGCTCCTGTAAATGCGAGACCTGTTTCACTCCAAAGAAGTGGCCGCCATTGTCCCGGGCTGCTTGGAAAGTGAAAGCGCGCATGGCACGCTGAATGTTGCAGGAAAGCATGTTGTGTCTGCAGTAGGAGAAACTCATTAAAGAAAATAATGCTTACAGACTAAATAAAGCGATACCAAAGGGGATGATGGACGGAGCGTTAGAGCAAATCAAACACTCACCCCCAGTCAACTGATCTGGGTTTAATCCATCATCATTCTTTAGCTCACTCCACCACCCCAGTTCAGACATGGCCATATGCAAATCAGTCTGACCCTGTGCCTCATGGGAACAGTCCAGCCCGAACTGCCAAGCCATGTCTTCCCTGGACCGGAAACAAGCATCCTGGGACCGGTTTCGGGTTCAAAACCCTCATCAGCCAGGCTATCTTGAATCCAGTGGCAAAGTGAGCAAGGGACCCATGTCTGGGCATACCCTGCCAACTTAGGGCGAACACAGCGATACCAAAGGGGATGATGGACGGAGCGTTAGAGCAAATCAAACACTCACCCCCAGTCAACTGATCTGGGTTTAATCCATCATCATTCTTTAGCTCACTCCACCACCCCAGTTCAGACATGGCCATATGCAAATCAGTCTGACCCTGTGCCTCATGGGAACAGTCCAGCCCGAACTGCCAAGCCATGTCTTCCCTGGACCGGAAACAAGCATCCTGGGACCGGTTTCGGGTTCAAAACCCTCATCAGCCAGGCTATCTTGAATACAGTGGCAAAGTGAGCAAGGGACCCACGTCTGGGCATACCCTGCCAACTTAGGGCGAACAAAGCGATACCAAAGGGGATGATGGACGGAGCGTTAGAGCAAATCAAACACTCACCCCCAGTCAACTGATCTGGGTTTAATCCATCATCATTCTTTAGCTCACTCCACCACCCCAGTTCAGACATGGCCATATGCAAATCAGTCTGACCCTGTGCCTCATGGGAACAGTCCAGCCCGAACTGCCAAGCCATGTCTTCCCTGGACCGGAAACAAGCATCCTGGGACCGGTTTCGGGTTCAAAACCCTCATCAGCCAGGCTATCTTGAATCCAGTGGCAAAGTGAGCAAGGGACCCACGTCTGGGCATACCCTGCCAATTTAGGGCGAACAAAGCAATACCAAAGGGGATGATGGACGGAGCGTTAGAGCAAATCAAACACTCACCCCCAGTCAACTGATCTGGGTTTAATCCATCATCATTCTTTAGCTCACTCCACCACCCCAGTTCAGACATGGCCATATGCAAATCAGTCTGACCCTGTGCCTCATGGGAACAGTCCAGCCCGAACTGCCAAGCCATGTCTTCCCTGGACCGGAAACAAGCATCCTGGGACCGGTTTCGGGTTCAAAACCCTCATCAGCCAGGCTATCTTGAATCCAGTGGCAAAGTGAGCAAGGGACCCATGTCTGGGCATACCCTGCCAACTTAGGGCGAACAAAGCGATACCAAAGGGGATGATGGACGGAGCGTTAGAGCAAATCAAACACTCACCCCCAGTCAACTGATCTGGGTTTAATCCATCATCATTCTTTAGCTCACTCCACCACCCCAGTTCAGACATGGCCATATGCAAATCAGTCTGACCCTGTGCCTCATGGGAACAGTCCAGCCCGAACTGCCAAGCCATGTCTTCCCTGGACCGGAAACAAGCATCCTGGGACCGGTTTCGGGTTCAAAACCCTCATCAGCCAGGCTATCTTGAATCCAGTGGCAAAGTGAGCAAGGGACCCACGTCTGGGCATACCCTGCCAACTTAGGGCGAACAAGCGATACCAAAGGGGATGATGGACGGAGCGTTAGAGCAAATCAAACACTCACCCCCAGTCAACTGATCTGGGTTTAATCCATCATCATTCTTTAGCTCACTCCACCACCCCAGTTCAGACATGGCCATATGCAAATCAGTCTGACCCTGTGCCTCATGGGAACAGCCCAGCCCGAACTGCCAAGCCATGTCTTCCCTGGACCGGAAACAAGCATCCTGGGACCGGTTTCGGGTTCAAAACCCTCATCAGCCAGGCTATCTTGAATCCAGTGGCAAAGTGAGCAAGGGACCCATGTCTGGGCATACCCTGCCAACTTAGGGCGAACAAAGCGATACCAAAGGGGATGATGGACGGAGCGTTAGAGCAAATCAAACACTCACCCCCAGTCAACTGATCTGGGTTTAATCCATCATCATTCTTTAGCTCACTCCACCACCCCAGTTCAGACATGGCCATATGCAAATCAGTCTGACCCTGTGCCTCATGGGAACAGTCCAGCCCGAACTGCCAAGCCATGTCTTCCCTGGACCGGAAACAAACATCCTGGGACCGGTTTCGGGTTCAAAACCCTCATCAGCCAGGCTATCTTGAATCCAGTGGCAAAGTGAGCAAGGGACCCACGTCTGGGCATACCCTGCCAACTTAGGGCGAACAAAGCGATACCAAAGGGGATGATGGACGGAGCGTTAGAGCAAATCAAACACTCACCCCCAGTCAACTGATCTGGGTTTAATCCATCATCATTCTTTAGCTCACTCCACCACCCCAGTTCAGACATGGCCATATGCAAATCAGTCTGACCCTGTGCCTCATGGGAACAGTCCAGCCCGAACTGCCAAGCCATGTCTTCCCTGGACCGGAAACAAGCATCCTGGGACCGGTTTCGGGTTCAAAACCCTCATCAGCCAGGCTATCTTGAATCCAGTGGCAAAGTGAGCAAGGGACCCACGTCTGGGCATACCCTGCCAATTTAGGGCGAACAAAGCAATACCAAAGGGGATGATGGACGGAGCGTTAGAGCAAATCAAACACTCACCCCCAGTCAACTGATCTGGGTTTAATCCATCATCATTCTTTAGCTCACTCCACCACCCCAGTTCAGACATGGCCATATGCAAATCAGTCTGACCCTGTGCCTCATGGGAACAGTCCAGCCCGAACTGCCAAGCCATGTCTTCCCTGGACCGGAAACAAGCATCCTGGGACCGGTTTCGGGTTCAAAACCCTCATCAGCCAGGCTATCTTGAATCCAGTGGCAAAGTGAGCAAGGGACCCACGTCTGGGCATACCCTGCCAACTTAGGGCGAACAAAGCAATACCAAAGGGGATGATGGACGGAGCGTTAGAGCACATCAAACACTCACCCCCAGTCAACTGATCTGGGTTTAATCCATCATCATTCTTTAGCTCACTCCACCACCCCAGTTCAGACATGGCCATATGCAAATCAGTCTGACCCTGTGCCTCATGGGAACAGTCCAGCCCGAACTGCCAAGCCATGTCTTCCCTGGACCGGAAACAAGCATCATGGGACTGGTTTCGGGTTCAAAACCCTCATCAGCCAGGCTATCTTGAATCCAGTGGCAAAGTGAGCAAGGGACCCACGTCTGGGCATACCCTGCCAATTTAGGGCGAACAAAGCAATACCAAAGGGGATGATGGACGGAGCGTTAGAGCAAATCAAACACTCACCCCCAGTCAACTGATCTGGGTTTAATCCATCATCATTCTTTAGCTCACTCCACCACCAGTCCCATGATGCTTGTTTCCGGTCCAGGGAAGACATGGCTTGGCAGTTCGGGCTGGACTGTTCCCATGAGGCACAGGGTCAGACTGATTTGCATATGGCCATGTCTGAACTGGGGTGGTGGAGTGAGCTAAAGAATGATGATGGATTAAACCCAGATCATTTGACTGGGGGTGAGTGTTTGATTTGCTCTAACGCTCCGTCCATCATCCCCTTTGGTATCGCTACAGACTAAATAAGACATACCATGTAACAGCAGAAGTAAAAGAGCCAGTCCTCATGGGAGGTTACAAATGAAGACAAGGCAGTTCTAAGGAGGGACTAACAAACCGATTAATGAATCAGAAGCCAGCATTTACGAACGACAATGACACAAGCCAATGAAAAATATGGGCGGAGAGTGGGTGGGACTTCAAGTCGATACTCTAATACAGCATGCCTCACAGAGCAGTGCATGCGCTGCCCAGGCTCGACCTAAAAAGAGAGGTGGACCACTCAAAGCCAGCCCCATGAGAGACCATCAGTGTCTTTTTTAATCCGCAGTGCCAACCGCCAAGCTGCGCACTACATTGACAACAATTATCTTCCCTTCAAGTTAGAGCAATAAAGTAAATAAGTTAACCTGAACTGCAGTACAATTTGACAGGTATGTGATTTACACACACTAAACTGTCCTGATGAAGACTTGTACAAAAATCATATATCCAACCAGGTCAAAACGTTGACGCCTACATGATCAAATGCTTGCTTCATTGAGATTATAATTAGACACAACATTGAATTAACTGTTTTCCTATGGATATTGAGGGGCCAATTCCCAAAGAGCCTCTGCACTCGTGGCAGGACCTCCGCAATGGGTAACTGCAGTATGGAGGGGACTTCCATACTGCAGTTACCCATTGCGGAGGTCCCGCCACGAGTGTGGGACACCTGCCATGACTGCGGAGCCTCCGCCACAAGTGTGGAGGTTCTTTGTGACTCAAGCACTTAGTGTGCATCATTTATCAACAAGCATTTGTGTTTATTTTGTTATTTAATATTTGTCTGTATTATACCACATCACTTTCATTAGCACTGCGTCACCATTGCTCACCCTTAGGAACACCCTTATGTGATATATATCTCCTGTTTATGAAAATAGATTATTTCCCACTTAAAAATTGTGCATCTTTCTTTCATTTGTTTAATTTTTTCTCATTAATTGGGCACTCTGAGGACTACTTTTAGCGTCTTTTCCAGTAATAATTCATTGTATCAAATTATTCCCAAAAAGAGTCATCATACTGTAGCAGTGTAGGATCTTTCTGACATGGTTTCCCCCACTTTTTGCCTGGTGTCAGTGTGCTTAGACTGTAGTAAACTGGGATCCTGCTAATCAGGACACCGGTGCTGGTGCTCTCTCCTCTAAATTGAGTTGGTAAGTACTTTGTACACCCCGCAATTGGCAAACCAGTGTACCCCTGTAAGTCCCTAGTAGATGGTACTAAGGTACCCAGGGCATTGGTACAAAAGGGGTCTCCCAAGGGTTGCAGTATGTAATATGCCAACCATGGGAGCCCATGCAAACTGTGTCTACAGGCCTGCCATTGCAGCCTGTGTGATATGGTGCATTCACCTTTCACCGCAGATATAAGGTTTACCTTATATCCGGGTCACTGCACTTTGACCCTATAAGTCACCCCTAAAGTAGGCCCTTCAGCCCAAGGGCAGGGTGCATGGCTCTAAGTGTGATGATGCCCCTGCATGAGCAGAGGCACACCTACAAACCCCAGACTCCATTCTCTGGGCTTTGAAAGTGCGGGGAAGCCATCTTAAGGTATGTAGTGGACACTCGTCAACATGAGATGTCCAACTACATAATGGCTTCTCCGAACCTAGTCATGTTTGGTATCAAACATGTTGGTATCATGCAACTACTCCAATTCCAGTGTTAGTTGCCTGATACTGCGTCCTGGGGGGGGCTCCTTAGAGGACCCCCCATATATACCTGTGTAGCCTTGCAGGGTCAGCATGCAAGCCAGTGCTGCCACCGACCCAGATACTGTTCTGCCCCCTTCCTGCTGCTGAGCCTAACGTGGGCAGGGGAAGGCAGAACAAAGGATTTCCTGTAGAGGAGAGGCGTTAACCCCTCTCTTTTAGAATTAGTTGTCTCTGGGCTAGGGTGGGGGTGCTTTTGAGTGCCTCCGGACTGCTTTGAAAGGCACATTTGGTGCCCTCCTTACATAAACTGGTTTACTCCAGTGCAGGGGCCCTCAGCTCCTGCTCTGGTGCGAAACCACACAAAGGACAGGGGAGTGGCCATTCCCCTGTCCAGCACCTCCCCCAGGGAGGGGCCCAGAGATCTACCAGGTGGCCACTTGATTCTGCCATCTTGAAAGTAAGGTAAGTAGAGGCCCCTGGGAGCATCTGACTGGTCAGTCCACCAGAGTAGCGTCCCTAACCCCCCATGACAGGTGAGTCACTGCAGAAGCTGTCCAACCCCCTTCCTGGGTTATTTAAGGGCTCTTTTGAGGGTGGGACCATGGATTCATCTGGACCAAGATTCCTCTGCAAGACTCTTCCACTGCTAGACAATGGACCCTGCTGCTGGGCTAGTCGGGCCCCAAGACAAGACTACATCTGGTAGGAGAGCTCCTACTGCGACTTTGTCCCCGTACTCTGCAAAGATCCTGCAACCTCCATGGCTGTGCATCCCTCGGGGTCACATGGACTCTGTGTGCATCAAGGACAGCAAGAAGGAATCTCCCTTGGAGTGAAGGAGTCACTCCCCTGCATCCGCAGGCACCTCAACAATGACTGGCTTGTGGATCCTGCTGTCCCACAGACTCTCCAAGGCTCTGCAACACAGGTAATGGTTTTGTGGCTCTCCCGAGGTCGGACCTGTCTTCTGCGCAACTTGGAGGACTGTAAGCCCTCGCTGGAGTTGCTGGAACCGAGTCCCTATGCACTGCGTCTGTTTGCCGTTGCCAAGGCTTGTTGGCTTTCCAGTCCAGAGGTCTTCGAGTTCCAAGAAGCCCCAACCTAAAGCATCACAAAGCTGCAAAAGCAACGTCCTCACTGTACCTCTTGCGACGTGAGCCAACATCGTCAGTGTGCTGCTAAGACCTCCATGCGACTTCCTGTGCCTGCTGCCAAAGGGACTCAATGGGGTCCCCATCAACACTTAATGGCTCTCCTGCTAGCAGATGGCCAGACCTAACTTATATGTACTGGGTGAGTTCCAAGGACAGTGCTGGTCCCCATTTCTGCATTTCATCCTGCAACACGTCTGTTGCATTTGCCAAGGCTTGTTTGTGGTCCTGCTGGCCAGTGACACCCCTGCGATTGGTCGACCGACATGGGACAGCTTGTGGACGGCTCCTGAGATCCTACAGCGTCGCCTGGACTCCATAGCTGCATCTTCAAGTCTTCTGTCCTACAGTGTAGTACCCCCGAGTAGGGCTGGCATTGTGCCCGTGCACCTCCTGGACAACTCCGGGAGTCTTGGACTCTGTCTCCTCTCTCCCTAGGTACTCCTCACCCAGAATTCACACCTAGGTTCCACCAACCTGGTCCATGCGTCACTGTAGCAGCTGGAAAGCTGAGGTACCCCATTGACTCCAACGGGCGGTTCCGACAACACTTTACACCAGTGCACTTGGGCTCCCTGGTGTAGGTATCATGCTTCTCTGGGTATCCAGGGGTTGGGGTGCTCTCTAACCTCTCTTGTTCCAACGGGTTTCCTTGGGGTCCTCGGGGAAGGGTCCTGAATCGTTACAAACCTAACCGCGACATCCCCATGTTATTCATATGGACACCGATCCAGGGTAGCACCTCTGCACACGGGTGCCTATGGAATCCTAGTAACTTACCTTGGGTGGTTCCGTGCTTCCCCTGGTCTATAGATCCTTGGGTGGTAGTCTCGATTAGGCACCCTTTTCACATTCATTTTTTTAGTATATGGTTTGGCCCCCCTCCTATAGAGAGAGGCCCATGCATTTTATGTGGTTACTCATCTGTTTTCATGGTATATTTGTTGTGTATTCATATCTCCGGGCAAGAAATATACCAAAGTAGTTTAGTGGTTGGTGCTATAATACATATTAAATGTTTTACTTATTTTTCTAACACTGGTGTGGTTATTTCCTGTGTGGACATCACTGCCTGACTTATGTGGTAAATGTACCATGATCTTGGCAATGGACTGCTCCCTTCCCTGCACAGCTCCGCCTGGTAGCTGCTGCCTCAGTGGCTGCTGCTGACCATCTAGTTAGTAGTTTGAGGCCCTCCTCCACCCGCAGGGTCCCGCCTGCGCCTCATCCATGGTAGTCCAGTGGTAGAGCATCTCTCATCTGCTGCTGCACTGCCCTCTGTCTCTCTGCTCTGCCTTCTTTCTTTCTGTTCTTCTCTTTCTTCCTTCATGCCACTGTCCTTTGCCACTTTTTGCCTTTTGTCGCTTTTTGCACATTTTTCTTCTCTGCTTCTTTTGTCCCCGCCGCTGCGATCCTCTGCGGCCCCACCTCCCTTCAGTGCGACTTTCCCGCTCCCTGTGTTTCCCGCCTCCCAACTGTCCAGCCCTCCGCTGCACACTACTTAATGGTGGCCGCTGAGCAGTGAAGGTGCAGTCCACTTGGCAGTGGACTGCTCCCTTCCCTGCACAGCTTCGCCTGATAGCTGCTGCTGACCCTCTGATCAGTAGTTCGAGGCCCTCCTCCACCCGCAGGCTCCCGCCTGCGCCTCATCCCTGGTGGTCCAGAGGTAGTGTCTCTGCTCTGCTGCTGTGCTGCCCTCTGTCTCTCTGCTCTGCCTTCTTTCTTTCTGTTTGTCTCTCTCTCTCTTCCTCCATTCCACTGTACATTGCCACTTGTTTGCCTTTTGCTATTTTCGGGCATTTTTCTTCTCTGCTTCTTTTTCCCCGCCGCTGCAATCCCCTGTGGCTCCGTCCCCCCCTCCAGTGCCTTTTTCCTGCTCCCCACATTTCCCACCTCCCCGCTGTCCAGCACTCCCCTGCATACTACTTAATGGCGGCTGCTGCGTAGTGAAGGTGCAGTCCACTGATCTTGGCAGTGGACTGTTCCCTTCCCTGCACAGCTCCGCCTGGTAGCTGCTGCCTCGGTAGCTGCTGCTGACCCTCTGGTCAGTAGTTCGAAGCCCTCCTCCACCAGCAAGCTCCCACCTGCACCGCATTCCTGGTGGTCCAGTGGTAGAGTCTCTACTCTGCTGCTGCTCTGCCCTCTGTCTGTCTGCTCTGCCTTCTTTCTTTCTGTTTTTCTCTCTCTTCCTTCATTCCACTGTCCTTTGCCACTTTTTTGCCTTTTGCCTCTTTTTGGCCATTTTTCTTTTCTTCTTCTTTTTCCCCAGCCTCAGCTATCCCCCGCAGCTTGCCTCCCTCCAGTGCCACTTTCCCGCTCCCCGCGTTTTCCGCCTCTCAACTGTCCAGCCCTCCCCTGCACACTACTTAATGGCGGCCGCTGAGCAGTGAAGGTGCAGTCCACTAATCTTGGCAGTGGACTGCTCCCTTCCCTGCACAGGTCCACCAGGTAGCTGCTGCTGACCCTCTGGTCAGTAGTTCGAGGCCCTCCTCCACCCGCAGGCTCCCGCCTGCGCCTCATCCCTGGTGGTCCAGTTGTAGAGCATCTCTGATCTGCTGCTGCCCTATGTCTCTCTGCTCTGCCTTCTTTCTTTCTGTTTTTCTCTCTCTTCCTCCATTCCACTGTCCTTAGCCACTTTTTTGCCTTTTGGCACTTTTTGGGTATTTTTCTTCTTTGCTTCTTTTTTTCCCGCCGCTGTGATCCCCCGCGGCTCCGCCCCCTCCAGTGGCACTTTCCGGCTCCCCACATTTCTCGCCTCCCAGCTGTCCAGCCCTCCCCTGCACACTACTTAATGGCGGCCGCTGCGTAGTGAAGGTGCAGTCTACTGATCTTGCCCGTCTGCGCCCGTCGGCGCCTGGACCACGACCAGCGCCATGGTCCCTGGCTCTCGGACCATTCACTGCTACGACACCAGCAGCCTCTATGCCCTTAACACCGGACGCCACTCCGCCTGCAGCTGGACATCGCCGATGGACATCCAAGGCCCTTTCTCCTGCCGGAGCTGCAGCTGCACTTTCGCTTGCCACCGTACACCAGCCACACCCACTGCGCAACCGACAAACACCGGCTGCCTCAAAAGCGTCCTGCTGAACACACGTTCCTTCCACAAACACGCCTTTGAGATCTGGGACCTGCTTGACTCCGTCGACCTCGACACACATTCCTCATGGAAACCTGGATGAATTCCACCTCTGCCCCGGACATCGTCACCACCATCCCAGAAGGTTACAAGATCATCCACAAGGAGCGCGTCAACAAACCGGGGGGAGGCATCGCCATCGTACACAAAAACACCCTCCTCGCATCACCTACGCAGACGACCTCTCTACCAACATGGAGCACCTCCACTTCCAGCTCCAGACCAACCTGAAGACCACCCTCCGCAGCACCCTCATCTACAGACCCCCCGGATGTCATCCACCCTTCAGCGATTCCATCATCGACTTCATCACACCCCACGTCCTCACCTCTACAGACTACATCCTCCTTGGCGACCTCCACTTTCACCTGGACAACTCCAATGACAAAAACACCTCGTCTCTGTTGGAGAACCTCGCCACCGTCGGACTCAATAAACTGGTCACCTCCCCAACCCACTCAGCAGGACACACGCTCGACCCCATCTTCTCTGCCAGCGACATCACCTTTAGCCACACCACCGAGCTCCAGTGGACCGACTACTGCTGCACCCACTTCTCCTTCAGCAAACCTACCATACACCACCACGCCCACCGCTACCCTCGCACAAGTTGGAACAAGGTCACAGAAGAACAGCACACCACCTCCCTCAGCAAAACCCCTCCACCGACATCCACAGATGCCAACACCTCAGCATGCAACTTCCACCGATGGATCTCCGACTGCGTTGACTCTTTGGCTACCCTCAAGAAAGCCCCAAGCAAGCAACACTCCTAGAAAGCCAGCTGGTTCTCTACCACCCTTCATGAGTCCAGTGCACCTATAGACGGCTCGAGAAGAGATGGAGGAGCAGCAAGACCCCTGAAGACCACTCAGCCTTCAAGACCGCTGGCACCACACACCACCACCTCATCAAAACAATGAAGAAAGAAGCCCTGCAAAAAAAGGATCAACCCCACTGCACTCAATAGTAAAGAACTTTTTGCTATGGTCGCCAGACCCAGCACAGAGACAGCAGACATCCCACCTCCCAAGACTCTGCAACAACCTCGACACTTACCCAAAACCCTCCCACCCCACGACGCCCAACCCCACCAGATCTTGCTCAACTGGACTCCCCTCACTGCGGACGACACCCTCAAGATCATGAAGAGCATCCACTCCGGAGCACCCTCGGAACCCTGCCCACATCACATCTTCAACAGAGCAGCCACCACTATCGCCCCAAACTCTGCCGCACCATCAACTGCTCCAACTACACCGCCACCTTCCCAGAAGACTTGAAACACGCAGAGATCAACCCCTTGCTGAAGAAACCCTCTGTTGACCTGCCGGACCTCAAGAACTTCAGACCCATCTCTCTTCTCCCCTGCCCAGTCAAGGTCATCGAGAAGGCCATTATCACCCATCTTTCAGAGTTCATCAAAGCAAACCACATCCTGGACCTCTCCTAATTCAGCTTCCGAAGCAACCACAGCACCGAGACCGCCCTCCTTGACCGAGGCGAGACTGCAGCACTCATCCTCCTGGACCTCTGGGCCGCCTTCGATACCGTCTCTCACTGCACCCTATTCACAAGACTCCATGACGCCTGCATCCGCGACAATGTCCTGGAATGGATCTGATCCTTTCTCACCGGCTGAACACAGAAAGTCAGACTACCTCTGTTCCTCTCGGAACCCATAGAGATCACCTCATCATGGGCTCCATCTCCACCACCTATGACGACTCCTGGTGGCCCGCAGCACTTTGAACCCCCCCCCACACCCACAGGCCACGCACAGAACCTCTGCTTCATCCTGGACTCCTCACTCACCATGATCAACGCCGTCTAATCATCCTGCTTCCACACACTTCGCCTGATCCAAAAGATTTTCAAGTGGATCCCCACTTAGTCCAGAAAGACGGTCACCCACGCACTCATCAGTAGCAGAATCAATTACGGAAACACACTCTACACTAGCATCACCCAGAAACTCCTCAAGAAACTGAAGAACATTCAGAACGCCTCTGCCAGACTCATCCTCAACATTCCCCGCCGCAGCCACATCACCGGACACCTGAGAGACCTCCACTGGCTTCCAGTAAACAAAATAATCACCTTCAAGCTCCTCACACACGCCTAAAAAGCCCTACAAGACGCGGGACCTGCGTACCTCAACCACCGCCTCGCATTCCTCAAACCCACTAGAGACCTCCACTCCGCCCAACTGGCCATGGCTACCATCCAATGTATTCGCAAGACCACAGCCAGAGGAAGATCCTTCTCCTACCTCGCAGCAAAGACCTATAACACACTACCTCTCCACCTCAGGCAATCACCGTCACTGACTCATTTCAGGAAGGACCTTAAGACCTGGCTTTTCGACTGAACCACAGAGCCCCGTCGGACCAGCAGTTACCCTCCCCCACACATCCTTAGCGCCTTGAGACTCTTACGGGTGAGTAGCCGCGCTTTACAAGACATCTGGTTGACTGATGCACCCGCTTTACACCCTCCTGGATAAGCCTTAGCTGCTCCACAGCTACCCCTTGAGAGCTTTGGTTATCAGGGACCACCTCCACTATCATTAATGGTTGCCTGGTTTCAGTGCGGGGTGCACCAGCAATAGGTGTGCACCATATACTGAGCCAGCCTCCTACACATATGATATATACAAATTAAGCCCAGACTCTGAGGGTTACTGGTTTGGCCAGTGTATGCACGATTGTCAGGTGAACAGGGAAGCAAAATGTTTGATGCAGACAATGAACAAAGCGTTAGAGATTGGCGTGGATCGAGGAGATGATCTGCAATGGTGCCTCCATCACTTCCTAAGGGTCTACAGGCAGATGCCACATAGCACCACGTTATGTGTGCCCATGGATCCGATGTTCAGTAGACCGGTCTGCAACAGTATTCCGGAATGGAGCCCGGCAGACCTGAACGTAGAACAAACTCCGTGCTGACGGTAAGCGATGACCGACCGGGCCAGTCGTACCCGGTGAGTTAAACACTAAATGAAGGCGACCAAGTAGTTATCAGAAACCAAAGGGATGAATAAAAGGGAGGTGGACTGCTCAAGGCCACTCCCATGAGTGACCATCAGTGTGTGTCAGTTATTTCACCACAGAGACACCCACCAAGCTGCACACTAAAGGCACAACTGACTGGACTTCTGGGAACAAGCCGAGATATTCCTTGCTGGACCTGGATCAGGCCTAACTTACCGCCTTGATAGGGAGTGGAGCCTTCAGATGTGGCAGTGTGGTGAGGAGTCACTACAGCCTTGTGGGGAAGCTAAGCTCTTCCACGAATGAACACTTTTGGCAGTGCTTTAGGAACTAGTGGCCCAGCTGCCAGTGGAACGTCGAGAGCGATGAGACATGGTAGAAGAAAAGACACATCCTTCTGATACCCTACTGTGATTCTTGTGATGGCTATGCCAGGGAACTGAGGGGCGAGATGTCTTTGGGAGCTGCTACTGGTGGTGGGTGGCTCCCTGTGTGGGGTGGTGTTGTCGCTCAATGTGGGCCCTCCTGTTGCATGCCTCTGTAGGGAAGAAGAACAAGTTACTTACCTTCAGTAACGATGTATCTGGTAGAGTGGTAGAGACACAGTCTAGTCGCAGATTTCTTAACTTAGAATATCCTCCATGCGCCAGTCTGGATCCGGAGATTATTCAGCAGTTCCTCTGCGCGCCGGGGGACGGCGTCCACGGATGTGACGTCAGTGGAGCCATGTAAGTCCCTCCCGGCGCGCTGATGTCAGTTTTCTACTGTGAAACCTTTCCGCGCCACAACGCGGAGCCAATACTAAAACTGAATGTGTGGGAACAGTGTGCCAAAAAAGGGTTAAACATCGTTTAAGACGACAATGATAATAAATAATAAAATGAAGAGAAACATCACTCTGCATTGTAGAGAAAAACACTACATAACGTAAGTGACTGAAGGGCGAGAGCAGAGTACTCGCCTCATAGAAACAGTCTCGCATAAACAAAGAACGATACCCTCCTATAAAGCAAAACAGCGAATGTACGTTTTGGGAAACGACAAACAGTCTGCCACCAAATGAATGTCATGGGAATCAATAACAAGACTTAGCAACATGAAGTTAGGGCACGTGACAACATTTCTGCAACAACAGAGAATGTGCAACCACACACACTAAATGTGATCAATTGACTGTATCGGAGTCAAATAGGCCTCAAACTAATGGATAAAGGGGAGGAGGGAGGGGAGAAGGATATGACCAACCTCCACACTGGAAAAGAAACCAGGGTGCCAGAGCGTGCATGGATATATGAGCTCACCACCCATTTGCGAGAATGGGTGGAGAAGCAACCGGTAAAACAGAAGAAGACATCCTGACCTGGTGAAGGATGTGAAGCAGAGAAACACGCATGAAGGCAGAGATCACTGGCAGAAAAAAACAGTGGGTAAGAACCAAACCTGAAAAGGTCCTTGCAGAGCGGGGAGGATGGGTGGGCGTTAAGGAATCTGCGGCTAGACTGTGTCTCTACCAGATACATCGTTACCGAAGGTAAGTAACTTGTTCATCTGATAGAGACATCTAGCCGCAGATTCCTTAACTTAGAATAGATACCAAAGCGATACACCATTGGAGGAGGGTCTGCGACTCAACCCCACCAGGTTCCAAAAGAGAACTTATCCGTCAAGAAGATGGACCAAAACAGGTGGGGACAGCAAGTGTAAGCATGGTTGACACTAGACCATTAATCTCTGTAAAAGGAGCATCAACAAGTAAAAGCCATGGCACCACAGTCCAGCAGAGGACAGTTCGAGACGTTCACCTCCCAGGAAGGGACAAGCGAAAATCATAGAAACCAGAATGGCCAGTGCCCAATGGAAGAAATGGATAAGTTACTTACCTGTAATCCTAGTTCTCTTCCAGGGGTATCCTCATCAAAGTCATAAGCACTGAATATTCCCGCCCACGTGCGGGGACCCCGGAAATATAAAAATTATATATGGAAATCACATATATACAGCTCTACATATATGCATATACATATATCATTTTTTCTCATACCAATGCAGCTCTCAATAGGAGGCTAAACAATGTAATTACACACATAAAAAACTACTTTTGCCAATATATAAAAACACCAGAGGACAATTAGAACTTGAACTCGGTTTTTAATGAGCAAAATACTCATAAATAGTAAAAACTGCAAAATAAGTAGACATTGTTAGCCTACAGGCTGCATTGTAAACCAATAGCATAGAAAATGAAAACATTTTCAACAAAAACTGGCACCGTGCCTTTAAGGCAGCCATGACCCCTAGCTTCCCATCATGCCTCAGGGGTGACAGTTAGGTCAGTTGTTCTTTGCATAACCCTGAAGGTCAGGGCACAAAGATATCCTTTAACACTTTAGAAATCTCTCATTTACCTGGGGAGGCGGGTGGGTTGCTTATGACTTTGATGAGGATACCCCTGGAAGAGAACTAGGATTACAGGTAAGTAACTTATCCTTCTCTTCCAGGGGATCCTCATCAATAGTCATAAGCACTGAATAGAATAGCAAGCCCATCAACCACCTGCAGGTAAATGAGAGTAAAGTGACCCAACACAAAGAAACATAACAGCCGAAATCAGCTGTTGAACAGATTCCTCAAGGAGGCCTGGCCTACTTGGGTGTCTGCTCTGGTGTCTGATTCCAGACAGTAGTGCCTTGTAAATGTATGGACGGACCTCCAAGTTGCCGCCTTACAGATTTCAGACATGGGCACATTTTGAAGAAAAGCAGTAGTAGCCGCTTTTCCTCTAGTAGAATGCGCTCTGGGAGTAAACCCCAGGAGCTTCTGCGCTAATTGATAAGCAAGCTTGATACATGAAACTATCCATCTGGAGATGGAGCGCTTTGAAGCTGCGAACCCAGATCTGATCGACCCATAGTTAACAAATAGTTGATCAGATTTTCTTATAGATTTGGACCGATCCAGATAGAATTTTAAAACCCTTTTGAGGTCCAGAGAATGCAAAGCCCTCTCAGCTGGAGTGGAGGGATTGGGAAAAAGGTGGGTAGAGAGATGGTCTGATTCACATGAAAATCCGACACCACCTTTGGAAGGAAAGAGGGTGCGTCCTCAACACAACCCTGTTAAGATGGAAGACTGTATAGGGCTCTTTGGAGCAGAGCGCCTGTATTTCACTCACTCTGCGAGCTGACGTGATCGCTACCAAGAAAGCCGCCTTCCAAGAAAGATGTTGTAAGGTTGCTTTGTGTATGGGTTCAAAAGGCGGACCCATCAATTTTGATAGCACCAGGTTAAGCTCCCAGGGTGGTGAAGGAGGTCGTACCGGAGGATAGACCTTCTTTAAACCCTGCAAAAATCCTTAACAGCCTGTAACTGGAAGAAGGAAGGTTGAGAAGCTGAACGCCTATATGCAGTTATAGCTGCTAAATGCACCTTAATGGAAGAAAACTTCAAACCTGCTTTCGCCAGATAAAGTAGGTAAGGAAGGATGACCTCTTCCTGACCTTTGATTGGGTTACAATTGTTCTGCATACACCACATGTAAAACCGTTTCCACTTGCATGCATACGAATGCCTCGTGGACGGTCTTCTTGCTTCCTTCAAGATGGACATGCAGTCCTGCGGCAGTCCTAAGTGGCCATACTGGAGGACCTCAGGAGCCATGCCGCCAAGTTCAGCGAGGGAAGGTTGGGATGATGAATCCTCCCGTTCATCTTGGACAGCAGGTCCGGTCTGCACGGCAGCCTCTTGTGAGGACACTCTGATAGGTGCAGAAGGTCCGGGTACCACCATTGTCTCGGCCAGTCCGGGGCAATTAGTATCATCCTCGTGCACGAATGGGACAGCTTGGTCACCACCTTCGGGATCAGCGGAAGGGGTGGAAAGGCGTACACAAATGCCCCTGACCAGTCTATCAAAAGGGCATTCCCTTTCGATCCTGGTCGGTAGAACCGTGAGGCGAAGTTTCGGCATTTGGCATTTTCGTCGTCCGCGAAGAGGTCGATGGTGGGACGACCCCATGTCTGGAAGATGTCTTCGACGACCTCGTCGTTGAGCACCCAGTCTTCTCTGTCTTCGAAGTGACGGCTGAGTGCATCCGCTCTCACGTTCTGTTCTCCTGGCAGGTGGACTGCTGTGACTGCCAGATTCCGAGCCAAGAGCCAATGCCAGAGTGCTTGAGCTTCCAGGGAAAGTGTGCGTGAGCGAGTTCCCCCTGTTTGTTCAGGTAGTACATGGTGGTGGTGTTGTCCGTCTGTACTAACACTGAGGTTGCCTGAATCGAGGGAGGAAAGCTTTGAGGGCTAGGTGTACTGCTCTCAGCTCTAGCATGTTGATGTGATATGATCGCTCCTTTGGAGACCACAGTCCTTGAGTCTGGAGAGAACCCATGTGGGCTCCCCAACCCTGCAGCGAGGCGTCCGTGATCAGTGTCTGAGCAGGCGGAGGTTGATGGAAAGGAACTCCGACTTGCAAATTTTGTTTTCTCATCCACCAAGGTATGGAAGCTCGAACCGCGTTTGATGGACTTATTTTTCGTCCCAACGAGCGGTCTGCTGGTCCCACTTGTCCTCCAGATCCTGCTGAAGAGGACGCATTCGTAGTCTGGCATTGTTAACCAGGAAGATGCAGGATGCCATCGACCCTAGCAGGGAGGCAATCCGACGCACAGGTAGTTTTCTGTTGCGCAGAACCAGCTGGCATTTCTGTATGAGGGAACACTGTCTCTCCTCCGAAGGAAACACTTTTCCTACCGTGGAGTCTAGCAGAGCTCCTAAAAATGTATTTTCTGTGTTGGCTGTGAAGTTGATTTGACGAAATTCACATGCAGGCCCAGCCGGTGACACAGCTCGAGACAGCTCAAGAAATGCATCCTCACACTGTCTGGGGAAGGACCTTTCAACAGCCAGTCGTCCAAGTACGGGTATACGAAGACGCCCCTGCGGCGCAGTGCGGCTGCCACCACCGCCATGCACTTCGTGAACACTCTGGGGGCTGACTTCAACCCGAAGGGTAGAACCTTGAACTGGTAATGAGCGGATCCCACTAGGAATCGCAGGTACTGTCTGTGATACTGATTGATCGGAACGTGAAAATATGCATCTTGCAGATCCAGCGAGCACATCCAATCCCCCTGCCTGAGATGTGGATATATTTGATGGAGAGCCAACATGCGAAACTTTTCCTTTTTATGGATAGGTTGAGTGACCGCAAGTCCAGAATGGGTCTGTACTCTGCTTTTTGGCCTTTTTTCTTCACCAAAAAATATCTTGAGTAAACCCCTTTTCCTCTTTGAGATACTGGCACCCTCTCGATGGCTGACTTTCTGAGAAGGGTGGCAACCTCTTTCTGCAAGAGTTTTAACTGGTGACACGACGGAGGAACTGGAGGGATTGATGGTGGGCGATGTTGAAAACGTAGAGAGTACCCATTCTGCAACGTGGCTAGTACCCACCGATCCTTTGTGATAGCTCGCCACTCTTCGAGATGATCTGCGATACTTCCCCCACTGGAGTGGTGAACGGCGACAGGGGAAGTGAGTGTTCATTGTTTCGACTGCGTCTTGGCGGAATTGTTGCCTTGTTGCTGGTTTCTTCCTCCTCTGGAGGAGCGTCTGCCCCGATACTGCGTTTTTGCTGGCCTTGCTGATCCTGATTTTTCTGCCAATGAGGGGTTTGAACCCTCTGTTGGGAGGATCGTCTATTGTAAGGACGGAATCTCCTACGGAATTCCTTTCTTTTCTCCAGGCCCACCGCTTTAAGCGTGTCCAGTTCCGTTTTCATCCGTGTCATCTCTTCATCCGTGTGAGTCCCGAACAAAGAGGAACCAGAGAACGGAAGATTGAGGATGCGTGACTGCGCTTCTGGCCTGAGTGCTGTAAGACGTAGCCATGATGTTCTCCTTGCGCATACCCCATGAGCATAAGCATGTGCCGAAAGGGTAGCTCCATCCGCCGCAGCACTGATGACCTGGTTAGACACCTGACTGCCCTCTGTTAAGATTTCTTCAAAATCTTTACGGTCTTCCTGTGGCAACTTTTCAGTGAATCTCTGTAGTGAGTCCCACAGAGATCTGTCGTAGCGGCCCAGGAGTGCCGCTGCATTGGAGACCTTCAACATGGAGGCCGAAGTGCCACAAACCTTCCTTCCCCAGGAATCCTGCACCTTGCTCTCCTTGTCTGGTGGGACAGTAGAGGAGGATGCCACCGCATGAGTCTTCTTTGCCGCCGCAATTACGACTGAATCCGGAGGAGGGTCAGCCCTGAGGAAGAGCGGATCGTCCTCTGGTGAACGATACTTTTTAAGATCCTCGCTGGGGCGGTCTTAACACTCGCTGGCGTGAGAAAGATATCCATCACTGGCTCTATGATGCCTGGTACCAAGGGAAGCAGAGGTTTAGTTGCTGCTCTTTGGTGTAGAGTCTCAAAAATCACCGAGGACTTGCTTTGACGAGTTGGCATAGGGATACCCAGCTTTACAGCTCCTCTGCCAAGAATGTCCTGAAAAGTGTAGATGTCGTCCACCGGAGAGACCCTCGACGGTGGACTGTTCGTCAAAGTAGGCGAATAGTCTCTATGGGATGTATGAGTGGAAGAAGAGGACGGAGTAGGCGATCTGTGTGCTCTCCTCCTGCTTCTTGATCTAGACCTCCTCCTGTGTGAGTGCACCGGTGTGCGGCTGCGAGCTCTTGTTCTTGAAGGAGATCGCTCTTTATCCTGAGTTAAACGAGCCAACGGGGATCTGTTCTGATGGCTCGAGTAATCCCTGTCCGTAGCCCAGTGATGTAGAGGCCTGTGCCATCGTGGCGATAAATGGATGGAAGGCGATCTGTGGCTCTCTCTTTCCTTAGGAGACTGAGCAGGAGGCGTGAGGCTCAGCTCTTCATGCCTTGTTGGAGAATCTTGGTGACCCCCTGACACTGGGCTGTTGGACGTCGAGATAACCACCTCCGGGGATCTGGACGAACCTGAAGGTGACGAAGACAGGCTCACTGGAGGTGAGGTGTTTCCAGAAGGGCGCTTTGACGTTGACCTAGAGCGTCTAAGCGTCGACTGCCCTCTCAACGGAGACGTATGTCTCGACGTTGACTTTCTTCTCTTAGAAAGTGGACTTCTCGGCGACGAACGTCTCTCCAACACTGGTGCAGTGTCCTGCTTTGACACTCCCTGCACCCTTTCAGGAGATTGCTGTGTCGACGTCGACCGGCGTTGGACTGCCGGCGACGGAGGTCTTGGTCTCGACGTCGAAAATCCACTCGGCGGAGTCATCCGCCTCGACGGCGTGGAATGATGGATCGTCGCCGAAGGAGGTGTCCTGTGTCTCGACGCCGAAGATCGTTGCTTTGATCCCGGCGGAGATCTGTGTCTCGACGTCGATCGCCGATGAGGAGGCGGCGACGGAGAGATGCGCCTCGACGTCGATCGCCGCTGACGAGACGGGGAGTTGTGCTTCGACGTCGATCGCCGTTGATGAGGCGACGACGGAGCGCTGTGCCTCGACGTCGATCGCACCTGCGACGACGGAGCGCTGTGCCTCGGCGTCGATCGCGCCTGCGACGACGGAGCGCTGTGCCTCGACGTCGTACGCCCACCCGGCGCCGACGGAGACCTGTCTCTCGACGTTGAGCGCCGCCTGGTTGACGTCAACGGAGGACCTGTTACCTTCGTCGACGAAGATTTCGTAGTCGAAAGATGATGCGCCGGCATCACCGAAGTCTTCAACGCCGATTTCTTCGTCGCCGATTTCTTCGACGTCGATACCGACGCCGACGGAGAACAGGTCGGGACTTTTCCTCTCGACGTCGACCGAGTTCTCCTCTTCTTCTGCCTCACAGGAGACCTACCTCTTTCAGAGAGGCCATAGAGACGGATCCTGTCCCTCTCCTTGATAGTCCTTCTTGATAACTTCTTACAATGCTGGCAGTTGTCAGAAGAGTGGGACTCAGGGAGGCAGAGAATACACACAGGATGTGTATCTGTTCTGGCCTTCTTCTTGCCACATGACGGGCAAGGATCGAATAAAGAAGGCATTTCCAAAAAATAAACCTTTTCTGAAACACAAAAAGGTGCTACTTGCACTCTAGGACCAAAAGACGTCGAGTGAAAGTAGAAAAAACTAGATCTTTATAGATATTTTTTGACAGAAAGTCAAAAAAGCAAGAGCTGAAAATCCAGGGTCCTGACTGAAGGAGCCGGAAAGAACAACTGACCTAACTGTCACCCCTGAGGCATGATGGGAAGCTAGGGGTCATGGCTGCCTTAAAGGCACGGTGCCAGTTTTTGTTGAAAATGTTTTCATTTTCTATGCTATTGGTTTACAATGCAGCCTGTAGGCTAACAATGTCTACTTATTTTGCAGTTTTTACTATTTATGAGTATTTTGCTCATTAAAAAACCGAGTTCAAGTTCTAATTGTCCTCTGGTGTTTTTATATATTGGCAAAAGTAGTTTTTTATGTGTGTAATTACATTGTTTAGCCTCCTATTGAGAGCTGCATTGGTATGAGAAAAAATGATATATGTATATGCATATATGTAGAGCTGTATATATGTGATTTCCATATATAATTTTTATATTTCCGGGGTCCCCGCACGTGGGCGGGAATATTCAGTGCTTATGACTATTGATGAGGATCCCCTGGAAGAGAAGCATAAGCTTCTGTAATAAGAATAAGCAGAAATGTGCACAGGATCCATGGACCTGCAAAAAATAACGTTCCAGAGAAAGGACAAAACAGTACGGTCGAGTCAGATTGTACAAAATGAGCATACGCAACAGTGAATGCCAAGATGGACATGCATAGAGACAGATGTCACCGATGCCGAGACATACAAAATTATAACTACAAGGAGATACATGTATGTGGATAGTATGGATACACATAGGCAGACGGTGTGAACAGTGGAGCCACACCACACACATGCAAAAGCCTTTGAAACGTAGCATCAACAGCACACATGCTTCGGCAAAAAGACACAGAACGTATCACCAGGAAGTCATACTGACCAACCATACACAGAAGTACATTGGTGAAATGATACCGGCAGAAGCCGGACGCACACACAAGGCTCGCTCTCGTAAGAAGAGAGAGAGAAAAAGAGAGAGAGAGACAGAATCTGGGGCTAAGAAACCCAAGATACAACGAGGAAAAACATAGAATGTGTGCACTCTCACAATATATATACAGCAGTATATATATACATATATTATTATTTCTTTTTTTTGTTTTGATAAAGTGAAAGGCAATGGACACTCGAAGAGCATGCCCCAGACGATTACAGCAGCCCACACAATAGGTACCAACGGCACCGGAGTGAACCATAATAGGACATAACATATGTCATACATAGTAAATCTGATACATATGCATATAGAAGCATATACCTATATATTTATATATACATACACCTATGTAGATATACATATACATACACACACATACATATAACCTTATACAGATGTATGAAGGACAAAGAGCAGCTAAGGATAACGTCTGGCAGAAGCAAAGAGCAGAGCGACCTGAGCCCCTGCTTGGGAAGTGCATATGAAAAGTGAGGCCCAAGACAATGTGCACCAACAACGCGTCTGGCGTAGAACTAACTGCCGACAAGGAAGAAACCAGACAGGGTCTGAGACCTGAGGAAAGACCAAGGACAAAAGCACTTCCTAGCACCAAAGAGTAAAGAGTAGACAATACCACCAGAATCAAACACAGCCAATGCTGTGGCGCAAGTTGGACCAGCAGGTACTCAGTGCCTGTGAACGTACCCAGTGTTTGGTAACATACCGTGCCAGAACTGTATTCAGAAAAGAAATTGTCTCTGAAGTGGAACAGAACAACATGATCACAAGAGACAGACACTGGCTTATGGCGAAGACGGCCAACATAGGCAAAATGGCGGAAACGCAGCGAAACGCTTGAAAAGACAGACAAGGCAAGAAAAGGAGTATGCGTGAACACGCTGGGGCGAGCCAGACGTGGTGCAAACCCAACATTCTGGAGAGGTCTGCATCCTCAGAGGCAGGAGGGAACTACGGATCAATCGTAAAGTACGAACATGTAAACTCCGAAGAGAACTATGCTACCCTTGTGGGCTTGTCCAGAGGAGAAGTCCTACAACAGCAGGTGGAGCTTGAAGAAGCGAAAAACATATCGCTATAAGTCTATAGCATGAACTATAGTAAAACTCCCCAGATAGGAGATAGATAACAATCCTAAGAGGACCTCGCCGGATCCTCAGCTAGGACCTGCACCACCCAGGATGAACATTTCCTGGAGCATCGTACTCACACCACTCAGGAAGACACTTCCCGTGGCAAGTTAGAATGGCTATACAATAACCAACGAATACCCCACATAGGGTATGTTACATACCTATAAAATACAGGGGAACGCCTCTTGAGACTAGCTCTTATACAGAAGAATTGAAAATAATGACAGAAACAGCTGCGTAGCTGTACAGTCCGTCTGGGAAATAACAGCTTGAACCCAGAGTCTGACACCAGAGAAAAGCAGTGGCAATACTGCAACCAATGCAAACAAAACAAGAAGTCCGCAACAAGGGACTAGAAAGAATGCCATTCACTGAAACCCAGACATGAGACCCTGAACCGCTGAGTCAGCATGACTGTCAAAAAGATGGGCCCCATCAAATGGCAAGTCCTGAAGACGCTCTTAAACATTTTCAGGAAAACTGCCATCACGCAGCCAAGCATGGCGACGCAGAGCAACTGACCTGGCCATAGCCCGACCCACAGAATCAGTGGTGTCTATGGCTGATCGAATTGAAAATTTTGCGAGCTCACGACCTTCCTGGAGTAACCGAGTCAGGTCAGCCAGAGGGCCTTCCGGAAGAGAGGGAAGTAAGCGCTCCACCGAGTCCCAGAGGGCGAAAGTAGCCCATGCAAGCACGCAGGACATGTTCAAGGACCGGAGGGCCAAGCTCGTGGACGCAAACATTTGCCAAACACTTGTCTACATCCATCGAGATTCCCTAGTGGGTGGAAGCATCGGAGGAGAGGACAAAGGCCGCGAAACTGAGGCTGTCTGGACAACTAGCCCTTGAGCCCTAGGGTGTAGGGACAAACAGACTGGGTCATCTGGAGCCGGGCGGTGATGATATGCGATAGCACGTTCCACTGGGTCCCCCAAGGAGGGCCTCGCCCAGGTCCCTAGAAGAAAGTCGTACAACGACTCACCAAAAGGTAGCAAGGGCTCGACATCCGCGTTACCCTGGTGGAGCAGATCCAACAAGGGATCGGAGGGCAGAGAGATAGAAGGAGGCTGGAACTGTAAAATGTTAGCAGCTTTGCAAACGACTGTTGCAAATGCAGCACTAGCCTCCGTCACCATTCTAGGGGGCGACAGCAAATCATAGTTAGGGGACGGTTGCAGGCTAACACGTCCACCAAAAACATAAGGCCCTTCAGTCCGAGGATGTCCAAGGACCTGCAATTGCTCCACATCAACATGTTCCGAAGAATGCTCAAGCAACGCTGGTGGGGGTGTGAACCCCCAGGGGCCTCATCCTCCATTTGAAAAGGAG
Source organism: Calotriton arnoldi (assembly GCA_963921515.1). Taxonomy (NCBI): domain Eukaryota; kingdom Metazoa; phylum Chordata; class Amphibia; order Caudata; family Salamandridae; genus Calotriton; species Calotriton arnoldi. Next base: position 46,588 of record CAWUFW010011691.1, read on the forward strand.
TAGTAAAGGATATCTCCGGCGTCGAACGACGTCAAGGCGGTGCTGCAGCGACGCCGATGAACGTCGAAGGAGGCTCCATCAACCGGCGTCGGGACAGCGTCGACTCGATATTCACTGCGATGGAAGTCTGCTGTGTGGGACGGCGTTGACTCGGAGACAAGTCCCCTGCGGCCACCACATCAGACGTCATCCCAGAGGGCCTCACCGGGCTGTCCCCTGATGCTGGAGGTGGACTGTGACCTGACGTTTGTATGGGAGGCCCCACCGATGTCGCCGCGACGCCGGAGTCAGGGTACTCGATTGGCGCCGAGGGCGAACCCGCAGGCGAGCTCCCAATCTGAGTCCCTACCACCTCTGTGGGGCCAGAAGGCGCGCCAGGGAGAGGGATCAGCCCAAAGATGGCCTGCAAAGCCTGCTAATAGGCTTCTATCTGGGCTTTAGTCGCCCCAGCACATGGAAATGGTGGGAAGGCGGGGGTCAACTGCTGAGGGGCCGTGTCCAGTAAAGACCAGGAACCACGGGCCCTGACGTCACGACTACGTGAGGCCGAAGACCTTCATGACTTCCTCTTGTACTTACCTAAGGAAGGTGAGCGACGTCCTCGGGAACAACCTCGTGACCTGCCCCGAACAGGAGTCCCAGCTCGAGAAGGAGACCGACGACGCTTGGACTCCGAACGAGACATCCGGGCGGACAACAATTTCATCCTACGTTCCCTTAGGGACTTCGGCTTCAGCTGCCGACAGGCATCGCACTCCTTGGAGTCGTGGTGCTCACCCAAGCACCACATACAAATCACGTGTGGATCCGTCGCCGCCATCTGCCGCATACAGGTCTCACACGATTTAAAGCCCGAAGGCATCGGCACACTGTTCCCGGAAGCGAAAAGGCATCAGTAAGGCCAAAAACCAAAACAGGCCAGAGGAACCGATTCTCCTGGACCCGCGTCGCAGGGCGGAAAAGAAGAAAACTGACGTCAACGCACCAGGAGGGACTTATATGGCTTCACTGACGTCACATCCATGGACGACTTCAGAGCGGAGCCATGCAACGCCGTCCCCTGGCGCGCAGAGGTACTGCTGAAAAATCTCCGGATTCAGACTGGCACCTGAAGGATATTCCAAGTTAAGCAATCTGGGGCTAGATGTCTCTATCAGAGAGTACATGTTCCCTCCTCTAACGGTGAGACTCTGGTGTGGAGAGGACTGACTGGAAATGCGACGTGAATTGCGACAGAGGGAAAGCGCTACTCGAAAAGCACTGTGCTAACACTCCCGGAGCAGGGGGTGGGTTCCCCTTGAATCCCTAGCTAGGGTTACACATGGTTAACCTCTGGACTGCAGATAAGTGAGAGGCTGGAGGCACTGATTCGTACATGGGGCCGCATTGGAATAGTTTGACACATGGTGGATGCTGGATGAGCAGTGGAACAGTGCCTGAGAAGCCCTACAAAGACACCAAGAGTGGAGAATATTGTGTATGCTTCACTACCCCTCTACATTGATATCTGCGGGCACACAGCACATAACTATGCTCCATTGAAAAGAATACATGGAAACATATTGGGCGTTGAGATAATGTTTGGAGGGTCAAGTGAGCGAGATGCAACTCGCTCCCTTCCCCTGCTCATCGTAGAAATCATGGCCTGGGCCGAGAGAGGGTGAAAGCAGGTCATTTGCTGGGCTGTGCCCTGGCTGGCAGCTGAAGTGCCTCCTTCCTATGGCAGACTGTGATATAGGTTGCCCCATCACTTCGATCATGGGAGAGGATAAACCTGGAAAGGGCACCTAATGTAACACAATAGTGCGGTACATCATGGTGATTGTTGTCCAACCAACGCAGCTGTCTAATGTTGGCAGAGGCTCAAGAGGAGAAGCTGAATAAGCCACCTGCGGACCTACTACTCGCAATTATGGACTCCAGCCAAGCGCTGGAATTGAAGATCAACACTATAGCAGTGGAAATGATGCTCTTGAGAACAAACCTCTGGGAAGTCTCAGAGAGAACTTCGATAACAGAGGACGCTGTGTCGACTCTTGAGACAAATGTAATTGTTTTATGCACCACAGTGATCAAACTACTGGAAGCAACAAAAAAGCAGCATGAAAGAGTCGAGGTGGTGGAGGGCAGATCATGATGTAAAAACTGTGATTCTTGGGCTTTCCGAAATGGTCAGAGGGTCCCTCATTGGAACTCTTCTTAGAGGACTGGACCCTAAAGTCATTAAAACCTAAGGGCATCTCAAATGATTTTTGGTAGAAGGAGCACTGACCTGGGGACCTCCTGAGAACTATAGAAGCCCAGTTATTGAACTACTGCAACGGGATGCTATCCTTTAGTGGGCCTGGTGCATTTGCGCTGCTCAATTTGAGAACTTTAGGATTCAAATATACCCAAACTACACTCGATTTGTGCAGCCGGACAGAAAATCTTTTGAGGTGGTGAAAAATAAACTGAGGGGGGAGGGGCAGAAATATATGCTACTTTTCCTCGCAAAGCTTAAGGTCATCAGAGAAACAATACACATTTCTTCAACATGCAAGAGATGGCCTGGGACTGGTTAGAGGGCTTGTCTAGATGCAGGGGCCCTGATTATGGGAGGGTGGCACCCGCTTGTTAATATTGATAAATACAATGTCAACATACACCATGATATATGTATGAACAAACTCGCATCGCCGTTGAATTTACCCGATATGACCTCCCCCTCAACTCCAAATCAGAAATACGTGATCAGGCAGGCCCTGCGAACTAGGCCTGAAGCAACTGATTGACAGATCACAGGTGGGGGGACACGTAACCCTTAGACAAACACGCAAACAGGAAAACCCAGATCGATTCCACAGATAGGCAGCAACACCACAATGGTCTCAGGAGATTGGCTCCCAATAAAACACGTTTGGCCAGAGGGGGGCGTGTTCCCAAAACACCATAAAGTCAGATGCCACACTAAGTTAGGAACACTCAGCCAATCTGAACATAGCACACACACTACACGCAGTGATCACGCACTCCCCATGTCGGACATCTGGACACGTATCCACTAGCTCCGCATTGTGTCCACACAGGTTGAGAACCACCAACGTTTCTTATCAAGTAATCAGATTTATGACTCTGTGACTAGACCCATGTAGGAAAGTAGGATCTGCTTTCATGGTTAACCCCTCTTTTTGCTGGTGTTCTTCTGTTTTATGACTAGTCTGACTGGGAACCTGCTAATCAGGACCGGAGTCACTGTGCTTTCTCCCTAAATTTGACAGTGGTAAGTACTTTGGTACCTTCCCAATTGGCTACTGGTGTACCCTTCTAAGTCCCTAGTATATGATACTCAGGGCATAGGTACACCAGGGGTCTCCCATGGGCTGCAGCATGTATTATGCCACCCGTGAGAGACCACTCAAACTGTGACTCCAGGCCTGCCTTAGCAGCCTGAGTAAGCTGGTGCTAGTACCACTTACAACAGATATACGTTTTATATCTGAAGTCACTGCACGTAAAACCTACAAGTCACCCCTAAGGCAGGCCTTTCAATCCTAAAGGCAGAGTGCTAGGTTATAAGTGTGAGTGTGCCCTGCATGAGCACGACACCCCCTACAAACCCCAGAGTCGATTCTCCAGGCTTTGTAAGCGCGGTCAGCCATTTTCATACATATAGTGGCCATGCGTCATTACGCGATAGCTAACTATATATTGACTGTGCCGAACCTGTTTGGTATAAAACATGTTGGAATCATACCCAACACAGTTACTGGTGTTGGAGGAATGATTCCATGCACTGGAGGGCTCCTCCGGGAAGCCCCCAGTACTCCCGGTAACAGCCTTCCAGGGTCTGCCAGCAAGCTAGCGCTGCTGCCGACCACAGACACGATTCTGCCCTCCTGCTGCTGAGCTGAGCTGAAACAGAGGAAGGTAGAACAATAGGTTTCCTATCACAGGGAGGTGTGACCACCCCCCCAGGCAGGACTTAGCGTATTGGGCTGGGGTCGGGGTGCTTGCCAGCACCACCAGACTGCTTTGAAGGGCACATTTGGTGCCCTCCTTGCATACTCCAGTTTGAGCCAGTTCAGGGATCTCTTTGCTCCCACTCTGGCGCGAAACTGGACAAAGAACATGGGAGTATCCTCCCCCCTGTCCAGCCCCTCCTCTGGGCGAGAACCCTGAATCGTTCCAACCCTTTACCTAGGGTACTTAAGGGATTACCTGTGGGTGGCTCTTCAGATTCATTGTGGGACAAGATTAAAACCCGAAACCACTTCAACTTCGACCGTCTGGGCACCTGGACTTCGCCTGGAAGCGAGACTCCTGTTGCTCCTGGTCTCGCTGTTCCGCCAGTATTCTTTGTCGTCTGTGCCTGTGCTTTCTTAAGGTCCCCCTTCAGGCCTGTGGGCATCAAGGATACCCGAAGTAATCTCCCTTGGAGTGAAGGAGTCACTCCCCTGCATCTGCAAGCACTGCAACAAAGCTGACCGGTCTGCTGCTCCTGACATCACACAAACCTTGCAAGGCCCAGCAACACAGGTGGTGTAGGAAGCTGGGTTTCTGTTGCAGTAACCCCCCCACTTTTTGCCAGACTACTGATGCACTTTGACTTGATGTGCCCTGGGTCCCTGCCAATCAGGTTCCCAGGGCCTGAGTTCTTGCCCCAAAACTGTACCTTGTACACCCAATTGGCACTCTCTGGCCACAGGTCAGCCCCTGGTAATTGGTACCACAGGTACCCAGGGCACTGTGACCAGGGAAGGCCTCTAAGGGCTGCAGCACTTATTTTGCCACCCTTAGAGGTCCTGTACCTTTACACTCACACACTGCCTTTGCAGGCTGCGTGTTTTGGTGCACAACAAAGTGAAGAGTCGACATGGCACACATCCCTGTGTGCCATGCCTACAACCCACTGCCCTGGCATAGATCAGTCACCCCTCTAGCTGGGTGCCCTATACCAGTGGTGAGGGTACAGGTGCATGAGCCCTGTACCCCTACAGTGTCTAAGTCCATTCTTAGACATTGTAAGTGCAGTGCTGCCATTAAGAGTATATGGTGCTGGGAGTTTGTCATAACGAACTCCACAGCACCATAATGGCTACACTGAAAACTGAGACGCTTGGTATCAAACTTCTCAGCACTTTAAACCCACACTGATGCCAGTGTAGGATTTAATGAAAAATGCACTCAGAGGGCATCTTAGAGATGCCCCCTGAAAAACGACCAGCCTCTGGTGGGTTCCCTGACTGGTACACACCAGCCTGCCACCACGAGACATGTTTCTGGACCCCTAGGGTGGAAGCCTTCGCTCCCTGAGGCCAGAAACAAAGCCTTTCCTGGGCGGAGGTGTTCACACCTCCCCCAGACCAGGAAGAGCCATGTGGCAGGGGAGCTTCAAAGGCCTGGCAGCCTTTGTAATGCAACCCCCTGTCTCTCCTGCTATCAGGAGCAGGCCCCCTTCCTGTCTCCCTTCCTTTTCGGGGGGAAGACAGGCGGGAAAATTATCCAGCCCAGAAGGTGTGCCCACCTCTGCCAACCCCACCCCTCAGGCGGGGGAGGCGAGGCGAAGCCCACTCTTCAGTGCCCGTCATCTTGCAGATGGCAGGCACTCCCCAATCAGGATTAGGGATTGTGCTCATTCCCCCACGTGGGGTGAGCACACTAAGGGTTTAGTCACCCTAAGGTCAGTAGCCCATTGGCTACTGACCTCAAGACCCCTAAAACGCCCCCTAAATACTGTATTTAGGGGGCAGTCCTGAACCAAGAAGGCAGACAAAAAACCAGAAGAAGAAAAGAAAAAGAAGGACCGAACAGCCGTGCCGAAGCTAACAAGAGGAGGACACCCACTGACTTGGCCCCAGCCCTACCGGCCTGTCCCCACCTCAAACCTGCTCCAGCGAAATCCCGGTGTGTCCTGCAGCCAGCAGCCTCGAGAAACCCGGAGGACCTGCCTGCCTTCCATTCGAAAGACTCCGTCTCCCGTGAACACCGGATTTGTTCAACAACAGACTCCAGCTCGGCAAGGATCCGCGGGTCTGCCCCACTCTGCACCCGACGCCCACGGCCCAAATTCGAGTGGCCCAACACCAAGAGGAGGTCTCCCCGGCGATCCTAATCCGAGATCCGGTGATCCCGGACCTGCCTCCAGCCGACGCCTGCAGCCTCAAACCGGAAGGTCCCCCCAACCGCGACCAGGAGCTGGTAAGAAGATCCGACCCTAAAAGGCACCCCTGCACCCGACGCCCCACGGCCTTGGGTGGCCCAACCGACGGTGCCTAACCAACCCCCAGCACCCCAACTTACCTCTCCAAGTGGTGGTCGCACCCAGAAGACCTTCGTTCCCGAGCCTGCAGTGTGTTTGAAAACCGGAGACTCCCCATTGAAAGCTACAGGGCGCCCAACGCCAGAACAGCACTCTGCACCCGGCAGCCCCAGTGCCGCTGAGGGTGCATCTTTTGTGCTGGCCTAAACCCACATTTGCCCTGTGCTTAAGTCCAGGAGCTTTTCTCCCACAACCCAGTGGCCTACTCCTCAGCAGCCACCAACCGGAGGCCCCCTATCCCCCATTGGTTAGCATTGGGCCTCTGCACCTGGCCGCCCTAGTGCCACTGAGGGTGTAACAAGAGTGCATCCTTGTCCCTGGAAGACCCCTGAGTCTAACCCCAGAATACCCACTCCCACAACAAAGTACTTACCTGTTAACCGATAACACTATTTTCCTCCATAGGATAACATTGACTGTTTTTCTCTGAAAAGTTTTTAAGTGTGGAGTTGGAAAATCTTAGAAATTCTTTAAAACTGCAACTAAATAACCAAAATGCTTTTACTTACCTGTTTACAGGAAATGTCCCAGTGCAGTATCCAGGTATACTGCACTGTGTAAGAAAAGTAATATGAAAAGTAACTTACATGATATTCTACTAAATAAAACCCTTTTTAAAGTATATGTGCTGTATTCTGAAAAGCATTGCATTATCAGTAACACTACTGTAATCGTATCAAAGTACATTTACAATTGCAATTCAAACTGTGTTACAACTGCATTACTACTGTAAAGTATTTATTGCTTACCTGTGCCAGGCTTGCTTGGTTCTAGAAAAATAAAAGAACTAAAAAGAATATTTTTATAGAAAAACAATTGGTCTGAAGTTCAGTCTTTGAGTGTGTGAATTCATTTGCTGACTGAGTGGGTACAACAAATGCTTAACACTGTCCTCTGATAAAGCCTTACTGCTCGGCCACACTACCACAAATAGAGAGTGAGGTGCTATCTACATTACCTCTGCCTACCTTTTGGGTTCCACTGGACTCTGTGCACACTATACCTCACTTTGGTATAGTATATACAGAGCCAGCTTCCTACAGGTGGTGGTTCTGCAACTCCCTCGAGGCCTGACCTGTCCTCTCAGCAAGTTTGAGGCCAGTATTCCTCGTCGGAACTGCTGGAACAGAACCCCTGTGCACCGCGTTGACTTGCCGTTGCTAAGGCTTGTTGGCTCTGTACTCCAGAGAAGCTCCAGCCTCTAGCATCTCTTCCTGCAAAGACCTTCGGCCTTACCACATCCTCGGCACCGTGGGCCTGCATCTTTGGTGAGCTGCTCGAGGTCCTCTTGAGACTCCTGTGCCTTCGGCCTGTGGGTCCTCTTAAGGGTTTTCTTTGGCTTCAGTGGGCTCCCCTGTTTGCTTGGGGCCTGCTCTGACTCTCCTGCAAATGGTGAGTCCCTTGGGCCTTGCTAGTCCCAACGTTGCTCCTTTATCGTTTACCACATCTGTTGCTGCTGCCAAGGCTTGTTGGTACTCCCACCAAACACCGACCCCCTGGTTCTAGACTTCTGATGTGGGACAGCTTGTGAACGTCTCCTGGTCTTCCACAGCGTCGCCTGGTCCTCACAGCTGCTGCGATAAGGTCACTGTCATCACTCCTGCATCTTCCGTCACTGGTGGCCATTGCTCTTCCGTGCCTCTTGGTCCCCTCTGAGTGGCATAGACTCTGTCTCCTCTGCTTGCAGGTTCTTCTCATCAAGAATCCACCCTTGGATTCCATCGGACTCATCCACCTTCTTCGCCAGCGGCATCTTTACTGAAGTCCTTCATTGTGTCTACAGCGGTTTCTGACGCCACTTCACACCTATGCAGCCGGCTTCCCTGGTGTAGGTATCTTGGTTCCTGGGGTATTTACGGGTGGGGTGACTCTCCAACCTTCTGTCTTCCACGGGGTTTCTTCATGGTCCACTGGCAAGGGTCCTTCATCTTTAAGACTGCAACGCGACTTCCCCATTGACTTGTATTGAGTACGCGCTATGTTTCCACTCTGCACACAGCCTCCGTGGGGTTCCTGGGTACTTACCTCGGGTGGTTCCTTGTGTGCCCAGCTCTTCTGAGTCTCCTGGCCGAAGTCTCGACTTCGGTCGCAGTTCGCATTCTACTTCTTTAGTATATGGTTTGGTCTCCCCCTGGAGACCACTGTGTACTTGTGCTTACTTACCTGTTTACAATTGAAGTATTGTGTGTATTTTTGTAGATATATCTGGGTAGGAGATATACCAATGTATTAGTGAGTGTGTATAATAAACAGACATATTTTATAACTACACTGTATGTTTTTTTTTCGTTTAACCTAAACTATATGATTATATCTGGTAAAACAAGCTGCTTAACACTCCTTCTGGACCAAGCCTGAAGGCTGCTCTCCACAGCTACCACTTAGAGAGCTTTCTATGGTTGTCTAAGACCCCTAAAATCACCATAAGGGTTGTCTGGATTAGTTCAAGGTGCTTCACTTAAATAAGTGTGCACCATATACTAAGCCAGCCTTCTACAGCCCAGATTCCTGTTCTAAAAATAATGCACAAATCGCTTTATTACACTTTACGAAATATATAAAAAGACGGTCAAAACCAACGTTCTTTGAGACAGTCTTCAGACACTGACTCTGTTGTCTGCTCTCCTGGCCGCTGTGTTTAATTAAACCAACTGTTCCTGTTTTCCAAACACCTCCTGTCTTTCATTTTTCAAGGTAAATTCATATTCAAGCAACATTTTAGCAAGCCAGATAGGAGAGAGATTGGTTCTTCAAGCCTCACTGCAGCCAAAGGAACAGGACCCCACCCGTAAGGATTCACATCTGCGAAACAAGAACGGCAAGCAGATGCTGCAATTGATTGAAAGTTCTGCTGAATCCGCAGGGCAGAGGTCCGTCCTGAAGCCGCTGTCAGTGGGTTAGAGACTACATCTGATCCTTAGTTCCAGCATTTGGTGTATGGCAAACTAGGACAGAGATCACCTTTTTTTGATAGTCATTACGCTAGGAAAGGTGAGAGTTGTATTAGTCATTTGGACCACTTGGCGGACACAGAGGGTACAGTTGTCTCTGGGTGTGATACAGGGACCGCTTGGCGAGACACAGAGGGTACACTTGTCTCTGGGCATGATACAGGGCTGCTTGGACCACTGGGCGTCACACAGGGGGTACACATAGGCTCTGGGTGTGATATAGAGCCAGCATCTCAATCGTAATTTTTTAAAGGCGTTTTCTTAGTGCTATCAGTTTCTTAACACTGATAGTATCTGAACAAAGTGAGAGGTGTTATTCACTTGGACCACTGGGTGTGACACGGCCGGTTTACATGACCCCTGGGTGTGTCATAGGGTATAATTCGGACGTTAGGGAAGCATTTGGACCTTGGAGAGTAAGGTGCAGCTTGTGGGCCTGTAGCTGTCGAGTCACTTCTTCTCCGTGTAAATTGTTGCTATCTTTGTCCCTCGAGCCAATACTGACACACTATCGGGCTCACTTAGTTCTGTGTACCATGCAGAGCCTCCCCTCGTCATTGAGCAGCATGCGCTAGGAGCAGGCTAAGGTTTTTTTGGGCAAGGTCATTATTTTTTCCTCTGTCATGTTTTCTTCTAGTTTCATTGTGGTTTTCAACTGATGCATTTTTTTATATTGTGGTGCTGATAAAATTATTGCAAACTGTGTTTTAAGTTAAATCTTATGTCCAGTTAATGATTCTATGTGCGTAAAAAAAAGTTGTCATTTGTTTACATCTTGCTATTCCGTTGCTAAAAGTACAGTTCATAACGTTTTTGAGTTAACCAATGCACTTTCTTACAGGTTGTTATTTTCTGTATGTGTTGTTTTATGCATTGTGACAGTTTGTTTTATGCATCCTTGTCCTAAGCTTAGCCCATAGTAAAAATAGTTATTGCCGGTATAATTCCTTGAACATATTTTCCCCACACTCAGAGGAGTATTTAAGTTTGTATTAAAAACTAGTTACGTTAGAAGTGTACTAGCCCTTAAAAAGTTCCCAACCCATCATGGAGTCGCCGTTAAACCACGTGCAAACTAGGTTTCCCATGCAGGCTAAGAAGCTAGATAAATAAAGACATGAATGGCACACACACACTAAGATGCATGCTTCCCTTGGCCAGAGGGGGGGAACCTTCAACACCAACTGTTGCGGGGATTCTGCACCTACACAGAACTATGCACAGGAAAACAGGACCTCAGTGTATAGGGGTGTACCAACCTATCACCTTAGTACCCAAAATCCCAAAACCGACTAGCTATAGTGTCTCATTCGTTCTCCTCCAAAATCACGAAGCTACAAATGATTAGACAAACCAGAACACAACACTCCCGACTCTCTCAGGAATCGCGGTAGCAAGACATACCCTTTCGCTCGCTCACTCGTACTTGTCCCCAATAAGAATTGGCAGAGTCACTGTAATAGTTCAAAATGTTTATTTTAACTATCGTGCTCTATAATACAGTATACGAGCCACTACCAGCAGCAAAATGCATAAACTCAAAACAATTAGCATTGTTACAATTCCATAGAGTACAAAGGGGGCAGTCATTATATAAAGACAGTGGAAAAAGGACTATAAGGCCTAACCACCCTCGCCTTGACTGGAAGAAGTTTATTATATAAAAGAAGATCTCTGGGCTTTGTCAGCAGACCCCATACCTTAAAGCCTAGATGGAAGGTTTACATCATAGGAACAGCATAGCTCTTCTCCATGGAAAGGGCTCTCTCCAAGTGTGTTTTAAAACCACATGCATCCCCGTAATATCAAAGCACGAGTCTCCAGCAGTGCAGCTGTGTTTAGCATGTTATGTCTAGGTGCTAGGGACTGACCAGAACAGACTAACAAGGGGCATTGTTTATCGACCTTGCACATCGTGTTCGGACTAAACTCCAGGAACTCAGCAGAGAACGTGAAAAGCAGACAGTTCTCATGTGAAAGGCACAAACAGAGTCTTGCAAAATAAAGAGCAAGTAGTAACGTGCGCAAAAGCAGCATCATGGCAGCAAAGCTCATGCTAACTTAGCAATGTTGACAATGACCCTAATGGCCATATAACACCCTCCCCTTGGTAAGGTCATAGGACATAGACAAAGGACAAAAACAGAGTTTAACAGCCAAGCAGAGTTCAAAGGCGTTGGAAAAAAACTAATTGGAAAAAACTGAGAAAAAGAAAAAAGAGAAGAAAAAAAATATATATATATTATATTGTTTATTTTTGACGTGCAAAAGAGTGGGGTCTCCAGGAAAATGTTATTATGAAGGAGGTGGTCAATCCATCAAATGACGTGAACTTAAGAATGCAATTCCCTCCAAAAGATCATCCCTATCGTTAGTAGAAAAAAGGGATGCCAACCATCCAGTAGGTCGAAGGAACAAACGTGCTCTTCGTAATCTGATGCTTCCAAAAGCATAAACGGGCAACGTGCGTGATATTCGATGAAACTCTGATGCAAGAGGTTCTGCGCAGCCGCACAGATATCCCATTCAGCCAATACTCCAAGTGCTGCCCCACGCGCCATACGGCCAGCCCCAGAACAAGCCTGGTCACGGGCCTCTAAGGGACCCATTAACTGGTTAAAATCCGGGACTGGACATGACGTATTGGAGAGGCATAAATCCATAGGCCAGTAGTAGGGGCACTGTCGACAGTGGAACACTGGTTGCATGCAAGTAAAGTAGGCAAAGGGAAAAGTTAATCCATAACTTACGCCAAGTGTTGCTAATGGCAAGCATTCAAAGACCTGCTGCATTCGATCACGGTACAGTTGCAATTGGCCTGGTCTGTGCATTTCCACAAGATGAGCAGCCGTTGTGCAGCAGGAACAGAAGAAGCAGGATTCCACCAGCTAACGCTAGTAATAAAGGGAATCCTCCGAGGATGCAGGAAAAAATAGAATGAATAAAAGCCGGTATTACTCCAAATATCGTCTGAAAAGAAGTCACAAGGCCGGATCCCACATGCTTAAAAAACGTGCAAGGCCTTTAGTGTCAGACGCATTAAATATTTGATGTATAAGCTTCCCAAAGTGAAGTGGGAGGTTAGTGTTCAGAAGTGACTGAATCTCGCTAGATGTCCTAGCCACCTGTAACTCGAAGGTCTCTCGAGCTGAAGTGAGAGCCACTCCTTTTTGGAACAATAGCGCTTTGAGCCTGCTTAATTTGTTGAAATCCGTTTTCAAAGTCGGAATGGAAGGCCAAATGGAACTATCTACACTCCCATGCGGGGGCGGAAAAAGCACATTGCTACAACAAGTTACACGCTGTGACACTGTTACTAAATACGGGATTCCTGCCCGTAAACCACAGCAGTCTTGGTTGTTCAAAATAAGATAACTGCTGTTAGTAAGCAAGGTAAAAGCAGGAATTATTGATGGGACTGGAGTTCCTTTAAAAAAACAAGCAAGATTAGGCGCTGATTCATTACAAGCGCTGTGCAATTTAACGTGTTTACAAACCATGGAATGTCCTACTGTGGAATCGCAGTCCTCCCTGTTAGGAAAACTTCCCTATCTTCTCGCTGACATCTGTAAGTGAAAGGTAGGAACCATAATTCATGGAGAAATGCACTACCCAGTGGTTCAAAACGCCCAATCAGAAAATGTTGCATGCATGATTTAAATTGAAACAACGGAAAAGGGAGAGAGATAACCCCATGAATTAACCAAACAGCAGAATCCGTTTCCGCCACAGAGAATGGCAAGGGCTCCAATTGTTCAATATGTAACAGTGTGTATGCGGCATCTTTCATGGACATAAATCTCTGTTTATCAGTCAGATTAAATGGTAGAAACAAAGCAGAAGCATTCAAATAATCCCAAGGGACTTTTCCCATTTTAAGGGTCTGTAACGTCCATGCAAACTGCATAACTGATCGTAACTGATTTTGACCATGATATAACACAGATACATCACTCTGAACAATATCAATAACAGAAGGAAACAATATTATCCAATGTATAGATGCGTGATGAAAGTGTATTGATGCTATTGTCGACCACGGCAAGGACTTTTTCTAAATTGGCTTGATCAATTTGGCGCAGACGAAGAGCTGCCTCAATCTGCGAAATTTTCCAAATTTCATTGTAAGCGGCATAGGTAAACCTCTTAGATCTAGGAATCCTAGGTCCTAAGATAAAATCAGCCAAATTGATGTCACTCGATAAGGTGGAATGTTCCAACCATTGTTGGCATAATTTACCCACCGAGTATGTGGTGACCGAATGTGTAAGTGGAAAACGAGGATCCGGTCTAGTCTGTGTGAAACCAGGTGTTACAGTATAAAAATGCAATTGACATGCATTTGAATTTGTTCGCCACACCAACCACCCAGATGAATCCATTTCAGAGACATTGAAGGTCTCATTTCGAAGCAAAGCCTGCAATCCATCGATAGTATAATTTGTCTGAGCACGCTAATTGTCGTATTCCGCTAAGGACGGAATGGATGGGATATTTAATTTTTTAACAGTTGCCAGGCCGAAACAAGTGGTTTGGTACACTGTATCATTTAAAATAAAATTTGAGTCGGGATCAGACAGGCACGATGTAATGCCTCAGTTCCCTGAACTTGCCATTGTTTAGTGCCCCAGATTGTTTTTAAATCAATGGTCTCTTTCCAGTGATCATAACCCTGTGTGGCTAATTTAGTCCTAAAAGAGTTGGAGTAAATTAATTTAGAGTGGGTCAAGATAAATTTGGATTGAGATGATAATTGTAGTTTAAAGAAATAGGATTCCGGATTAGACGTGTCATAATCGGTAAAATATGTGAACTTATCTCTAAGAGTTTTAGAACTACCTTGTACAGGAGTAGGACAATGTTCCCATTGAGTGTAATTAAGAACAGGTCTTAACGTGTTTGTTTTGTGCAAAAAATGATGCCCATAATGTTGATAACAGAAGAGATCAGCATAATAGGCAGAATTTAAATACAAATCTTCAGCATCAAAAGCAGCATAATATTTTAAATCTGAAAATAATGAATGTATTGCTTGCACATCCCAATCGTCAGAATGTATGTCCCGTGTTACCACATCTCCTAATGAGACGCGAAACACGTATGGCACCCTGAGAACCTCAGTCGGACCGTGAATTTCGAAAGCAACTTTGTCCCAAACGATGCCATCTGCAACCGAGAATGCTGAAATGTTCACAAGAGTCTGATCACGTTTCATGATATGGGACGATGTGTGTGGGGCCAGAATTCCATCGACCAAGTTCACAGCAGAGCATTCTGGCAAATAATGACCATTGATGAGTAAGAAGAACACTGTCACACGTATTGCACCCTGAGCACCTCAGTCGGACCGTGAATTTCGAAAGCAACTTTGTCCCAAACGATGCCATCTGCAACCGGGAATGCTGAAATGTTCACAAGAGTCTGATCACGTTTCATGATATGGGACGATGTGTGTGGGGCCAGAATTCCATCGACCAAGTTCACAGCAGAGCGTTCTGGCAAATAATGACCATTGATGAGTAAGAAGAACACTGTCACAAATCCAATCGACATAAAGAGGAAAATTAGGATAAGCACCAACCAGATGTAGGTCCATGGGGGGACCAGGTAAGTCTTTTTGAACCAAGAGAAGAAAATGCTTAAATTTGACGGTGGAAGTGCCAAAGTGGAAGACGAGGAGGATGAGTCATAAGAGAAGCTGGCATAGTCCCCAAAATAACCATTTGCACCCCTCGGAATTAAAGGTGGGTGGGATGTGTCAGCGTGATGTTGACGAGGACCGCTCGGCACCTCCCTTGGAGACTCATATGTGGGATATGTATACTCGACATCTGCGGTGGAAGACGATGGAGGCAGAACAGAACAGGCGAAAGGTCAACAGCAGTTTCCATCTCTCCTTCACCGGTATGGGCTTCAATCGTAGAGGTCGAGGTTACCGGATTCAAAGAAATAGTGTTGCAGGAAACAGCACGTGTTACACTATTCAGAATCGGCCAGACGGTGTAACTTGACATTGTCCACTGAGATGTATCTGTTGTCCTTGCGACCAGGTAACGGTGGTAAAATGACTGTACGAGTACCCTTCAAACCAAGTACTGGAACTGGTGCACGATAAGAGGGACCAAATTCTTTCTTGTTCTCCAGCTTTTCTCGTACCAGATCTCCAATCTTAGGAAGCCAGCCGGCAACCGGAATCAGCAGAGCGGCATCATTGGAAGAGGGTAAATGTTCAGTTGCGTAGCTGTCACGGGCCTTTTGTAGATCCTGTAACACAGTAGAATGATTATCTACGTCAAAGGTTGTGGCTGCCACCACAACGTCTAGACCATCAAGGTCTGGCACAAACATTTTAATGCCAAAGAGCATTTCGTATGGGGTCCGCCCACCCAGAGATCTTCTAGGGAGATTATTAAGTGCACGTTGAACACCATACAAATGGGCCAGCCAGTTCCTGCCAGTACCCAAGACTCTAGCTGTCAAGGATTGCTTTAAGTCATGATTCACGGTTCATTCGCTCCACTATAGAATTGCCCTCAGGCCTGTATGGAGACGAAAACTGCACCAACACCCCCATTGACTTCATTGCGTCCTTGTACGCCTTAGAGGCGAACGCTGGACCTTGGTCCGAATGGAAGGTGCCACAGGCAAACATCCCGACAAAGACACGCAAATCCCTGATGACATTTCGAGCGTCAGCACTGCATTGTGGCCAAACCCAAAGGAATCTAGTGCATAAATCAACTGCAACAAATATATATTTATACACAGTATCAGAAGAGAATGGACTGCAGTGATCAAGATATACACAGCCAAATGGTTGATTAGAAATACATAGCTGTGTTTGTGGTAGGCGTGTGACCGTAGACAGTTTAATTTGTTGACAAATGTCAAAAGAAAGCACATAATTACGCTTCTGTTTATATAAATCACGCCACCAAAAACGTTGCTGCAAAATCGAGACAGTCGCTGACACCCTGGCATGAGCAGAAGCCATGCCCTCGTGTGCGGCTTTGATCAGAGCAAGTCTGCGGTCCATGTTGGGAATCAGCCGATGCCCAACAGATGGAATCTTAGCATAAGGAACTTGTTCGGGAGATAGATGATAAGAGTATTTCAAAGGGAAACCCTGAGGATAAGCAGTTCCCTCCCTCGTAGCAGCTACTGCTGCCAGGATATCATTATCTATTTTAGTCATGGACCTTGTAACTGCTGCTACGGAACACGTGGCTACTGCAGATTTGGCCGCTTTGTCAGCCAAAGAATTACCAAGAGCGTTGTTGAATTCCTCTTAGGGTGTCCATACACGGGCTGTCCTGTATCATGTCCTTATATAGGCACAATTCGCCCTGCCCTTATATAGGCATAAAATCCCAGTCCCTATTTAGGCATTAAACCGTGCACTCCAAATACAGGCATGGTCTCTGACATCCGTCCACCCTAACGTCACAACGAGTTCTTAAAGAACAGACCCTTAGGCTGCGGGAGTTTCCCTAGCACAGGACTATTGATTTCTTCAAGGACTCATCTATTATGCATGAACCGTTATACCTTAGGGGTTCATTCATGACGTCTTCCGCTGTCCGATTCACGTCAATGCTAACATTCTGAGGTACCTCTCAGGTATAAATATACCTTCCCTAGCCCTTGTAAATCAGAGGAGACCTCGACTTCAGAGGAGCCCGTTTCCCGGCCTGACGCACTGAGAAGACGCTGTCATCCCTGCACGCAGAGAGTCCAGCTTCCAGTGATCTGACTTCCCTTGCGGGGTGTTGGAGTTCGAGTCTGGCAAGAGATTCCCACCTCTCTCATTCTTAAGGTATGGAGCTGACTAGAAACCTAGAGGGACTCTTGGCATACTAGGCATACTAGACTTAACATACTCTTAGTATACCATAGTAAGGAATACTCCACCTACTTCATACCTCTCCCTACACCTAGGTTAGGTTAGGTACATTGGGGTAGAACTAGCTTAGAGACGCATCGTATGAGTACTCGCATTCTTAGTCTATGTTATTTATGTAAATGAATATCTACTAAAGATCATGCTAGCGCAGTATTATTTATTTCTACTGCTTACGCTGTACATTATTTATCTTGCATACTGTCTTGTGATCGTAACAGCACATATTACTTACACAAGAAACAAGACTGTTCAATAAACCTTTTATTGAAACGCCCGTCTGTTCTTTCTGTGTAACTTTGGGAAAACTAAGCATGCACGATTGAGCTGAGTGAAATAGTTATCTATTGTTTCCACGACTCTGGGACATGTTCTGATTCTATAAGGGAAACAAAGTTGTCATGTTTTGCGGCTGCCAGAAACTACTCCCTTCTTGTTTATCAAGGAGTTTCTAGTGGCCTCTGAGCTAGCTGGCACAAGTAATTAAGTTTAATATACTCGATAGGGACATACCGACCTTAGTCCTATGTCAAACCTATAGGGTATATTATTCCAATGCGCAGAGCCTATTAGGGAAATAGGAGCTACACTACATGACGCCCAACGGTTTGGTAAGGCGGTAATTTAACGTTAGATACTGAGTAACTCAGCCGTGCTTTTTCTCAGAGACCCCGACCATTATACTCCAAAAGACGTCTGGAGTGGGCAGGGTTAA
This sequence comes from Calotriton arnoldi, assembly GCA_963921515.1. Lineage (NCBI taxonomy): Eukaryota > Metazoa > Chordata > Amphibia > Caudata > Salamandridae > Calotriton > Calotriton arnoldi. The sequence goes on from CAWUFW010011691.1 coordinate 64,455, forward strand.
GTATCCGCCACGGCTACATAGGGAAGTACCCTATATATTAGCTGTTTGGTTTGCTCAACGTTGAAGGATACAGTGTTCCAAAAAATTGTGCATCTTATCTTTGTTTCCTTGAAACTTGTTCTACATTTTTCAAAAAAACAAAATGTCCATAAACGGGGACAATAACACCGGAAACGGTGGAGCTGCGGCTGACCCAGCCATAGCAGTTTTTAACTTTACAGGTTTAGATGGAACCGAGGAGGGTGTTATAGACATCCATCCAAACTTAAGAAGAGCCATCACTCTAAAACTCATAAAACATGGCCTACCACCAAGAGGCGGTAGAGCAGTTTTCGTGATAGAGGCACACGAATCCTTTCAGACAGAGGTATTCTATTCATGGGTAATATTTCCTGAATCCAATCCAGTAACAAAACTGTTTCACCTCTACAAAGAAGATGATCCACCAGAGGAATATATTCCTTTCGAGGATATAGAAATTCCACTAACATACCAGGAGCATCAGCTCTGGTTTAAAGGCGCCCTAAAACATCACAGAAACATTACCAGGCTCGGTCCACTAGGTAGACCAGGAGCAACATGGCCGATTCTAGACGGCTACACACCTCATCCTGAACTGGATATAATGTCAGACGAGGAACTACTTACTCAACTTACAGAGTTAATAAAAATCTACAGACAATTAGTCCAATATGTCATGCGGACTTTCACAGTCCAACCACCATTGACACTTCCAAATCAAACTCCTCAACAGGGGAATACACAAAAAATTACACCACAGACTCAATACGCAGTCATGGGTAAAATGCCCACAAAACGGGAGCAAATTCCGTTTTGGATAGCTCAAAAAATTACTCAAATCGAAGCAGTATTTCCAAATACTAGCCCGTATGAGAAACACAGAATCCTAACAATCAGTTTACCAATGGGGATCACACCACAACTGGAAGACTACACCACTTGGGGCTCAGTCTTTGCTGCCATCTATACTAAAACACATGGTATTCCATCAATTGCGGTAATACCAGATGTCCTAAAGCAAATTCAAAACGAATATGGGGCAGAGCCTGCTCTAAATTTAGGTATGAAATTGCTGAAAAATTTCGACCAGGGCTCAACAATAATATTATCTAATATTAAAGGGGAGGCGGCAGCAGTGGCGATCCGCCAAAAATTAAGGGAATTTGATGTTACAGAACATCAAACTGAGCTACCAAGAATAATAGAACAATCTTATGCAGAATTAGGCAGAGATAGTTTGGGTGGAAGACCAGTGAAGCCAAAACTATCTGAAAGTCCTGAGAAGGACTCTATTAAACAAACTCCTACATCTTCTAAAAAGAAGTGGGAGACTAATAAACAAAATTCAAATGAGAAACGTTGTCAATCCCGAGGTAGGTCTCCTCAAAAGGAGCCCTCTGAAAGGAGGTATAACCTCAGGAATAGGGATAATTTGAAAAAACCCGACAGGTATCAAGATACTGATACACGTTCCTCTCGTACCTTTCAGATCTCGTCACAGACATCGGAAAGAAGAGGACGGTCAGAACATAGAGAAGAACGCGTGAAATCGAAAGACGACAAACACGTTCCGAAAACCAAATCAAAACCTCAATTCTCCAAAAAGAAAGTAGCGGGTCTGAAGATCAGACATGCCGAGGATACTGAGAACACAACTCAAGAACAGAGAATGGGCTCAGACAATGCTGGACAGTGCAGCAGAAGTCACAATAGCTCGCCAGAACCTGAAGGAACTTCTGGAGATAGTGGACTTGAATGAGTACATTACAGTTGAGACTGTAGACACCAGGGTTAGTACTCCACGAAAGTTATATGAAATAACACTCCGGATGGAGGGAGACATACCTAGACAGGTGAAAGCACTTTTTTGGGAAAGACTATCAAGGGGCTATGACATACTTCTAGCAGAAAAAGACTGGCCACCACAATTTGTCAGGGAGTGCCCACACGGCAAGGACATTATTATGCCTGCCTTCTCCAACTATATTCCAATTCACCTAAAATATACATATGCCAGGAAATGGGCAGTAGCCCAGGCCCCAGCATTATATAAAAAACATGTAGGATGGGATGAGGACTCACCTCACCATAAAATACATCTGAAACATGAACCAACTGCACAAAGGCAGTACCCAATAAAGCAAGAAGCTAAAAAACAGGTCAGGGAGATCTTAGATCAACTTGAATACCAAGGGGTGATTGAAACATGCACCTCCTCAATGAACAATCCTTTGTTTCCTGTCTCCAAACCAGACAACACATATCGTCTAGTTTTGGATTACAGACACTTAAACACTTGTTCTAAAACATTTGCAGTGCAAAATGCACATAGCACAGCATTAATGAATAACGTTGTGCGTAAAAAATATAAAACCACATTAGATATCTCAAATGGTTTCTTTTGTCAAAACATAGCACCTGAAAGCAGGTACTTAACAGCTTTCTCCATAATGGGGACCCAGCGTCAATTTTGTCGACTCCCACAAGGGTTCAAGAACAGCCCGGGGTTATTCTCAGCGAGGGTAACGGAGCTACTACAAATTTATGACAATGAGGCATTGTCCTATGTCAATGACATCTATCTGACAGACGATGACCTGGATAAACACTTGAACAGGGTGAGCACCATTATATTGGGATTCGCCTCTGAGGGTTACAAATTCAACTTCAAAAAGTCCAGAATTGCCCATCTCAATGTCCTATTTCTAGGATATGAGCTTTCAAGTGACGGCAAGAGCTTGGCAGCTAACTTCCTAGAGAAATGTGCGCTGCTCCAACCTCCAAAAACGCTAAAAAACTTACAATCCATCCTCGGTTTCCTCAATTTTGGAAGAACATACATACTAAATTACGCAGAAAGGGGTAAACCTCTCTACGCATTAATCAAACCTGATTTTTCAATCAAGAATTGGACACATGAACACACAGAAATCTTGCGTTCACTCCAGGCTAACATGTTAGCAACAAATCACGTACAAACACGCGTAAGTCAACGCAACCTGGTGATCCGAATAATTTCGGGTCAATGCGGATTCACCTACTTAACATTTAACGAGGGTGAAAAAATACCAATCGCATACAAATCTCATTTGTATACACAAGCAGAAATGCGCTTCACTTCAACTGAAAAAATTCTGACAGCAGTTCAAACCGCTGTAGCAAAAGAAAGAGCCCTAGCACAAGGGAAACGCATTATTGTCGTAACCCCAGTACCAGCTTTAGAAGCGGTCACAAAAGCAAGCATTCCAAATGCTAAAGCATTACATCCAAGATGGATACAATGGGTTAATTCTCTTGCTGCAACAGATGTTGAATGTTTTTGACCCAGATTTAAAAACACAAGCATTCCTGCAATATGAACAAGAATGTCCTCTGCCCACTGAAATTCTGCCTCTCGATCAGTACGAATTCATAATTTACACTGACGGATCCGTACAGCCCGCAACAGGGAGTAAGCAAGCTTACAGTGCAGCGTGTGCAATCGTTAAAGGTCGCATGCGAGATGGCATCTTCAGACCTATGGTCACAAAAACTCAGTCTCTAGGAGATTGTACAGCTCAGCGAACTGAACTACAAGCATTCAAACTGGCACTTGAAAGTACAGATCGAGAATTCCCCACACTAATAGTGTGCGATTCTTTCTACTGTGTGCAGTCGTATAATGAATATATACAAAACTGGCTTGAAAATGGTTTCAAAGATGCGAAAGGTGGCACAATAAAGCACAAAACGCTTTGGGAACAAGTAGTTCAGTTGAAAAACGAACTACCAAAGGCTCACGTGATCCACACACTGAGTCATCAACGTGATGGCGTTCACGTTGCAGGGAATTAATTGGCTGACGAAGCCGCAAAGGGGGCTGTTCAGGCGGCTTCCGTAGCTGCGATCACTCGTTCAAAAACGAAAATAGACGGTGAGATAATGTTGGCTGTCAATGCTTCAAGCAAGGGCAGCAGTGCAGCGTTACCAAAAAGTTTCCACTCAAGTACTCTTATGTAATTGATGTGAACAACGTTCCTTTTGCTCGAATCCCTGGAGTGGGGGATAGGGTAATTCCAAACATGGAACGTAGAGCAGCTTTGATTTATGGAGCACATTTGGGGGAGGTACAAAGGAATTCCTCAGCACACGTCTGTTATGTCACAATATACATAAACATGCTTGATGTGAGCATAAGTAAAATACAAGTAGGTAAGTTCTTATTTCTTTTTTCCTTTTTATTTTCCGATGTTCAGACAGCCGACACGTGTTTTGTCGCTTACATGGGAATTAATCCTGCGACTTTATCAAGGCTATTGTCTTCCTGTGTATAACCTTTTGACTAGCGTGTGAAAAATATCTATGTTGCCCGTAAACAACGTAGGGTTCCATTTCGATTTTTCTTTCAAATTGCTAGTAATGCTCCAGTCACTCGTTACAGTCAAATCACGCATAATCATTTCAGATGTCACAATTTCATCCTCACAATCTGTAATTGATAGGAGGAGTCTGGTGTCTAGTAGGGCAAATCAGTCAGCTCCAGTTCTACATCTCTCGATACAGCACTAACAAATGGGAGTGAGTCTGACCAGGGGGATAACACAAGCAGGGTACCTAATAGTGAGAGCCGTTTTTTAGCCGAAGTGATGAGAATAAAGAAAGGAAACAGGGAAAACAGACGCCCCGCCCCACCAGGAAAACAAGGAGGGGAAACAGAGGGAAGGCAGGCAGAGGAACGTCCGGGGATGAGAACCAGATCCTGGAACCAGGGGAAGTGAACAATATAAATGTTGTAAACTTGACAGAGAAATGCCTTTCTGATGATGCTTTGTCTGTTTTAACGAAAGGTATGAGTTTTTGCCCAAAAAGTATTGGTGATATCTGTGAAGTCAAAATAGATCTATATAAATTTGTAAGAAGAATGAAAATTAAGAAACATTTCAAAATGATGGACTATGGCAATAAAAATACTGAACAAAGTCATGGAGTCTTTGCCTCTAGTGAACATACCATCCAGGAAATACTAGACACCAGACTCCTCCTATCAATTACAGATTGTGAGGATGAAATTGTGACATCTGAAATGATTATGCTCACATCAAGCATGTTTATGTATATTGTGACATAACAGACGTGTGCTGAGGAATTCCTTAGTATATCTGTCAATTGGCCAAGGCCATTTTGTGTTTTGAGGAGGTCAGTGGTTCTCTTCACCTTGCAGCACCGTGATCAATACAGCAAGTAAATATCAAATATTTGTGTTATCTCTCCCGAGTGGCGCCTTCATTTACCCAACTAAATACCACTGCTCATTAGGTGCACATTTGGGGGAGGGTCTGTCACACCAAAGGATCTCTAATACAATATTGACATTAAAAGAGATGTACTGGTGGCCTGGAATGAATACAGAAATTCGCATATTCATCAATAACTGCTTAGACTGTAAATTACAGCGAGAAAGCCACCAGACACCATGCTGCGAATGCAGCTGCCCAGTACAGACACCATTGTTAGACAGCATTAGACTATCTATGCGCAGGCGTCCCACTGGACAAATGCAATCCCACAAATACTGAATCAAGGTTCCTATGGATATGGCCTCAGCGCTCGAACTGTTATAAAAGATGTGCGAGTCTTTATCGCCACATAGGCACGCTACATTCTGACCAGGGCCCTGCGTTTAGCTCTCGGGCTTACAAAGAAGCCAGGGCCAGTCTGGGCGTTGCATTGCGGTACTCCTCTCCATTCCATCCTGAGGGAAATTCGGTTGTGGAAAGGAAAAACCGGGACATAAAGCAGTCTATAACAGCTAGGGTATTAGGTTCGGGTGATGGGTGGGTCAAACATCTTTATGGGGTCCAACGCTCATTAAACAATCTGCCAAGAAGTTCTCTAGGGGGTGTCACTCCATATGAGGTTCTATTTGGGACAGGAATGTGGGTACCAGACCTCGATCATGTAGGCACAGTGGTGGAAAATAAACCGTTTGATATCAAAGATCGTTTGGCTGTTTTACAGGAACTCAATGAACTAAGATCGAAACAAAGCAACGTATTCCTGCAGCCAACCACCACTGGGGAAAAACCGGCGGTCCCAGCAAGGCCTGTCTGGATTCCAAAAGTTGGGGATCTAGTCAGAGAAAAGACTGCGGACAAGAAGGAATTTGGACCTTCTTACAGACAACCAGTACCTGTCCTAGCAGTTCAAGGAACAAGAACAGTACTTCTGCCGTCCCTTGCTGGAAGAAAGGAGAAAAGATTTGTGTCCATTGACCTCATCACCACAGTATGTGGCCAATACTAAGTAGTAGGCCTCGTGGACTCCGACCTAGTAGCAGACACACTCCTCTCGCTACTATCCAAGAGGTTCAGACTGAAAGACTGATAACAATTGGGAATTCAGCAGTAACAGATGAAGGACTGAGCAACAATGCCATGGAACTCATCCCTCTTGAAAATCAAGTAACAGTTCGTCCAAATACACCTGTCTACACCAATGTAGCACGTGATCAACTGGTTCCAGCGATTTCTACAAATCCTGATGCAATTCCAACAATTGTCAGAACTGCTTCTGGCTATTTCATTAACTTTGATACGTTCTCAGAAGATCCAAGTGAACCTGAAACGACACCAGCATCATTAACATTCAAGCAGCAAGTATAAGACTTTCTTCACTTTCTGAAAAAGACTTATCTGGTTTCTCCATGGATTGAACTCTGTATTATATCTGGTCTATTCGTTTTCCTGCTCTGGCTAACTTTGGTTACAACTGTAAGTGTGCTTATAAGTGGCAGATACATCCATGTGAACATTGAAGGAAAAGATGTGAACGTGCTTTTGAAACCTCATAAATCTTCCCATCGTGAAGCAAGAGACTTGTCAACAGTGAACATCACAGCCGTTCCTATACAGGATGGTATAGTGTGGGACAAAACTGATTTTGATATCTTTGGCCCGACGGAACAATTGAACATTCCACATTTGTTTAAAATTTCACTAAGTGATCTAATTTCGTCCAGTACCTATTCTGATGATTGGGACTTTGAGACTGTTAACGACATAATGTTTGACCTAGAAAAATCTGCCGCATTTTCTAAAAATGAATATTTAGAGGGTTCATCAGACTATGAACAGCTGTATTGCTATAACCACTATGGTCATCATTATTTGCATAAATCTGCATACCCTAGAAATGTGTTTATGTTTAACCAATGGGAGCATTGTCCTACACCACCAAAAGGTAGTTCAAAAACATTTGCTAACAAGTTTCCATATTTTTCAGGATACAATATATCTGATCCAGAAACGTTTTACTATAAAAATGTAAACAAAACAGGGACGAAAATTATGTTAACTAATACAAAACAGATTTACTCTGCAACATTTATTGCCCAACTGTCTAGACAAGGTTTCGACTTATGGAAGGACACAATAGACACAAAAACTGTCTGGGGTACTAAAGATTGGCAAGTGCAGGGGATAGAAGCTTTATTTAGAGCCTGTATCATCCCTGAACAAATAATGTTTTTGAATGAAACTGTCCAAAAAACACCTTCTGTACCAACACCTGCGAGTGATGACAAAACACAAGCAGCGGTTACAGTTGACAAAATACTACAACTCAACAGATCTAATCTTGATTGGAGAAAACGGTTGATCTGGCCCACAGACACGAACAACTGTCAGGAAAGATTCCTGACTAAAACTCAGGGCTTTACTATTCATAGGCCAGACCCAAGATACGTCCAAAGACAGCATCCGGGGGTAGTAACAACATACAGTGTAGGTAAATTATGCCTCGATTGGCTGCAGAAATCTACACTACAGGATGTGAAACAACACTTATCCTTACTTAAAGAAGACGCAGACCTTAGGGAATTCTTGCTTGGACCAAGAAAACCGCGTCAAAAACGTTTCATTTATGCTGCTTATAATGAAGCATGGAAGGTGTCACAGATGGAGGCCGCAGAACGAATACGTGAACTTGATCGTGTTAATTTAGAGAAAACACTCACTGTGGTCGACAATGGGTTAACAACTTTGTCCTCCAGAATATATTCATTGGACAGCATTGTATCCTCTGCTATCGACATACTAGAACAAGATTTGGCGATGTTACAGCAAGGCCAATCTCAATTACGTTCTATTGTGTTATTAAGCTGGACGCTACAATCTTTGCGTGCGGGCTATGTGCCTTGGCGTTTCATCAACACTTCGGCTCTGTTTGCAGACTACAATCTAACTGATAAACAGATCGAACTGGCACAAAGAGGAGCGGAGTATACAGTGCTGAGCATTGAAAAACTGGAAAAGTTACCATTCACAGTGGCAGAAAAACCAGCTACAGAATGGCTCATTCATGGCAAAATCACATTACCTGTGACTACTTTTCAGTTTCAGTATTGCCTCAGACAAATGCAAGCAGGCAAATATGAAAGGTTGGGTAAGGAATACATTAAGACATCTTGGGATTTACCGTATACATATAGATGTTGGAGTGGGGATCGTGAAGTGTTTTTGAGCGGTACACACTGGAAAAGTGCACTGAGCGGTTCACTTATATGTCAGGACATTTCTTTACACGGGGCTTGCAATGGTTCTGTGGCAAATTTGTCTTGCCATCAGCAGGGTGCACCAGCTGCTGTGATTAATCCAACGTTTGGACAACTTTCTAATGGGAGTTACCTCATGTTGAATGATCAGAGTTGCTGCGGCATGTTGCCATTGTATCCCATATCTAGTAACGGTCAACTCCAGGGTCACTTGCTGTATGCAAGTATTGTTTGCCCCAATAGACACAGTCAGGGAGTCGCCTTTGTGGCCTTCGCTGAACGTCTCTTTTATAAGATTTGATACTTTGAGCAGAATGAAAGCCATGCTTTTACAGCAAACAGTGCCTTTGACCTCGGCCAAAGAAACCTATGATGTACAAGTAGCAAGGACTTCGGCTGAGATACAGACTTTAATACGTACAAACTGCCCTATACATTTCGTAGAAATGATAGGATGTATCTTTAACATGTCTGATACAACCGGAATTGTACATGAATTTAAGAGCATCTGCTCCGGTCTGTTAGCACCTTTCCAGGCAATACTCGGAATCATCCCGAACTTTGCACATTCGGTGTTTGGTGGCATACCATTAATTCTAGCACTTGTTGCCGGAATTCTATTTCTCTTCCTGCTATTACGCTATGGCCAGCCTATTCGCAGACATCACTCCGAGCGAAGTGGAGAAAGCTCTCCTTGAACGAAAGTGCCGTGAGCGAATAGTACAGCTTTTGGGCATGAATCGTCTACGGGAACTTAATACCACGTGGTTCCTGTCATTCAGACCAATCTGGCAAGATTGCATCTTACCTGTCCTACGATGCCTGCTATGCGGTGAAGAATGCGTGTTAGACACCTGTCGAACATTTCCATTAGCAACGCCAACGGATATCAATACTCTGCTGGACCCGATAACAGCCCATGCTCTGTGTTGTCCCCAGAGGCTACCAATCCTGATGACGGCATTCATTGAGATCTCACAGTCGCTTCCAGCTGCTGCTGAGGTACGAGATGGATCTACAGGCACACAGGTAACAACGGACGCGAACATTGCTGCGGCAACCTATGCTGAAAGCGATGCTTCACATCTCTGTGCAATTAATCTTCTATACGAGGTGTTCCGACTGTCACCAACTTCAGTGGACGATATTTTGTCTACAGAAATAGATGATCTCATGTTTACACCAGACCCGTACACTGACTCTGATTCAACACACAGTGTACCAGAGACTCAGTAAAATTTGGCCTTCATATTTTGAAAACGTGGAACTCTTCCCAAATTGAACATTTTTTCCGTTTTTTCAAACTGAATGGCAATTCAATCTGCTTGAAGTAGAACTAGCCTTATAGTACAGACTTCGCGGTACTTCCTCAGACACTTTGTCATCTTATTTGTCTACAAAGTTCATTAATTTTCATGACATGAAATGTCATGAAATATTACTGCTTATTTCATTCACATTGCATTTTATTTCCAAATATATGCCTGAACTGAGAAATGCAATGCTTAAAATGTACAGTACCTTTGCATTTTAATAGGGTTTTAAATGCTTTTTAATGTTTTAGAAATATTTTTAGCAATATGCGGTACTCCATTTTTATGTTTAGCATATTAAATGTTTAGCATTTTATTATTATCGTACACACGAAAGTGGAGTGGGTGTTGTATTCCTCTTAGGGTGTCCATACACGGGCTTTCCTGTATCATGTCCTTATATAGGCACAATTCGCCCTGCCCTTATATAGGCATAAAATCCCAGTCCTTATTTAGGCATTAAACCGTGCACTCCAAATACAGGCATGGTCTCTGACATCCGTCCACCCTAACGTCACAACGAGTTCTTGAAGAACAGACCCTAAGGCTGCAGGAGTTTCCCTAGCACAGGACTATTGATTTCTTCAAGGACTCATCTATTATGCATGAACTGTTATACCTTAGGGGTTCATTCATGACGGCTTCCGCTGTCCGATTCACGTCAATGCTAACATTCTGAGGTGCCTCTCAGGTATAAATGTACCTTCCCTAGCCCTTGTAAATCAGAGGAGACCTCGACTTCAGAGGAGCCCGTTTCCCAGCCTGACGCACTGAGAAGACGCTGTCATCCCTGCACGCAGAGAGTCCAGCTTCCAGTGATCTGACTTCCCTTGCGGGGTGTTGGAGTTCGAGTTTGGCAAGAGATTCCCACCTCTCTCATTCTTAAGGTATGGAGCTGACTAGAAACCTAGAGGGACTCTTGGCATACTAGGCATACTAGACTTAACATACTCTTAGTATACCATAGTAAGGAATACTCCACCTACTTCATACCTCTCCCTACACCTAGGTTAGGTTAGGTACATTGGGGTAGAACTAGCTTAGAGACGCATCGTATGAGTACTCGCATTCTTAGTCTATGTTATTTATGTAAATGAATATCTACTAAAGATCATGCTAGCGCAGTATTATTTATTTCTACTGCTTACGCTGTACATTATTTATCTTGCATACTGTCTTGTGATCGTAACAGCACATATTACTTACATGAGAAACAAGACTGTTCAATAAACATTTTATTGAAACGCCCGTCTGTTCTTTCTGTGTAACTTTGGGAAAACTAAGCATGCACGATTGAGCTGAGTGAAATAGTTATCTATTGTTTCCACGACTCTGGGACACGTTCTGATTCCATAAGGGAAACAAAGTTGTCATGTTTTGCGGCTGCCAGAAACTACTCCCTTCTTGTTTATCAAGGAGTTTCTAGTGGCCTCTGAGCTAGCTGGCACAAGTAATTAAGTTTAATATACTCGATAGGGACATACCGACCTTAGTCCTATGTCAAACCTATAGGGTATATTATTCCAATGCGCAGAGCCTATTAGGGAAATAGGAGCTACACTACAGCGTGTGCTCCCACACGCTGATGGCCAAGAGTATGTATAACTTGTGAGAGGGGCAGACGTTGTTTAAGGTCTGCTACTCGAACCCAAAGCGTTTTATGCTTAATTGCGCTGCCTTTAGAGTCTCAATAGTCACTTTGAGACCAAAAGAATAAGTTGTCATTAAAAGACTGGACACAGTAGTAAGAATAGCACACAATAAGAGTATTCACATTAGGATCAGTAAACTCGAGAGCAAGAACAAGAGCACGCAGCTCCGCCAATTGTGCCGTACAGTCCCCAAGTGCTTGAGTATGCACTATGGAAGACCAAAATTCTCTATTGACAATTGAACCTGCTACAATTGCGCAAGCCGCCGAATAAGCGTGTTTGGAGCCGGTGGCCGGTTGAGCTGAGCCATCGGTATAAATGATACATTTGTACTCATGTAAAGGAAGCAACGACAACGGAGGAGGATGAACATGTTCATACTGTAAAAACTCCTGTGTCTGAAGTGCAGGGTCAAAGAAAAACGTGACATCAGATGATGTCAAAGACGTAGCCCACTGTATCCAACGGGGATGTAGTGCTTTAGAGTTAGGTACACTTGCCTTAGTCACGGCCTCCAAGGCAATGAAGGGCGTGTCCATAAGAATGCGTTTACCTTGCGCCAGTGAGCGTTTTTTCAGAAACGCCATTTGGACCGCCGTTAAAAAAAATTTAACATTGGAAAAACGCATTTCAGCTGCAGTGTACAAATGTGATTTGTATGCAATAGGTACTGTGTCCCCCTCATTGAACGTCAAGTAAGTGAAACCCACCGCTCCTGGCACTATACGTATCACCAGGTTCGTGGTGTTGTCACGCGTCAACAAATAGTTAGTTGCAAGCATGTCAGATTGCAAAGAATGTAGGATAGAGGTATGCTCCAGAAGCCAGCTGGCAGAAGAATATGTTGGTTGTATCAACGCATAAAGCAGTTTGATACGCTGGGCATAATTGGGAATGTATGTCCTCCCGAAATTCAAAAATCCCAGCAAAGACTGAAGTTTCTTCAGCGTAGAAGGGGGTTGCAATTGTGCATATTTCTCCAGGAAGTGGGGGGCTAACCCCTTACCTTCATTATTGAGCTCATAGCCCAAAAAGAGTACCGCCAAATGAGCGATGCGCGATTTTGCAAAATTAAACTTGTATCCATAGTCGGCAAATGATAAAATGATTTGGTCGACTCAGACGAGATGTGGCATAAGTTCATCGTCCGTCAGATAAATGTCATCAACGTACAAGAACGCATCTTGATCTATGTTGTAGTGCAACAAAGACACAACACGTGCCGCAAATGCCCCGGGGCAATTTTATACCCCATAGGCAAACGCGTAAATTTTTTCTGATTTCCGACGGCGGTAAATGCTGTCAAGTCATGGCTCTCAGGAGCGAGATTATGACTGTAGAAACCATTGGAAATTTCCAGTGTAGTTTTGTATTTTTTACGAACAAGATTGTTCACCAGCGCAGAGCTGTGTGTGTTTTGTACTGCAAAAGTGCGACAATGACTATTCAAATTTCGGTAATCCAAAACAATGCGATATGAACCGTCAGGTTTTGATACCGTAAAGAGTGGATTATTCATCGGTGATGTACATGATTCAATCACTCCTTGATACTCTAACTGTGTTAGAATGTCACAAACGTGAGCTTTAGCTTCACGTCTGATTGGATATTGCGGTTGTGGCTGTGGCATAGATCGTAAAGGTATCTCATGTGCCGGTGAATCAATATCCCAGCCCAACTGATTAAGGTACACCGCCGGGACAAGGGCCAAAGTCCACTCAGCTGCGAAAGCCGTTGCATGTTCCTCAGGGACGTAACGCGAAAAACTCGGAAGTATCACGTCCTCCCCTCAAGAAGCGGCTAACACAAAGGGTGGAGGCTAATCTGCCTCCGCCAACAAAATGTCGTACAAAGAGGTTAGATTTTCCCAGAAAACAGCTCTGATTGGACGCTGTATATCACCTTCAATTTCGAAAATAATCTCATAGAGTCTATCCGGGGGGGCAACCCGGGTATCTGCTGTTTCTACTGTAATGAATGTATCAGTTGCTGTCGCCTCCAGACAGGGACGCAGTGCCTCCTGCACTATGGTAACCTCCACTCAGCTGTCGAGCAGAGTCACTGCCCATGTCCAGTCCAGGAGTCGCATTCTCACCGTCTGAGGCATATCTCGCTGTTAAAGCGGCAACTTTTTTCTTCTGAAACGGGGGTCGAAACCGAGGCAGGTCCTCTTGTTTGGCTTTAACGTCAAACTGTCGAGGTTGATCTCGTCCCTCTTGTTTAGTTGGGCCTGCGCCTCAATCCTGGCGTTCCCCACCACCGACTTGAGAGTCCGATGTGTCCTGTAAAGAACGAGGAGATCGCTGATCAGGGACTTGAAATCTATCAGGAGTCTTAATTTTGCTCGGTCGCGCAAGTCATAAGTACACTCAGAAGACTCAGGTGTCGGTGACGGTGAACCAGCACGCGAACCCTGCCTCTGCTGTTGCTGCCCCTGTTTCTTATTTTTCCAGTTCTTTTTGGGAAAGAACGGGCGCCCGTCTTTATCAGCTTGGTCCTTTTGCGCTTGAGATTGCATCTGCGTAAAAGGCTTAACTCCCAGACTATTGCGGCCTATGGTTTTATAAGCCTTTGCAATAATCTTTAGTAATTCGCGCGGTTTGTCTGCGTCTGCGAAAGCCTCCAAGCGGTTAGCCACTTGTAAGCTTACAGCATCACCCTTGACATTAGCAAGGATCATATCAGCAACCACATTGAAAACCCCCACCAGTCTCATCCCCAACTCCAGAGCCGCCTCGGCTCCGTGTTCATCCTGAACAAGTTTTATCACGGAAGGGAGCACGGTCATGGAGGGGGTGCTGAAACACTTTGAATATACCGCTGCAAACACCTTGCCCCAGGTGTTACAATCAGCTAATTCGGGAATTAAGTCTTTAGGCAAACTTATAGTCAAGATCCTGTGTTTCTCCACAGGAGTGGTATTTGGAAAAACAGCATCTAGTTGTCCAAATTTTTCAGCAAGCCAATAAGGGAACTCATCCTTGTTTTGTGGACGCTTGCCCATCACTGAATTAACCATTAGAGGACTGATGGTTACACCACCAGGACCCGCAGGTTACGCAGCAACGCCAGGTGGTCCCACCTGAAAGTTGGCGACATGAACTGTATAACAGCTCTATGCACACGTATCAAGGATGTATGTAATACGCAGAGTTCTGCAAGCGTTGCAGTTGTCAGATAACGTGGGTGTGGGGAATACCCAGCCAAAACGGGCCATGTGGCCCCGTCTATCGACAAAGGGCCTAAACGGACCGGCGTTATTGGGTGAGGAAGGGCGCCATTAAACCATATTTGGTGTTGCCAAGCCGTTAGCGGAACTTCGAGAGCCTTATAAGGCTGATAAATCTGAGGAAGGGCCGTGGCAGTATATTCGTGAAACAAATGATCTGTTCCATCCACCGCCGGAAAGGTGACCCAAGAATAAAACACCTCGAAGCGGTAAGCTGCATCCGCTTCTACAACAAAAATGAGCGCAACACCAGCATCAGGGACTCCATTTTGAGTCAAATAAGCTGTGACTGCAGCCCGATTAGGCGGAGTAATCACAACCGCCATAATGAATAACAAAGAACGACAACCTAAAGCGTGGCAGCGCAATAACGGTCTAACAATAAAGAGAAGGAACCTTTTAAAACTTCAAGCTTGAACGAACCTATAAAACATCAATATAGGAGGTTACACCTTCACAACCGTCTCCGGAAACAGAAGTGAGGGGATTGTGGACAAGCACAAGCACTACTCAAGAGTCTCGCAGATAAGAACCAGACCAAACGTTGGCGGCGCCTTGTTGCGGGGATTCTGCACCTACACAGAACTATGCGCAGGAAAACAGGACCTCAGTGTATAGGGGTGTACCAACCTATCACCTTAGTACCCAAAATCCCTAAACCGACGAACTAAAGTGTCTCATTCGTTCTCCTCCAAGATCACAAAGCTACAAATGATTAGACAACCCAGAACACAACACTCCAGACTCTCTCAGGAATCGCGGTAGCAAGACATACCCTTTCGCTCGCTCACTCGTACTTGTCCACAATAAGAATTGGCAGAGTCACTGTAATAGTTCAAAATGTTTATTTTAACTATTGTGCTCTACAATACAGTATACAAGCCACTACCAGCAGCAAAATGCATAAACTCAAAACAATTAGCATTGTTACAATTCCATAGAGTACAAAGGGGGAAGTCATTATATAAAGACAGTGGAAAAAGTACTATAAGGCCTACCCACCTCCCCTTGACTGGAAGAAGTTTATTATATAAAAGAAGATCTCTGGGCTTTGTCAGCAGATCCCATACCTTAAAGCCTAGATGGAAGGTTTACATCATAGGAACAGTTTAGCTCTTCTCCATGGAAAGGGCTCTCTCCAAGTGTGTTTTAAAACCACATGCATCCCCGTAATATCAAAGCACGAGTCTCCAGCAGTGCAGCTGTATTTAGCATGTTATGTCTAGGTGCTAGGGACTGACCAGAACAGAATAACAAGGGGCATTGTTTATCGACCTTGCACATCGTGTTCAGACTAAACTCTAGGAACTCAGCAGAGAACGTGAAAAGCAGACAGTTCTCATGTGAAAGGCACAAACAGAGTTTTGCAAAATAAAGAGCATGTAGTAACGTGCGCAAAAGCAGCATCATGGCAGCAAAGCTCATGCTAACTTAGCAATGTCGACAATGACCCTAATGGCCATATAACACAACATAATAGAACACACAAGGACACACATTTGGACCAAGTACGTAGGGCAGAAAAAGGCTAAAACAGAGGCACTTTTAGAACTATGGGCCATCTTCAAAGTGGCCCTGACCTACAGCCACGTCCCAGAATCCGCAAGCCAGGCATCTGCATCTCTCCCACCATACACGGGCACGAAGGTGCCCCCTCTAGTGCCTGCCATCCCTGCCATTCTTGCTCTGAGTTAGACCAATCCGCCAGTCGAGGGGGGGGGGGGTCGAAGGGCCCCCCCCCCTACTGGGCAGTGAGTCACTAGATCTAGGGCTGGGAGGTTGCCCGACCGGCTAACCCAACAAACTGCAGCATTACATCAGTTCGGAGCTAAGGTTCACTCAAACTCAAAACCCCATCTGCCAAGTTCAAAACATCAAGTCCCAGCAACACTGGACAGCGACATCCTTAGTGGGGGTACAGAAAGGGATCCCAGCCCTCTGAGACATAACGGCAAGGATAGCCACTGTCGGACCCGAACACATAACAATTACTGACTGACCCCGAGAGAGACAATAGCAAAAGACAATGGGGACAACTTTGCCTGCCCATTCTGCGACCTACTAGCAGATTGGATTAAGGAGGGGAAACGATTTGGAAGGGTTCTGGCCTAAGGGGGGGGGGTCATTTGAGCCAGAGAACATGGATATGGCAGAGGACTGCATCAGATATAGGAAAGGGATACATGCAGCAATGCCTCGTAAGGTGGGAGAGAAAGCAAATCGAGACCAGGGAAACGAGATTAAGTAGGACGCCCCTGCCGTCTCCCTGAATAGGCAGCAGGAGATCCTTGTCAGAACAGCTGCAGCCACGATGGCAGAGAAGACGATGGCACCAATGAAGGTGCTGCCACAGAGGTTCAGGAAGAATCTAGCAAGCAGCAACAGGGTTTGAGGAAGTTATGCAGAGAAACCCCAAGGCCAGGACCAAGTCGCCTCCTCCCCTAATATCGCACACCCCATTAAGCAGAAGGGCCAATGCAGGTGAACCCCACGCTCGTCGGGTGAAACCGACAACCTATTCTCACGTGTCCCGTATTATCAGTGACCCGACGATCCGATGAGGAGCCCACTGTGGCAATATTGATAAATAGCACACCCTACAGCTTATTGATCGAAACGTGGGCAACAAAGTCCTGTCTAAAAGAAGGGATCGTACCCCTGTCCAGAGACTCCACAGTCACACAGGGGTTCTCGGGCATAATCATGAGGGTTCCCTTCATGAAACCCCTTGAGATAGACGTGGCAGGCAGCCGAGTGACGTGGCTACTATTATATCACCCCTCCTCCAGGACTAATCTCCTATGTAGAGACCTGATGGCCAAACTAAATATGACCATTCACTTCACAGAGGACGGGACAATGACATGACCAACTCCCTGGATTGCCCGACAAGACTCATGTCCTTAATACCCCCACATTGCACAACTAGGTAGGCAACCTGCTGATCTGCCAGCTTTCACTAAGGCCATCCTCACCCTCATCACTAACGCGCAAGAACTGCTAGGCCGGAATTTGCAGTTGCCCCATAAATTTGTGTTCCACTGGGAAGGTCACCATCAGATGGGCCACCAAGGGGAAACACTGTTCTGCTTGGACGACGCGGAAATACGGCCCAGATACAGCGTTCTGTTGGCGAACGACCAGGCAGGTGCAATGTGGGCTTGTGTCATCTTCATTGAGCCCGGCCTCAGTATATTGGAGATAACTGATGACCAGTTGTTCAGTGAGCGACCAGAGGCCTCAGAGATTGTCTTCACCAATTCCATCCAAGTTAGGGTGGAATCACGGAATGAGGCCCCGTCGTCCATGTCAGTACTAACAACATGGCAGGAACAAGATTTGGCAACCATACCGCCACAGCTGTGTGTAAAGGGTCCCTACGATGTAGGACTCATCAACACCACCAAACCCGTAAGAATAACAATTGCTGGAAGCGGCCATCTTGCCCCAGGTGCGCCAATACCCGCTCTCCTGACAAGGGTATAGCACCATCGATCCAAGCGCTAATTGACTAAGAGGTCCTCCACGTAGGGGTCTCACCCTGCAATAAACAAATTTTTCCGGTCAAGAAGAGCAAGGAAGAACCTGGCGCCTGGTGCAGGACCTGCGCCCCCTTAATGACATCGTGGTCCCAGAGTTCCCCGTAGTACTAGACCCTTATGTCATACTAACTAGCATACCCACAGACGCCCACTGCTTTTCTGTGATAGACATAAAAAATTGCAATTCTTTAGCATCCTGCCGCACCCCGACAGTCAGTACCTGACTGCAGTCACCTTTCAACGGGTTCAGCTGCTATACCGGAGACTGCCTCAGGGTACTGTGAGTCCCCGAGTATCTTTAACAGGATACTGAGAAAGGACCTCGCCAACTTTCAGTAAACAGCACCATTATACAGTATTCTGACGACATCTTGGTATGCAGTCCCTCTGAGGGTCTGTGCCGCCAAGAGACAATAGCCCTCCTGACTGTACTTGCCACGAAAGGGTACAAAGTGGAAAAGGGGGAAGTGCAGTACGTACAGCAGGAGGTTAGTTACCTCGGCCAACTAATTTCAGCAAACGGCCGGCGGATCACCCTGGAACGTGCAGACTCTATCAATGCTAAGCCACCACCAAAGACGAAAAAGGGTATGCAAAAGTTTTAAAGACAATGCAATTATATCCAACAGTGGGTCTTCGACTACGGTACACTCATTGCCCCCTTACTCGGGGGCACTGAAAAAGGTGAGCATGGACACCTGAAATGTACAAGACTTTCCAAAAACTAAAAACAGAGATATTGTACTCCCCTGTGTTAGGGACATCCGACTATATGAAGGAATTGTTCCTATTTAGCCATAGCGACGGATGAGTCATGACAGCTGTCTTAATACCAAAAATACCCCCAGGAAACAAGCCCCCGGTTTATTACAGTGGGCTCTTGGATTCAGTCATGCAGGGTCATTTTCCGTGCAAACAGGCATTGGTATCAGCGGCCACTGGTGAACGCACCACCATTGTGTTGGGGGCATCACTAACACTGTTTGCCGAACACTCAGTGTTTGCAGTCATACAAAAGAGCAAGAGCACCCAACGCAACGGGTCTCAAGCTATGAGCTGATGCTCTCCAGGCCATCCCTAAAAATAGTACAGTGCCATCTGGTAAATCCAGCCACATTTCTAGCGCACGAGGTCAAGGAGAGAGAGGATACCCACGACTGTAAGACCCACATCTACGAGGGGATCAGTCAGGCAGAAGAGGATCCCATCCCAGATAGTGAAGCACTATTCATTGACAGATCCTACACAATAGACCAAGAAACAGGGGTAAGACACACGGGGCAGAGGTAGTGACGCTTATAGCCACGCAGCCTGAGAGACGCTGCACGTCACAGCACAGCTGACTTTCCTCCCCCACCTCTCAGCACTGGCGTCAGAACTGACAGAGTTAATTGAAGGCCTCACCCAAAGCTCAGAAAAGACGGTCACCATCTACTCTGACTCCGCGTATGTCACTACTGCGGTGCACTCCAGCATAGGCAGATAAAGAAGACGAGGGTTCCTAAAGTCAGATGGCACCCCCATTACACACAGGGTCCTCCTGGACTTATTGATAGACGCTGTAACGTTACCTAAGCACGTGGCCATGGTAAAATGTGCCGCTCACACCAAAAGCAGGGACTTTGTATCTCGGGGAAACACATTAGCCGACCAAATTGCAAAATAGGCAGCCTACGGGAAGATAAGAGAAGCACACATACTCCCCTTGCAGCAGACTACAGGGATGAACCATCACACGACAGACCATATACTGAAAACAGCAGAACTACATTTGAGGGAAGTACAGAAGACAGCATTGCCTCACGAGAAGGGGCTATGGTTAGCCCAGTGTTGCACACAAACCGCACATGACCTTATATACCGACAGGGAAACCTGTCATGCCCCAAAGTTTAGTCAACATAGCTTTACTCCAACTGCACTTACCTACTCACAGGGCGAAAGATAACTTAATAGCCCAGCTCCAAAGTGACTAGTTCATCCCCAACTTGTCAGAAACCGTACATATGCATCTAAATGAGTGTACTGTCTGCCAGCTATACTCAGCAAAGCCTACACTGAAGGTCGTGTCATCGGCCATTCCCTGACCAACAGGGTCATTCAAAACACTACATATCAACTTCATTGATATGATCGACCGATGCGCTAAAAACTGTTACCTAATAGTAGTGGTCTGCCTGTACTCCAGGTGGATCGAGGCTGGCCCCTGCATGCACTGTGACGCTAAGGCTGCAGCCATGTTCCTCGTCAGGGAGGCAATTCTGAGGTCGGGGGTACCTGACATCATCCGGTCGGACAACAGCAGGCACTTTGTCAACTCCATGTTTGACCACATCTGCGCCCTTCTAGGTATCTCACACAAACTAGCCTCAGTCTATCATCCCCAAAGCAACAGCATCGTTGAGAGACTCAACAGCTTGCTGAAAAAACAAGATTAGCAAAATTTATGCCAGCCTTAACAAAAAGTGGTTCCACTGTTTACCCCTATCCTTGTTCACGCTAAGGAACATACCTAGAAGCGATCATCACCTTATACACACACACCATATTGTAACAGGCAGGCTGTTGGGACCACCCATCCCAAAAGCACAAGTTACTAACTTGTGTAACGATATATCTGTAAGAGACAGTAGTTAGTGACAGATTCCTTACCTTAGAATATCCCCAGGCGCCAGGCTGGATCCGGAAAGTTTTTGCGTAGCAGTACCCTTGCGCGTCGGTAGGCGGCGTCGTGCGGCTCTGGGTCCGTCGTCGGCGTCGGGATCGCCGGGATGACGTCGCGGGCAGTACTTAGACGCCGCCCCTGCGCGCTGACGTCAGTTCTGTACACGACTTTCCGCGCCAGGAACGCAGAGCCATGCAAGAAGCTGACATAGGTGTCTGAAAAATACTAGGGCCCTGAAAGGGATGTCCTTAACCCTAGAAATCAGTTCGCAGAGGGGGAGGATGGGTGGGGCGGTAAGGAATCTGTCACTAACTACTGTCTCTTACAGATATATCGTTACACAAGTTAGTAACTTGTGCATCTGAAAGAGACACGTTAGTGACAGATTCCTTACCTTAGAATAGATACCCCAGCAATACCAACCCCGGTGGTGGGTCTGCGAACAAAGATCAGACAAGGAAGTCCCGGAGGACAGAACGGCCAAAGAAGCCGTCACTCCGGACCTGACTGTCAAGGCAGTAATGCTTGGTAAACGTGTGCAGCAAGGCCCACGTAGCTGCCTGACATATATCCTGCAGCAGAACACCGCGGCCTAAAGCCGTGGTAGCAGCCGTTGCCCTGGTGGAATGGGCACGCAGCCCAACAGGAGGCTCCTTCTTAGCCAAAGAATAGCAGGCTTTGACACACAAGGTTACCCAGCGGGAGATGGTTCTCTTGTGCACCGCCCGACCTTTTTTGGCGCCCACGTAGCCAACAAAGAGCTGGTCATCCACCCGGAAGTGTTGTGTGCGGTTGATATAAAAGGAAAGCGCACGTTTTGGGTCCAGACGGTGGAGCCTCTCTTCCTCTCTGGAAGGATGCGGAGGCGGAAAGAAGGTGGGCAAAGTGATGGTCTGCCCAATGTGGAAGGCAGTAACCACCTTTGGCAAGAAGGACGGACGCGTCCTAAGAACAACCTTGTCTGGATGGACAGACAGAAAGGGAGGTTTGCATGATAGAGCCTGGAGTTCACTCACCCGCCGAGCGGAGGTGATGGCCACCAGAAAGGCTGTCTTCAGAGTAAGAAGACGAAGAGGACAGTTATGGAGAGGCTCAAAGGGAGCGCACATTAAAAAGGTAAGAACCAAGTTTAAGTCCCACTGAGGCATGACAAACGGAACAGGAGGGAAGAGGTGTGTAATGCCTTTTAGAAACCTGTTAACAACAGGGGACTTAAAAAGAGAGGGCTGATCAGGAAGCCTGAGGAAGGCCGAGATTGCACAAAGATAGCCCTTGATGGTACTCAGGGCAGAACCCTGTCGGGCCAGAGAGAGAAGGAACAGAAGAACCTCAGAAAGAGGGGCAGAGAGGGGATTCACAGCCTTTGCTGTGCACCATGCCACAAACTTGTTCCACCTGCAGGCGTATACCACCTTAGTGGAGGGACGCCTGGCTGCCAGAATCACATCACAAACTTCGGGAGGCAAGTCGAAAGGAATCAACTGCCGCCGCTCAATCTCCACGCAAGCAGGTGGAGACTGGACAGGTTCGGGTGGAGGACCGTCCCCTGCTGCTGCGACAGAAGATCCTCCCGAAGAGGCAGACGGATCGGGGGATCAACGCTCATACTGAGTAGCTCGGGATACCAAACTCTTCGAGCCCAGTCCGGAGCCACAAGGATGACTTGGGCCCGGTCGCGCCGAATCTTCTTCAACACTCTGGGTAGAAGTGGTATAGGCGGAAAGGCGTACAACAGACCGCAACTCCACTCGCGACGAAAAGTGTCGCCGAGCGAGTGCCGCCTTGGAAATTCCAACGCGCAGAACTGCTGACATTGCGCGTTCTCTTCGGTGGCGAATAGATCTAACCAAGGCTCTCCCCACTGTAGAAAGAGTCCTTGCGCCACTTCCGAGTGAAGACGCCATTCGTGATCCATCATGCACCTGCAGCTGAGTTCGTCCGCCCTGGCGTTCAGGGAACCTGCCAGGTGTTGAACCATCAGGAATATGCCCTGATGTTCCAGCCATGTCCAGAGGCGCAGAGCCTCCTGACATAGGATCCACGACCCCACCCCGCCTTGTTTGTTGCAGTACCACATGGCGGTGGTGTTGTCTGTGAACACCTGCACTACCTTCCCTTTGACAGAGGGAAGGAATGCCTTGAGTGCAAGTCGGATCGCCCGGAGCTCCAGAAGGTTGATATGGAGCCGGGACTCCGCCGGAGACCAGAGGCCTCTGATCTCCGCCTCTCCCATGTGACCGCCCCATCCCAGCAGGGACGCGTCCGTCACAACTGTGTGCTCTGGCTGGGGAAGGGAGAGGGATCTGCCCCTGACCCATTGCCGGTTCGAGAGCCACCACTGCAACTGTTTTGCAGTCCCCTCCGAGATCTGGACGTGATCGGACAGGTTGCCCTGGTGCTGCGCCCACTGGAACTTCAGGTCCCACTGCAGATCCCGCATATGCCATCTGGCTTGATCGACCAGCAGGAGGCCATGAGGCCCAGCAGCCTCAGGGTCATCCGTACCGAAACCCAGGATAAAGGCTGAAAGATCGGAATGATATCCTGAATATCCCGGACTCGCCGTTCGGGAGGATAAGCCCGAAACTGCGTCGTGTCCAGAACTGCTCCGATGAAAAGGAGCTGTGGAGAAGGAATTAGGTGCGACTTCGGCACATTGAATGAGAACCCCAGCGAGTGCAGGAGTTCGGCCGTAGTCTGGAGGTGGGAGACGACTGCCTGGGACGAGCCCGCCTTCAGCAGCCAGTCGTCGAGGTAGGGGAAGACTGGAACCCCTGCCCGGCGCAGATGAGCTGCGACCACCGCCATCACTTTCGTGAACACCCGAGGGGCACTTGTGAGGCCAAAGGGGAGCACGCTGAATTGAAAATGCTCGAGGCCCACCATGAACCGCAGGTAACGCCGGTGGGCCGGCAGGACAGGGATGTGGAAATAAGCGTCCTGCAAGTCCAACGCTACCATCCAGTCTCCAGGGTCGAGGGCAGTCAAGACCTGAGCTAAGGTGAGCATCTTGAACTTCTCCTTCCGGAGGAAGCGATTGACGTTCCGGAGGTCCAAGATAGGACGCATGTCCTCCTTGTCCTTTTGGGCACCAGAAAGTAGTGGGAGTAGCAACCACGACCTACTTCTGGGGTCGGAACGCGCTCGATGGCCCTCTTGGCCAAGAGGGCCGCAACTTCCTTCTGAAGAAGCACCAAGTGATCCCCTGACATGCGGTGGAATTGAGGTGGCATGGCTGGGGGTTGGTCTCGAAGGGGAGGGAGTAGCCCCTTCGGACAATGTCCAAGACCCACCTGTCCGAGGTGATGGCACGCCAGTGGTGAAGGTGATGGCGGACCCTGCCCCCTACTGGCGTGCTGTGCACCTGAAAGGAAGGACTAGGAGGGCTTGGAGGCCGCGGACGGAGCGGGGTTGGTGGCCTGACCCGCCACGGCGGGAGCCACGTCCTCGGCCACGCGAAGACGCTTGCTGCGCGGGCCGGTGGCTTGGCAGCGGACGTGACTGGGCGCCCCTTCCGTGGCCACGAAAGGGGCGAAAAGCAGATGGCTGCGGAGGGCGTACAGCAGAAAGGCCCAGGGACTTGGCCGTAGCCCGTGAGTCCTTAAAACGCTCCAGCGCATGGTCTGCCTTGTTCCCAAAAGACCGACCCCTTCAAAGGGCATGTCCATAAGAGTGTTTTGGACATCACCCGAGAAACCAGTTGTTCTCAGCCAGGCGTGACGGCGCAGCGCCACTGTCGTTGCAATCGATCTGCCCAGCGAGTCGGCGGTATCAAGGCCACATCTGATGGTGTATTTAGCCGCATCTCTTCCTTCCGCAATGGCGCGGGAAAGCAGTGTCTGGACCTCCTCAGGACACTGGGGCAAAGCTTGCGCCACCGAGTCCCACAGAGAGTGGGAATATCGGCCCAAAAGGCAAGCGGTGTTGACAGACCGCAAGCCAGCACTGGAGGAAGAAAGACCTTCTTCCCAAATTGATCCAGGCGTTTGGATTCCCTATCCGGAGGAGCGGTAGGGAAGGCGGTTTGGGAAGCAGAGGCTTGGACAACCAAGCTCTCAGGAGTGGGGTGTTGGGAGAGGAACAGGGGGTCGCCCGGAGCGGGGCGATGGCGTCGGGCCACGTTCCTATCCACAGGAGCCCCTGTGGCGGGCTGGACACAGGTGCCCAAAAGAACGTCGGAAAGCGCGTCATTGAACGGCAGCAGTGGCTCCGAGGAGGTAGCCGCCGGCTGAAGCACTTCCGTCAGGAGGTTAGTCCTGACAGCCACTGTAGGCAATTGGAGGTGTAAGGCCCCAGCTGCTCTACGCAACACCGTTGCAAAGTTTGCTCCCTCCTCCGTTGCCACGGAAGGAGGAGACAGCATGCCAGAGTCAGGGGAGGTGTCCAGACCACTGGCATCCCCAAGTTCCTCAGCCCAGTCCTGTTCGTACTCACACTGCTGTGTGAGAGGGTTATCCGACCCCTCCCAGTTCTCTTCGTCCTCCTCAGGTTCAAAATAAGGAGAAGGAGGGACACGCGGGACCCAAGGTCTCAGCGGCGTCGGAGCCGGCGTCGAGCGACGTCGGTCCGGCGCCGTGTCCGGATCCGGAGAGAACCGGGGAACGACGCCGCCCGGAGTCCCGGGCGGCGTCGGGAACGGCACCGGAGACATCGGCGCCGGCGGAGGTGTAGTTAGGTCAACCGGCGTCAATGGGGGTTGCAGCAGCACCGGAGCCGGGATCGAGGCCGGGGCCGGGACCGAGGCTGGTGTGACAGGCGGCGCCGGGACCGGAGTCGTCGTCGGCACCGGGGCAACCCCATCAGGGCCCGCGGGGCCCGAAGGCGTACTGGGGGGACCTTGAGGCCCGAAGAGGCGGGCCATGGCCGACAGGAATTCCTGTATCTCGGCCGGAGTTGCCCCCGAACCTGGGAAGGACGGGTAATGCGGGGGCGGCTCCACAGGCACTCCCGGAGCTGCGGGGACGGTGCCGACAGGAGCCTCAGCCGAGTCGCGAGACCGGCGAGGCGAAGTCGTCGAGAGATGACGCTTCGTAGACTTTTATGCTTCGACTTACCGGAGGAGTGTGAAGACTTGGACCCCGACGACCGATGAGGACTCCGCGACCGGCCCCTTGACCTCTCACGTGACCGGGGCTTGGTGTGGCGCGGAGCCGACTGCCGGACCTCGAGGAGCTTTCGAGACCGCTCTCGCAAAGCCTTCGGGTGCAAGGCCCGGCAGTCGGGGCACGACTTTGTGTCGTGGTCGCGGCCGAGGCAGTAGAGACACTCTAAGTGCGGGTCTGTGATCGACATCATGCGACCACAGGCGTCGCAGGGCTTGAAGCCGGGCATCCCTACCGACACCTTCGGAGTCGAGAGACTCGTTGAGAAAAACAGTGAAAAAATCACCAAAAATGTAGTCAAAAAATGACTAGGGCACTGCTCTTCCCGGATCTGCGCTTACTGGCGCGGAAAAAGAAGAACTGACGTCAGCGCGCAGGGGCGGCGTCTAAGTACTGCCCGCGACGTCATCCCGGCGATGGACCCGGAGCCACACAACGCCGCCTACCGACGCGCAAGGGTACTGCTACGCAAAAACTTTCCGGATCCAGCCTGACGCCTGGGGATATTCTAAGGTAAGGAATCTGTCACTAACGTGTCTCTTTCAGATACACAGACCAGACTGAGCACTGAGGCAAGCTCTCAGGCAGTAGGGGACAAACTGTATGTATATCTTTCTGAATTAACAAAAACTACCAAGTTCCTATCTAAGCAGATCTACCACCGGAGTTTCAAGTGCACCACTGCCAAGTTACCCTACCAAACACCTCAGCATGGGCAGGAAGTTTACATCCGCAACTTCGTAAGGAAATGGAAGCAAGCCAAGTTTGAAGGGCCCTACTGAGTTATATTCGCAACACCTAACGCCCTCAAGGTGGAAGGAAGAGAGGCCAGGGTCCACCTCTCCTATGTGCGGCTGAAACGTTCCCCATCAAATCCTCCATGAACTGTACATCAAACTATTTTTACAGACATTTTTACAAACAGACTCTTTACAGTGTGCCAAGCAAAGTCACCCCCAGATGCCAGAAAGCTGCAGACGATCTTTCCAGACTCCATCTCAATAACTGCAATGTTCAAAAAGTTACGTAATATTGCCATCTTTCTGCATCATTTGCTTAGCATGGGTGTGGCCACACCCATCCGTAGCAAGAAATCGGCCTAGTCACATGGAGCCTACCTCAACATTTCTACAGCGCATGCGCAGGGTCCTCTCTCGCCTCGCATACACTGAACCTAACGCTAGTACTCCAAAGGCACTGCACAGAGCACGCCTACACAACACATGGTACCAACACATAACCGATGTGGGCACCCAGATGTCCGCTAAGTCACGCAATGTCTGCTCGCTGACACCCCACGCCGTGGACGCAGACAGACTTTACTTATCCCAAGAAATAGCACCGGAGAAAGCAAAATGTCTCATCCACCTGTACCTATGTAGGATTAGGGCCAAGATACACCTCAGTAGAGTAGAACCCCATAGAGTAGTTGTAACCATCACCCTGTATAAAACCAACCCCACAGCATTGCACCTTTTCACTAAGCCTAGCAACATTTAAACAGAGCTAGACAGGATACGCAGCCGGGGCACCATAGGGGAGGACACTGTTTGGCCCCGAGATTTTCCAGAACAGAGGTTCTTGGAGGTAGCAAGTCCACCTACCCAGTGCACAAACGTATCCCCTCCTGCCTCTGTCTGTGGTCCGAGGGTGCCCTCAGTATATCTGGGTCAGTATTCTTTAATGACAAATGGACCTCTGGCATGGAGTTCCAGTGCAGGGCCATTCACCTCAATGATACCAGGGGAAATTAGTCTAGAAGGGAAGAGTTGAATGCCAGCATAGATATCCCATGTCAGAAATACTGGGACACTGACTAAATAGGTACATGTGGGTAGAAGACAAGGGGCAACCTCTAATTGTACAGAAACATACACTGCATTCCTTATGTTTCAGAGAAAGAAACGATACCGCTTGGCACCAATGAACATTGTGAAGCAATTCTGCACGTACCAAATCTGCAATGGGGCACCTCCGTGTTGATGGATTCGTACTGGCAGTGTGGGGAGTTTGCCTACACCCAGCTTGTCCCCAGATGTCAGGGTCTCTGCAAACTTATAACAATATACACCCCTACCCTGGTCATCCCTGGAGAAGATCTGTCCGAGTTGTACCAGCATATGCTACTGAAGAAAACAACTCTATTGCATCAGGCTCGAGAAAAAAGAACTGCTGATTACTTTGGCTGGGTTTAGTACAAGGACATTTCAAAAGAATTCAGAATGTTTTATGACACTCAAGTAAATGCAGGAGGGTCCCTTCACCTTGCAAAAGAAGGCAAACGTCCGCTGGCTGCAAATAACCAGGTGGGCGCTACTTAAAATGATCAATACTGAGCTCGAACTAAATGCTTTCAGGAAAAACTAAGAGCCATCCGCCTCATGGTGATGCAACATCGTTATGAGTTGGACTTGATGACTGCCATGGAGGGTGGTGCGTGTTCCAAAATCGGTGCTTCCTGTTGTTGCTCGAATATGAATTTACCTTTGAAAAACTGAAAGACAAGAGGCGTATGGCAAAGCAGGAACAGTTGTTTAATTAAACACAGCAGCCAGGAGATCAGGGAACAGAGTCGGGGTCTGAAGACTGACTCAAAGCAGGCAGCAAGGCACAACTTACTGCACCACCCAGTATCGTCACTCTTTAAGTCACAAATTTTATACTGCCCACCTCAAATGACCAGCTGCCACATAGCCATAAATTACATGCAAATATAACAAAAAGATGAGAGGCAATATGATCCTAATAAAAAAGTCAAAATTTCAATGACATTCAATCCACTGTTTTCAGTGTGAGCAGGAAATTCTTTATTCCAAATTCTTCAATATCATGTGGGCACAGCCAACGCGTTTTGCCCTACAACAAGGGCTTCTTCAGGGCACTATAATGTAATATCAATAAGTGTTGATCACGATAAGAAAAGCCAGATCTCTGCCACAGTTCTTCAATTCCTCTTAGTATTTCTAATCCTGTCGTCCTGTAACAGCATACATCAGATGATTGTGCTTCAGTTAAGTACGTTATCATCAGGCATTCAGTAGAAACGGGCCAGCTTATGTAACGGAACAGCCATGGTTTGGAAGTTCATATTCCTGTATCGGAAGTATCTTTACCGGAGTTTCCTTAAGTCGTATCGGTCATACTCACCCATACGACTTGAGGAAACCCGTTAAAGATACGACAGGATTAGGAATACTAAGAGGAATTGAAGAACTGTGGCAGAGATCTGGCGTTTCTTATCATGATCAACACTTATTGATATTACATTATAGTGCCCTGAAAAAGCCCTTGCTGTAGGGCGAAACGCGTTGGCTGTGCCCACATGATATTGAAGAATTTGGAATAAAGAATTTACTCCTCACATTAAAAACAGTGGATTGAATATCATTGAAATTTGCCATTTTCTATTAGGATCATATTGCCTCTCATCTTTTTGTTATACTGTCTCAAAGCAGGTTGGTTTCGGCCACCATTTTATACTTTATATTCCTTTGGAGACAGAAGTTTGGGCCTAGTCACAGGGCTATAAATCGGGGGGGGGGTTGATAAGAAGTGCAGGTGGGCCTCCATCTTGTATGAACATACTGCATGGCCAGTGGGTAAGTGTCAAGATGTTCGGCATGAGGGGCGCATGATCAGTGTGTGTAATGTGCATGCAGTGTTCTGATTGGATGTGTGTTCCTAACTTCGTGTGGCATCTGACCTTACGGTGCTTTTGAGAATGCATGCCCCCCAGGCCAAATGTCTTTTATCAGGGCCAATCTCCTGAGACCATTCTGGTGTCGCTGCCAATCTGTTGGATCGATCTGGGGTTTCCTGTTCGCACATTCCGTCTAAGGGTTGCGTGTCCCCGCCACCTGTGATCTGTCAATCAGCTGCTACAGGCTGAGGCCGCAGGGCCTGCCTAACCACGTATTTCTGACTCTGGTTGAGGAGGTCACATCATGTAAATTCAACAACGGAGATGCGAGTGTGTTTCCCCCCTCCAGTTGAATTTTCAACTACATCAGACTTCATGACAGTCACATTATTTGAGGTTCGATGTGTATCTATTGTGTCTATTACTAATTCCCTAGTTACTTGCATTCTACCTAATGTCAGGACTGCGTTTTTACAGCAGGAAACTCCCAATTGCAGGAAACCACACAAAACAGTACAAAAATGAAAATCGGTAGCAGTGACTGGCACATTCTGGTCACCCATCGGGGGAACAAGGAAAATAAATCGGAAAAACAGTCCTACACAGGGGCATCTCCTTCCTCTTTATGTCAGCTAGTGCTTGGAAGGCAAGAGTCAGTGCCCCGTTATCCATGTCGTTTCCAGGGATAAAAGTTTAGCAGGATGCACCAATCTTGGCCCACACCCCCACCCTCCATCGCAGTCTTCAAGTACAACACATGCCAATGTTGCATCATCATAAGACAGATGGCTCTTAGCACTTCCTTGATAGCGTTTAGGCCGAGCTCAGTATCGTTGATCATTTTTAACAACTCCCACCTGGTTATTTGTAACTAGAGGGCGTTTGCCTCAGTTTTGCAAGGTGAAGAAGGGTATGGACCCTCCTGCGTTTACTTGAGTGTCAGAGAACAGTCTAAATTCTTCTGGAATGTCCTTGTACTGAGCCCAGGCAAATGAGTCTGCAGTTCTTTTTTCTGGAGCCTGAGGCAATAGATTTGTTTTCTGCTGTAGTGGATGCTGGAAAAATTCAGACAGATCTTCTCCAGGAATGACCAGGTTCGGGGTGTGTATGGTTACGAGGGTGCAGAGGCCCTACTATCCGGGGACGTGCTGGGTGTAGTCAAACTCGCCGCACTGCCAATAGGTTTCCATCTACATGGAGGTGCCCCACTGCAGATCTGGTACGTGTAGTATTGCTCCACAATTTTCATTGGTGCCAAATTGAATTGTTCCTTTGCCTCTGAAACACAAAGAATCCATACTATTGGGGGCTGCCCCTTCCCTTCTAGCCATGTATACCTATCTATTTCAGTGTCCCAGATTTACTGACGTGGGGTATATAGGCTGGCATTCAACCCTACCCTTCTAGACTCATTTCCCTTTGCATCATCAAGGTGAATGGCCTTGCACTGGATCTGTCTGGGGTCCACTTGTTATTAAAGAATACTGACCCAGATACGCTAAGGACCACCCTGGGACCACAGACAGAGGCGGGAGCAGACAGGTTTGTGCACTGGTGCAGTGGTCTTGCTACCTCTAAGAACCTCTTCTCTGGGAAATCTCGGGGCCAAACAGTGTCCTTTCTTATGGTGCCCACCTGCACATGCTGTCTAGCTCTGTTTGAATGTCACTAGGCTCAGTGAAAAAGTGCAATGCTGTGGGGTTGGATTCATACTGGGTGATGTTTACCACTACTCTATGGGGTTCTGCTATACTGGGTTGTATTTTGGCCCTGATCCTACATAGGTACAGGCGGATGAGACATTTTGCTTTTTCGGGGGATATCTCTTGTGATAGGTAAAGTCTGTCTGCGCTCACAGGGTGGGGTATCAACGAGCAGACATACCATGACCTAGCCAATGTCTGGACGCCCACGGTGGTTATGTGTTGGTATCATGTGTTGTGCAAGAGCGCGCTGTGTAGTGCATGCAGAATACTAGCGTTCAGCTCAGTGTAAGTGTTTAAGTGAGGTGGGAGAGGTCCCTACGCAAGCGATGTGCAAATGTTGAGATAGGCTCCATGTGACTAGGCACATTTCTTGCTGTGGGTGGATGTGGACACACACATGCTAAGCAGATGATATACAAAGATGCAATACTATGTAGTTTTTTAAACATTGCAGGTCTTGGGAAGTTGTCTGGAAGGGACTTATGCAGCTTTGTGGCATCCGGGGGAGTCTTTCTTGGCACAGTGTGAAGAGTCTGTTGTCAAAAAATGGTCTGTAAAATTTTTAGTCTGTGGTACAGTTCATGGAGGAATTGACGGGAAAGGTTTTATATGTACGTCGGAGAGGTAGACCCAGGCCTCTCTACCCTCCAACTTGAGGGGGGTAGGTGTCATGAATATTACTCAGTAGGGCCCTTCAAACTTGGCTTGCTTCCACTTCCTCACAAAGTTGCGGATGTATACCTCTTGCCCAGGCAGAGGTGTCTGGTAGGGTAGCTTAGCGGTGGAGCAGTTAGAGCTTCGGTGGTGGACCTGCATAGATAGGAACTTGTCAGTTTTGGTTATTTCAGACAGATACACATGTAGTTTGTCCCCTAGTGCTTGAGAGCACGCCTCAGCGCTCAATTTGGTCCAGGTTTTCGGAATGGGTGTTCCCATCAGCCTGTCTGTTTCAATCTGGTGTGGTGTAAGGTGGTGATCGCTGTTAGGTGTGTTTCTTAGCGCAAACAAAGCTAGGAGTAGACAATGGAGCCATTTTTTGTTAAGGCTGGAGCAAATTTGGCTAATCTTGTTTTTTAGAAGGCTGTTGAGTCTCTCAACTACGCCATTACATTGGAGATGATAAACTGAGGCCAATTTGTGCAAAATGTCTAGAAGAGCGCAAATGTGGTAAAAAATGGAATTAACGAATTCATGACGCCCGGTACCTCCCCACTTAGTATCCCTTCCCTGACAAGGAACATGGCCACTCCCTTGGCGTCGCAGTACATGGCCTCCATCCACCTGGAGTACGGGCAGACCACTACTATCAGGTATTGGTAATTAGAGCATCGGTCGATCATATCGGTGAAGTTGATATGGAGTGCCTTGAACGGGCGGCCCTGTTGGTCGGGGAATGGCCGATGACACGACCGTCAGTGCGGGTTTGGGTGAGTAGTGCTAGCAGATGGTGCATTCGTTCAGATACATGGTGACAGTTTCAGAAAGGTTGGGGATGACCCAGTTGTTTTGGAACTCAGCTATTAGGTTATCTTTTGCCATGTGTGTGGTTAAGTGCAGTTGGGGTACGGCTATGTTGATCAGGTTTTAGGGCATGATGACGGTTTTCCATGTAGGTACATGTTGGTAGATAAAGTTGTGTTTGCGGACTGTGTGGAACCCCGCGGGTAGCCACTGCCCCTTTCTGTCATGTGATGCAGTCTCCTGAAATTCCCTCAAGTATAGTCCTGCTATTTCAATATACGGTCTGCTGTGTGATGGTTCAGTCTTGGTATCCTGCTGAGGGGGAAGGATGTGTACTTCTCTGATTTTCCTGTAGGCTGCCTTATTCGCGATTTGGTCAGCCAGTGCGTTTCCCCAAGAAACATAGTCCTTGCCCCCTGTATGAGCGTCACATTTTACCACGGCCACGCACCTGGGTAAAGTTAGCGCATCTATCAGCAATTCTAGAGGGTCCCTGTGCGTGACGGGGGTGCCATCTGATTTTAGAAACCCTTGTCTTTTCCATCGGCCCATGCTACAGTGCACGGTGGTGGTGACATATGCAGAATCGGAGCAGATGGTTACTATCTTCCCTGCGCTTTGGGTGAGGGCTTCAATTAACATTTTAGCTCTGCCGTCAGTGCTTAGAGATGGGGAAGGAGAGTCAGCTGTGAGGTGCCGTGCAGCACCTCTGAGGCTGAGTGGCTATGAGCCAGCACCACTGCTGCCCCTGTGTGTCTTACCCCTGTTTCTTGGTCTACTGTGGAGGATCCATTGATGAATAATGCTACACTATCTGGAATGGGATACTCCTCTGTCTGGCTGATTACCTCAGGGGAGTGGGTGTCACTGTCCTGGGTCTCCTCTCCCTCCTTGACCTCCTGCGCTAGAAAGGTTACTGGATTTATCAGACAGCACCGTACTATTTTTAGGGATGGCATAGAGAGCATCAGCTCATAGCCCGACACCTGTTGCATAGTCAGTGTGCTCTTGCTCTTCTGTATGACTACAAACACTGTGGGGCTGATTACGGCATTCGGATTTTCCTAACCCGTTTCGGAACCTATGTTTCCGACCGACTCAGAAACATTTCCGACCGACCGATTATGATGGAAAGGTAACCGTTCGGTCTTTCCGACTCGGTTCCAACCGGCATTCGGAGACTCCAAGTCAGTCGGAGCCAAATCGTACAGGTCTATGGACCGTGTTTCCGACCGACGTATTACGATGTCGAATTCGGACAGCCTTTCCAAATCAGTCCGCCTGACACAAAACGGCTGTCGGAAACTGACTTTGGGGCCCCATAGCAGGCCCCCCTTCACCCATAGGCGTCCAGTTGGGGCCTGTGGACGTACCCATGGGACCCTTCTTTACAAACATGCACAGTGTGGCAGGCACTATGGGGTTCCCGCCACAGGGTGCAAGGTTTTCCACAACCACCCCTTTTTAGGTCGAGCCTGAGTCAGCGCGCATACATTACTCTGGCGATCTGCTGTAGTAGAGTATGGAAGAGTAGACCCACCCACTCTCCGCCCATATTTGTCATTGGCTTCTGTCTTTGTCCTTCGTAAATGCAGGCTTCTGATTCAGTAATCGGTTTGTTAGTCCCTCCTTAGTACCGCCTTTTCTTCATTTGTAACCTCCCATGGCTACTGGCCCCTTTACTTCTGTTGTTACACGGTACGTGTTTATTAGTCTGTAAGCACTATTTTCTTTTTTCCTACTGGTCCGCCGCCACCAGAGGAAACACGAGCGCTTCCCCCCATGCGCACACATGCCAACCATGCCGACCATGCCCCTCCTCCGACACCCAGAGGTAGGGCTTGGCGCTCGGGAATATGGCACCGACCTCAATGCCGCCGTCACAAACGGAAAACCAAGCAGGCTGTCCCATGCATGCGCACACAGGCAACCTAGGGAGGCACCGGCAAGGAGGTGAGTCTTTCTGCTTAGGAAGTACCGGGGCCGCCGCCACAAGCGGAAACGTGAGCGGCTGCCCCCATCCCCACGCATGCCAAACCTGCCCCACCCAGAAAACCAGAGGTGTGGCAGGGTGCTCGGGAAGATTGCTGAGATCGCCGCGGTTGTGGGAGGGGGTGGGGGGGACAGGTTGTTTCCCTCACCGCTGTTGACGGAACACCAGCGGCTGCCCACTAGACGAGACGGCCCCCCTGACGCATTTGATTATGACAGCTCCCATAACGATCACAGGGGACTGCAGCCTCGTGAAATCCACTTCTGCCGCCCCCCCCCCCATGTGACCAAGGACACCCTGTGGCACATCCGAACTGAGGTAACCATTTGTTTGGGATTGGGTGTGGATGCCCGGAGAGGTGTGGGTGTAATTCAGTGCGGTTGATCCGGGGGTGGGGGGGGGTTTAGGGGCAGGGGGGTGACTGAGGTTGTGGTTCGGAGTTGGTTGATATTATACGAAGCGCTGGGTGTGTTCCTGCCCCGCACCCCTTTCCCTATGCTGACATCCCCACCGTCAGACTGGCAGCGTGCCCGACACTGTGAATTTTAAAAAACGCTTTTGTTCAACCGCAACGTTGGTGATTTTTGCTCACGAGAATAATACAGTACTGATGTTTCATGTGCACGTGCACAGTGCTTTGGCGCACACATTGTAAGTCCAACTGTCAGTGTCTGTCACAACCTTTCAAAAGCCAACCGAAGCGTTTCTTAAAGAAAATATTCGGGAACTATCCACTCACCAAGGATATAATTTTCCATTCTCTTTCTTGATGAACTTCTACCAAGATTATATAAAATACGTAAGAAGATCGCTGCTGTAAAACGTATATTTTCACACGAATAGCGTATTGGGCGGGGCCAATCCCAGATGCAAGATGTCCGCCTCCATTGGTGCTGAAAAAGCAGTCACCATTCCACGATGGCAGCACGCTTGCATCTCTCCTTTCACAAACATCTTCTGGAAGAGATGGAGCGGCCTGGAACAGATCCCATTCCAATATGTTTGCCAAGGTCGGTGCATCCCAGAAGTACTGCCGTTCTGCGGTTCCCAAGGAAGGCACATGCTCCTCCAGGTTTCCGCTGTTGCATCCTCCTTGGCCAGGTAACCTGAAGGTTATTGGTTTGCTTGGTTAACAGCAATATTTTTTACATAGGGTACAAAGAGTATTGAGAACACAGACACGTGATATATTCTCAACCATGCAGCAAAAATAATTGTTTCGAAAGTCAAAACGACCATTAGGGTTAAAATGCAATTTCTATTATAATGGTAGTCCTTCTAATGGTATGCTGCTTAAATACGCATAGTTGCAAAATTTGTGCCCCAAAAGAGGTTTGTTTATGCAGGCTAGCAAATTAATTATGACATCCCCGAAACTGAAATCACATGAACAGACCTGACTTTGTAGATTATTAATATGTCATCACAAGGCCAACACGTAGCATTTTCACAGCTGGTGATGCCGTCATTAATAGTCCTAATTAGCAGTTGGCAAGCACGAACAAAACCAGCCTCGTTGCAGTAATGTGCAATAATGTGCTGCATCGCTAAATACTTATAAGGTCCCAAAGGCGAGACTGATTGCATTGCAAATGCTTGTTTCAATGGGAGCTTGTGTTGTCGGCCGGAACACAGGCTAACATTGAAGTCAATGGGAGTCCGACCGAACGGTGTTCGGAAACATCGTAATCGGTCAGTCGGACTCCCCGAACCAGAGTCGGTCGGAAACAATTCTGACAAGGAGTCGGTCGGAATGCTTTCCGACCAACATCGTAATGAGGCCAAGAGTGTTCAGCATACAGAGTCAGCTATGGCCCAATCATGATGGAGGTGCTTTTGTCGACGTCAAAGGCCGCTGCTGCTAATGCCTTTTCGCATGAGAAATGACCCTGCATGACTGAGTCCAAGAGCCCACTGTAATATGCAAGGGCCTGTGGACCAGGGAGTACTTTTGTGTTACGACAGCTGTTATGTCATGACTCGCCCGTCGCAATGACTAAATAAGAACATTTCCTTTTTATAGTCGGGAGTCCCTAACACGAGGGAGTGCGATATCTCGGTTTTTAGTTTGTGAATATTCTTGTGTATTTCAGGTGTCAAGGTTAGTTCCTCATGGCTCACACTTGCCTTCTTCGTGGCCCCGAGTAAGGGGGCAATAAGAGTGCTGTAGTCAAAGACCCACTTACGGACATAATTACATAGGGGCCGATTCACAGAACTAATCAGAGATAAAATCCTAAACTTACTACTTTTGGTATTCACAGAAGGCATTTAGTAGTAGTAAAGTTAGGACTCCTAACTTTACTACTACTAAACTGAGATAAAATCCTAAACTTACTACTTTTGGTATTCACAGAAGGCATTTAGTAATAGTAAAGTTAGGAGTCCTAACTTTACTACTACTAAATGCCTTTTGTGAATACGGAAAGTCATAAAGTTAGGATCTTGTCTCAGTTTAGGAGTAGTAAAGTTAGGAGTCCTAACTTTACTACTACTAAATGCCTTCTGTGAATACCAAAAGTAGTAAGTTTAGGATTTTATCTCAGATTAGTTCTGTGAATCGGCCCCATTGTGCTAAAAAATTTACATATATTTCTTCGTCTTTGGTGGCGGCATAGCCCTGATAGAGGCTGCGCGTTCCGGCGTGATGCGCCGACCGGTTGCTGATATCAGTTGGCCTAGATAACAAACCTCCTCTAGTACGGACTGCACTTTTCCCTTTTCCACTTTGTACCCTTTTGTGGCAAGTGCAGTCAGGAGGGCTATCATCTCTTGGCGGCACAGACCCTCAGAAGGGCTGCATACCCGGATGTCATCAGCATACTGTATAA
This sequence comes from Calotriton arnoldi, assembly GCA_963921515.1. Taxonomy (NCBI): domain Eukaryota; kingdom Metazoa; phylum Chordata; class Amphibia; order Caudata; family Salamandridae; genus Calotriton; species Calotriton arnoldi. The sequence goes on from CAWUFW010011691.1 coordinate 102,138, forward strand.
GGGTGCTGCTAGATTGAAAGTTGGCGAGATCCTTCCTCAGTATCGTGTGAAAGATACTAGGGGACTAAAAGTACACTTGAGGTAGTCTCCGGTATAGCAGCTGAACCCCTCTGAAGGTGAATGTGGTTAGGTACTGACTGTTGGGGTGCACCAAAATGCTAAAGAACGTGTTTTTATGTCTATCACAGAAAAGTAGCGGTCGTCTGCAGGTATGCTAGTTAGTTTGACAGAGGGCCCGCTACTATGTGGAACTCGGGGACCACAATATCATTAAGGGGGCGCAGGTCCTGCACCAGGTTCCTCCCTCGCTCTTTAGGACTGGGAAGATCAGTGTACTGCAGGGGGAGACCCCTATGTGGAGGACCTCTTGGCCAACTAGCGCTTGGATTGTGGGTGCTATACCCTCTTCTGCCTCCTTGGAGAGCAGTATTGGCGCACCTGGGGCAGGATGGCCCCCTCCCACAAGGATATTCTTACTGGTTCAGCTGTGTTGATGAGTCCACATGGTAGGGACCCTTGGCCACAGCTGTGGATGTACTTTTGCAAAATCTTGTTCCTGCCATGTTGTTAGTACTGCCATGGGTGCCAGGGCCTCATCCTGTGATTCCACCTGAATTTGGATGGAATTGACGAAGACAGTCTCTAAGGCCCCCGGGCACACGCCGAACAACTGGTCATCAGTTATCTCCGGCATACTGAGGCTGGGCATGATAAGGATGACACATGCCCACACTGCTCTGACATGGTCAGTCGCCAACAGAATTCCATATCTGGACCGTATCTCCACTGCATCCAAGCAGAGCAGTGTTTTCCCATGGTGACCCCCATCGTGGTGACCTTCCCGGCAGAACACAAATTCATGGGCCAGCTGCACCTCCCGACCTAGAAGCTCTTGTGCATTGGCAATGACGGTGAAGACGGCGTTGGTTAAAGCTGGCTGATCAGTGGGCGTCGCCCTTGTCTGCTCAGCTGTACAATGTGGGCGGACTAAGAACATGAACCTTGACGGGGCAATCCCAGAGGCTGAGCATGTCATTGTTCCATCCTCTGTGAAATGAATAGTCATATTGAACTTGCCCATCATGTCTCTACCTAGAAGATTAGCGGGGGAAGACTGGCGATATAACACTGAATTTTTAGTAGCCGAATAGCAGATAGGAAACAACAGTTTGCAGAAATAGTAACTTCTTCATACATACATTAAGTCATTAACAAGACACAACGTTCAACCAAAAAAAAAACAGTTGCAATCATTTACCGACACCACCACATCAAGAATATCCAAAACATTCCGAGTGTGACATCTGAATACTGCAATGAGAGAGAGAGAGAGAGAGAGAGAGAAAGAGAGAGAGAGAATAAAAACTGATAGAAAAAATTGTGACTTTGTCAAAAAAACTTAGCCCACCCCTAGAGCATGCTGCCCGATGAGGAGGGGCGGTTTTGCGTGGTACACGGCACTAAGTGAGCCCAATAGTTTGTCATTATAAGCTCAGGGACAAAGATAGCAGCAATATATGCGGAGAAGGAGGAGCAATTCGACAACTGCAGGCCATCTTTGGCCAAGCACAGGCTACACCTTACTCTCCAAAAAGACCACATTTTTCCCCAAAATCTGAATAACACCCCATATCACATCCAGGGGTCATGCGTACCGGCTGTGTCATGCTCAGTGGTCCAAGCGAATAGCACCTCTCACTTCTTTCAGATACTACCAGTGCAAAGAAACTGATAGCACTAAGAAAACTTCTTTAGACTAAAAAACCAAGATCGAGGTGCTGGTCCTCTCTCACACCCAGAGCCTAGGCGTACCTTCTGTATCTCGCCCAGTGGTCAAAGTGGCCCCTGTATGACACTCGGAGACAAGCGTAACCTTTGTGTCACACCCAGTGGTCCAATCGACAAATGATCCGGACCTTTCCTAGTTTGCCATATGCCAAATGCTGGGACTAAGGATCAGATGTAGTCCCTTACCCACAGACGGCGGCTTCAGGACGGACCTCCACCCCGCAGATTCAGCAGAACTTTCAATCGTGTTGTCTGCTCACCGATCTTTTTGCACGCATGTGAATCCGTACGGACGGGGTGCTTTTCCTTCGGCTGCAGTCGGGCTAGAAGAACCAATCTGGCCTGGCTGGCTCGCCAAAATGTTGCTCAAATATGAATTTACCTTTGAAAAAATGAAAGGCAAGAGGCGTTTAGCAAAGCAGGACTAGTTGTTTAATCAAATGCAGGGGCTGGGCGATCAGGCAACAGAGTTAGTGTCTGAAGACTGTCTCAAAGCACGTTGGATTTGGCTGTCATTTTATAATTCCCATGAAAGATCATAAAACGATTCATGCCTTCCTTTGGTGAGAGACTTAGGCATAGTCACAGGGCCTTAAATCGGGGGTTTGATAAGAAGCACAGGTGGCCTCGTTCTTCTGTGAACATACTGCTGGGCCAGTGGGTCCGTGTCCAGATGTCCGGCATGAGGAGCGAGTGATCACTGCATGTAATGTGCATGCTGTGTTCTGATTGGCTGTGTGTTCCTTACTTCATATGGTATCTAAATTTATGGTGTTTTTGAGAATGATCGCCACTCTGGCCAAAAGTGTTTTATTGGGGCCAATCTCCTGAGACCAGTGTGGTGTTGCTGCCTATCTGTGGGATCGAACTGGGTTTTATTGTTTGCGTGTTCTGTCTAAGGGTTAAATTCCCCCCCCCCACCTGTGATCTGTCAATCAGTTGCTTAAGGGCTAGATCGCAGGGCCTGCCTAACCATGTATTTCTGACTCGGGGTGAGGAGGAGGTCCCATTGGGTAAATTCAACAATGGAGATCCAAGTTCGTTTTTATACGGATATATATCATGTTATACATCGACATCGTATTGGCCAATATTAACACTGTTGTACTTTCATCCCCGGAAAAAACCTAGAAAACGGAACACTGACTCTTGCCACCTACCAACTGTATCGTCTACAAGCTAATATCAAGTAGGAGGGAGTGGTCCCTGATCAGAACTAGTTTATAGACTTATTTTGCTGGATCCCCCGATGGGTGGCCAGACTGTGCCTTTCATTGCTTCCCATTATTCTTTTTGTGCTATATTTTTGTGGTTTCCTACAAGTGGGGGTTTTGTGCTGTAAAAACGCAGCCCTCAAGTTAGGCAGAATGCAAATAACTAGGGAATTAGTATCAGGCGCAACAGAAACACAACAAACCTCAAGTAACATGACTGTATGAAGAATGGGGTAAAGGAAGTAGTTGAAAATTCAACTAGAGGGGGGAATGTTAATATTGATAAATATGATGTTGATATACATCATGATATATGTACGTATAACAACAAACTCGCATCGCCATTGCTGAATTCACCCAATATGACCTCCCCCTCAACCCCAAATGAGAAATATCTGATCAGGAGTCCCTGTGAACTAGGCCTGAAGCAACTGATTGACAGATCACAGGTGGGGGGACATGTAACCCTTAGACAAACGCGCGTACTGGAAAACCTAGATCGATTCCACAGATAGGCAGCAACACCACAATGGTCTCAGGAGATTGGCCCTCAATAAAACACGTTTGGCCGGAGGGGCGCGCGTTCCCAAAACACCAAAAAGTCAGATGCCACACTAAGGGCCCCATTACGATGGCGGGCGGACAAAGTCCGCCCGCCACTCTAACGGGAAACGGGACCAACCGCCAGAGGTGTGGCGGTCCGCTAGGCCCATTAGGATGCGACCGCCACCCTGGCGGTCGCATCCCACATACTTTACATCTCGGCGGGCGGTGCTGTAAGCAGCACCCGCCGCAATGTAAAAGTTGGATCTTGTGCATTGACATGCACAACGTGACAGGCACCGTGCGGTGCCTGCCACCTTGTGCATGTCAATGAAGGGGGGTACCATGGGTATCCCCCAAGTGCACCCCCCCCAACACCCTGGGGGCCCGCAACGGGCCCCCAGGCCTGCCCCTGCACTCTCGAGTGTTGGTGATCGAGGCCCCCCTCCACCCGCAGGTTTCCCTGCGCCTCATCCCTGGTGGTCCAGTGGACCTCTGTCTCCTTCCTCTAACTCTGCTCTTTCACTCGTTTTTCTACCCTTTTTTATCTTTCACCTTTCTGCACTTTTCTGCATCTCTGCTCTTTTGTGCCTTATTTCTGCTCATTTTCCCTTCCTCTCGCTCTGCCCTTTCACTTGTTTTCACTCGTTTTTCTACCCTCTTTTATCTTTCACCTTTCTGCACTTTTCTGCATCTCTGCTCTTTTGTGCCTTATTTCTGCTCATTTTCCCTTCCTCTCGCTCTGCCCTTTCACTAGTTTTCACTCGTTTTTCTACCCTCTTTTATCTTTCACCTTTCTGCATCTCTGCTCTTTTGTGCCTTATTTCTGCCTATTTTCCCTTTTTTCTTTATCCCTTATTTCCTCCCTTTACCTTTCCCCGCCGCTGCTGCCCCCGCGGCCCCTCCCCCCCAGCGCGACCGGCCAATCCAGCTCCCCTCCCCGCTCCCGCCTCCCAGCTGTCCAGCCCTCCCCGACCCCTACTTAATGGCGGCCACTGCGCGGCCGCTGTGCGGCCGCGGGCCGCGGGCGCGCCGAAGGCGCGTCAAAGGCAAGCCCGTCTGCGCCCGTCCGCGACCAGCGCCAGGAACCCTGGACCTCCGCCCCGCCAACGCTACGACCCAGCAGCACTCCACGCACTCAACCCAGGCCGCAACAACAACTGCAAGCTAGCATCACCAGCCGACTCCCACGGACCCTTCAGCTGTCACCGCTGCCGGCACACCTGCAGCACCGCCAAGAACACGGATCCAGCACAACCCGCCCACAAGAACACAACCGAACCGAAGACCCTGCAATGCATCCTCCTCAACGTCCGATCCCTCCACAAACACGCCACAGAAATCTGGGACCTCCTCGACAGCACCACCCCGGACGTAGCGTTCTTCACCGAAACCTGGACCAACACCACCTCGGGACCGGACATCGCCATCGCCATCCCCCAAGGATACAAGATCTCCAGGAAGGACCGCCCCACCCGCCCAGGAGGAGGAATCGCCATCGTCCACAAATCCAGCCTCCGCCTGAGCACACTCCCTGACGAGCCCACAGAACTAATGGAACACCTTCACTTCAAGATACTGGCCAGCCCCACCGCCACCCTCCGAGGAACCCTCATCTACCGACCCCCTGGACCCCGCGGACCCTTCGCCAACTCCATCACGGACATTATCTCCCCGCAGGCCATCGCATCCACCAACTACACCCTGCTGGGAGACCTCAACTTCCACCTCGACAACCAACTGGACCCCAACACCACATCCCTCCTGGACAACCTCCACAACATTGGACTGCGCCAGATCGTGACCGAGCCCACGCACTCAGCAGGACACACCCTCGACCCCCTCTTCACTACAGGAAACTCCATCACCTTCAGCCACACCACCAAACTCCCATGGACCGACCATCGTTGCGTCCACTTCACCTTCAGAACACCCACCATCCACAGACACCAGCACCTGCTTCCACGAAGAAACTGGACCAAAATCACCGACGACCAGCTCACCTCCTCACTCAACAACTCCACCCCAACCATCGCGGAAAACGACGACCCCAACACCGCAGCCCGAACCCTGCATAGATGGATCACGGACAGCACCAACACCATAGCCCCCCTCAAGAAAAACAACAATACCCGCGCCAAGAAAGCCAGATGGTTTACCACCGAACTTCGAGAGTCCAGAAGCACATGCCGCCGCCTCGAAAAGGCCTGGAGGAACACCAAATCCACAGAAGCCCACGACAACTTCAGAGCCGCCACCAACGCCCACCATCAACTCATCAGAGAAACGAGGAAAAAAGCGATTGAAGACAGAATCTCCACCCACGCGCACAACAGCAAGGAACTCTTCAGCAACATCAAGGAGTTCGCCCAACCCACTAGCGAGTCTACCAACATCCCTCCCTCACAAGACCGCTGCGACAAACTCAGCACCTTTTTCCACCACAAAATCAAGAGCATCTACGACAACTTCGACGAAGACAACCAACACACTGAACCCTCACCAACCACCCCCGACACCCGGAAACCAGCGATTGACGACTGGACAGCCCTCACCACGGAAGACACACTGAAAACAATGAAGTCAATACACTCAGGGGCCCCCACGGACCCCTGCCCCCACCACATCTTCAACAGAGCCGCCGACACCATCGCACCCATGCTCCGCCACACCATCAACCGCTACCTGGCGACCGCCTCGTTCCCCGACGACTGGAAACACGCCGAGGTCAACCCCTCCTAAAGAAACCCTCAGCGGACCCCACCGACCTCAAAAACTACAGACTCATCTCCCTGCTCCCGTTCCCAGCGAAAGTCATCGAGAAAGCCATCAACAGCCAACTCGCCACATTCATTGAAGAACACAACATCCTCGACTCCTCCCAATCCGGCTTCAGAAAAAACTACAGTACGGAAACCGCCCTCCTCGCCGCAACAGACGACATCCGCACCCTACTGGACAAAGGAGAAACAGTAGCCCTCATCCTCCTCGACCTATCAGCGGCGTTCGACACAGTCTCCCACCGCACCCTAATACGCAGACTCTACGACGCAGGAATCCAGGACAAGGCCCTCGACTGGATCCGCTCCTTCCTCTCCGGCAGGACGCAGCGGGTCAGACTCCCCCTTTCCTCTCGGACCCCACACCTACCACCTGCGGAGTCCCCCAGGGCTCCTCCCTCAGCCCGACGCTCTTCAACGTCTACATGGCTCCACTCGCCCCCATCGTCAGAACCTACGGACTCAACATCGTGTCATACGCAGACGACACCCAGCTCATCCTCTCCCTATCCAACGAGCCCAACACCGCCAGACGCAACTTTCGAGAAGGCATGGAAGCCGTCGCCAAATGGATGAAAAACAGCTGCCTACAACTAAACACCAACAAAACAGAAGTACTCATCATGGGCCCAAACCCCGATGCCTGGAGGGACACCTGGTGGCCCCCCGCCCTCGGAAACCCGCCAACCCCCACGGACCACGCACGCAACCTGGGAATCATCCTGGACTCCGAGCTCAAAATGGACCGCCAGATCAACTCTGTCTCGTCTTCCTGCTTCCACACCCTCCGCCTCCTTCGTAAGACCTTCAAATGGATCCCCCTCGAACATCGAAAGACCGTCACTCACGCCCTGGTCACCAGCAGACTCGACTACGGCAACGCACTCTACGCCGGAATAAACAAAAACCTCACCCGCAAGCTACAGAACATCCAGAATGCCGCCGCAAGACTGGTCCTCAACCTGCCAAAACACTGCCACATATCCCAGCACCTGCGCACACTCCACTGGCTCCCTGTCGAGGCGAGAATCCCCTTCAAGATGCTCACCCACGCACACAAGGCCCTCCACGGCACCGGACCAGCATACCTGAACAGCCGACTCAAATTCCACGCACCCCAAAGGACCCTACGATCAGCCCAGCTCTCCTACGCCGTGGTCCCCCGCACCAGAAAGACCAGATCGGGAGGCCGCTCCTTCTCCTTCCTCGCGGCCAAAGCATGGAACGCCCTTCCGCTCCACCTCAGACAGACAACATCGCTCCCCATCTTTGCAAGAAACCTCAAAACCTGGCTTTTCGACAGACCCCCTCCTTGATGGATGGAACCTGCACCCCCCCCCCCAGCGCCTTGAGACCCTTACGGGTGAGTAGTCGCGCTTTAACAAACCCCTGATTGATTGATTGAAAGACTGCATGCCTTTCCATGGCGGCATCGCTGCCATGGAAAGGCACAAATACGCACACATCGTAATATGGCGGGCAGTGCCTGCTAGGCACCGCAACCATATTATGGCCCAGGACCGCACGGCAGGCAATCGTAACGATTGCCTGCCTGCGGTAAAGCGGCGGACGGTCTTTCCGTCCGCCACTGTAACCCCGCCATTGTAATGTGGCGGGGGGTAAATGGAGGGCGGGCGGGGAAAGATGTCGGGCGGATCGCCACCGCCGGTTGGGCGGTGGCGATCCGCCCGACATCATAATGGCCCCCTAAGTTAGGAACACTTAGCCAATCAGAACACAGCACATCCACTACACGCAGTGATCACCGCTTCCCATGTCGGTCATCTGGACACGTACCCACTAGCTCTGCATTGTGTCCATGCAGGGTCCAGACCCACCTGCGTTTCTTATCAAGTAATCAGATTTATGACTCAGTGACTAGACCCAGATTCCTGTTCTAAAAACAATGTACAAATCGCTTTATTACACTTTGTGAAATGTATAAAAAGACGGCCAAAACCAATGTCCTTTGTACCTTGAGACAGTCTTCAGACCCTGACTCCATTGCCTGCTCTGTCGGCTGCTACGTTTACTTAAACCAACTCTTACTGTTTTGTCAAATGCCTCGTCTTTCATTTTTTCAAGGTAAATTCATATTTGAGCAACACGCTCATAAACCTCTGACTGGGGTTTGGATGGGGGGGAGGGGGGCCTTCGGCCTCGACAAGCCGCTGAGAGGTCAATTTGGATGGTATTTTAAGCGCCAAAAAACTAAACTATTCCATGTCAGTCCTGCAGTAATATACATGGACCATGAAAGCGGTCCCGATGGTGGTACATCATTCAACTATGTTAATTGCTTATTACTTATTCATAATACTCCTAATTTAATGATGCTATCAAATGTTGGCCTACGAAGTGTTGGATAAGCGCTCTTTGCTTTCTTCAGCCCCCCTCCCTCCCCCAGGCCTCAAACAGATGTCTCATCTGGACGCCGTGGGGTTTCCTGAGGTAGCGGAGCAGTGGTTCTAACTGTGCAGCGAAATGATGCTCAATAGTCCTGCATTTCTTGGGGTTCAGTTATGGATAATGTTTGTTGCTGTTTATAGAGTTTATATTGGGGCACAATGTTTTGCTGGGGGTGGAATACAAGGACCGTGAACCAGTTTATATATAGTTTTATTTAATGCCCCCGAATGACTATTGGGGCTAAAAATTAATTGCTCAGCTCATGAGGTTAGGGGGAACAACTGGGATGAGAATGTGTGACGCAGAAGGGTCCACGGGTGGGGGGTTGGAACTAGGAGTTAGAGTTGTATAGAGTGAAGTATCAGGCTGACTGTTAGACGAACTCTGCCATGGCTGGTACCAGCCCAGCTGTGAAAGGAGCAGGATCATGCATGGGGCTAGCTACCCTACCATGTAAAAAAAATCCTAGTGACAGAAACGTCAACCAAAAGACATACCGGCTTTGGGGAGAGATGAATCTCCTTCACGAGAGCTGTGACACCTTGTGGTGAAAGCCAGAGATCCCTGGAAGCCACCACGCGGATCCACCTGCTTTTGACCAAGGCCATCACCTTTGGGACATGGAACGTGAGGACCATGTACGAGACAGGTAAGACAGCCCAAGTGGCAGGGGAGATGAAAAAATATAACCTTGCACTGTTTGGCATCAGCGACACCAGATGGACACAAATTGGAAAGAAAAGACTGGCTCCAGGACAAATGCTGCTGTATTCTGGACACGAGGAAGAGAACGCCCCACACACTCCGGGACTAGCACTGATTTCGAACGCCAACAGAGCTCTCATTGGATGGGAAGCCCACAGTCCCAGAATCATCACAGTGACCTCCAAAAAGAGGATCATCATGAATGTTATCAAGTGCTATGCACCCATAACTGACAGCAAAGAAGAGGAAAACGAACAGTTTTACAACAGACTCCAGTCCACCCTGGAGAAATGCCTTGAGAGAGACATCACCATACTGATGAGGGACCTCAATGCCAAGACTTGAAGAGACAACAATGGGTACAAAGAAGTCATGTGCAACCATAGTCCTGGCGACATGAACAAGAGAAGCTTAAGAACAGACAAGTGAAGATTCATCAATAGTCTTTCCAAAGAAGCTCAGGAAGCAGAAAGCCATGAAAACATGAAAGAACTCTACAACATACCAAGGAATCTCTCCGTTAGATACAGCAAGCTAGAAAGACCTGTTAAAGACAAAGATGGGAGGACAATCATGGGTAACGAAAGCCAACAACGTAGATGGGTGGTGTACTTTGAAGAGCTGCTGAACCAGCCTCTGCCGCAGTCTCCACGAGACATATAGCCAACTGACTGGGACTTGCCAATTGACTGCAGCAGACCTACCAAGGAACAAATACGGCAAGCCATCAAACATCTGAGAAATGGGAAGGCAGCAAGACCTGCCAACATTCCTGCAAAGGCACAGAAGTCAAACACTGAAATATCAGCAAACGTGTTCTACCCCATGTTTGGAAGGTTCTGGGAAGAGGAAAAGGTGCCATCACACTGGAAGGAGGAATATCTCCTCAAGATCCCCAAGAAAGATGACCTGAGTAACTGTGCAAACTACAGAGGGATAACTCTTCTATCAACCCCAGGCAAAGTGTTCAACAGATTCATCCTAAACAGAATGAATAAATAAGTTGACGCTCAGTGACGCGACCAGCAAGTTGGCTTCCGCAAAGATAGATCCTGTACAGACCAGACTGCAACACTGTGCATCATCATTGAGCAGTCAATGGAATGAAAGTCCCCCTTTTATGTCAACTTCATTGACTATGAGAAAGACATTCTACAGCATGGACAGAGAGACCCTTTGGAAACTCCACCACGACGGTGTGCCAGATAAACTATCAGAATCATCAGGAACTCTTACGAGAGAAAGACCTGCAAGATAGTCCATAGAGGACAACTCACAGAAGCCTTCCAAGTGAGGACCGGATTCCACCAGGGTTGTTTGCTCTCACCTTTTCTCTTCCTGCTGGCCATAGACTGCATCATGAAGTCATCCACAGCAAGGAGAAGAAATGGTATACAGTGGAAACAGCTCGACGATCTGGACTTTGCAGATGACCTGGCCCTACTATCCCATACCCATCCACAGATGCAAGAGAAGACCAACAATGTAGCACCCACATCAGCACAACTTGGTCTCACCGTCCACAGGGGAAAAAAACCAAGATCCTGAAGGCTAACACAGACAGCACAACTGCAGTCCCTCTTACAGGCATGCACTGGAATATGTAGAGGCCTTCGCCTACCTGGGCAGTGTCATAGACAAGCAGGGCGGCACAGACGCCAATGTCAAGGCAAGAATCAGCAAAGCAAGGGCAGCCTTCATTCAGCTAAAGAAGTTCTGGAGCTCCAAGGACCTAATGCTGCAAACTAGGATCAGGCTTCTTAACACCAACATAAAATCAGTCCTTTTGTAAGGAGCAGAAACTTGGAGGACAACAGTGACCACCACTAACAAAGTCCAGCCCTTCATCAGCACCTGTCTGAGGAAAATCCTCCAAATCTGCTGACCAAATACCATCAGCAACAATGACCTGTGGCAGCAGACTTTCCACTCCCTGCTCAGGAAGAAACCATGAAAAGACACTGGGGCTGGATAGATCACACCCTCCACAAGCCTGCATCAACCACCACCAGGTAAGCCCTGACCTGGAACCTTCAAGGGAAAAGGAGAAGAGGCAGGCCAAGAAACACCTGGCGCCAAGGATGACTGCAAGGAGATGGGTTACACCTGGAGTCAGATTGAAAACAAAGCCCAGGATAGAGACGGCTGGAGATTCCTGAATGAGGGCCTATACCCCAGGAGGGGTAGTAGGCATAAGTAAGTGACTGTTACACCATGTAAAATGCACATGGATGTAGATGGTGACCATGACACTTTCTGTGTCAACTTGCATGGCTTGGACTCCATGGTCCCTTCTTTGACTCCTCTTGTGGAGAGGCTAAGGGATGAATAACATTAAAATACTCATGTGGAAGGTGAGGGGCCTCAGTAACTATGTTAAGAGCCATAAGTACTACTCCTGTCCATAGTGATATGTTGTTTCTATGAGAGATGCTACTGACATTTCAGGAACATACCAAATTGGTAATGAAGTGGATGGGCAAACTATACTGTCAGTCTTCTCTTCTTATGTTAGGGGGGTGTCCATTTGGGTGGCAGGAGGGGTCCCGTTTGTACCCAAAGAGGTGAGGCGGGGCTTGAGGGTGGCTATCTCATGAGTAATGGTACGTTAAATGGCCGCCTACTATGTATGCTGAACGTCTATGCCCCGAGTATGGAGGATATGACCTTTTTCGATAAACTGCAAGATTTGGTACTTCCTTGGCTGGGTGTTTCTCTGATGTGGGTAGAAGATTTGAATTGTGTGATGTCACCTGAGAGAGAGAGAGACAGGACCCAGCCCAAACAAGGCTACCAATATAGTCTCTCAAGCCAACTAGTGGAAGTTATCAACTAGTTACACCTGATCGATGTGTGGGGGGATAGACACCCCGACAACAGAATATGTTGTTTTTAATCACCACTCCATGACTCAGGGTCAACTGAACTACTTTTTTCCAAGTTCGGGCCTCTTGTACTGATTGTTTGGATATTGACTATATGAGCAAGACCCTTTTGGACAATTCTACAGTGGTGTTGGCACTTAAGCAGGCCAGGGAATACCCACATGACGAATGAGCATGAAGGATCTCCTAGATGGAGAATTCTCTGGGTCTCTCAAACAATAATGAATTATATTGACATTAACTGGGGAACAAAAACTAAGAAATCCATTAAATGGGAGGCAATGAAAGTGGGTGTGGGGTTCTGCCACCCGTAAGACAGTGGGAGTGGCTGGCCAGCCCCGCAGGAGAACAAAAGATAAAGGACATGGAATCTTGCTTGTTACAGTAGGTGGGGATACACGTGCCCTCATGCAACAGAAACACCTCCTGGAGGAAAACATATGAAAGATTGTGTAGGAAAGTAGGAGCTGCTTTCATGGTAATCCTCACTTTTTGCTGGTGTTATTCTGTTTTATGACTATTCTGACTGGGATCCTGCTAATCAGGACCCCAGTCACTGTGCTTTCTCCCTAAATCTGACAGTGTACCCTTCTAAGTCCCTAGTATATGGTACTAAGGTTCCCAGGGCATAGGTACACCAGGAGTTTCCCATGGGCTGCAGCATGTATTATGCCACCCATGAGAGCCCACTCAAATACCCGGCTGTGTTTCCATTCTGCACACAGCCTCCGTGGGGTTCCTGGGTACTTACCTCTGGTGGTTCCTTGTGTCCCCAGCTCTTGAGTCTCCTGATTCAAGTCCCAACTTCCATCGCAGTTGGCATTCCACTTCTTTAGTGTTAGTTTGGTCTCCCCGTAGAGACCACTGTGTATTTGTGTAGATATCTCCGGGTAAAAGATAAACCAAGGTGTTAGTAAGTGAGTATAATTAAATAGACATATTTTTATAACTACAGTGTGTAGTTCTTTTTCGTTTAACCTACACTATAGGACTAGATCTGGTAAAACAAGCTGCATAACAATCCTTCTGGGCTAAGCCTGAAGGCTGCTCTCCACAGCTACCACTTAGAGAGCTTTTTGTGGTTGTCTAAGACCACTAAAATCACCATAAGGGTTGTCTGGATTAGTGCAAGGTGCCTCACTTAAACAAGTGTGCACCATATACTAAGCGAGCCTCCTACATTGGTGTGCAGCGGTGGGATTTAAGCCTGCACTGTTTTACCAGCTAATCTAGGTGTGGTTTAGTGAAAAACCATCACTAGCATTAGGCATATATATAAAATATTTCTGTAAGTAGTAAGTTCTACTGAACTTTTTAGATTGGTTGTTAAGGGCCTAGCACAACCCTTTCTCCAATCTTTGGAAGTTTAGTTACACTAGGGTAGGTAGGTGCACCACCACACTACACTTAGCCACTATGGGCCAGATGTAGGAAGCGAAATACCGATCGCAAACGCTGAAATTAGCAGAATTTCAACATTTGCGACCGCAAAATAGCCCCGTGAAATGTAGGGAGGGAAAAAGCCAAGCGCAAAATAAGGAATCGCTAAAAACCAGAGAAGTCATTTAGCGATTCCTTATTTTGCGAATTTAACCCACCGACTCCCAAATTGCGCCTCGCAATTTGCGAAATCGCAAAAATTAATTCGCAAAGAAATGTACGTAAACTCGCAAATAGCGAATTTCCACAAATTTGCTATTTGCGAGTCGCAAATTACCACCAACTCAAAGCAGGTGGTAACCAGGTGCACTGCATATAAACAGCCCCAGAATGCATCAGTTCCAACACAATGGCAGCCCTTTATGTCATTGCAAGGCGGATGCGGATGCAAGCAGCAGCACAGAGGATGAGGAGGCGACAGGAACGCAATAACAGAGTGCGCATCACCCTTTTCCAAATCACAGAAGAAGAAATACATGAGAGGTACAGGCTTCACCCCACTACCATACTAGACCTGATACTTGACCTGCACCCAATCCTGGAGCACCAGACACCCAGGGCGCACGCAATTCCACCACATGTGCAGGTCCTTTGTTCCCTGCACCTACTTGCATCAGGTAGTTACCAGGGGGTGATATCTGTAGCTGGAGGGGTCTCACAAAGTTGCCTGTCATGCTTCTTTAACACCTTCCTGGATGCCATGCTACAACGAATGCACCATTACATTCGGTTCCCCACCACGCAAATGGAACTGCATAAGACCAAGATGGATTTCTATCAGATGGCACGATTCCCACGTCATTGGGTGCATTGATGGGACACATATTGCAATATGCCCATCCTCTGCTACTGAGTACATATATCGGAACAGAAAATCATATCACTCAATCAACGTCCAAGTAATCTGTGATGCGTCACACATCATAACTGATATTGTAGCAAAATTCCCAGGAAGCACGCATGACTCCTACATCTTCAGGCACAGTGGAATCTATACATGTCTGGCTGCGGGAGAATTTGGAGAAGGATACCTGCTAGGTAAATGCATGTGACACACTCTGTTGTACACCTTGGATGTATTGGAAGTGGCCTGTGATTGATGTTTTTTACCTTTCTCATTTAGGTGACAGCGCATATGCAGTGCGTGCATTCATACTCACCCCATCGACCCCAAGTGAGAGGAGATACAATGCTGGCCATAAGTCTACGCGGAATGTGGTGGAGCGGACATTTGGACTCCTGAGGAGCTGGTTCCGCTGCCTTCACAAAAGTGGAGGTGCACTGCAGTACCGCCCCGAGATATGCTGCAAAATCATAGCTACCTGTGCCATGCTCCACAACCTGGCCACAAAGAAGGGAACCCCCGTTGAAATCACCGATTCAGACTCGGAGGATGAGGAATGTCCACGGCCACTGCACAGCGCAGCAGGTGTTGTAGGAGCGGCAGATGGGAGACACAGATGTGCTGAGATTGCACGCAACTATTTTTAAGTGAGTAATGACACAAAGCCGATACTGATATTTGTATAACGATGTTTTATTGTCCTTGCATCAGGCAATATGTATGCACACCGCCTCACAATACTGGCCTCTGTGTGCCTTGAGTTGCCCATCATGGCATGTCCACACTGCATGCACATTGTCATCCACTGTCATTGGGTCACATGGGTTACCTCACCCATCAGCAAATGTCAGCCACAGCATGGACTTATTTCGTGCGCCCACGCCCAGCAGTGCTTCGCTCAGTGTGCACACTTCCCTCCCTTGCCGACAGTTCTGCTGATGGCCCTTGCCTTGCACTACGCCGTCTGGGCTCAGCAACGGGTGGAGTAATGCTGCTGCGGCTGGTGACCTCCTCACTGTCTCCACCATCCCCAGACCCTGTGGCAGCTATGTTGGCTGTCTGGAGCAGTTCAACAGCAGTGGTGACCTGCACCAACCCCCTAGCAACATCCTGGCTGCAGTGGGCCAGTTCCAACTGCATGGCCACTGTGCGCCTGCTCAGGACAGATGTGGCATTGCATAGGCGGTTGACCGCCTTTGTGTATCCCTCCATGCGCTGTTTTTCCCTGCGCCTTGCGCCACGTTCACTGTCCGATTTGCTGCATAACTGCCGTACTGCCTCAGTCATGTCCTGCATGCCCTCAGCAACAGTGGTGTTCAGTCCATTGATGCCCTCCTTAATGTCCCTCAGGTTCTTGTTCATGGACACCATCTGGCGTTGCATTAATCGCATCGTCTTCATTTGCAGCCGCTGCACCTTCACCATGGTGCCCTCAAGACCTGCGAAGACACTGGATTCATCACCCTGCTCGGCCGGACTGTGTGCCCTTGGTCTGGGTCGGAGACCACTGGTGTGGCTATGCTGCATGGTTGACTGTGTTTCAGGCAACTGTGCTGGCTCTTCGGGCATGGTCTGTGGAGCTCCTGTGCTCTCCTCCTCTGCCCCCTCCATCAATCAATCAATCAGGGGTTTGTTAAAGCGCGACTACTCACCCGTAAGGGTCTCAAGGCGCTAGGGGTTGGGGGGGGGGTGCAGGTTCCATTCCATCAAGGAGGGGGTCTATCGAAGAGCCAGGTTTTGAGGTTTCTTGCTAAGATGGGGAGCGATGTTGTCTGTCTGAGGTGGAGCGGAAGGGCGTTCCATGCTTTGGCCGCGAGGAAGGAGAAGGAGCGGCCTCCCGATCTGGTCTTTCCTGTAGTGCTTTCACTGTGTACCTCCTAGGTCTGGGTGGTGGTGTAGGTGTGTCATCTGTGGGTGTCTGGGACTCTTCCTCCTGAATATGTTGTTGCCCAGGTGCATCATGTGTCTCCCTCTCTTCTGTTTGGGGCGCAGGTTCGCCTGTGGAGACAGAATGTCCATTTACTGACTTGCCTTGCAGCATTTGTGTAACATTAAATTACATGTGTTGCTATTCACACTAACAGTCCCCTGCTTGGTAATTGACTGATGTGAGGCCCTTGCAAATGTGTTCACAAATCTCACTGATATGCTATATGGGTCTTGGGCAGGGCTTTAAGTGGGCCGGGTCTCACCGGGTCTGAGCACCGGCAGTTTTTTAAAGGAGGCCTCGAAACGGGTCTCTATCGGGCTCTGTTTTTTGCCCTGGCATACACGGTCCGTTTTTTCCCGGACTGCAGTGACAGCAGGCACCTCGATGTGCGCTGTTCACACTGCTCATTTCTCACTAGTGAAGAAGTTAGGGCATGATGTCATGCCAGGTGAGCTTGTAGGGGAAGGGAAATCCTTTAAAGAGAGTCATTTTCTCTCTGGATTTCCCTTCTGTGTTTGAAACTCAGGACCAGCAACATTGTCGTGGTGTCACCAGGTCTTAATTGGAAGCTTTTTCAATATTATATTTAACAAGCCATAGTTGCTGCTTATTTATCTTATGCAACTAACAACCATTGACAAAGCCAATAGTCCTGACTTGTAGTAGGTATGATGTTACTTGTTGTATCATATATCTGGATGCAATGACAAACAGCAAAATACAAGTCGGGCGGCACACTATGCTAAGCACAGATTTTTAGCTTATGCATTTTAAGCCATGCCCTTAATTGCATTGGCCACGCCCCTTTGAGAGACCCCCCAGTTTTTTCATCCCACTTAAAGCCCTGGTCTTGGGACTATGTCTCCCATGATGCATTGCTGGTTGTTTGCAAAATATGGACCGGAGTGGAATTCTAACTTGCTCATGGGGGATTGGGGATTGGGGAGGGGGTGGGTTCAGGCCATGCTGTGCATGCCTCTTACCTTGTCTGGTGTTGTCTCGGGCTGAGCTGTCCACGTCTCCTATGCCACTGATGGTCTCAGGCTGGAGGGTGGACTCCACCAAATCATCCAGGGGTGTGGTTGCAGGCGCTGTGGATGGTCCGCCACCTGTCTTCTTTGCTTGTTTCAGCCTGTCTGCTACCCTCTCCTTCGCCCTGGAGCGCAAGTCATACCAGCGCTTCTTCAGGTCGTCGATGGAGCGCTGGGTGACCCCAATGGCATTGATCTTGCCTTGTATTTCCAGCCAGATCTTTCTCTTCTGGGATTCCGGGACATGCAGGGATTTCTTGCCAAATAACTGATCATGTGTCTTCACCACCTCTTCAATGAGGACCTCCAACTCCGTTTCGCTAAACTTGTGCTTCCTTTTCCTTTCTGCAGGCTCCTTTCCCTTCTCCTGTGTGTCCATCCTGTCAGTTGGTGTCTGCCTGAACACTCCTGTACAGCTCCTGGGTGTGTGCTTCTGCTCTCTGCCTCTCCCACAGCCTCAAACACTCAGAAACAGCATGGGTGTGGCCACTTCCTGAGTGTGATGTCATCAGAATGCACCTGAATAGCAGATTCCCTAAGTTGCGATTTTTTTAAATTGCAATTTCGCTAATTCCGAATCGGTAATACCGATTCGGTATGTGGGTTTGCGAATTTTTGGGAATCGCAATTTGTTAGCGATTTTTTTATCTACACAGCGGTTTGCGATTTCTTAATAGCGAATCGGTAAAAATCGCTATTAAGAAATCGCAAATATCTTTTTACCTACATCTGCCCCTATGTCTTTAATTGTGGAACCCAGTGGGTCCCAACCCTCTAGATATAGTGGTATTAAGTTCCAGGAACTAAGGACCCTGTGTGCCTCTAGAAGACTAAATTCAGGGAGCAACCCTAACACTAAGCAACTCCTAGAGCTGCTTCTGCAGGATGACATTCAGAATCCTGATAGGTCAGAAGGGCAGGACAAAGTGGGTGGGGAAGCTCCAGAAGATGAGTCAGGGTGGTTCATCCCAGTGACACAAATTCTGAGCCTGACCAGACGCATACATAGGGACCTCCATTTCTAGCAAGAGGGTGGACTCCTTAGAGAGGGAGTACCACCTGCTCAAATTCGAGAGAGCCAAGCTCAAGCAAGAACAGTTGGCCCTTGATAAGGAGACCCTGGAAGTCCAGAGGGCTTGGAAACATTTGGGACTAGAATGCCATGGTGGCAGCACTAGTGTACCTAGTCAGGGAAACTTCCTTTGATATTAGGAACGTGAGCAGGATAGTCCCTCCTTACGAAAGAAGGCAGATAAATGGGTTCGATCCAGGGTTAAACAGAAAGCTATCCTGATGCTCTCCTTTGCTAACAACGGTAGAGACAAACTTCTCTCTATCAGAGTGGAAGATGCTGACAACTACCCAGTATTAAAGAGTGCCCTCATAGATGGGTTTGGTTTAACCACTGAGCAATACAGGGTTACGTTTAGAGACACACAGAAGGCACACACCCAAGACTGGGTTGATTTTATAGACAATGCTACAGCCGCCCAACATGGCTGATAGGTGTTACCCCTACCCCAAACAGGCCACAAGTGGCCAACTGTTAGAAAGGCTCTGGAAGGCTGGCTTCATGGAAGCAAGGTGCATGATTATGAAGGATTGTACAGTTTGTTGATGAGGGAGCACATCCTTTATAATTGTCAAAATCAGCAACTACACCAGTACCTGGAGGACTCTGATCTGACCTCTGCACAAGAATTGGGAAAGAAGGCAGATAAATGGGTTCGATCCAGGGTTAAACAGAAAGCTCATGGTGGTGGTGACCAGAAGAAGCAAGATTCTTCTAAAACCAAAGAGAAGGGTGGGGAGAAGGGTAAAGACAGCAAGCATTTGCAATGCAATAGGTCTCACATTACTAAAAGTTTGAGCTATTGGCACTGTTAATAATAATGCAACAGCAATAGCGCAGACATTCAGCAATGCGAGACCACTTGCATTGCAAATGTTTTTTTTTGTAATGCTAGATTTAATAAAAACAGACCAAACTCTAATTGTCATGTGACGCACCTTGGGCAAAAATAACAAACCTGCGAGTAGTTTTGTTTATGAAGACTTTGATAGTTTGGCCACATATGAATAATACCTCATACAGGAGCCTCTGGCTGAACTTAGTGTAACTGAGCCATGGTTTAATGGCTAAATACAAGAGATTCTGCTTTGTGGATTTTAAATATGGCGTACTTTTTCCTTAAAACGTGTGTTTGGGGGCAGAGTGCATAAATTGTGCAGGTGGGACTCAATTACATTGAACTGCTATCATGTACATTTAATTGCATTTATATAGCGCTTACTACTTCCGACGAGGCGTTATATGTGGAAGGGTGCGCTGTTTTCCTGCATTTCTTTTTGAAACAGCAATTTCATTTTATTGATATAGAAATTTATATTTGCTGGCGCAAAAAAGAACTTAGTGGTGCATTACAAAATTGAAACTGTATAAAATCCCGTCCTTACAATACGCAACGTAGTGCTAAATAGTATCTTGATGTAAATCAGCACCTTGGTGGCTGATATAATCGCAGCCTGGTGCGTAAGAACGCTCACCTGCAGATGCCTTATTTTCTGTTTTGTAACACTTTATTATAAGAACTTTCTCTGCAATGCAACAGGAACGGGAATGCATCGCAGTTTCAATTAACATCTCGCATCTACGGGGCGCTAGAGTGCCGGCTACAAGATAGCCGCCACATAGTAAGGCTCTGCAGGCTGGACGGACGATCCGGCATTTATCCAGCAGTTCGGGCGATCATCATTGTCCCTAAACGCGGGGGATTGACTCCCAAAACCTAAGACAGTGAGCGGCTGTGTTTTGGAGAATCGCGACTGCTCGGTCTGGGTGGTGGAGGAGACGGTGCGAGGCCGCGGGAGCCACCCGAGGAAGCAAGATGGCGACCCCGTGCTGAGTAGACCGGGCGCGGCCGATCCATTGGCTCTCCCTTGACCCGCAGCTCCATGACAGATTGGGGGAAAAGAGACAAGAGGTGCGGCTAGGCGCCATCGCCTGCTGACGGCCCACAGTAAGTGGACTAGAAGCAGGCCCCACTCCAGACTCTCATGGCAAGGGCAGGCGGAAGACTCGGAGGAGGCCTTCTGAACCCTAGCTGGGCTGAGATCTGCGCCGGGTGGGGCCAGACTGATCGGGTTGCTGCGTGCGGCTGCCTCTCCCTGGTGGCAGAAAGACGACACAGAACTGCGGAGAGAAATCAGCTGGAGGATCGCCCAGCTCCGGGTGGTGCTCTGCGAGAGGGCGGCCCAGGCAGGGCGCGGCGGCTGACTGAGGACCTACCTGGAGTGGCTGCAAACGGGGAGACGCAATGGAACTCAGAAGGTGCGCGGCCTCCCCCGGCTCAGCCCTACTAATCCCCCCTCTCACTCGGGGGACCTGACCTGCTGGAACCTGCAGCCGAGAGCCCAGAAGAGGCCATGCGCACGCCTGAAGCACGGTAGGAGTGGTGGCGGGGGGAGACGATAGTTGCGGGCACACGCCCCCTGCACTAGAGACACCGGCGGCGAGGGGGTCCCCTCTACTCACACCTGAGGCACAGGTTGCTACCCCGTGGGACACTGCTGACGTGAGCCAGACTCTGCTCGCCGGGGGGTGCTGCTGGTGCGGGCCTCCAACGGCCCCAGAAAAGAAGAGGGACCCAGTGAAATTGGGCCGAGCCAACCGCTGCAGGGGGATATTTGAAATGCTGGAGATACATGATGGGGGGTGGGGCATAGCACACGGGGATGGCGAACAGAGGAGTGTGCTCCTGCGGACGGGGGTCGCCCTTGCCGCCTGGTCTTTGGCCTCGTGGGGGACGAGCTTACGTTGGACATTATAACAGCCCAGCGCGCGTGGAGGCCTCCTGGTGACTCGCATCCCATATGACTGAGGCACCATCACGGACACGGCTGCCTTGGTAGAAAACACCCTCTCGGTGTGGGAACAGCTGTGCGCCATGGGCAAGGCAGACGCCAGGCAACCAAAGATCTCATTTGAACAGCACAAGGCCCCCCGGGGGGTCCCCCTTCAGAAGAAGAGCCACCAGAAGTAACCATGAGCTCCACATCGACGCCAGAACCAAATATCTGTGGAATATTCACGGACCTAAAGCAATCTCTTTCGGCCATAGATCTCAAAATCGACTCCATGTTAGACCGCCTAGACTGGCTCAGAGATAAGGTCTCGAACCATGACGAACGTATCGAAGAGGTCGAGCAACATAACTCTGTGTTAGAAGACGCAACGCGCGAGAAACTGCTTTGTATGGAAAAAGTACTGGAAGTTATACGAAGTAAGAATGAAGACTTCGAAGCTAGGTCGCGACGAAACAACCTGCGAATTATGGGAATCCCAAAGACCACAGCAATGACCCGTGTCGAGGATTATGTTGAGGAGATGCTTCGGTCCTTGTTCGGAGACTCCCTATCAGCGGTCTGCATAGTTGAGAGGGCTCACAGATCGCTTGGCCCGAGACCTCCCCCGGGAGCCCCGGCCTAACCAATAATCGCTCGTCTGCTGAACTATAGGGACCGTGATGCTGTACTGCGTAGGGCCAGGGACCAGCAGGACACAAGGTATCAGGGCAATGCGGTCTCGTTCTTCCCCTATTTCACCTTAACTGTCCAGGCCGCCAGGAGAGAGTTTGTGCCGGTAAAGAGGCTGCTGCAGCAGCAGAACATCAAGTACTCTCTGCTTTATCCTGCAAAACTCTGAATTTTTCACTTCGGCAAAACCATGTTCTTCACGGATCCCTAACTCGCCGCCAAATTTGTACGCACTCTCAAGCATTCTACATCGACCGCATGCGTGGATAGAAGCCCAGCGGGAGATGACCCTCTCAATGAAAATGACTGAGAACCTGGTGTGATCAACAAACGCCTGCAGCGGCGTGCTGTTAATAGCTCAGCGGAGATAACTTTTCACCCAGCCCTTTTTTCTTCAGGTTGACTTCCTCTCTCACACTAACTGCTCAGAAACTGGACATGTTAGCCTGCATGCTTGAGAGGATCAACTTCTTGAGCGCACCTCGTCCAGCACCCAGCATCTAATCGCTGGGATTTGCAGAGCCCCTAGTGCCACCCTCTGGGATGAGTCCTATGTTCTTTCTAACAGTTGGCCACTTGTGGCCTGTTTGGGGTAGGGGTAACACCTATCAGCCATGTTGGGCGGCTGTAGTGGGTGGGGGGTGGGTTTTCCGGGTGTGGGGCAGATCAGGTTGGCTGCAATGTTCAAATTTTTCTCTCCCCCCCTTCCCCTCCTCGTCTCTGGCCTCCCTCCAACATCAGCGTGGCGCCACCGTGAGTCCGGCGCATAAGGAAATGTGTGACTGCTGGCACGGGTGAAACTGCCAAAAGCGTAACTACAGTTGAAGCAGTAACGTGGAATGTGCGTGGCTTGAATGACTGCAGAAAGGTGCGGCTGGTCACGGCGTATCTCAACCGACATGGTGCAGACATCTGCTTTCTACAGGAACTGCACCTGACGGGGGCTAGCTGCACGCGCCTGCGGGCGGGCTGGATGGGAGAGAAATTTATAGCAGGCTACTCTAACTATCCCAGAGGCACAGCTATCATTCTTAGGAGGGGGCTCCCGTGGCGCACGCGCACAGCGCTATGCGACCCCCAAGGGAGATACGTAATGGTTGCCGGGGTGGACAATCGGTCAGGCTAATATCGGTTTACGGCCCGAACGTGGACGATCCGCATTTCTTCAGAGAAGTTTGGGGGCTGACGGAGTCACTGGGCCCCAGAGCGATTCTATGGGGGGGTTTTCGATGTTTATTTATTTATTTATTTAAACAGTTTTATATACCGCTGGCTAGACCCGAAGGTATCAGAGCGCTTTACATAAGGTTCCACAAAATTACACAGTACATTAAAATCAGGTAACATCAGTTGCTAGAAAAACATTTCAACAGCATAGATGCGAGGAAGGGTAAGGGGGCAGGAAAGGTGGGGTAGGGGAAGATAGGACGGAGACGAAAGGAAATCTGCCCCGAGTCCGGCTGGGTAGGTGACGGCTAAGGGGGAAGTCCACAGCCCATCTCCTCTTTAGCTACCAGGTAGCTCCACCGGGCCAGGGCCAAATAGCAAGGTCTCGGTTAAGAAGCAAAACATTTTAAAGAGTATAGGAAGACGAGAAAAGTGGAGCGTAGAAGGGGTGGGGGAAAGGAAAAAGGGGTAGGGGGAGAAAACGACAGAGAGACGAAGGAAAGTCTGCCCAAGGTCCGGCAGGGTAGGTGATGGTCGCGGGGTAAATCCACAGTCCAACTCCTCTTTAGCTAGCAGGTAGCTCCACCGGGCATCGGTCAGCTAGATCGGTCTCAACAGTCAGAAGAATATCCCAAAGTTAATATCAAGGTGGGTGAGCCAGGGTGGGAGGGTGGAGGGGGAGCACCTCTAGCCTCACTAGAGTAACCTCGAAGTGCCAGTCCAGGGAGTCCAGTGTGGGTGGAGGGGTTTCAAGGGTGAGGAATGGAAGAATAGAAGGTAGGAGCCTAGGAGTTTAGTCCATTTGTGTGGAGGCCAAGACGAGGTCAGGCACCCAGGTAGTTTGAGGTCCCTCAATTGCTTCATCCTGATGATCGGGACTCCCGCAGCCGCCATGTTGGAGTCAGGCATCCCTTTGAGCAAATGGATTCTCCCTCTGCTTGCTGCCCCGGAGGGGAAGCTCGTGAAAGGATTGTTCGTGCCGCGTATGGGAGGTACTAGATGTTGAGTTTATTAGAGGGGGTGAGGGGAGGATGGCCAGTGTGTGCTTGGGAGGTGAAGCGGGGCCGTAGGTGTCTGCCACAAGTCTGAGGTATTCCTCAGGGGACAATCAGAGCTATTGTCACCCATCCAGAGATTCGGGAGTCGTTCTGCTCAGAGCCGATTCAACCGGCCACCATTGAGTCCTGGGGGAGCCTCTGTGAAATGGAGACCTTTCAATTAACGATCTTGTCTCCCTACGGCAGCAAAATGATCCGAACTATGAAAGAATCGCGAGCTGAGCGCCATGGATGAATTCCGCCCCAGATCTCCGGCGGCAGTTCGCGCGTCTCGCAAAAGAGGGGGGGAGCCAGGTTTCACCGTGCCAGCACCGCAGTGGGGTATCACCAACCAACTCCTCCTCGAGGAAGCTACCCCCAAGGGATCGGCCGACAGTACTGCTCTACTGCGGGGTGAGGTGGACTACCACTGGGAGTTCAAGTGGAAAATAAGCGGCATCACAGTACCTGGCTCCCGTCCTCCCGCGTAGCTCTCCGGGCACCATCTTAGCTCGCGGGTCGCGGGTGTGGTCTCCAGAACGAATCCGTCCCCAGGAGAGATGGCCGGTTCGCGGACCCCTCCCCCTCCAGCCGCGCTCGTACCTCTTAAAGGGCGCAGGCCAGTTGTTGGATTGGGAAGAGGGCATGGGGGGGTGAGATCCTCTTCAATTGAAAGAGTGCAGGTCGGGCAGCGTGAGGCCAGTGTCTATGTGCCTCCCGGTCGCGGCTGCAGTCCCCAGAAGGCATCCCTCCGCGGGAAAGATCGCTGGTCCGGTTCGCGGGACCCTCCCCCTCTAGCCGCGCTCGTACCTCTTCAAGGGCGCAGGCCAAGTGTTGGATTGGGAAGAGGGCATGGGGGGGGGTGAGATCCTCTTCAATTATTAAAGCACAGGTCAGTAAAGTCACGGGTTATTTCTCTCAGCCTCCGGGCACAGTCCCGTAGCACCTCGGGCTGTTATATTGGATTCAGTCATGAACAGATCTGGTGACTCTCGCGGCCCCACCCGCGGGCAGCGGAGCAGGTGCAGGCCATTATGGAGGACCACGAGCTGGTGGATGTCTGGCGTAGGCGACACTTACTTAGCAGGGAGGGCACATGTGTATCTGCAGCGGGCCCCTCCTGGTCCAGGATTGATTATTAGCTTACGTTGCGCGACGTATACACCTGGGTCCATGCTGCCACTCACCTCGCTCGAACCCTTTCCGACCATGCCCCGGAGTTACTCAAACTCTCGTTGCCTGATGCGACGAATAAGGCCTTTAGCTGGAGGCTTCCCTCCGGTGCACTTCGGGACCAGGTCTTCCGGGAGGCGATCCGGTCTGACATAGTGGAGTACTTCGAGATAAACGTTGGGACGGTAGATTCCCCCTCCATGCTGTGTGAGGCATTTAAATCTGTTATCAGAGGCAAGTGCATCGCAAAGCAGGCAGGTGTCCTACGCTCGCTTAGAGGGGATCTCAAACGTCTTGAGGGAGAAATACCGGTGCTCGAATCGGATTACTTCGCGAGGAGGCAGCTCATAGAGAGACACACTATCTGAGAAAAGAAGCGCACGCTCGCCGCTATGACAAAGGAGACCGAGCTGGAAAAACGCTAGCGGGCCTCCTTAAAAAACCATGGGCAAGTCAATATACCAGTGAACTACGCATCGGTGACGATGGAGTAGTAGCTGGTCAGGAGGCTGTATAAGCAGAAATGCTTGCATTCTACTCCTCGCTTTATTCTGCGCATCAATCAGAAGCGCATCTGGATTTGCTTCCCTTCCTTGAATCGATTGAACTAGCATGGCTAAGTGATGGCCAGCATAGGTATCTCGACGAGCCGTTTTCAGAGGAGGAGGTGATTAGTGTGATCCGGGCCATGCCAGGTGACAAGGCTCCCGGGTTGGACGGACTCACATCTGCGTTCTATAAGGAATATGCGCCGCTTCTCGTTCCCCACCTCCTCAAAATGTACGAGGAATCACTAGAACGGGGTAATCTCCCCTCCTCCCTCCGAGAGGCGTTAATTGTAACTATTCTTAAGCCAGAAAAGGACCTGCAGTTATGCGACTCCTACAGACCATTATCAATGATTAACCTCGATAATAACATTCTTGCAAAGCTACTGGCAACTCGACTGCTCCCTCTGCTGCCCGATGTGGCTTCGTCCCAGGTAGGGGGACACCTCATAATCTCTGCACCTTCTTTGCAACCATGCAAGAAATAGACTGCTCCCTTCCGGCCGCTGCTGTCTTCCTAGACACGACCAAGGCCTTCGACTCCTTGGAATGGCCGTATCTATTCACACTCCTCTCTCGCATCGGTGTCGGTCCCTTTTTTCTTAAAAGAATCACCTTGCTGTACTCTGCCCCGACAGCAAGATTGCGGATCAATGGTACGGTGTGTCCCCCCCATTTCGGTGGCCCAGGGTACGAGACAGGGATGCCCGCTCCCCCCCCTCCTTTTTGCGGTGGCCATGGAGCCACTGGCGGCTAGACTTAGGCAGCACAATGCTCAGCGCGGCCTTGCTTTCACTCCCCGGGTGATCCTAGTGTCCATGCACGTTGATGACGTGACCCTTTACGTCAAACACCCAGCGGTGAACCTGGATCCCCTAATTCGTGAAATTATTCGGTTTGGAGGCCTGTCGGGTATCACCATAAATTGGGGAAAATCTACTATCTTCCCGCTCACTCCCACCACCGTTAAGTTTCAATCGGAATTCCCACTTAAATGGGCGGACCCCCGGAAATATTTGGGAATCTGGCTTAGCCGGGACCTCGACAAACTATGGAGTTGCAATTACGGCAAGCTCATGGACTGGCTGGAGAGATGGCTGAACCGCTGGAGAATGCTCCCATTGTCTCTTGCGGGCCGGCTTGCCATTGCTAAGATGGTGGTACTTCGCAAGTTTTTATATGTCTTTGTCAACCTCCCGCTTGCCCTCACCGCTGAATTTAAGCGGAGGCTCCGCTCGAACCTGATATATTTTTCATAGGCGGGAAGGCAGCCACTAGTGGTGTGGGAGATCCTTATGCTTCCGTTCGAACAGGGAGGTCTGGGCACTCCTGACATGGAATTATACTATAACTGTGCTCAGGCTCAATTCGGGTTCTACTGGGTATATCCGACCCAATTTATGGCGCACACCGCCCCTGAGAGTGATCAGGCGGACCTGACACCATTACACATGGCTCTTTACAGAACACAGAACAGACCACGCGCTGAGGTAAACACGCTGGGTTGCATGGTATGGGCGTGACGGAAACTTAGGCGCAGAGCACGCCTGGAGACATTATTTGCCCCCTCGATACCACTCACTAGACACACAGCGTTGCCCTTTACTGCAGAGATGGGGGTGTGCCAAAGATTGCGGAAACTTCAGCTCCACACGATGGGGCAAGCATTTCCAGACGGTGCCTTTATTACCATGGATGCAGCTCTCGGTGACAAAAATACGGGGATGCTGGACAGACTGACATATTACCAGCTCAGAGCAGCATTGCGCACACTCTTCGATTCATTCCCAATAGCGCCACCAACGTTCCAGGTGCTGGAGGTATTCCTGGCGAACCCCTCAGCTTGGAAACTTATAACCCAATTATATTCTGGTATGCAGCGCGTGTCACTGTTATGTGTCACTGTTATGTGTCCCCCTCGGCGCAGCGAGAATAGGAGAATATCCTGAGAGGCCCCTTCAAGGAGGGCACATGGGCCTATTGCTGTGCGCAGGCAAGGGAAATGTCACCGAACTACAGACTGAAGCTAATTCATTTTACGTTTATTCATAGATTGTACAGGACTCCAGTGTGGCTGAATAGAGTTGGCTTGAGTAAAGATGTGCCGTGTGTGAGATGCCGGGCACCAGAGGCCTATTTTCTGCAACTGGCCTGGGAGTGCCTGGAGGTTATGAGATACTGGGGGCGCATTTTTGATGTGTTGGAGTCAATAATAGAATGCAGGCTCGAGCGCTCCCCTCTGACAGCCCTACTCGGATGCGTGCGCAGGGTGCCAGCGGAGAACAGGAAACTGGTGACTATGCTACTATTGTTGGCAAATCGGCGGGTTGCGATTTGCTGGGGCCGTAGGCGTAGCCCGCGAGTAATTGAGTGGCTCCAGGATGCCGCGTTCTGTCACAACCAGCTATCCGATTACTGGGAATTAATGCCCGCGCTGTCGTGCCCTCAGAACATATGGGACCCGCTACAAAGTTAACTTAATTCTCACCCCCTCGACCAGATTGAAGCCCCCGCTGTAGAGGAGTAGAGGCTGTGTGTGGCCTGTATGAATCATCTGCAATGGCTCTGGACAAGCCAGAGCAACACGTAAAAGTTTTTCTGAGACACCAGAGAGAGGTACCAGTTTCCCCTCCTCACCCCCTCCCTTTTTTGTTTTCCCTATGGTGTTCTTTATGCACCTTGAAACATGTTCAGGGCAGTCAGATGCTGCATTGATATCAGGACATTGAATGATAATTGGACTCCTGCCAACTTTATAATGTATGATACAGATGAGCATAGCTTCATAATCCTACTAACTCTTCCCCGATGCTATCTGAATGTTTGCAATCTGTGATGCTGTTCTTTGTTTTTCATGAAAATCCAATAAATAAAAATAAATAATAAAAAAACATCTCGCATCTACGAGTCTTGCATTCTAGAATTAACACTTCTTCATTCTGTCGCATTTAATATACGCTGCATCCTTCACCGAATTAGTTGGCACACATAAGACTGGCTTTACAGAAAGACAAAGAACAACAAAATGTGTTCAATACAGAAGCTATGTGGGTATTTAATTTCAAATAAACCTGATCCACACACACAGACAGACAAAAATCACCTCTGTGGCTTGACGTGGGCCGTTTGCCGTTGAGCTATTGCCGTTGTTAATGACAAAGTTTTTTACTTCTGTTTTTGTGTTTGCAAGCATTTAGGAATCCTGCGCTGGCAAGAGCTGTGGAAAATGAGAACGGTGAAAAAACAAGGCACATGTGCTCTATGGCTAATGTGAACACTAGGATCTCGGAACCCGAGAGATAGTGGAAAGGCGAACAAAAACAGTGCGAGTGCACCCATGTCCTACCCCTACCACCAAGCTAGTATTGCAAATGCGTGTGACATATCGGTATTTATTTACTGGGCAACGAGAGAACAGAAAAACATCTGGACAGAGTTGAGGGAGCCGAAGGAGAGAAATCCTAACGTATCCCACCTCCGCACTGAGTAACACTTTCATTTTAACAAAGAAACAGCAATGGCGTCTGTCCCCTGTGCTGGCAGCCAGCTAACCGCCTTTGATTGTGACGTCACCTCAACGTCACACAGGCTATGCCCACAACATTAAAGTGATCGGCGATAGACTGAACTTAAAAAATAGTGGCCATAAACATGCGCTGCACTGTTAAGAATGTCATCAAAATCCAAGAACTTAATTCCTTGTGATTTATCTACTTTGTATATGTCTGTCTAACAAGGAAGAGGTTTGGTCGTTTTCACAATACAGTTCCCACAAATAGAAAGCGCGGTGAACATAAAGCACGTGTGGAACTGAGGCAGGGAAACAAAAGAAGAAGAAAAGTAGTCCCCAAACAAAGACATAAACCCCTAAAGCGTAAGTTTATAGTACTTGGTCGGTGCTGCATCGGAGAAAACCGGAAATGAAGAGGAGGGACAAATAGGGAGGATTGCCCATTGGCAAGAAAGTATTTGTAAAGGACACTAACAGAGACAAATAAAAAGCAATCACCAAGCAATGGGCGGAGTTCAACTGCTAAAGCATACACAACAGGTCGCTAAGCAACAGCGCAAGCGCGGTTTGCTCGACCTAAAAAAGAGTCTTTACAAAGTCCCCAAAAACCTGCTTCTGGGGGTGGGTCCCAATCCTCCTCTTCTTCTGGAAAGAAACCATGGTGTTACCTGCGTAAGGAGAAAGGCCATAGGCCAAGGGATGCCAATTGTCCTAGGAAGCTACTACTACTGCCCTTAAGGCAACTAGCCCGCATAGCACGAGTACAAGTAGTAGTACAACCCCCAAGGTATTAGTAGGGTTAACCTTGGGTTCTGAAGTGGGTTCTGGTCTAGCAGAACACCCACTTAGGCAGTCCTTGTCTCTGACAGTGGCATGGACCTTGCCACTTTACTTGTTAGTCTCACTAACGTAGGCAAGTACAGACAGCAGCCTTTGATCGATGGTCAAGAAGCTATGGCTTACAGGGACACACGGGCCAGTGTCACAATGGTGACAGAGAAACTTGTATCCCCTAAACAAATCATACTTGGTCAACTTTACCAAGTGACCAACACAAACAATGACAGGACTGATCATCCCTTGGCAGTTGTAAATCTCAGCTGGGAAGGTGTAACTGGCCTTAAAAGAGTTGTGGTTTCTCCAGACCTACCGGTAGACTGTTGGGCAATGATTTGGAAACTTCAGCCAGGTCTGAAGTGGAGTTCAGGACGCATGCAGAGATGATGGGAATTTCTGCCTGAGCATTTGCTGTCACCAGGGCTCAGGCCAAACAGTTACGCACTGAGGGAGCACTGGATCCTGAAAAAATGGACCAGCGGGCTCCTAAGAGAAGGAGCAGGAAGGGTAAGGAATTATCCTTCTCCCAAACTCCCAGTGAGAGTCCGTCTCCTCAGGGAGATAACCTCAGCCCCTGTGAAGGAACTGCCCCGGAGGAACCTGGGCTTGACCAGGCAGAAGTTCTTGGGGACAGGGGGCCCTTCCAGGGCAGACGTGAGATTGGAGCAGAAATCCTGCCCCTCTCTTCAACAACTCAGACAGCAAGCTGCTGCTGGGGAGGCAGGGAGTGTCAGTGGGTCCCATAGGATCTATTGGGAAGATGGGCTTCTGTTCTCTGAGTGTAGAGACCCCAAGCCTGGCGCCACCAGGAGGTTGGTAATACCTCAGACGTTCAGGGGTTTTCTTCTATCCCTAGCACATGACATCCCCCTTCCAGGACATCTTGGGCAAATCAAGACTTGGGACAGGCTTGTCCCTCATTTTCACTGGCCCCACATGTGTGAAAAGACACCAAGGAGTTTTGTCGCTCGTGTCACTTCCCAAGCCAGTGGTAAGTCAGGTGGCACTACAAATGCCCCTTTAATTCCACTTCCAGTGGTTAAGGTTCCTTTTGAGAGGGAAGGGATAGAAACTGTTGGTCCCTTGAACCCTCCAACAGCATCGGGACACAGTTACATTCTAGTGGTGGTGGACCATGCCACTAGGTATCCTGAGGCTATTCCACTTAGGACCACTACAGCTCCTGCAGTGTCTAGGGCCCTTCTGGGAGTCTTTTCCAGAGTGGGGTTTCCTAAGGAAGTCTAGACAGACAGAGGTACAAACTTCATGTCTAGTTACATCACTGCCATGTGGAAAGAGTGTGGTGTAAACTACAAGTTTACCACACCCTACCATCCACAGTGCAATGGGCTCGTTGAAAGGTTCAACAAGACCCTCAAGGGTATGATCATGGGACTTCCAGAAAAGCTCAGGCGAAAATGGGATCTCTTACTATCCTGCCTTCTCTTTGCCTACAGAGAGGTTCCTCAGAAGGGGGTGGGCTACAGCCTATTTGAACTTCTGTTTGGACATCCAGTTAAGGGTCAATTGTGTCTGGTTAACCCATGAAGTGGACACAGGTGGGTCTGCCTGTGAAGAATAACATCTACAGACAGCCTGACCATGTGAGAGATTACATCAGGACTGAGGTCCAAAAGATACTAGATTTGGGGGTCAATGAGCCTTCAGATAGCCCTTGTGCTAGTCCAGTAGTCCATGTACCAAAACCTCACACCCAAGATGGTAAGAGAGAGATGAGGTTTTGTGCCGACAACAGAGGCCTCAATGCAGTCAATAGGACTGATGCCCATCCAATTCCTAGGGCATATGAGCTAAGTGATACTCTGACCTCAGACAAGTATCTTAATACATTTGACCTGACTGCGGGCTACTGGCAAATCAGACTCTCTGAGGATGCCAAGCCAAAAATAGCATTTCCAACCCCTAGTGGACATTATCAATTTATTGTAATGCCTTTTGACTTGAAGAATGCACCTGCCACATTTCAGAGGTTGGTGAACAAAGTTCTCACAAGTAAGGAAGCCTATAGTGCAGCATATCTAGATGATATTGCTGTCTTTAGTTCAACCTGGGAGGATCACCTGGTCCACCTCAGGAATGTTCTGGAGGCCATGCAAAAGGCAGGCCTCACTATCAAGGCCACAAAGTGCCAGATAGGGTAGAGCAAGGTTGTGTACTAGGGTCACCTAGTGGGTGGAGGCCAAGTTCAACCACTGGAGAGCAAAATCCAGACCATAATGAACTGGGTTGCTCCCACTACCCAGACTCAGGTCAGAGCTTTTTTGGGCCTGACTGGGTACTCCAGGAGGTTTGTAAAGGGATATGGGTTCATAGCGACCCCCATAATGATCTCGACTCCAAAAGAATGCCTAAGAAAGTTCAGTACAGTTAGCTGTCAAAAGGCATTTGATGACCTGAAGCAGGCCATGTGCTCTGCTCCTATTCTGCAAAGTTTTGATTACTCCAAAATCTTCATTGTCCAGACAGATGCTTCTGAGATAGGGGTTGGAGCTGTTTTATTACAATTTAATGCAGAGGGCCAGGACCAACCAATAGCTTTTATAAGCATCAGGTTGAGCCCCAGGGAGAAACGTTGATCAGCTATTGAGAGGAAGGCCTTTGCTGTGGTCTGGGCCTTGAAGAAGTTGAGGCAATACCTGTTTGGTACTCACTTCATTGTTCAGACAGACCATACGCCCCTCACTTCATTGTTCAGACAGACCATAAGCCCCTCTTATGGCTTAAACAGATGAAGGTTGAAACACCCAAACTTTTGAGGTGGTCCATTTCCCTACAGGGGATGGACTTTTATGTGGAACATAGACCTTGGAGTAACCATGCCAACGCAGATGGACTCTCCAGATATTTCCACTTAGAAAATGAAGACTCAACTGGGCAAGGTTTGTCTCATCTCCTTTAGTGGGGAGAGGGATGTGTAGGAAAGTAGGATCTGCTTTCATGGTTACCCTCACTTTTTGCTGGTGTTATTCTGTTTTATGACTAGTCTGACTGGGATCCTGCTAATCAGGACCTCAGTCTGTGTGCTTTCTCCCTACATCTGACAGTGGTAAATACTTTGGTACCTTCCCAATTGGCTACTGGTGTACCCTTCTAAGTCCCTAGTATATGGTACTAAGGTACCCAGGGCATAGGTACACCAGGAGTCTCCCATGGGCTGCAGCATGTATTATGCCACCCATGAGAGACCATTCAAACTGTGACTACAGGCCTGCCATTGTAGCCTGTGTACGCTGGTGCTAGCACCACTTACGACAGATATAAGTTTCCTTAAATCTGAGGTCACTGCACTTAAAACCTATAAGTCACCCCTAAGGCAGGGTGCTAGGTTATAAGTGTGAGGGTGCCCTGCATGAGCAGGACACCCCATACAAACCCCAGAGTCAATTCTCCAAGCTTTGTAAGTGCGGTAAGCCATTTTTATACATATAGTGGCCATGCATCATTACACAATGGCTTACTATATATTGGCTGTGCCGAACCTGGGTATGTTTCTGTGAGGAAGGGAATCATAAATCTTCACTGGCTCCCTGTGAAACAACGTGCACAATTTAAGGCTCTCTGCACAGTTTTCAAGGCCCTAATGGGCATTGGTCCCGTTTTCCTGAGACAACGGATACAATGGTACGTCCCTGGAAGAGTGCTGCGCTCTTCGGAAGCAAAGCAAGCGATCGTGCCTCGTGTCAAAAAAGCCAGCTGGGGTGGTAGGAGTTTTC
The DNA here is from genome assembly GCA_963921515.1 of Calotriton arnoldi. Classification (NCBI taxonomy): domain Eukaryota; kingdom Metazoa; phylum Chordata; class Amphibia; order Caudata; family Salamandridae; genus Calotriton; species Calotriton arnoldi. The sequence continues at coordinate 136,250 of CAWUFW010011691.1, forward strand.
TCCACTGTGCCACAAAGGCTTGGAACAGCTTACCTCTACATCTTAGGAAAGCAACCGAGCTCTTACCTTTCAGGAGGGGATTGAAAACCTGGCTTTTCACTTGAACAGCATTATTTTATTTATAAACAGGAAGGCAGTGCTCAGCGCCAGGACACCCTAGGGTAACAGTGCGCTTTAGACATTTTATTAACATTAACATGTTTGGTATCGGTGTTGGAGATATGATTCCATGCACTGGGGGGCTCCTCCGGGAAGCCAGTAACAGCCTTCCAGGGTCTGTCAGCAAGCTAGTCCTGCTGCCGACCGCAGACACGATTCTGCCCTCCTGCTGCTGAGCTGAGCTTGAGCAGGGAAAGGTAGAACAATAGGTTTCCTGTCACAGTGAGGTGTGACCACCTCCCAGACAGGACTTAGTGTATTGGGCTGGGGTGGGGGCACTTGCCAGCGCCTCCAGACTGCTTTGAGGGGCACATTTGATGCCCTCCTTGCATACTCCAGTTTCAGCCAGTTCAGGGAGCCCTTGGCTCTAACTCTGGTGCGAAACTGGACAAAGGGCATGGGAGTATCCTCCTCTCTGTCCAGCCCCTCCTCTGGGATGGAACCCTGAATCTTTCCAACCCTTGCCCTAGGGTACTTAAGGGCTTAGCTGTGGGGGGCTCTCCAGATTCGTCGTGAGACAAGATTCAAAGCCTCAACCACTTCACCTTCGACCATTTGGGCACCTTGGACTTCGCCTGGAACCGAAACTGCACCAATGAAGACTCCTGCTGCTCCTGGTCTCACTGTTCTGGAAGTCTTCTTCATCGTCTGTGCTTCTTCCAGGTTTCTCTCCAGCTCTGTGGGCATCAAGGACACCCAAAGTAATCTCCCTTGGAGCGAAGGAGTCACTCCCCTGCATCTGCAGGCACTGCAACAAAGCTGCTGCTACCACCGCCATCACCTTTATGAAGCCCTGAGGTGCAGAAATAAGACCGAACTGAAGGACTGCAAACTGGTAGTGTTGAGACTCCGCCGTAAAACGGAGATACTTCCGATGCGACTTCAGGATGGGAATGTGAAAATATGCATCCTGCAAATCGATCGAAACCATCCAGTCTTTCTACTGCAAAGCCAGAAGAACCTGAGTCAGGGTCAACATCTTGAACTTCTCCTACTTGGGGTAAAAATTCAAGACCCTGAGGTCTAGTATCGGCCTCAATCGACCGTCCTTTTTTGGGGGGGAATCAGGAAGTGCCGGGAGTAGCATCCCTGACCCCTTTCCTGCTCCAGAACCACCTTTATTGCACCTTTTTGCAGTAAAGATAGAACCTCCTGCTGTAGTAGCAACAAGTGCTCTTCTGAGCACCAACCCTAATGGGGAGGGGGGAGAGTGGAGGAAGGGGGAACTCCCGGAAGGGTAGGGCATACCCATTCTCCACAAGGTTTAACACCAAGAGATCTGAAGTAACAAACCTCCAATTTCATTGAAAATGGGACACCCATCCTTCAACGGGACCAACATGCTCTATGATGGAGGAGCTAGTGCTGCTTCCCTGCAGTACCAGTTGGAGGGCAGGAGAGGAGGAGGAGACTTGCTACCGAGCCGTGCCTCGCAGACGTCTGCCTTTTCCCTTGTATGACCTGTACAGAGGGTTCGCCTGTTGCTGCTGTTGAGGCTGCTGCTGTTTGGCTCGAAAGGATAAAGTCCTGCCAAAACCGCGTAACCTGCGATATCCAATATGCCTGGACTGGGACTGGAGACACAACGATCTTGCTGGGGCTCTGCTATCTTTAAAGCGCTGCAGAGACGAGTCCGCTTTGGCACCAAAAAGACGAGAACCATCAAAAGGCAAGTCCAATAGGGTAGCCTGGACATCCGGTGAAAACCCACGGGGGGTAGCCAAGCATGCCTCCTGGTTGCAACAGACGAACCCATTACCCTGGCAACAGAGTCTGCAGTGTCCAGACCCGATTGAATAACCTGGCGGGCCGCAGCTTGAGTATCAGAAAGTACCTCAGAGAAATGGCCCTGAACATCTTCCGGAAGCTTCAGGAGTACCTCCCTCGCCGAGTCCATCAGAGCATGGATATAGCGATCCAACATGCATGTTGCATTCGTCGACTTTAGAGCCATACCAGCCGAAGAGAATACTTTCTTTGTAGATTGCTCCATTCATTTGGATTCTCTATCTGCAGGTGTAGATGGGAATGAGCCTGCAGACTGTTTAGAGGAGTAAGACGCTTGGACTACCAAACTCTCTGGTGACGGGTGGGTAGATAGGAAACCAGGATCTCCCGGAGCCACCTTATACCTCCTTGCCACAGACCTGGACACCGCAGTCATTGGTTTCTGCCACACCTCCAAGATAATCTCAGTCAAAGCCTCATTAAAAGGAAGCAAGGGTTCCGAGACCGGAGAAGGGAATGAAGCACTTCCATTAAGACAAATCTAGCAGATCCGCTGCCTTCCTAATTACAGAATGATATGAAGACACCTCTTGTGTTGGAAATCCTTTCAATGAGGAGAGCTCCCATTCAGGAGATGCATCCAGGCCACTAGCCTCCAGCAGGCCCTCAAACTCTTGTACAGGGTCGACAATCTCACCCTCTTCAGCCTCCTCCTGCTGCTCTTGATACTCCTCCTCTTCCATCAGCCTTTGTGCTTCCCTTCTGGACCTCATTCTTGGGAGTGGCGCCGGTGATTTCGGAAACTGCGTCGATGGAAGTTCCACTGGGATAGTAGAAGACGCCGGACGAGGTCGTGCCAGCGCCGGACCGGAGCCAGACGGCTTCGGAGCGGATCCGTCCAAAGGCACTCTTCCCTCCAAGGACTGCACCGGCGTCAAGAACCTCGGCTCCGGGAGAGTCCAACTCCCCGGTGCGATTGGCATGAGAGGTCCCTGAGGGAAGGGAGGTGGCAAGCCAGGGAGTATACAACTGATGTTCAAGTATGCATATACCTGAGTAACTGCGTGCACAGCTATATATATATCAAATAGTGTTTTTGACATTCTTTACCTAATAATAACACTAATTATGACCACACAGTCAATCAGCATTTCTTTTAGTTTTCATTATTATTCATTCACATATATGATTATGGTGAATCATTCATGACAATTCCATTGAATTCACTTCAATATATACAAAATGCAACAGAAAATACAAAATCATATGACTCATGAATACATTCTTCTTCTTTGATGTAACTCTGTCTTATTCATGTAGTGCCCTATGCATTTCGCGACACGTGGTCCCTTCTTCAGGGGCCTCTGAAACATAATTGAAATGAAACCAAATAATATATTAATACCCATATTCAAATCATCACTGACTACCAACAACTTTCTACAACCCCTCAGGTCAATTGCAGAGCTCATGCATATCCTAAGTCATGTTAAAAGGTAACTCACACCGGTGGTGACCATACTTCCTGCCGTTATACAGAAAAACATACCAACATAAACCAATCATCTATTTGCCAGTGACCCAGAGTAGTTCAAACACCACTATGATTTCTATATACCTAGATATAGCCACATGCTTTCCTCATGCTTAGTGTGTAGTGAAGTTCAACACATTACCAATACTCACTGCCAAGAAACGGAGTGAATGCAAGTGCTATCCTCAAGGGAACAGACTCACTTGCTGTTAATCTACAAGATACAATATCAAAAGTGTCGTAAGCCCCGTTATTAGTTCACCTGTTCGTCAACCAAGTGTGTGCCCGACACCATCATACCTTAAAAGTCTGCTATGCTTTCCACGAATAGATCACCAATGCTGGACCTGCATAACGACAGACCAACAAATATTCAACACTCTAATTCTTAACCCTGTAGCGTCACGCAGCGAAATCATCCATGAGCGGCCATAACAGATAAATGCCGGCTTGAAATCTCGAACATTACCTACCGGGTTATTTAGAGACCCGTCTGTCACCGGTAATACGAACCTGCATCTTCCTGTGCGCTTCCAGCGAGAGATGCACTGGCAGTTAAATTCTGTTACCGAGGAACGCAGTGTTTATGATAAACTTGCTCCGCCCTATGTCACACCATGGTGTTATTCCAATGCTCTATGACGGCCATCTTAACGCTATGTTTTACCCTCATGTGATCCTCCTTTTGTATATGTTCTCTAGATTTTACCAGCTTTTATGCATCGATACTCCACCATATAGACATCCAAAAGAAACCAAGCGTAATCCTTACACTTCAACTAGCTATGGTATATCTGCGAGTGGACTTCATGCGTATTTAAGGCGGATATCTTAAAATGGGAAACTACTAACCATCAAAACCTCTATCTTAGTTTTAACACATACGATCAAATCACCCCCAAACTGACATTCATTTTATGCAACAATTTCAATATACAGCAACGCCTCTTGTCTATTGGTATAAATTGCTCACAAAGGTGAATGAAGTAAATGTCAACAATGATGTAAGGTGTAAAAAACAGGACAGTGCAATATGACTAATTTCAATATACAGCAACGTCTCTTGTATATCGGTGTGAATTCCTCACAAAGTTGAATGAAGTGAATATTACAACAATGATCTTCGGTGTAAAAATTGATTAGGACAGTGCAATATGGCTTTAGTGTATGGTAATAATCAACATATTCAGACATTAGGTCAATAAACAATCAGAAATTGCAAATACATGGTTACTCCCCATATGTGAACTAATATGTGTGAACTAGTTAGCTAACCACTACATGATGAGAGAATGGGGACTTCTGAAGGTGTGGAACCAGTGTACTCCATTAAAAACACCTATTATATTCTCCAAAAAATGATGAATCCTGTTAATTGTTGCTTATAAAAAACAACTCATATCTAGTTTGTCATTTAATCCAAACAGCATCATGGTGTTACATTTCTTAATCCACTGAACTTCTTTTTGTAGTAATGTCTTGCTGGGGTCTACGCCCTCCTTGTGTTTCACATTTTCTAAAATCAGGAATCGTAACTGCGCAATGTTGTGGCGCTGTTCCAACCAATGCACTACCAAGCTGGAATTTGTGTTCTTGGTCCAGATCATACTCTTGTGTTCTCCCATTCTGATTTTTACTTTTCTTTCGGTTTTTCTGATATAGAGAAGCCCACAGGGACATTTAATGCAGTAAACCACGTTCATGGTATTAGAATCAGATGTGTGTTTAAGTGTTATACTTTCAGTAGAGTCGGAAAAGCAGGATATCCTGGATCAGATACTGCAGGTTCTGAGACCACTCGAGGAGGCAACCTAATTGTCTCCGGTTCCGGCGCCGGAGACCCTCGAGCCGGGGGTGGAGTGGCCAGCGGCGGAGGTGTAGTTTCTCCCGGCGCCGGTGAAGCTCTCGGAGCCAGAGACTGGGCTGGAGTCACCTGAGGAGAAGGAGAAGGCGAGACTTCGTCCTTGCGGTGACGACAGAGAACCGGAGACCCCGACTTCGGTGTTCCATCCTTTAACAAACGACATGGAGATCCATGGTGCCGCTTCTTTTTATGTTTCCTCGACGACTTCGAGATATGTAGAGTCGGTGACTTGGACAAGGACCTCGACCTCTTTTCTGTTTTTTTGCCTTAGCCATAAACAGATTGGCCTCCCTCTCCTTTAAGGCCTTGGGGTTCATGTGCCTGCATGACGAACACTCCCTGACGTCCTGGTCCAACGATAGGCACCACAAACAATCTTCATGGGGGACAGTAATCGACATCTGACGCCCACATTCCCTGCATGGCTTAAAACTGGACTTCATCTGGGTAGCCATGATCGCAGCTACAATTACACAAAGTACTTGCAACAATGAAAATCCCAGAAATGGAGAGCCCTGGAAAAAAAGTTACGCGTCGACGGCACAGAAAAAAGGGAACTGACGTCAGCACGCCGACAAGGTCTTCTTATGGCTCCGATGATGTCACGTGGAGTCGTGTGCGGAGCCATTCCATTGTGACGTTCTCGTCGGTGCACAGACAGAATATTGAGTTTTAAATGTCAACTTACACACATATCGAGTAGGAAATATCGTGATGTAGAAATATCGACAGCAAGAAAATCGTGGTCAAGAATAACGACTTGGAGGTTAGAAATATTGTTTTTGAAAATATCGAAGTCATTAATATCGTTTGCAAAAATATAATTGTTTAAAATATTGATGTTTTAATTAGTGTTATGTATTTTAGTATGTATTTTAAAAGTATGTGAACTATTTTTTTGTATAAGTATTGCCTTCGTTTTTTAATATATGTTACATTTTTAGTAGTTATTAATTTTATTTTAATAAATTTTGCGTTTTTAGTTCTGTAGCGGGTTGTGGGTTTATAGGGGAATAGGGTGGGAAGTAATTTAATTATAATAAATTAATTCTAATTTTTTATTTATTGGTATTTATTTAATTTACATTTTATAGCGTTAATTGTGGGAATACATTTATTATTAATTCATTATTAATTGGTTAATTATTATTAATTAATTAATTGGTAATTATGTTAATTGTGTCATTTTTTAGGAGCGGGTTTATAGGGGAATAGGGTGGGAAGTAATTTAATTATAATACATGTATTAATATTTTGTATTTATTAATATTTAATTTACATTTTATAGTGTTAATTGTGGGAATTAATTTATTATTAATTATTTATTGGTTATTTATTATTATTAATTAATGAATTGGTAATTATGTTAATTGTGTCATTTTTTTAGGAGCGGGTCGTGGGTTTATAGGGAAATAGGGTGGGAAGTAATTTAATTTAAATACATTTATTAATATATTTTATGTATTAATATTTATTTAATTTATATTTTATAGTGTTAATTGTGTAAATTAATTTATTATTAATTATTAATTGCTTGTTAATTATTAATTAATTAATTGGTAATTAATTATGTTAAATGCGTTATTTTTTTAGGAGCAGGTGGTGGGGTTTATGGGGAATAGGGTGGGGAGTAATACATTTATATTAATTAATAATTATTTGTTAATTAATGCTAATTAATTAATAAAAATGTAAATATGGCAAATGTGTAATTCATTTTAGATGTGAGTTGTGGGGTTTATAGTGGTAAAGGGTGGGAAGTAAAATCTTTTAAATTAATTAATAAGTTAATTGATATTCATTTATTAATGTAAAATTAGTTATGGAAATTGTGTAATGATTTTTATGTGTGGGTTGTGGTGTTTATTGAGGTAGAGGGTGGAAAGTAATTTATGTTTAATTATTTAATAATTAGTTGATCATTAATATTAATTCATCAATTCATAAATATTTATGGTAATTGTTTATTTTTATTTTGTGTGTGGATTTCGGTTTTATAGGGGTAACGTTTGGGGAGTAAATTAATTTTTATCTGTTTTAATTTGTTTTTTAATTAATTATATTTCTTTAATTGATAATTAATTATGATAATTATGGAGGTAAATTTTTTTAATTTAGATGTGTGTTGTGAATTGTGTGGTGTTATAGGGTAGGAAATAAAAAAGATTACATTTATGTAATAATTCATGTTTTTGATTATAAATCATTTCTATTAAAAATAGTTATTTGTAAATTATTTTTAAATTTAAAAAAAATATATTTCTAGGTATTTGTTAGATTTTTTTAACGTTATATGTTTTTATCTTTTGTAAATTTTTAATATTTTTATGTTTTCTTTTTTTGTTTTTTAAAATCTTTTTTGTTGTAGTTGATATTTCGTTTGTTTTTAATTTTGAACTGACTCCAATGGGAATCTTAGGGGCCCATTACGATACCCGGCGTAAATAAATCCGCCAGGCATGGAAGCGGCAAAAATCCGCCCGCACACACCGCCTGAACACCGACCACGCCATTACGATTACACAAACCGAAAACCGCCATCGGCGGAAAAAGCACACAAAATACCGCCCGCCAACGTCCGAGTCGGAGTCAAACCGCCCGCCACGGACGGAAACACGCACGACAACACAAAACCGCCCGCCCTCACGGCCGACACACCGCACGTGAAATTACGATCGCACCGACATGAGCGCGGAAAAACCACAAATATACCGCCCGCCAGCGCAAACAACGCCGATGAGAATCGACACAGCAGAAGCCATGGCGCCAATGTACCTGCACAGAAACCATCCGCACACAAAACCAATAGCACACAACATGGCCAACAAGTCCACACAGCAAGGCACGCACAAATACACAAGCACAGTACACATCCCGAAAACACCCCCGGACAAACAAAAAATACAAAGGCCAGAACCCCAGACACAACACACCTGAAAACAACAGACCATGAGGACACACCCACATAGGTGAGTACAAAAGCAGCACTCCCACAGACCACAACCCCTTGCTACATTGCAAACCAGAGAGGAGAGGAGAGGACACAGTGACACAGCAAGGACAGCAGCACACCACAGAAACGCACACATCACAACCACCACCACCACCACCACCACCAAACACCGGCACCACAAACCCCCTGCACATTACACAACACACACCGCACCAGCACCACAAACACCATGGCACCACAAAGAATGCCCAAGTTCACGCCCATGGAGCTGACGGTCATGGTCGACGAGATCATCAAGGTGTACCACAAATCTATGGGAACATGGTCCAGCACACACCACTAGCCACCAGAAACAGAATGTGGAACCGGATCGTAGACCAGGTCAATGCAGTCGGGACCCTGCCCAGGAACAGAGTAGAAATTAACAAACGTTGGAATGACGTAAAGAGCCTGGTCAAGAAGGAGGGCAAAAACAGAGAGCTGGCTGCCGTCACTGGCGGAGGGAATCCCGCGCTCTTTAAGACCTTCAAAGCGTGGGAGGAGAAGGTGCGAGTCGTAATACATCCGGAGATCCTCGCCGGATTAGCAGGGGAGTGGAGGCTGGTAAGTACAAACTAATGTATACCAGCACACCGCTATGTACTCACATGCGCAACTACCATGCCACAGCTCCCAGGGACAAACACCCCCATGTCCAGCACACAATACACAACACATCACACACACATGCAACAGACACCACCACACACAGCCCAAACCGAACAACTGTAAGATGCGTGGGGACATGTGTACACTCAGCCAGCCACGTAACCACCAACAGGTCCCCAAATATGCCAGAAGCGCCACAACGAGCACCCACCACACCCATGTGTCCGCCACAGCTGCACTAACCGACAAGTAACAGGTAAGTGGCAGGAACACAAAGTGCAGTGGGTGGGACGGTGGACAGCCCAAGTACAACACACACCAGGCCCCAGTCCCACAGCACAGCAAGGAGGAGCATCCCCACACCCCACAGCCACGTGTCAGCCACCGCAGTGCACAACGACAGCCGAAAGGCAGACATCACGGTCCACAGCAATCGGTGCCAGTGGGTGTCCAGCCACCCCCACGACCCACAACACCCCCCCACCCCCACAGACCTGCAACATGGAGCACCCCCCGCTTAGAGCCATGTGGCATCCAGTACAGTGCACGCACGAACAACTTGCAGGTGGGAAACTGGACAGGGCTGGATTACTGGAGGCATGAGGACCATAACACGACCAACACATGGGACATGTCACGTAGCAGACGAACACGCAGCACCGCCCACCGTCACGAACAAGTGAACAATGTGCACACGGACATGAACAACAGACTCACACCCCACATGACCCATCACAGACATAGCAACACCCAAGGAGCCACGTCTGCATGCACAAGCCACACTGAATATAGTCCCACACGGCAGCCACTGTGCAACTCATCACACACAACCGAAACACCATTGAAGTCCTGTCCATGTAGCCCCTACTGCCTGTCAACCACACACCCCACAACTACGCCTATGTAAGACAAACAACACTAGACGCAACAGAGCGGAACAACATAAATGCACACGAACACCACTGAACCCATCAAACTCGCAGACACACCATGCACATACAACATACCATCCATCCCATCCGTCAGCCCCAGTCTCATGAAAGGCATGTCATCCGCACAGCTGCCACACATACAGCAGTCACGCTAAGATACATGCCCATGACCAACCATGTGCCAGAAGTCAATTAAGCGCACGACACACTGTGAGCAACAGCACACAACATGGGCCACACCCCCGAGCACTGCAGTGATGCACATGGCACAGGGCAGCACGCACACCAAGGAGATGGGACAACTGCAATACGTTGGCTGGCACACAACTATCACTCACTCATAACGATGCGTCCAATGCCATGTCCAGTAATCACAACAGACAGCAAATATGCAGGCCATGTCAAGCATGCACACACCTCAAACCATGCACTGTCATGCTGCCACAACACATGTCACGTTCGGCACCCATGGCTCACAGCATGTACCCCAAAAGCATATTCCCTCCCAAATGCGAATCTGGGGCATGGCCCCCATGTTGCCATATGCGTTCCTAAGCGTTCCATTGAACCCCAAAAGCATATTCCCTCCCAAATGCGAATCTGGGGCATGGCCCCCATGTTGCCATATGCGTTCCTAAGCGTTCCATTTGAACCCCAAAAGCATATCCCCTCCCAAATGCGAATCTGGGGCATGGCCCCCATGTTGCCATATGCGTTCCTAAGCGTTCCATTTGAACCCCAAAAGCATATCCCCTCCCAAATGCGAATCTGGGGCATGGCCCCCATGTTGCCATATGCGTTCCTAAGCGTTCAATTTGAACCCCAAAAGCATATTCCCTCCCAAATGCAAATCTGGGGCATGGCCCCCATGTTGCCATATGCGTTCCTAAGCGTTCAATTTGAACCCCAAAAGCATATTCCCTCCCAAATGCGAATCTGGGGCATGGCCCCCATGTTGCCATATGCGTTCCTAAGCGTTCAATTTGAACCCCAAAAGCATATTCCCTCCCAAATGCGAATCTGGGGCATGGCCCCCATGTTGCCATATGCGTTCCTAAGCGTTCAATTTGAACCCCAAAAGCATATTCCCTCCCAAATGCGAATCTGGGGCATGGCCCCCATGTTGCCATATGCGTTCCTAAGCGTTCCATTTGAACCCCAAAAGCATATTCCCTCCCAAATGCGAATCTGGGGCATGGCCCCCATGTTGCCATATGCGTTCCTAAGCGTCCCATCTGAACACCAAAAGCAAAGTACAAACCAGACCCAGGATGGGCCAGGAGCCCGCATACACCAGAGTCACAATAAGTAGGGGCACAGCAACACACCCATCGGCATGGCCAATCCGTCCCATGCCACATGTGCACAGCACACAGTCCCATTGCCAAGCACACACAACTACAGATGCTACAGCCACACACACGCCTCCGGGAAACCCATGTACGAGATTGCACGAACTGTCAATGTCAGACGACAAATACATACTTCGCCAGGTGCAACAAAATAACAAATCTCATTCTCTCCACAGGTGACGAACTGCTGGATGCTGGGGATGGAGCCAGCAGCCAGCATAACCAGCCTACAAGCCCCCAACGAGGACACACGGATCTGGAGGATCTGTCCTCCTCTTCGGACACGGACCACCAAGCAGGCCCATCTGGTGTGGCAGGGCCCAGCCGCTCCCCAGGACCCCTCCTACCCACCAACCCATCATCCAGGGCTGCTGAACATTCCCAGCCCCCTGCTGCCACTGTCGTTGCGGCCACACCCACGGTCATTGTGGCCACTACCACTGCCGCAACCGCCACCATCGCCGCACCGACCACCACCGCCGCCACCACCGCCACGTCTTCGCTGGTACCAGCCCCAGCGCAGGTGGTGGCCCGGCCGACTGGATCCACCCTGGGAGCCACAGCGAGGACCGTGGTGAGCAATGTGGCTAGTGGGCAGGCCGGTGGCAGCAGGACTGGTAGGAGGAGCAGGGTCAGGGAAACGCCAGCCTCCCCTGGGAGCCATGCCCTGCCTCAAATGGCCAGAGTCCTTGGGGCCTATGAAGAGGCCCAAGGACAATGGGTCCGGTCTGCTTCAGACACGCGTGAGGTGCTGGGGGTGCTGAGGTCCATGGACGCCCGTATGGGCCAAATCGTGGACCTCATGGGACAGCTGGTGGTGGCGGTGAGGTCACAGCCAGGGACAGCAGCTCCCCTCCGCCACCACCTGCCGGGCGCAGGGTGGAGCAGCAGTGTCCAGTTCCCCTGCGTCCACAGCCAGTGAGCACACCTCAACCACCAGCATGTCGCAAGCAGGCACCCCCTCGCAAACGTGGAAGGGGCCGTCCGTAGTGGAAACAGATCTCCCGGGAGGACTTCGCACGCTCCAAACGCAAGTGAGGCAGCCAGCCAGCCTTCCGCCAGCCTTCCTTGACCAGCCACTGCATTGACTTGGACTACGATCCCACTCCACACAGCCATCTGGATGGCATGTGTGTGTTGGACTATGGACATAGAACCAGTGGGTACACCCTGATCATCACGCAGCCATGACCGACAGCTCATTGTCACTGCACGCACCACTTTTGTCATCACCTTACACACAATCACATGTCACAGTTTGTAATAAATGCACCTTTTTCACTAACTGCTGTTTGTGCCCTGTGTTTTATTTGTATGGAATACAACGGCCACCTTGGGCGGAAAGGCACCTGATGCGTGGCATGGCAATTGAATCCGGAGGGCCTGTAGGGACCTAGGGGAGGGAGACAGAACAGGAGCACATTCAATGAGTGTGTCACACACCCATCACACAGTACATGTCAACAACTACAAGCAATGTACACACATCGCACAGAGCAATAGGGCACAATGCCACAGCCACCAACAGTGGCATACTACCCTGGCCATGGAGCGTTGACACACAGCACGCAGTGAACAAACGGCCACCCTGACACAGCACACACACACCTGCACAGATACAGCCACATCAGCCGTCGTACATGGACACTCACCGTCAAGTGAAGTAGCGGGCGATGAGCTGCTGCCGCACATTACCAGCTTCCTCCTCTCCGCTATCCTCCTCACTCGAGCTGTCCTGGTCTGCGGGATGGGGCCCTGGTTGATCTCCGTCATCCACGATGAGGGGGATCTGCTTCCGAATGGCCAGATTGTGCAGCATGCAGCACGCCACCACTATCTGGCACACCTTCTGTGGGGAGTACGCCAGCGCACCCCGGTGCGGTCCAGGCACCTGAACCTGGACTTGAGGAGGCCAAAGGTACGCTCGACCACACGTCTGGTCCTCCCATGTGCCTCATTGTAGCGATCGTCTGCTGGGGTGCGAGGATTCCTCAATGGACTGAGCAGCCATGCCCCATTCGGGTACGCAGAGTCACCTGGGTGTGAGGGACACAGAGAACCGTTGCAATTCCAACTGGACAGGGGACAGCATCGCACAACCAGCACGCTACACAACTCCACATACTCACCGACAATACAGGCACGATCCTGTTGCATATTGGACATCAGTCGTGGCAAGATGCTGTTGCGCATTATGTGTGCGTCATGGGCCGAGCCTGGGAACTTTGCACACACGTGGGTGATCACCATGTCCGCAAGGCACACCACTTGCACATTCAGGGAGTGCGTGTGCTTCCTGTTGCGGTACAGGTGCTCAGTGGCCTGTGGTGGAACAAGGCCGACATGTGTGCAGTCAATGGCTCCAACGACGTGTGGGATTCTGCCAAGGGCATAGAATGCACCCTTCACTGCCGCCAATTCACGAGCCCTGGGGTAGCGGATGTACCTGTTTCGGTACATCATCATGGCTGCCAGTACATCCCTCAGCACCTTGCTGAACATGGGCTGGGACATCCCTCCTCCAATGCCCACTGTGTGCTGGAATGACCCAGTGGCGAAGAAATGCATGGCGGCCATCACCTTAGCCGTGGGGGTGACAGCAGTCGGATACACCCTGCGGGGACGGAGATGGGGTTCTAACATGGCACACAGTCGATGCAGGGTTGGCCTGTCCAGCCGAAACTTCCTAATAACCTCTGTATCGTCCATGTCCGCCAGCAATTGGTATGGGCGGTCAATGTTCGGTCTCCGCCTAGGGACAATGGCAGAGGACACATGTCAAAGCAACACGACACATAGCAATTTCGCATACACATCACTGACATGACTGAGCAAGCACATGAGCCACAGCCCAGCTGTCAAGCTGGGACGGCACGGCCACAAAACACTTACACAGGTCTCCCAACAATGGCAATGGCTAGTGATACAAACCACTGCCATGTGCATGCACATGGGGATCTAGGCCCCAATGACTTGCGGGCGTGCTGATGGGGACTGACTGCATATCCGTCAAGCGGCAACGCCACGGCAACATGAATGTCTGCTGAGCATGGAACTGCTTCCGCGGCTGGATGAGTATGGAACACGACGACGACGATGTGGGCACAGGCTGAGCGGCCAAAACAAGTGGGACCTGTAGCACGAGGGGATATGAGACAGTAGTAGGTGTCAGCACTGCACCCTATGTACAGCACTGTACGGATCACACCTCCCGAAACATTGACAGGTGTCCACATTGACAGCCCCATGCCAAGACGGCTGTGTGCTTGCAGTCACACGTCACAGGTGAGAGGTTACATTGCACGTGCCAGGTGGCAGACGTACATAGTGGGAGCTGGCATGTGTGTGCATGTGTCTCCTGTTCAGGATCCACCAGATGGGCGCTGACTCTGTACTGACCATTGGACACAGCATGTTCCGTGGAAGGCTTGTGTGTGTGGGATGGTGGCACTGGATGTGCCTCCGTTGGGTGGGGGGCCATGCACAGGGCGGGTACGTCGATGATTGCGCATTGTTGGTCACGGTGGGTGCACCAACTGAAGATGTGTTGCCCTGTGTACAATTCCTATGTCCGCATGATGATGGACTGTAGATGTGGGCAGACTACACATTGGTCGATGTGCTGTCTATATGCATGTGCCTTCACACCAGGCACAGCTGTCCCTGCACATGTGACCCCTGCTGGACTCGCTGCTGGGTCTGTGGAGCTGATGCACCTTCTGCGCGTGGGGCGGACAGCTCTCCTCACTTCCCTCATTGCGCATGTCATGACTTTGCCGCAGGTGACATGGATCATGGAGGGCCCACATGTACGCGTGGGTAGGCTACACATGATTGTACACTGGTCGCCACCCCCAGTCAGTGTTTCGAATGGGAAGGTTGTCGTGCTGGTGGTATGTTCGATGTGGCGGATGGGCGGGCCTAGGTGCGGGCTTACATTCCGGACATGGGGGTAGTTGGATTGGCGACTAGTTGCAGTACACCCGGGACACGTCTCTTCCTTTCCACATCTGGGTCATCCCTTGTACTTACTGACAGTGATACAGTCATCTTCGCCCCAGCCCTCATGTCCTCCCCTCGCTCCCCCAATATGCATGCTCACCTGCGAGGCTAGCGCCTGCACAGGCAGCCCCAAGCTCGCAC
The DNA here is from genome assembly GCA_963921515.1 of Calotriton arnoldi. Lineage (NCBI taxonomy): Eukaryota > Metazoa > Chordata > Amphibia > Caudata > Salamandridae > Calotriton > Calotriton arnoldi. The sequence goes on from CAWUFW010011691.1 coordinate 151,563, forward strand.
CAGAGAGGGCAAGGAGTGTATGTGTGGGTCCAGTTGCACGAGTGGGCTGTCTCAGGGTATGATGTGTGGCGGGACGCCGTCCACCTGCGTGGTGCCCCAAATGGAGACCCGGCCTGCATGGACTATGCATCACAGTCTTCGCCTTCCGGATCCGCCACCTGCGACACCCAGTGGCTGTGGCTGCCCTTGCGGCCAGGCCGCGTCCGTCTGCGGCTGATGGCCCACACATTCACTCTTTGGCCTCTCTGGGGAGGGCTCGGGGGTGGTGGCGCACGCGCTTGCACTTAGTCGCAATGGCATGTGGCGTGGTTGGTATGATGGGCAATGGATGGGATGGTGCGAGCCACCTCCCGTGACGTCAGTGCTGCTCGTGCTGTGGTGCGTCCCCCTACACTTCCATGTGACTTGTGCCATGCTAGACGTTGAGGTTCTATTGCCTGCGTGATATGACCAGGAGGTGCGCGAGGAGACCTCTCACACACCATGCTCCACTGCCATCCCGTGCCCTGTATCGCCTGTGCGGATTGACTATGTTGGGGTTACACCTGGTCGACTGGGGCTGTGTGTGCCTTGTCAAGGGGCATGGCGGGCGCACAACAGGATCCAGCTTGTCCACAGAGGGTGGGCTGAGGTGCGCCTGGTACCGCTTTGTACGTGTGCCCGGCTGCTGTGCACACACGTGTTCACTCCCCCGACAGGTGTCCTCTCACAATGCCCAGGGAAGCGGTGGTGTACTGTTCATGACCCCTCCCAACACGGCGTGCTCCAACTTGGCATGTGCGCATCTACCCGTCGCACCCACCCACCTGAGCACTGCGTCCATACGACTTCACACGACACATGTGTGTCTTCCACAGTAGTGCTACTCATTTGCGTTGACATCCAATACCAGTGGACTACATGGTCATGTCACGACTGCCGTGTACTTCACATACTCTCATCCTCTCTCATTCGTACTTGTGAAATGAGTCAGCGGAGACAGTTTTGGTTTCAAACATTATATTGAGTCTTCTGTCCTCTGTGATGCAGTATAGTGGACACTACTGGCAGCGGAATACATGTTGAGGATATACTGAGCATGATTGCAAATGGGATAGGGTGTGGGGTTACATGTGATTGGCTGTTGCATGTGGGCTTCAGAGTGACATCTGCTTGGCCAAGGCTGTGCTAATGTACATTTACGTATAGCTGCGGAGCTGCGGACTTTGACACAGACGGTATACATGTAGCCTACCAGACCGCTTGGCATCATGGGCACAGTCCATCTCAGTTCCATGTGACAGGTTTGCTGCGGTTGTTCCTCATGCACGCGTGCATGTGAGATGACATCAGGGCATGTGCTTGCGTGCATGCAGCGGCGTGCCACTTGTTGTTGCACTGTGGTGGTTACTGGACATGTCACAGTCACTGGGGTCGTGTTGTTGTTGTATGCACTTGTCGTCCATGCAAAGGTCCTGGTATGGGATTCCCGGGCGGGGGTGGGAGGGGTGCAGCACCCACAGACTCCAGGCGACCTATTCATGTCCACTGAGCGGTGTGTGTGTCCATGGGCGCTGGATCCATGTCGTGTCCTGGTTGTTCGTGCAGTTCCGTCCATGTGGGTGCGATACACAGAGCCCGTGCCACTGCCTCCCACGATGCATGCGGTGTTCCTGGATGTGATGGGGAACAGTGTGCATGTCCCGGTCATATCCGATGTCATGGCGATGTCGTTGATGGTGTGGTTACAGTTGCCGGTCGTTTGGTATGGCTGTTGTGGTGGTGACTGGCCAGATCCGTGCGGAAGCTAAGCATGGGTGCGGGGTTGGACATCATAGGTCACTCGGGGAACCTGCGTTGTGGTCCGACGAATTTACAGGTTGTCAGGTATGCGATGCCGTCCAGCAGGGCTTCCATGTCATTGGTGGTGTACATGTTTGCCAGCCAATGTAGCGGATGGTGGCTGTCAAGGTGTTGTTCGTAACTTGTCCCTTGGAGGACCATGATGGGGCATGCTGGGTGACATTCGATGTAGCTGTTCTCGATGATCCGTCGTGTGGAGGCACAGTGGTCCCATTTCAGTGCGGGTGCGATGTTGGCCACATACGCCATGCCCCCATAGGCAGAGCAGGCCCTGTCGTGTGCGTCCAGAGGGAGGAGTAGTGGTAGCAGGTCCGCCTTCAGACATGCCGGGTTGGAGAGGCATATCTCGACGGGATGCTGGTAGGGACACCTCCGACAGTAGAAGACGGGCATGACGCAGCTGAACAATGTGATGCGGTAAGTCAGTCGGTAACTTACGTTCAGCAGGGACAGGAGATCGCATCCCAATGTATGGAACAGGTTGGTTTTGTACAGCTTGAGCTGTTCGGCGTAGTTGGGTAGGTGTGTTGCGGTTGCCATTTCGCAGCGGTTCGTTGAGGTGGCGTGCTCCGGCTGTGTGTGCAGTCTGCAATGTGCACGCTCCGAGGTTGCTGTGAGCTCTGTGTAGTCGTAGGGGGACAGGACTTGTGTTCTGTTGGCTTGTTTGGAGGACACGGGCCCTCATCCCACATGCTTCTCAGACAGTTCAAGGTCAGTGATGTGTGACTCCTTCCAATTAACTTGCATGTGGCCGACATGGGGGAGTGTTTTCTTCTTTCTTCCCCGTCCGTTGTGTGCTTCTGTGATATGCGCTATCTGCCCTGTGGTCGGTCTCCTCGGCATGCCTGTGTTGGTCTATTCTTGGACAATGGCTGTATTCACCGGCTTCTGTCGTAGGGCTGTGGTTTCGGAGTTGGAATGGAAGGTCATTCAGTGCTGTCTGCTCTCCCTTGTGTGGGCGGCAGGCTGCCTTTCCGCTCTGCGTTGGGCCTTGTGTGTGAATGTTATTCTTGGGCCACCTGTTGTCGGTCCCCGGGCTCTTTGGTGTTCCGTTTTATATGTCTTGTTCATATGTGCAGGGTGGTATGGGTGTTTCTGTGTGGTACTGGCGTCCCTCTTCCCGAAGGGGCCCTGCTTCTCCTAGTTGGTGTTGCCGCCGCTGTGTGCTACGCCATGTTTGTTACACTGGGGTGTGTCCTGCTGTTGCGTGTCTTCACTGACATGTGTGCGTCGGTTGTGTGGCGTTGGGTGTTGTCCGTGAATTGGGCGTTGGGGACATGTCTGTGGCAGGCCTGTCACGTGTCATGTGCGTTCGGGGTGGGGCTGATGTGTGTGCTGCTTGGTTGTGTCCCTGTGTCTGTGTGCGACGCATGCATGGCGCTGCGGTTGGCCTCTGCGTTGTGCGCATGTGTGGCGGCGTCATCGGCGCTTTGGGGCCGTGACGGGGTGGTTGGTTCCTAGTCCCAGGTGGTGTGTACACATGTGTTCCGCGATGTTACGATTTGGCCTGTGTGTCATATGTGGATGCAATGGTGGATGTGTAGTGTACACGCGCTGGTGGGGGGTTGTCCGCTTTTCCGCCCTTGCACTGTGTGCGCTGTTTGCGTGCACTTGTTGTGTGTGTGCCTACCTGCGTCTCCGCGGTACGTTGCGTCCTTGGTGGTGCATCAGCAGAAGCATGGGGAGGGCCTGCAGTGCTGGATTCATGCTCGGGGAGCCGCTTCTTCGTTGTCCGTGCTCGGCATCCGTGTTACCGCTTCGGTTTGTCGTACGGTATCTCTTGGCCATGGGAGCCGTTTGTTTGCGGCATCGTAATTTATGCGCCGGGCGGGACGTGTTTCGTCGGACGGTGTGTGTCAGTTAGGCTGCGCCGCTACGTGTACGGGCGCACTTTGATGGCGGACGGTGTTGCTGGCTTGCCGGCGGTGTTTGGCCTACTTTTCGCATCGTAATTGGACGGGCGTGTGGACTGCTGCGTGCCGGCGGTAACTGGTGCTTTTTGCATCCGCCAGCACGGGGGTGGTGCTTCCGCCCGCCATCGTAATGTGCCCCTTAATCTTTGCCCCTCTGCTACCCAACACTTTCTCTACTGTTGCACTCAGTAGAGTGGAAATATTAATTTTTACCCCTCCACTATCCAACACTTTCCCTACTGTTGCACTCACTGGTGTGGGGAAAGTCATTTTTACTCCTCCGCTATCCAACACTTTCCCTACTGTTGCACTCACTGGAGTGGGAATAGTAATTTTTACTCCTCCGCTATCCAACACTTTCCCTACTGTTGCACTCACTGGAGTGGGAATAGTAAGTTTTACCTCTCCGCTATCCAACACTTTCCCTACTGTTGCACTCACTGGAGTGGGAATAGTAATTTGTAACCCTCCGCTATCCAACATTTTCCCTACTGTTGTACTCACTGGAGTGGGAATATTAAGTTTTACCCCTCCGCTATCCAACACTTTCCCTACTGTTGCACTTACTGGAGTGGGAATAGTAATTTTTACCCCTCCGCTATCCAACATTTTCCCTACTGTTGCACTCACTGGAGTGGGAATAGTAATTTTTACCCCTCCGCTATCCAACACTTTCCCTACTGTTGCACTCACTGGAGTGGGAATAGTAATTTTTACCCCTCCGCTATCCAACACTTTCCCTACTGTTGCACTCACTGGAGTGGGAATAGTAATTTTTACCCCTCCGCTATCCAACACTTTCCCTACTGTTGCACTCACTGGAGTGGGAATAGTAATTTTTACTCCTCCGCTATCCAACACTTTCCCTACTGTTGCACTCACTGGAGTGGGAATAGTAAGTTTTACCTCTCCGCTATCCAACACTTTCCCTACTGTTGCACTCACTGGAGTGGGAATAGTAGTTTGTAACCCTCCGCTATCCAACATTTTCCCTACTGTTGTACTCACTGGAGTGGGAATATTAAGTTTTACCCCTCCGCTATCCAACACTTTCCCTACTGTTGCACTCACTGGAGTGGGAATAGTAATTTTTACCCCTCCGCTATCCAACATTTTCCCTACTGTTGCACTCACTGGAGTGGGAATAGTAATTTTTACCCCTCCGCTATCCAACACTTTCCCTACTGTTGCACTCACTGGAGTGGGAATAGTAATTTTTACCCCTCCGCTATCCAACACTTTCCCTACTGTTGCACTCACTGGAGTGGGAATAGTAATTTTACCCCTCCGCTATCCAACACTTTCCCTACTGTTGCACTCACTGGAGTGGGAATAGTAATTTTTACCCCTCCGCTATCCAACACTTTCCCTACTGTTGCACTCACTGGAGTGGGAATAGTAAGTTTTACCCCTCCGCTATCCAACACTTTCCCTACTGTTGCAATTACTGGAGGGAAATAGCAATTTTTACCCCTCCGCTATCCAACACTTTCTCTACTGTTGCACTCACTGGAGTGGGAATAGTAATTTTTACCCCTCCGCTATCCAACACTTTCCCTACTGTTGCACTCACTGGAGTGGGAATAGTATTTTTTACCCCTTCGCTATCCAACATTTTCAGTACTATTGCACTCACTGGAGTGGGAATAGTTATTTTTACCCCTCCGCTATCCAACACTTTTCCTACTGTTGCACCCAATGGAGTGCAAAATGTAAGTTTAAAGACTAATAAATATTTTAATGTTTTAATTTATAATATAATATTTTTTTTATTAGATTTTATGTTATAGGTGTATGGATACATTTGTTGTTAATTGATATAAAATTTTTTTTTGATAAACACATTTTTATTGATTTTAATGATTTGACAAAGGACACCAGCCAATCATCACGACACCATGAAAGTTCAGGAGTACAGACGAGGTTTTGTGCAACCCAGTATACAGACATTAATAAATATAAAACGACATGGATTTGGATATTCCCTTCGGGACTAAACCATACCCCCCAACCATTTCCCCCAGACCCTACGATATTTCTTGGGACACCCGCGTGCTTCGAACATAATTTTTTCTTGTGTGGCACACCAATCCACCCCCGACCGCCAGCGTCCAACACTCAGGGGTTCTGGGCATTTCCAGGAGGACGCTATGTCCCTTTTGGCTACCACCATTGCCGTAGTGAAAAACAACTTCTCATTCCGAGACCCATCCAGCCCATCAGTAACACCCAGGAGCGTGTGTTTTGGGTTGTGAGGAACCTCCCACCCCAGTACCTCTGCAAGTTCTTCCTCGATATCCCCCCAGAACCGCGACAGGCGGGGGCACACCCACACCATGTGGAGAAAGTCAGCTGGATCGTGCACCGCACCTAGCACAAGCGGAGGTCGGGCGAAATCCCGCTCGGTGAAGGCGCACCGGAGTGAGGTAGGCTGCATGTAAATAGTAGAGCTGTACCAAACGTAGCCTGGCGGAGGTGGTGACCGTCCTAGGGGCCATAAGGGCATCGCGCCAGTCCTCCTCCTCCAGGGTGCCCACCCATTCCTCCCATTGAGTTCGCAGTCGGTCCAGGGAAGTGGGGGTATTATTGATCAGTGTGCGGTAGATGCGGGAAATGCCACCTTTCCCCAGGTTCCCAAACATGATCTGTGCCTCAGGCGGGCTATTGTCAGGAAGTCGTGTACCCGTTGTGAGGTGCGCATGGAGAGCATGTCGCAATTGCAGGTACCTATAAAACTGCGATTGGTGCAGGGAGTATCTATTTTGAAGGTCTTCGAAGGATCGCATGTGATCCCCCACCTATACATCGCCTAGCTGTGAGATACCTATGAGGTCCCATGCCCGGAAGCCCAGCAGCCCATTAACCTCTTTGATCCAGGTCCCCAGCCACAAGGGTGTACATTGAGTCAGTGTGTGTGTCCACTTGGTGTGTCGCAAAGCGGCCCGCCAGGCCAATAACGTGGAGCGCGTGACCTCTGGTAAGTGGGATGGGATAGGAGCCCCGTACAACATGGACTGAACCCTAGTTAGGCCCAGTTCTCCCAGTTCGAGCCTGTAGGCCGGGTCGGACCATCCCCCATTGAACCAGTCGTGTATAGAGAATAGGCGCGTGGCGAGGTAGTACAGATATAAATGGGTCATCCCCAGACCCCCCATCGAACGATGGGATCCTACAGATGTTCAGCGCCAGACGGGCCCTACCTTTCCCCCAAAGGAACTTATTAGCCATGCTATCTAATTCGCGGAACCAGGTCCTAGGGAAGCACAGGGGGGTATTTTGAAGAACATAAAGGAACCGGGGGAGTACCATCATTTTAAAGAGGGCGACCCTCCCCATGGGGTTCAGGGGCAGTGTTTGCCACATCTGGAGGTCCGCTTTGTCCCGTCTCACCAGGGGAGCGACGTTGAGGGCCCAGCTAAGCTCGGGGAGCAAAGTCATCCATATCCCCAGGTATTTGAATGATTGACGGCGGAGCGGTATAGTAGACTGCCAGTCGTAACATTCTCGGGACAGGTGGAGGGGAACTAGGACCGATTTATCGGGGTTCAACCGAAGGCCAGAGGCCCGTTCAAAGGCGTGCAGGATGCAGAGACAGTGGGGGCCTGATCGGGCGGGGTCCGCTAAGTAGAAGAGGGCATCATCCGCATAAAGGGCGATTTTGTCGGTTTCGGTGTTTGGCCAGTCCCATCCCCTCACGTGTTCACATGAGCGTATCAGGGATGCCAAGGGCTCCATGACCAAAGCGAAGAGCAGGGGGGAAAGGGGACAACCCTGCCTTGTTCCCCTGCAGACCAAAAAGGGCTCCGATAGGACCCCATTCACCAGGACCCGAGCCCGTGGATGAGCATAAAGAACCCTGACCATGGCCCGAAAGCGGGGACCGAACCCCATCTCCTTAAGAACTTCCATCAGAAACCCCCAATTCACCGAATCAAAGGCCTTCTCAAAGTCTACAAGAAGAATGGCTAGATAAGGGGTAAGGAGGTGGCGGTGGGCCAAGGCCAATTGCAGTCTACGGAGGCAGTGCCGGGTACCACGTGAGGGCATGAACCCCATCTCCTTAAGAACTTCCATCAGAAACCCCCAATCCACCGAATCAAAGGCCTTCTCAAAGTCTACAAGAAGAATGGCTAGATAAGGGGTAAGGAGGTGGCGGTGGGCCAAGGCCAATTGCAGTCTACGGAGGCAGTGCCGGGTACCACGTGAGGGCATGAACCCGCACTGGTCGGGGTGAACCAGCACGGATAGATGCGGTTTGAGCCGCTGGGCGAGGACCATGGCAAACAATTTTATATCAGTATTAATGAGGGAGATAGGGCGGTATTCCGCACAACGTGGCGAGGGCGGCTGGGACTTGGGAAGGACCACGATGGTGGCCATGTCTGTTTCCTGGGGGAAGGAACCTTTGTCAACAGCCTCTCGAAACAGTTCCGCAAGATGAGGGGTGAGAGTTTCCCGGTAATGAGCATAATATTCCTGAGGGAGGCCGTCTGGGCCTGACGCCTTGCCGGAGGAAATGAGGATGATCGCCTTCCCAATTTCTTCGCGGGTGATGGGGCGATCTAGATCGTCCTGAATGATGGGGTCTAGGCGAGGGAGGTGGCCGTTCCCGACCTCCAAAAGACCTGCGAGGGAGAGGGTTGGAATTCTCGCCTAGTACAATTGGCGGTAATATGAAGCAAAGGCGCGGGCCATCTCCGCTGGGGCGCGGCCTTCCGAACCATCATGTGCCAGGATTTCTGGGATTATGCGGTTTGCCCTAGGGTATGTGGCTAGGCGGTGGAGGAGCGAGCCATTTTTGTCGCCCCAACCATACAGCCTGGCCACGGATGAGCGCCAAAGGAGTTTGGCCGCTTCCAGCGACAGTTGCTTAATCTCCGAACGGAGATGAGCAAGGAGTCTCACGTCTGATGCATCCTGGGATCGGGCGGACGCGCGCTCAAGGCGCAAGACCTGCGCCTCCCGTGAGGTAATTTGCTCCAGTTGAGCCTGCCGCTGGAGCTTGAGCTGGCCCTTGGCGATCCCCCTAATTGTAGCCTTGCCAGCCTCCCACAGGATGCCCGGGGAGGAAAGGGACCCATCGTTGGATAGAAAGTATTGTTTGAGTTCCCGCCCCACCACCTTCCGGAACTCCTTGTCCTGAAGGAACCAGGCATTTAACCTCCACGTCTGACGCAGATGAGCGGGAGGGGGGCCCGTGTGAATCATTACCAGGGAGTGGTCAGAAATACCCCGAGGAAGGATAGAGACATCCTGAAGCAAGAGACAGTCCGTCGATGGGACGAAAAAGGTGTCAATACGTGCCTGTGTATGATGCGCCGCTGAGGTGTGTGTGACAAATACGCCATGCATCACAAAGGCCCAACGATTCGGACCAAGTCGCCAACTGTTTCGCCTGTGCAAGTCTGCTAGATGAAGGGGGACCAGTCGTATCTAGGGCAGGTGAAGAGACCGCGTTAAAGTCACCCCCGAGGAAAGTGGGACCCAGGGGTAGGGACGCTAGGACGCTAGGATGTCTGCGGATTTGGATAGGGTCGCAGTTAACATTGAGGGAGGGGAATAGAGCGACACAAGGTTGAGGGGGTTACCTTTCAGTGTGACACTAAGGGGCCACAAAGGTGCCCTGGGCGTCATGGACAACCCGCGCCGTCACAAGAGGAAGAGACCGCTTCGCTAGGATCGCCACCCCCCGGGAACCCCGAGTGAATCCCAAGTGCCAGATCCTATCGTAACCGTAACGTGCTAAAAAGGGGCAGTGGTTACCCAGCAAATGCGTCTCTTGTAACAGTAGGATGTCTCCCCCCAGGCGTTGTGCATAGCGTAGTACGGCCACGTGCTTAAAACGATCCAGGAGGCCATTAACATTCCAGGACATGATGCGCATGGTGGCCCCTGGCGGAGGTGTGTCAGGCATAGCGGCAGAGTGTGTCAATGTGGCGGTGACATCCCAAAGGGAGGCCTGGCCCCAAACTGGTTCGCCAGAGGGCCTGGTTAGGTGTCCAGAGAGAAGTCAACGCATCCCACCGGGTGCAGATCGGGGTGCCATGTGAGTGCTGGTGCAACAAAATTGAAGAATGACTGAAACAAATTGAAAAACAAACTCAGGACAACGGTCCCCCCTCCCCATCCCATCCCGTCCCCCACCCCCCACCCTACACTTCAGGAACGGAAGCATCTGTCGCCCTAACAGTAAACGAGTGAACTAAAGACCAAACTAGAACGCTTGGGAATGGGAAAGCGTGGAGGACCCCTCCTCATGACAGGATGTACATATTCAAGTCCTTTGGGAAGAAAAACAATAACAATATAGGTCCAAGTACAGTCTCCGGCTGCGGAGCCAAGCCCGGCAGGCAGAGACAAGTTCAAGCAGGGTCTCTCAGGAGCGTTGGGCTACGGGAAAGATCTGTATCTGGGAGGTCCAGAAATGAGGGCCGGGGCGAAGCACCCCCGCGGTCCAGGTGGCCGGACAAGCCAGATCGCCTCCCGGCCGAGGAATCTTCAGAGAGCAATATTGGCTGTCGAGAAGGGCCCAACGGAGAGTCCGACCGGGCACGCCTTTGACCACGGCGCCTGCGGGAGCGGTTGCGCTGAGGCCGGGGGGCGGAAGGCGCAGGGCAGACGGGCCCGCCGTTAACCTCCCAGGCAGTGGATTCCGGTCATTGAGTCGCAGAGGGCACTCTTCCGTCGCCCAAACCCATGCCTCAGTAGGAGTGTCGAAGAACAGAGTCTTGTTAGCGAACACCACTCGCAGGCGTGCCGGAAAAAGGAGCCTATATTGGATGTTGAGTGCTCTTAGTTTTTGTTTGACGTCACCGAATGAGCGGCGCTGACCCTGGACCTCCCGGGTGTAGTCCGGGAAGATCATGATTGCGTGGTTGTCATGGTGGAGCCGTTGCTGTTTGCGGGCGTCAGCCAGGATGGCGTCCCGGTCCTTAAAGTTGAGGACTCGCATGATGATCGGTCGTGCGGGCGCACCCGGTGTCGGTTTGGGGGCGAGAGAACGGTGGGCCCGCTCAATCGTGAACCATGGGGAGAGAGAGCCCTCCGAGACCCACGACCGCAACCACTTCTCCAGGAAGTCCACCGTACGGCCCCGTTCCGCCCCCTCCGGAAAGCCGACCAGGCGGAGGTTGTTGCGCCGGGACCTGTTTTCCGCATCTTCAGCCGGGCGGTGTAGTTCCTGGGTGTGTGACTGGAGACGGGCTACTTGCCCCTTGAGTTGCTGGACGTCGTCTTCCAATGTGGAAATTCGGGTTTCAGTCTCTTTGATCCGGGCCGTGGCATTTCGGAGATCCTGCCGGATGAGGGTCATGTCCACTCGCACCTCCGCGATCTTGCCCTCCACCGAGGATTGTGAGGCGTGGATGGCCTGTAGGATTGTGGACAAGTCCGCGGGCGGCGGAGGCTCCTGGTCTGTGGCGCCCCCGGTCGCCCCCACATCCGTGGTGGTAAAACGGTCCATTTTGGTTTGAGTAGCAGGGTTCTTGGGAAGTCTGTCCGTTCTGCCCATGGTATCACTCCGCAGGGCAGGGGACACCGAGAATCTCCACAGGCGGGCCTTGCAGTAGGGGCCCGGTGGTCCTCCCCGGACGAGATCAGGTATGGGGGGGGGTAACCGGAGCCAGCGAGGAAGCCCACCCAGGTCCGTCGCCACTCGATGTACACAGCAGGTACCACTGCTTCAGGCAGGATGGCTCTCTAGCAACCAACGAAGAGGGGGGGGGAGAGAGAATGCTGGACCAGGACCGCAAGAAGGCCCCCGCCTGCACGGCCCGTAGATTACCCCAGGCGTCACTGGGGCTGAGCGGTAGCGGAGGGGTCGGAGGGGCCGGCGGAAGAGGCACTCCCACGGTCCCGCGCCGCTCGAGGCCTGCGGCCGAATCCGCCCCCTAGGCCCGAGCCCCAATGAGTGGCAATACCGGGAAGGGGGCCACTCCGGAACCCCGGCCCCAGCAGGATGAGCCCGTGGCTCCAATAGATGCGAGACGAGGGGCCACTGGCGGAGGTCCCCACAGGCTGCCGGGCGCCGCTCGGTGTATGCGGCCGAATGCCTCTGCAGCCAACGTCTCCCACCCCGGAGAAGGCGCAACGGAACCAAAGCCTAAGGGCCCGGCCGGGGAGGGGAAGGCCCCGAAATAGCCCCAGCGCCCTCTTCAGATCGTGTGGCAACAAGTCGGGGGGGGCAAGAGGCCGGTTGAGAGGCCCAACCACGAGCCCCCCGCCGCTCGGTATATGCGGCCGGTATCCCCTATGGGCCTCTCCCAGCAGGAGTCCGCTGTCCGCCGCCTGAGGATGTTAGCAGGGCCCGGGAGAGCAAGCCCAGAAAGCGCAGAGTCCAGGAGGGGGGAGGGGACCCAGCCGGGCCAAACGATGAGCGAAATCACTGGGGGCCGGCCCCCACTCCAGGCGGCCTCCCGCGCGCGCGGGGGCCCTAACAAATGTCCCCGGACCCCTCCACCGCCGGGACTCACCCGCCTGATGGTCCGTCACGCCTCCGGATCTGGGCAGCAGAGTCGCCTCACAGCAGGCGGGAGATAATGCCGTCCTCCAGCCCCCGCTGTCCGATATGACAGTCGGAACCACAGCGGAGCCGCTGGGGGGGGCCGGAGTGCCGCCGCCGCCGCAGATTCAGGCAGCCGGGCCGCTGCACACCAGGCCCGCCCTCTCCAGCGCCAGAGGACAAGGACCAGGTAATCTCGGTCCCGGCCCCTCCCGCCCAGGCCCAGCCGAGCGCGGCGGGGAGAAGGGCACGGGCACCGTCTTGGGCCAGCGATGTCTTCCAGGCGAACAGGCAGCTGGAGGGCCCTACAGCCCCCTCAGGTGTATGGGCGGAGGCCAGCCGAAGCGCTCCAGGGGCGGCAGGCGCCGCTATCAGAGCGAGGAGGCCGCCATTTTGGCCACGAAGCACGGCCGGTCGATCCGCAGCAGCAAGGCGGCGAGACACGGGATTCTCCACACCCAACGTTGCAGCCAGAGGTGCTGCGACAAGGAGACATCCAAATTCAGGTCAGGATGGTCCGCGGGACGTGGGGATTGCGAACGGATGGCGGAGGGGTCCGGGAGCACTTTCAAGGTGCGTCCACCATCTTGGCTCGGCAAGCCACGCCTTAATTGATATTAATTTATTAATGTAAAATTAGTTATGGAAATTGTGCAATGATTTTTATGTGTGGGTTGTGGTGTTTATTGGGGTAGAGGGTGGAAAGTAATTTATGTTTAATTATTTAATAATTAGTTGATCATTAATATTAATTCATCAATTTATACATATTTATGGAAATTGTTTATTTTTATTTTGTGTGTGGGTTTCGGTTTTATAGGGGTAACGTTTGGGGAGTAAATTAATTTTTATCTGTTTTAATTTGTTTTTTTATTAATTATATTTCTTTAATTGATAATTAATTATGATAATTATGGAGGTACATTTTTTTAGATGTGTGTTGTAAATTGTGTGGTGTTAAAGGGTAGGAAATAAAAAGATTACATTTATGTAATAATTCATGTTTTTGATTATAAATAATTTCTATTAAAAATAGTTATTTGTTTGTAAATTATTTTTAAATTTAAAAAAAAATCTTTCTAGGTATTTGTTAGATCTTTTTAACATTATAATATGTTTTTATCTTTTATAAATGTTTAATATTTTTATATATGTTTTCTTTTTTGGTTTTTTTAAATCTTTTTTGTTGTAGTTGATATTTCGTTTGTTTTTAATTTTGAACTGACTCCAATGGGAATATTAATCTTTACCCCTCTGCTACCCAACACTTTCCACACTGTTGCACTCAGGAGAGTGGAAATATTAATTTTTACCCCTCCGCTATCCAACACTTTCCCTTCTGTTGCACTCACTGGTGTGGGAATAGTAATTTTTACTCCTCCGCTATCCAACACTTTCCCTACCTTTGCACTCACTGGAGTGGGAATAGTAATTTTTACTCCTCCGCTATCCAACACTTTCCCTACTGTTGCACTCACTGGAGTGGGAATAGTAATTTTTACCCCTCCGCTATCCAACACTTTCCCTACTGTTGCACTCACTGGAGTGGGAATAGTAATTTTTACCCCTCCGCTATCCAACACTTTCTGTACTGTTGCACTCACTGGAGTGGGAATGATAATTTGTGCCTCTCCCCTATCCAACACTTTCCCTACTGTTGCACTCACTGGAGTGGGAATAGTAATTTTTACCCCTCAGCTATCCAACACTTTCCCTACTGTTGCACTCACTGGAGTGGGAATAGTATTTTTACCCCTTCGCTATCCAACATTTTCAGTACTGTTGCACTCACTGGAGTGGGAATAGTTATTTTTACCCCTCCGCTATTCAACACTTTCCCTACAGTTGCACTCAATGGAGTGCAAAATGTAAGTTTAAAGACTAATAAATATTTTAATGTTTTAATTTATATTTTTTTATTAGATTTTATGTTATAGGTGTATGGATAAATGTACATATATATATATATTTGTAAATTTTATATATTTATAAAATTTAAAAATAAATTAAAATGAATAGTTTATTAATTGTTTTAAAGTAAATATATATATAAATATATATATATTACATTTTATGTATGTATGTTTAATTTTTTTAAATTAAATTTATTTCTTATATTTGTTAAAATGTATATTAAATCCAAATAATTTTTGGGAAGTTAATTTTATTATTTAATATATTTAACATTATTTTTTACATATATAAAAAAATCGATATTTTGTAAATCTATATTTTTTACATCGATATTTCTTTTTCGATATTTTTATACTTACCATTATAAATATAGGATGTCGATATTTTTGACATTGATATTTATGACTCGATATTTTTGGGGTCGATATTCTATCAGTGAACCGTCCTCGTCGACGTGGTAAAGCTATGGAGAAAAGTTTCAGTGGAATGCTGCGCATGGGGTAATTCAAAAGGTGAGGAATCAAAAGGTGAGGAATCCACAGGCAGATGTATCCATCAGAAACATTTATTTCAGGAGGGGGACTAATGTGGAGTGATGCTGGCCTGGTTACTTCAGAGAGAACTTGACAGACCAAATATAACATCTATTACAGACATTGGGGTAAATACTAAATATAACATCAATCACAGACAATGAGGAACACCCTCATGGGAGACAGAAGGCCATAAATGGTGCCTTTCTAGAGCATCTTCAGGGAGTATTTGTGGGACTGTACTGGAGAGGGGCGTATATGTCAATATTTGAACAGGGTGAAACTAACTATACTTTTTCCAGATGCTAGGGAAAACCTAAATCAGCCTATGACAGGGGAGGAACTGAGGCATCACTGGAGTATCTGGAGAATTGGAAGATTCCTAGTATGGAAGCACCTCCCCCAGAGTTTTATAGGCTGGGCCCAGTCCAGCTGATGGTTAAATTGCTGAAAGTAGTGGAGGATGCCTGTCAGTAAGGCTGCTCACCGAGCACGATGAAAGAGGCATTAATGGGATGATACTTTATTCAGGGAATCCCTTGCCTGCCCATTCTCATAATACAAGACTGGTTTGAGATACCTGAAAGTGGCCTGCCCCAGATCATTTCTCCTATGAGGCACCTCTAAGACCAACCCGGTTAACTATTATCACTCCAGATCTCCGAGCTCTCTTATCTATTCCCCACGCACTTTTTAGACTGAATGTATGCCCTCTTTAATTTGAGCCTTAACTGCTGCAAGGCACCCTTATCTATATATTTACTTGGACCGTCTTAACTAATCCGACCTCTCCCTGTTTGTTCAAGATCACGATCCCTATTGTATCTTTACATTACATTGCTGATTATTATCTTGTATCCCCCTAACTCTGCAGACCGACTTTGAGCTCATTTTGACACTTTAATTTTCTAAATGTTTCCTTACCTGCTGCTTGACAATCTGTAATTTTTCTCCTGAACTGCCACGTGATGTTTTAAACCTATTGTGATCTGTGCTTACAAATTGATCTACCTCATTTTGATGCTTTTATAGTTCAATTACATTGTTACCTGCTGCTAAGCAATCAGTAATTTTTAACCTTACGCGCTACGTGCACCCAAATTGATCTACCTCTTTTTGATGCTTCTATATTTAAAATATCCATCGTGATTCTTTATCAATTCTGAAGCAGAATTAATTGCCTGAAGTTGATGAGGTAGCTCACTCAAACCGATTTGCCTCTTACCGGAGGCTTTTTATCTCAAACGTTTCTTTACCTGCTGCTAAATAATCTGTATTGCTTTTCCGGAATGCCCCATGATGCTTTTAACTTAACGTGCTATGTGCTCCCTAAATTATCTACCTCTTTCTGACACTTCAATATTTTAAATGTTTCCTTACCTGCTGCTTGGCAATATGTAATTTGCCTCCTGAATTGCCTCTTGATGTTTTTAACCTATTGCAACTTGTGCCTCCAAATTGACCTACCTCATTTTGAAGCTTTTATAACTCAATTGTTTCTTCACCTGCTGCTGCACTATCGGTATTTTAATCTTATGCGCTACGTACACCCAATTTGACCTACATCACTTTGTTGCTTCTATATTGCAAATGTTGCGTTCCCTGCTGCTGGACTATCTGTATTTTATTTGGATTTGCGACTTGATGTTTTTTTGCCAAATGTGTTTCATGCTCTCAATCTGAACTAGCTCATCTTGATTCTTAATTGCTTGAAATGTTGCTTTGCCGGCTCCTAAATTAGCCACACAATAACATGTAGCACTTTGCCTCTTAGTATTAATCTGATCTGTTTTCTCATCATCGTTTCCCTCTCTCCTACTCCTCTCCTCCCATTTCGCTCTATTGTTTGGTCTCCCCTACCGGTTGACCACTATTTCATCTCCCCAACGCCCCCCGTCTTTAGCCATCTATAGGCAAGGCCCTTGCCCTGGCTTTGAGGCTTATTTCCCACCCACTGACTTTTCTCCCGCCCCCCTCCTTCCACTCTCCCCCCCCTGCGCCTCTCCCCAACCTCCCGCCCGCACAACCTGCTCCTTCCCCTTGTTCATCCTTGCTGAATTACCATGCCTCCCCTCAATCATACCCTTGCAGCACCGGATTCACTCATCACTAGGCATGGCCCCAACTCTTGGACCATCCTTTACCCTCCCAACCTCTCTAAAAATGCTAAGAAGAACTTTAAACGCAAACTATTAATTCGTCACCAAGAAACCTTATTCGTTGATAACTATCTTAGCCTCACCTCCATTATTAAAACCAACTACATCTTTTACTCCAAACGCCCCTCTAAATGGAAAAGTATCTTCCTCCACCACCTCCCCATAACAAAATCTTGCAAAATTCCATATGGTTTGAAATTGTCCACCACCCCTTCCTCCACTTTTCAAGGCGATATAGACATCTCCATTTTGAAATCCGGAAATATCCTCATGCAAGCCACTGAAAACCACCTCACCATCTTTGAGCACCACTTCAGCACCTTATCCTATCTACTATCTTCTCCTTCCCATACCCCTTCAGCCTCTCAA
This sequence comes from Calotriton arnoldi, assembly GCA_963921515.1. NCBI lineage: Eukaryota > Metazoa > Chordata > Amphibia > Caudata > Salamandridae > Calotriton > Calotriton arnoldi. The sequence goes on from CAWUFW010011691.1 coordinate 168,793, forward strand.
TCTCAGGAAGTCCTCCTGGCGTCGCTCCTCTTGACGCCAACCCCTCCGCACCCGGATCCTGCCACTACCTATGAAGCCTCCCAATACCAGACTTTTGATCCTTCCGCCCCCTTAGCATCCTCTCCTTCGCTTGACATTTCCACTTCATACTTAGCCGCCCAAACCCTCTCTCCCCTCGCCTCGTCTGTTCCCCCTCCATCTCCTGATATTCCTTCATCCCACTTGGCCACCCGTACCCTCTCCCCTCCTCTTGGCTCTTTCCTACTCAATCCTAATCACCCCCTTCCTCCCTCCCATTCCTCCCAGCCCCCTCACACTGATCCCCCTATAACGACCCCCCTACACACTGCGCCCCCTCACACTGATCCCCCTACTGCTCCTTTAAGGACACCAATCTCTTTCAATCTAAATGACCCCCACCCCCATAGACTAGATGGCACTCCATCTCACTCGCCCCATGCCCCCTCATCTTCTCATAGCAACCATCTGGCCACTGGGTATGCTGGCTCTCACACTACAATTCTCCCTCAGTCTAGCATCCGGAACACCCCTCACTACCCACCGCCTGGGTTTCCTCCTTGTCCATTTCCTGGTCCTCTCTCCCCATCTAATTTGGAACATGCCCTTCTCCCCCCCCCGACCTCCTTTCCTCCTTGCCTTCCTCGCTTTTCACTCAATCACTTCTCAACATAGAACTCCACCTCTCAATCCTGACGTTGGAACTTTCATCTAACAGGAAAGACTTGAACACCCTCTTCGCCTCTAATCTCGCCAATCATACCTATACCATGAACTCCGTACAAACTAACACTACATTACCTCAACAAGGGAGTACTACCTCTTGCGGTATTTCTTCAGGTGGACCACCTCCTGGTAACTGTTCTCTTAGACCATCTCAAACCTCGAGCGATCTCCCCTCCCTGGACCTCCTGGACTTAAATAATACCTACCCCCCTATTGACATAACTACTGACTCTCCTACTCTTCACTCCACTATTCCGGTGATCCTGGGGAGAAGCCGTATCCCTGCCTCCCCTGGCTCGCCTAGACCTCCTCCGCAACTCACCACTATCCACTCTTGCTCCCCCCCTAAAAACAACCCTAAACCCCTCAAATGCATGCTGGTCAACTGTCGATCGGCTATACAACATGCAACAGAAATCTCGGAAACCATCCTTAGTGAAGCCATTGACATCGTTTTCTTACGGAAACCTGGCTCAAAGCTCACTCCACACCTATTCTTGACCTGCTCTCTCCCCCGGGTTACTCCATCCTCAGAAAAGACAGACCTGTCAAAATTGGAGGAGGCCTAGCCATTATCTATAAAGATGAACTCCAACTCTCCCTTGTTCAGAACCCTGATCATGCTACGTTTGAATACATCAACAAATCCATCATCGAGGTCCTTGACCAAATCGCCCCAGCCAAACTAAAACTGCAAAAAAACAACCCCGCCAGATCCTGGTTTAATGCTGAACTCAACAATGAGAGACGCTCGCTTAGGCTGACCGAACGCATGTGGAGGCAACACCCTTCCCCCTCAAATCTTGCTCTCCTCAGAGCCGCAAGGGCTAATTACAAAAAGCACATCCTTAATGAGAAGGCCTCCTTCTTCCGTGCACAACTCGACCGGGCTAAAAATAGACCCAGGGAACTATTTAGCATCATCAAAAATCAAACAGCTTCGCCCCCCCCAAATTGATGGCCTCTATCGAAAGATGTGAAGAAATTGCGAACTTCTTTTCCGAAAAAATCTCCAAGTTCGATCAATCCTTTAGCTTAACCCCCTCCACATTGCTCATCACCCCTCTATGACCTCCCTCCAAGTCTCCTTTCACACACCCCCCTGACTCTGTTCATCTCCCACTCGCTGTCGCACCTCCTGAACACTTCTTCACCAACCCCCAGCTAAAAAATAATGCTTCTTGGCTTAACGTCCGCCCAGTTACAGAGCTTGAAGTCTTCAACACCATCACCAAGCTTAAACCCTCCTCTCATACCATGGACCCTCTTCCCGATAAACTTGTTCAAGACTTAAAACACATCATTGCACCATATTGGACCACCATCATCAACTCCTCCTTGGCCTCGGGTTGTGTCTCGGATTCCCTCCAGCCTGGCCAAATCACTCCCACCCTCAAAAACACTACAGCCGACCCCAACGACCTCAACAATTTGCGACCTATCTCTAATCTTCCGCTTCTATCTAAGGCCCTCGAAAAATGCGCCTTCGAAAAATGCGCCTTGCTCCAATTGGACAAGCACATTGACTCTTTTAACCTTTTGGACACATTCCAGTCAGGCTTTAGAAAGGGCTGCAGCACTGAAACTGCTATGCTCAACATTATTGATGACATCCACCAATTCCTTGACAAGGGGGAGGCCTCCCTTCTCATTCTCCTTGACCTCTCTGCTGCTTTTGATACTGTTAACCACTCCGCCTTTCTCAATACCCTCAAAGATCGTTTCGGCTTCAATGGTCCTGTCCTCAAATGGTTCACCTCATTCCTTCAGCACAGAACCCAACAAATTAAAATCAGCAGTTGCCTCTCTAAACCTATTCCTGTCTCCTTGGGTGTTCCTCAGGGTTCTATTCTCTCACCTTCTCTATTCAACCTCTTCATGGAACCCCTCACCCTCATTCTTAAGCAAGCTGGAATCAACTTCCACCTCTATGCTGATGATACCCAACTTTACTATAAGATCAAATCTCAAGCTGACATTCTACACCTCAATGACGCCCTGACTAAGATTCTACACTGGTTCCATCACAATCACCTTAAACTCAACCCTAAAAAAACGGAAATCATACTCTTCGCTCCTAAAAACAACCGGCTCCCCATTCATCACTGGATCTCTGACCTTAAAGCGCTCAACTGCTCTTTCCACTTCTAACTCAGTTAAATCCCTCGGAATTAACATTGACCAGAACCTCAGCCTTACTCCCCACATAAAAAATTCGGCCAAAGGAGCTCTCTTCACTCTTCAGCACCTCAAGAAAATTAAACCCTTCATTCCCGCTGATGACTTTAAATTAGCTGTTCAATCACTGGTACTGTCTAAATTGGACTATGGCAATGCCGTTCTCTCTGGAACACCGAAAGTTCACTTAGCCCCAATAAAATCAGTCCTCAACCTCGCGGCCAGGCTTATTTCTGATTGTAGACGGTTTGACCACATCTCCAACATCCTCAAAGCTCTCAAATGGCTTCCCATCGAAGGCAGATCCACCTACAAAACCGCTTGCATTACGCATAAAGCCTTGCATCATCACACACCATTGTATCTCTCATATAAACTCCACAAAGCGGGCTGCTCTAGAGAAATGAGGAGCACCAATGCTCTCATACTAGTTCCTCCTTTGTTAAACAAGAAATCTACTCAATCACGCTCCTTCTCCGGAAATGCGCCTACTATCTGGAACTCACTCCCTAAAGATCTACGTTGCAACCCCTCCTACCTCAGCTTCAAAAAATACCTTAAGCTGCACCTTCTCAACAAATACTGGGGTCCTTAATCCTTGTCGCCTAGCAGGATGTCTCAACCTGCTCCTGACTGTACTATGTTCCTGCCACATTATACCTGACTCACTCCCCCCCTCTTCTTATTTTTTTCATATACTTCTAACCTCCCCACTCCAGTTCTCTTATAATTACTGTCTACTCCCGCAAGCTATCACCTCTCCAATCACTTTCCTCAGTTCCCTCCTTCTTCTATATTCCCCCCACCCCCATCCCTGACCTCCCACGCTAGCTTAACCATCAAATACTTGTTACGGCCTAATTTAATTTCTTATTTTTATGCCCATGTTATAATTGTCCTATGCATACTGTTCTTACTGTCCTGCATTTTACCTTTTTGTTCAAATGTTATGTTGCAATTGTTTTTCTCACCTAACCATTGTAAAGCGCTCTGATACCCTCGGGTCTAGCCAGCGCTATATAAAACCTTTTAACCCGTTGACCGCGGCACGAATTCCGCCATGGTGCGGGTGATTTATGAGTGGGCGTTGTTCGGACGGTCCCCGGCCGTCCTCCGCACACGCCCACCGTGACGTCGGACGGCCGGCGGCCGTCCGACGCACGCAACCGGTTAAATAAAAATAAAATAAATAAGGGAGGGACCCAGAAGAGATGGGGTCCTATTGAGCTCTATCTATGATCAATATTAACATGCTCATTAGTAAGATGCTGGTGACGCAAGTTATGTTAATGCTGGCTCACAAGGATCAGGCAGGATTCATCCTAAACAGAAGCACCATTTTTAACCTTTGCAGGTCGCCCCATGTAGAACACCACTTGTGCACTCAGGATCTGGACTACACCTATGGCTTCACTCAATCTTGAGAAAGCCTTTGATACAGCTGGCTGCGAGTACATGTTCCAGGTCTTAGAGGCAATGAATTTCGGACCCTCTTTCATGCGATGGGTACGACTGCTACTTACCCACCTCATGGCGAGGATCAAGACTGGGAAACCTATTACCTAACATCACAGATGCAGCATCTTCCTCTGTGGCGAGATGAAAATATCAGTTAGGGAGTGTAGTCTTTTGGCAGGATGCTACCCTTTGGATACTCTGGGAACAACGCATTCGATGCTGAAACTATCAGGGAGCCCCTTCCCTAGTAGCATTAATGTCACAGATCTGGGATTGATACTGTAAATATGTGGTGGGTGGGCTCCCTTTCTATCAGATATGGAATCATGGCAATACTTATTATTCAAACACAAGGAGATGATGGACGGAGCGCTGAAACTTTTCATACACTCACCCCCAGACACAGATCTGTGCTGAATCCATCATCGTTCTTTAGCTCACTTCGCCACCCCAGTTCAGACCCAGCTATATGCAAATCAGTCTTGACCCTGTGCCTCATGGGAACAGTCGAGCCCAAACTGCCAAGCCATGTCTTCCCTGGACCTGAAACAAGTATCTTATACTTATTATTCAACAAGCTAAAACAGACAGCAGAGACAGCGGGGTGAACGGAAGGAGGGTGAAACTAACTCAGCGATCTCTGAAGGGGAGACTTTTATTAAGTCTAAAGAGGCTAGATTACGTTTTCGGTGGGCACAGGACAGTTATTGGATTTCGTAGAATGACAGCAGTGACAGGTTACAGGTCGTCTCTCAGAGTCGGACAGAATGCAGGTGATTATAGCACTTACAGATGGGGGCCAACAGGTCTCATCCTTATATAAGGAGATCCTGCAGGACCAAACAACAGGAGCTTTGGTGGTTCAGGCAAGGTGAGAGAGGGACAGGGCTGCCCCTTTCACAGACCCACAATGGGCTAGAATGAAACAGTACCACAAGGTTGTTTCCAGTTTTCACCCCTGACTCAATTTAATATACTGCATAGGGCCTTTCTGATCCCCAACAAACCCTTAGCAAAACATATCCAACGCAATCAGGTGAATATCCCCGCTGTCACCGAAGTGGTGCGGACTTCCTTCATATGCTCTGGATCTGTCCAGTGGTCAGCGAATATTGAGGGAGAGTGGTGGAGGTTATGTCCCTGATTTGGAGGGCATGAGTCAATTGTTCATGGGCACACTGCATACAGTGTTACAAATCTTACATTAAAAAGGTAAAATTTATTTTAAATTTGCTTCCTTACTATTAGATCCTGACAAGTGTAGAATCATTATACACTGTATATAGCCTCAGGGTAGCTCTTTCAATTGTGGAATAAAGTCATTTATGGATGGTCCTTAGCGGAAGAAATCCGGATGAAGATGGTGAGTACAGATGGAAAGCTATAAGACAATCTGCAGGAATGGCGAGAGATGGGAGATGATCCTAGCATATCACAAACATCCCAACCCTCACAAACTTGACATTACTTTACACTTAAGGATTTTAGGATGCGCTTACATTCAGATCACAGCTTGATTTTATATGTGCCCAGGATTGTGCTTTTGTTCAGATGGCTGGTTGTAAAAAAATGCCTATTTTTGTATGGTCACTCCCAAAAGTTTGGACTGATGCTGCTGCGTTTTTTACTATGAGAGCGAACAGAGGCCTGCTAACCAAACCTAAGGGGCCTGTGCCCTGACCTTAAAGTGTGTATGTTTGATTGGCTTAAACGAAGGGCGGGTATGAGCTGCTAACTCAATTTTGCCATTTAAAGTAAGGGCAAAGCCAAGTCCTTCCTTGTTAATATATTTAAGTTACCCCTAATGTAGGCCCATGGAGTCCTAAGGCAGGGTGCTATATATTAAGAAGCGAAACGTGTTTTTAAACGTCCAACATTCAAAACCAGCAATTGTCATTTTTACTGTGGAAAATGCTAGCAGCCCCATTGGCGAGTGCAGAGTTGCAGGCTGCTACAGCAGCTCTGCTAACTTCTAATTAGGACTAGGCCTGGGTGGTGAACTTCGCTCCGTTCGCGAAGTTTGCTGAGTTTTCTGCACTCCGCGGAGTGCAGAAAACTCCACTTCGCGATGTGCAGCGGAGTTTTTCCCCGCTCGCGATAAGTTCGCGAGCGCGAGCTGCCGCTCGGGTAGATTTTCTACCCGAGCGGCAGGAATACATGCACAAACTGCAGTTTGCACTGCACTCCGCCACTCGTGGAACTTCGCGGAGGTTTTTTGTAACTTCGCGGAGTTCCGCGTAGCAAAACTCCGCGAACTATGCCCAGGCCTGACTAGGACTACTAAACTTGATACTGTAAGGTATCAAACAACTTGCTACATTAACCCCGACTTGATGCCCATGTTGAAATTAATGTAACTTGTTGCTGTGTGCAATTTTTATAAAGTTTCCACTTTGTTGCCTTAAATCCTATGTGCCGTCCACAGTTGCACACATGGTCTTTCGTTGAGACAGCTTTCTGCCCTCCTGGGGAGAAGTGCAAATGACTCCCAGGAGAGGAGACAATAGCAGTCTGAACGGGAGAGAGGTGTTACCTCTCCCTGGCATGAAGCCACATGGTGTTAAGCCCATTAGGTGAGCTTCAAAGGAGAAGCCGCCTTTTTTGGGAAAATGGGGAATACTTGGGAGAGGAGCTACTCTATCATTTACGTAGACAGGCTGGCACTCGGGAAAGAGAGGGGAAACCAGTTGGCAAACTGGTTTTTCAAGGTTGTGTAGTCCGCTTGGCAGCCACATCTCTGGGTTGGGCTAGGGAGCTCTACACACTAAGAGAAGGGTTCTACAATGTTGGAATTGGGCAGAATGGAGAATTCTGAAATAGCCAGGTGCCAAACTTCACAGGAAGTGTCATACTAAGTAGCCCATTGGCTACTGACTGCAACCTCGCCTGAGGGAATTTTCCAAACATAAAAAGGCACCCCTGGCACCCAGACCTCAGATCTCGACAGACTGGAGCAGAGGAACAAAGAAGGACTGCCCTGCTGCATCAAGGACTCGGCAAAGAGGTTGCACCGGTGTGTACTACACCTGCTGAACCTGGTGGCTAGCAAAGCAGAAGGGACTGTGCCTGCTGTGTCTTGCTCGTAGAGAAGTTGTTTCCCAAGTCCATCTGAATCAAGAACCTCCAAGGGTCAGTTGACTGCCACTCCTCCCCGCCATGCATCTCCATGGACCAGGACCTGACGCTCGAAGTTGCCCCGGAGTCTGTGAACACATGGCAGTCATCGGAGTGCAGCTTTGTCACCCAGAAGGCGAGTTATTGTATAAGGGAGAATTCTACTGTGTCCACAATACCGGGATACTGGTAGCCCAGTGGCAAGTGAAATTCTGCCAGGACCAGGGGGACTTCGAGTGGCATCGACCCCAGTGGCCAAGATCACCTAACCAACTTGGTGGATCGAGGAGTAGCTGGTGGAAGACCCCCCCGTCAACCGTATTGCATCCAGAGCATCCTTGAGCATCTTCAGCACCCTGCATCCCTTGCATCAGGACCAATTCTATAGGCGTCCATGGCAAGGAGATAAAATTGCCTGGAGCTCACTGATGACTGCTTCTTCCTTCGAGGTAATAGTTTCTAAGGGCCTTACTGGTCCTCCTGTCTAGCTCTCTGCTGAAGTTGGACGCCAAAAGTAACTCAAAGTACCCGCATTGATACTTAGCCAAGTTTTTCTTGAATACGTTTCTAAGTGTCAAATCTGTTCATTTGCCAATGCTTGTTTGTGTTTAAGTAAAAGGTGCATATTTACTGTACCTTGTGAATGCTGTATCTCCGGAACCCTACGGTGGATCTTTTTAATTTTGGTGTCTGAAAATACAGTCTAATTTTATAAATTGGTGTCAGGTTTCTGGAGTGTCTTGTGTATTCCTTCTTCAATTGTTTTGGTGTTGTTTAAATGCTTTACACTTGTTCCTTTATGTAAGCCTCACTGTTCAGAGCCACAGCTACGCAGGGTTGAGCTAAGGGTTTAACAAATCAAACCTAGTGGTCCTAAAGGGGCTGGTAAGTGTATATCACAGTGAGGTCACGAATCACACCATATATACACCCCATATCATCACAACATTTGATGGTCTTTCATGATATTATTGTACAATTGAGTTTTCTCTTTTTATATGAGATACAAAACAAAACATTTTGCTTAAGAAATATGCATGAGTCAGCCTGGGGAAGGATATAGTTTAGTCAGAAGAATGCAAGAATGGTAGTTTTATTGACGGGCAGTGGAGATGCTCATTGAAGTTTGATGACATGGTAAGAAAGAGATGAGTCAGTGAGGGGGAAGTAATATGTCAGCGTCAATATAAATTAGGATTAGGCTTCAGAGTTTCCCTGTTAATGTGCAAGAGTAGTATATATGTGTCACAGCGAAAGGTCTGAGTTGGGCTGAAGGAATACGGTGTTCTGAAGGTTACTTGTGAGATTCAAGTTAAAGTCTCCAGGAAAAGTAAGCAGTATATTTGGGGCTAGTGGTACAAATATAGTGTATTGATCTTCAAAGAAAGAACCAATAGCCCATGGCAGTAGGGGGCCACAATATTTGTCTTAAAGAGACGAATGTCTGAGGTGTCATGGAGTTCGAATAACAGTGGGGAACTGATTGGTGTTTGATCAGGGACAGTCATGAGAGACTTGTTGAAGAGAAAGTGTTTTGCCCCTGTGTTATGTTGTGTATGCGAGAAAGTGACATGGCCAATGTAGAGGGTAGCAAATGTGCCAGATTTTGGAGCCTATCCAGGTCAATGTTATAGCTGTGAAGCACAGTGGTGGGATGTGAGAGACAAAATGTTCAGTGATGACTGACGATTTGTTACAGAAATAACTGGAGTTACATAGGCAGAAGAGTGACAAGACCTCTCTAGGCCTGGGGCTACTAGACTGTGAGATTTGTTTAATGTTTATTCTTGGAGGAAAGATGAGTTAGCTAGTGGTCGTTTTAGCTGAGTGGCGATGTATGGAGAAATGAGTTAACATTGTGTTGGGGTGTGGTTGCCAGACAATGTGCAGGAGAGGGTACGGTGAATGGCCAGGATGGCCTAAAGTTTTGGGAAGCTTGCAGTGCAGACAAAATATAGATAATGTGAGAGACAGTGGAAAGATGTGAAGGTGTGTGGCTGTTTGAATGGGTTGTACTTGTGTGGTGTTACTAATAAATGTTACGTTATGTGTATTTGTATAGAGCACAACTCACCCTGGAGGGTATCCTAGCACTCACCAGGAGCTGTATGTGCTGGGCCAGGTCTTCAGTTTCTTGCGAAGTTCCAGAACTGAGGAGGGGGCTTTGATGTGCAGAGGCAGGCCATTCCAGGCAATAGGAGCGAAAGTGGAGAAGGAACAACCGTCGGGTCTGGTTCTTCATATTTGAGGGGTGTATGCAAGTAGGAGTCCGTTTGAGTGTAGGTGTCTGGAAGGTTTGTGGAAGTTTGTCATTGCTGAGGTACTTCAGGCCAATGTTGTGTAAGGCTCAGTATGTGTGTTTGAGGATTTTGAAGAGTGCTCATTTGTGGATTGGGAGCCAAATGAGCTCTATGAGCTGTGGGGTGATGTGGGGTGGGAGGTTGATGGTAAGCCTGGCTGCTGAGTTTGTATGGTCTGGAGACTTCCAGTAAGTTGAACATTAATTGTGGGATAGAGTCCATGGCTGTAGGCCTGTTTGCTCATTATGAGGGCATGGATGACAGTTATGCAAGTGTTGGTGGGGAACCATTTGAAGATCTTCTTGAGCATCTTGAGTCAGTGGAAGCAGGAGACGGAGACTCTGTTCACTTGACGTGTCATGGTGAGTTGGTCATTAATTTCTATTGCAACATTCTTTGTGTGGGTTGCCAGGGGGGTTGTGAGTCCAAATTTAGCAAGCAACTAGGTGGAGTCCCAGAGTGAGGTGTCTTTGCCGAAGATTACAACTTCCGTCTTGTCTGTGTTTAGTTTGAGGCAGTTGGTTTTGATCCATCGGGTGACTGCAGTCATGCAGGTGGGGAAGTTTGTCTGGGTGTTTGGCATCTTGTCGGAGAGAGAGAATATAAGCTGGGTGCCATGTGCGTAGCATATGATGTTGATTCTGTGGCCGCGGATGATGGAGGTCGAGTGGGGTCTTGTAGTCGTGGAACAGGGTCGGGCTGAGTGAGGATCCTTGTGGAACTATGCAGAAGAGGTTGACGGCTCTGAGGTGAAGGAGTCCCGGCTGATATACTGGGTGCGGCCTGTTTGGAAGGAGCAGATCCAGGAAATCCCATCTTGGATGCTGGCTTCATGTAGTCATTGGAGAAGGATGGGGTGGGAGACTGTGTTAAAGGCTGCGGAAAGGTCCTGTGATGATGGCCATGGTGTCACCTCTGTCCATGATCATTCAGATGTCGTCCATGGTAGGAATGAGGGCAGTCTTTATACTGTGGTTGGACCTGAATCTGGATTGAGTGGTGTCAAGGAGGGGATTGTTGTTGTTGAGGTAGGTGGCTAGGAGTTTGTTAAGCATCTTTTCCATTACTTTTTCGAAGTAAGGTAGCCTGGAGATAGGCCGGTATTTGGTAATTGTCTTTGAGTCTGCTGAGGCTTTGATGAGGAGGGGGGAGTACCTTGTCATGGTTGTAGGCATCGAGGAAGGCAGCTGTGATGACTGAGCCGTTCAGGATTGGGGTGAGGGCTTTGCTGAGGGTGTCCAGTCCTTTGATGAAGATGTAGTGTTGCCAGGCGTCCTAGGGTGCTCTGGAGTGTATAGACTGCATGGTCATTGTTGTTTCTTGAGTGGTGATGGTGGACCAGGTGCTCCTTGTGGCCCACTGGGTGTTGGCTGAGATGGGGACGAGGACTGACCGGGTGAAAATGTCCAGTGGGGGCTCAAAGTTGTTGTAGATGCTGGTGATCTTGGAGCTGAAGAATAGGGACAGCTGGGTGCAAAGGTTCTGAGAAGGGGTTACTCTGGTGGAGCTTGATGCTAGTGAGGTTATCATGGCAAAGATTTCCTTGGCAGTGTTGGTACTGCTTTCGATGCGGTCAGTGAGCGAGGAGTGTTTGATGGATATGATATGCTGATGTTAGCGTCTGAGCGTAGTTTTGTAGGTGCTCTTGTCGGTGTCGTCCTGACTTTGTCTCCATCTGTGTTCAAGTTCCTTGCAGTGGCATGTGATGGGCCTGAGCTCTTCCCTGTACCAGCTTCCTTGTGGTCTGGTTCTCGTGGCTTTGTGATGAGCAAGGAGTTTGTGCAGGCAGTGAGTCAAGTGCTGAAGCTGTAGATGTATTTGAGGAGGTTGTAGTTGAGGCTGGTGGTGTAGGAGTCCAGAAGACCAGGATGCTACTGAGATCTTTTTTCAATACCGTCAAACAAGTTACTTAACTTTGATAACCCCTTTTGTAGTAGACACTCTATATAACCGCATGTTCAATTCCTTACCTTAGAATATCCCCAAGGTGTCAGATTGGATCCAGAAAATCTCAGGAGGGATTGGGCAGGAAGGGAGGGTCAGTAAGGAATCAGCGGATAGATAGAGTCTCTACAAGAAAAGGCATTACCGAAGGTAAGTAACTTGTTCTTTTGGAAGAAACTTCTAACTGTAGATTCCTTAACTTAGAATAAATACCAGAGCAATAACCTCCTCGGAGAAGGGACTGCGAACTGACAAACCGGAAAGTCCTGCATGACTAAGTGGGCAAAATGCCCCTCTCTACGAACTTGACTGTCCAGACAGTATTGCTTTGTGAACATATGGAGCAACCCCCATGTAGCCGTCTAGCAGATGTCCAGAACAGGAACCCTGTGTGCTCATGCAGTAGTCGCAGCCTTCGCACTGGTGGAGTGAGCCCTCAGGCGTCTGAGGCTTCTTTTTTAATGCAGAGTACAATCCATTGAGAGATGGTCTTTTTCTAGACAGCCTTTCCCTTTTTTGCACCAATGAATCCAATGAAAGCTGATCGACCCGTTGGTATTCCTTGGTACAATCGATATAAAACCAAGGGTCATCTTTGAATCCAAACGATGGCGCCTCTCCCCTTCTTTAGAAAGGAGAGGTGGAGCAAAGAACATTGAAGGGCGATGGTCTGACCGATGTGAAATTGGGTCGCCACCTTAGGTAGAAAGGAGGCAAACATTTGGAGAACCAGTTTGTCCTAGCTCAGCATCAGCTTGGTGATGGGTCATCAGAATATGCAGAACACACCTCAGCCTCCTTCTCTGCACCACACAGCCCAAGAAGAGCTAGTCATCCAGTCATATGTCCGTAGTGCGATCTAAGTAGTAGCTGATCGCCCGCCTAGGATTCATCCTGTGCAACCACCGCTCCTCCTCATCCGTGGAATGGGGTGGTGGGTAAAAGGGCGGAGAGATGATGGACTGACTGATATGTCAGTGCTTTCAATAATTCCCCAAATCAAAAAATTTCATTTCAGCTAAGTATTTCATTGCATCAGAGTGATTCCTAATTCTATGTCAGGACTGGAGGCGAGCATTATACATTCTTTCTTCACTTTATTTTCCCAGCACCCTTGTTTAACATATAACCATAAACTACCTTTCCCATGAAACAATGGTAAAGAAAAATAAACAGATGCAGCTACTGGTAACACCGCCAGTGCCATAATAGTCCTTCTTTGATTATCAGGCCTCATCTTTCTTTGCTGCTTGCAGCCACGGATAAGTGTCCTCTCATTTGTGTGCTTTTCTTTCTACTGAATTAAATGGGAAATATGCCGATTTTGGTTTTATTGGCTAATAAGCCCTCTCACCCCTAATAGGGGTGCTGTGGGAACACATTTCAGCTTTCCTTACGCTGCGCAGATTCCTCACTTCAGTGGGCCGCTGTACCCGCAGTAGTGGCCTCCACCCATTAGAGGGTACTCTTTCCTAACGTAACGCTGTCACAGAGACACGATACAGCAGAGGTCTTCAAACTTTTGTCAGCTGAGCCCCCCCATCTAAACCTTTTTACACCTCAAGCCCCCCCCCCCCCCCACCACCTGACAAAAAAGTTCTGGAAGCTGGTACTCTGCATCATTGATGGCCATTCCCTCCTGCAGAGCCCAGGTCGTATAGTGCAAATAATATTAAATAAAATAAGAGTGTTTAGTAAACTGAAGTTTTTGTAGTGCTTGTGCTTAATATAAAGTTCAAATGAAAAGTCTCCAAGAAAAAATTAGCTCAAAAAATTACACGGGTGCTTTATTTTTTACATAAAACACAAAACTTAGGATAAACACTCCCAAAACACAGGTGAGGGGTGTGCCTGTTTTTCTCCACAGAGACAGTCAATGTGTGGATGGATTCTTGCTTCTGCCATCCTTGTTGTGCTCCACTTCCAGTCTTGAGCAGTACCTGGAAACGGGAGTGCTCACGATATTTTGTAATATATTTTTGCAGTTTTATATAGAGCGAACATGACCCAAAGGTATTGGAGCGGTTTACAGGAGCATCTTTTACATTACACAGGCACACATTCATTTTTTGTAAGCACAGGAAAAATAAGTGATTTGCCCAGAATCACAGGATGTTGAGCAGACACCAAGAATTGGTTCCCCAGCTCCACAGTCATCAGCTCTGGCTGTTGCACCACATCCTTGCCCCTAGACAAGATATCAGAAAAAGGGGTTCCACAAAACATGCTTTCTGACACAAATGAAAAATCCGTGATTATGTGTAGTATGGCCAGGTGTTGCCATGCCAGTAGGAGGCCAGCCACAGTTTTCCAAGAAGGCCTAGGGGACATTTGCAACATACACATGTGATATAAGTGATTCAAGAGGATATATACTTCTTTATTCTCTAGCAGCATCAAGAGTCAATTTGTTAGCATAGTTGGCTTATAAAGAAGATCGCCTTCCAAAGCTTCAGAAATAGCTGCACAAGAAAGCATTTAAATTTGGTCTACAAAAGAAGTGAGGACAGATTGTAGGCATACTTCACAATATTTGTTATATTAGGCTTGTGGACTCAGCTCTAGGGATTGGAACATGTTAAACAAGCACCAGAGACTTTAATCAAGGTCAAATTCATTTTTCGTAAGTCACTGGTAAATTAAGTGATTTTGCCCAGGATCACATATTGTTGAGCCGATGCCAGGACTCGAACCCGGGTCCCAAGACCAAAGTCAGCACCTATGGTAACTGTAAAGTAACTGTGATGTAAATACCAAAAATAATAATAAATGTGGCAGTACTTATATTAGCAAGACTGGATTTACTGTTTCTAAAAAAGTAATATATTTAAGAAGTACAACAATCAGAAACATAGAAGAAGGTCTACAGTGGCACATACAAACAGCAACTTTTAAGAAGGGCCAGAGTGGCACACAGAGCCAGCAACATAAAAGAAGTAGAATAAAGGGGGATAGCACGAGTGATATAGATGGACAGCAGTGGCACGTTCAACCAGCAACATTGAGGAAAGACCACAATGGCACATACTGCCAGTGACATAGAAGAAGCACTATAATGCCACATATAGACTTTGTTAGGGGCATCCTCACAATGAAACGAAGCCAGACAATTCAGTTTGAGGAATTAAGTGGGAGACTAAGAGAAGTAATGACACAGCTGATCAAGAAGCGTGTGAACGCTAGATAATGTCTCTGATATTTTTTATGTGTGCCTTTTTCACACCAAAAAAACAACATTTTCTTTTAAAAGAACACATGACCAATAATATTGAGCATTTACATATTTAATATTTGCTCATAATGCAAAACATGCTGCTCTTAGAGAGGAAAGCTTTATTTCCTGGAAAACGTGTCTTTCCGCACTCTCTTTATTGGGAGACCGGAGTGCATAGTGGGAGGGCTGCGGAAATCCAGCCAGGCAGGCACAGCCTAGGCGTGCCGGAGATAAGATTCCAGACGCTGCCCAGCCGAGCCCCCAGCAGCTCGGGCTGAGACACACGACGGCGGGGGCTGAAGCCCTTTCAGCCTAATGCGCCTGGAAGCAACAATGGAAGTGAAGTGGTGGGGTGGAAGTGCGCGCCCCCCTGAGGGAATGCTGAGCCCCCCCAGGGGGGCGCGCCCCACAGTTTGAAGACCTATGCGATACAGGCTCCTCTGTCAGACAACAAGCAATCAGTTCAAATCGAACGATGTCCCACAGAGAAAGCCTTGGACTCCGCACCACCTGAAGAAGAGACGTCCTTCTTTGGGGTCTGTAGGTGCTGGTATGCACCACATCATTTTGGCAGCATTGACACCCCACAGGAGGGTCAGTATTGGTGCCAATAGGCACAGGCAACAAGAACACAACAATTGATGCCCCATTGGGATCTGTACTGCAGGCGTGGGAGCCTGCATATTGATACCACAAGGGATGGGCCCAGGTGTTAAGCCCGCTAGACAAAAAGGACGTTCCGTTCAGGGCACCAACTCATGCCTGAGCCCCTGGCTCTCCAAACAGCTGTACCCAGCACCAAATCATAGCTTTCAGCTGCTCATACTATTATATTAAACTCCCTCCAACACCATGTAGCATTCAGAAGAGTACTTTTCAGATGAGGACAAAGCCCCCCTTACATACCTTTCGATGACGAAGTTTGCGACATAGTAGATGCGTCTATTTACCAGGCTATTGCCTCGGCTATAGCTCCTCTGGAATGCAAATTGATGCAGTTAGCCTACTGCTATTCTGAGCCTCTGAATTTATTGGGCCTTACTGTAGGTTCTAGAAAACCCCTACAACAAACAGGGACACCAGATAAAATTCCTTCTAAGGTGGGGAGTAAACAGATACATGTGCGGTGTGTGGACATGGATGGTTCGACTGCCTACAAAGGGCGTTCTTATCCCAATTGCTTTCGCCCTCAGATAACCCTGACCCCCAAATTCCTATCCTACTGGGTAAGGTCTTGGAGGAGGCGATAATCATGTCAGATGTGGCCCTTGCCCCTGGCCCATTGAACGTGGATGACTCGCATGGGGATTCTGATGGGGACCCAGACCCCTCTAGACCATGGCGTCCTTCTGCAAATGCTGAAAACTCTCCTGCACCCTCTAAAGCTCAGGGGACACATATATCAAACATGCTGGACTCGGACAACCTAACACTTTTTCATTCCTTGGAGTGGTCCCCAGCTGAGAAAATAGTGACCTATGTCACAGGTAGACTGAGGAAGCCTTTGGAAAAGGAAGCACAGGCTTACCTGAGGGCAGAGTGTCCTCATCCCTCTCTGGAAGGCAAGGTGGCCATGACCCCAGAGATTGACACCCGAATGACCATCTTCCTAGCGAAATATATCTGGGATCACAATAAAGGCAATGATCGCTCGTGCTGGCATCATAGGCCCAATCACTAAAATTCTGGATATGCTGAAATAGCTAAACAATCTGGGTCCCTAATTTCCCCAGAAATTCTGTTGAGATGTGCCCAGCGGGCCATCATCTTCCTAGGAAATGCTAACTGTGTATTGTCCACAGAACACAGAAGGTCTCTCTTCATTAAAGTAGATCCCAAGCTGGGAGACCTAGCTTCATACGAAGCAGGACCCATTGCGCAAGGGAGACTCTTCGGCGAACCTTTTGTCAAGGAACTGGGGAAGTACGTAGCCACCTTTACTTTTCTGGTAAAAGCCAGGTTTCCATAAATCGTATATTTGCATCTAAGGTTTTCTCCAGGGCCGGTCGTGGTACAGGGCACACAGAGAAATTTCACCAGGGGCCAAGGCTCTCGCTGCGTACACTGGCAGGACCAGTCCAGGTTTGGAGGCTTCTACCCATCCAGAGGGACACGCCACTGAGGTGCCAGGGGAGGACCTCACGGAAGTTCCCATGGCACTACTTACAGTTAAGTGTTCACCTATCTTCCCAGCTAAGTGTAGGAGGGTAGCTGGCCCAGTTCATCCACGATTGGGAAAGTATTACGTCAGACACTTGGGTCCTCCAGTCAACACAGGGTTTTCATATCCAATTCTCTGGGATTCCCCATTAAAAAAAGCTCTCCAGTTCTTGGAATGAGATGCCCGCCTGGTTACACAGAAAGTGGAGGACCTACTTTACAAAGGGGCTATAGCCCCTTCCGCGATCCACCTACGGGGCTTTGTAAGCAATCTTTTCTTGGTAGAAAAGGGGGGTGGAGGCCAAAAACCCACCATCAATTGCGAGAGTTCGAGTGGCTGGTTTATTGACACTTTAAAATTGAAGGAATTAACCTTCTGAAGGACATCTTGAGAGCAGCCGATTTGATGGGACATCAGAATTTGAAGGACGCATACCTCCCCATCCCCATTTTCCCGCCACACTGCAGATTCCTTCAGTTTGTGTGGAAAGACCAGCCATATGATTTTACCTCCTTGCCCTTCTACCTTTCCTCCACGCCCTGGTGCTTCCTCAAGGTGCTACATGCAGCCATGGAGACCCTACGGGCTCAAGGAATCTGCCGGATAGTCTACTTAGATGATATCCTCATCATGGACCAATGCTCAAAAAAACTTCAAGAGCATCTCCAAACAGCAATGGAAGGCCTAGGGTTAGTCATCAATGCGGAAAAAAACAAAAAAAACAAATCGCTGGTCATCCCGACACAAAGAAAAACATTTCTGTGTTTTGTATTCAACTCCCATGAAACAACTCTGAGCCTTCTGTCAAAAAAGACTACAAATATCAGACAAGAACTCTGCAAAACTCTATCAAAGGAATGGACCTCTCGGAGGCAAATTGCTCGAACGGTGGGACTCGTTTCCTCATCCATTCAAGCAATATTTCAGGGTCCTCACCACTACAGGGCCCTTCATTGAATGAAGGCTCACCACTTACGCAATAGCTTGACCTACTCGGAAAAGGTTATTCTGACGTAAAACGCAAAGGAGGAAATCAGATGATGGCTCATGCATATAGAGGCATGGAATGGAAGAGTAAGGATAAGTTACTTACCTGTAATCCTAGTTTTCGTCCAGGGGTATCCTCACCAAAGTCATAAGCACTGACTATTCTCGCCCATGCACGGGGACCCCGGAATCTATAAAAAAATTATATATGAAAACATATATATACAGCTCTATATATATACATATATCATTTTTTCACAAACCAATGCAGCCTCATAGAAAAAACAAAAGGCTAATCAATGTACTGAAAATCTGCTTTTGCAACCATAGATAGTAGAAAATAGAAAACAGGAGGACAAGAATCACTTGAAGTCTCTTTAATGAGCAGAAGAAAATTAATCTGCAAAACAGCAGGCATTGTTAGCCCATAGGCTGCATTGAAAACTCAATAGCATTGCAAAATGAAAGCAATTGCAAGCACAAAACTGCAACCGTGCCTTTAAGGCAGCCATGACCCCCAGCTTCCCATCATGCCTCAGGGGTGACAGTTAGGTCAGTTGTTCTTTGCGGAGACCCGAGGGTCAGGGCACAAAGATATGACTTAAAGATGTCTCATTTGCCTGGGGAGGTGGGTGGGTTGCCCATGACTTCGATGAGGATACCCCTGGAAGAGAACTAGGATTACAGGTAAGTAACTTATCCTTCTCTTCCAGGGGATCCTCATCAATAGTCATAAGCACTGAATCGAATAACAAGATTTCCTCCACCTGCAGACAAATGAGTAGCAACCAGAACTATCATAGCTGATTTCAGCATTGAAATAAATTTCTCAAGGAGGCCTGGCCTACTTGAGTGTCTGCTCTAGTATCCGAGTCGAGACAATAGTGTATCGTGAACGTATGTATTGATTTCTAAGTGGCTGCCTTGCAGATCTCAGCAATCAGTACATTGTGCAGAAAAGCCACCGTAGCTGCCTTTCCTCTAGTGGAATGAGCCTTGGGAGTCAAAAAGAGGGGCTTATTTGACAACTGATAAGCCAGCTTGATACATTGTATTGTATTGTAATTGCATTTATATAGCGCTTACTACCCCTGACAAGGCGTCAAAGCGCTTTTTCGGCGAGTAACATGCTACTCCGGAACCCATAAAGGATTAGTGTAATATGAAAGTAATTTGAGTGGTGGATATTAGTCCGTTATTTGGATTGAGAAGGATAGCGGAGGGATAGAGGAAGGGAAAAGGCTTGCATATATAGCACTTTTTACACCTGATTGTGTGTTGAAGCCCTTTTTTGGCGAGTAGCACACTACTCCGGAACCCATAAAGGATTAGTGTTGAATTAGTATAGTGAAATATGAAAGTAATTTGAGTGGTGGATATGTTAGTCAGTTATTTGGATTGAGAAGGGTAGGGGAGGGATAGAAGTGGGAAAAAGGTTTGCATTTATATAGCGCTTGCTACCCCTGATGAGGTGTTCAAGCGCTTTTTCGGCGAGTAGCACGTTACTCTGGAATCCATAAAGGATTAGTGGCGAATTAGTATAGTGAAATATGAAATTTGAGAAGTGGACATGTTAGTCTGTTATTTTGGGAAACAACCTTTAGAACGCATGCATTACATCGCATGCCATTAGATCGCGGTTTTTACAACGAAAGTCGTTACAACGACTTGCACTGGAGGGCGCTATAGGACAAGGAGTAGTTTAAATTACTATCCAACACCTTCCCTACTGTACGTAGGCTGGAGTTGGAATAGTAAATTAAACTACTCCTAAGTCCAGCGCCCTCCAACGCAAGTCGTTGTAACGACTTGCGTTGTTAAAACCGCGATCTAATGGCATGCGATGTAATGCATGCGTGGTATCGTCAGACATCCGTTATTTTGATTAAAAAATATTGTGAAGGGATAGAAAAGTGAAGAATTGTGATTTTTTTTTTGGGAGGTTTTAGCAGTAGGAGGAGGCTTGGGATGAGTAAAAAGGGATGTGGAGTGGAAGAGTCAGAGGGAAGAGTTTAAAAAGGTTTGTTTTGGGGGATCGGTATAGTAAAAGAGGTGTCAGATGATGCTAGGAGGGGTGGAGTAGAGGAGAGTCTAGAAAGGGTTATTTTGGGGATCATAGTAGTGGTATGCGGTTTGGGATGAATGAGAGAGTGGATGTAGAGGATATATTGATAGAGGTATAGGGTGAGAAATAGGGTAGTGCATTGGAAAGAGTAGTAGAAAGAGGTCTGAGATGAGTCAGAGTTGAGGTAGAAGATATATTGAGAGAAGCATAGGGTGAAAAATGGGGTAGTGCATTGGATATGCTGAATTAGAAGAAAGTAATAAATATATAGATCCATAAGTACATGGAAAGTATATAGATGCATAAAGTAAGTATATGTAGATTAAAGATATTGATAGAAGTATAGGGTGAGAAATAGGGTAGTGCATTGAATATCCTTTTTTAGGAGAAAAGTAATAAATATATAGATCCAAGTACATGGAAGGTATATAGATGCATAAAGGAAGTATATGTAGATTAAAGATTCATTAGATGGCAGTGGGGGAGAACATGGTGGCCGCTGTCTGAGCAGGTCGCTTGCACGCCGGAGGCACCGCGTCTGTATCGCCATGAAGTAGCCGCTTTTCCAGCTAAACTGTGAACCGCGCTCCGCAAATTAAATTTACCCCCCTATAATTAAAACTTACCTTTTTTCTTTTTTCCTGGATATGTGTCAAGTCGGCTGCTTCTGCCGCGAATACCCGCTGGGAGGCTGCCGCCATGGAGCTGAGGAGGAGCCGCAGGGCAGCAGTGCGCGGTCTCCTCCGGGGCAACATGGGCAGCGGCAGCACTTTTGCTCACCATGCCACCCCAGTTTAGACCTGGCCATATGCAAATCAGTCTTGACCCTGTGCCTCATGGGAACAGTCCAGCCCGAACTGCCAAGCCAGGTCCTCCCTGGACCGGAAACAAGCATCCTAGGACCGGTTTCGAGGTTTCACCCCTCATCAGCCAGGATAGCTTGACTCCAGTGGCACAGTGAGCCCAGGACACACGTCTGGGCATACCCGGCGCACTTAGGGTGCCGGGTATGCTTGTTTCCGGTTCAGGGATGACCTGGTTTGGCAGTTCGGGCTGGACTGTTCCCATGAGGCACAGGGTCAAGACTGATTTGCATATGGCCAGGTCTAAACTGGGGTGGCATGGTGAGCAAAAGTACTGCCGCTGCCCATGTTGCCCCGGAGGAGACCGCGCACTGCTGCCCTGCGGCTCCTCCTCAGCTCCAAGCCGGCATATATTTGGGTCTGAACTGAGGTGGCGAAGTGAGCTAAAGAACGATAATGGATTCAACCCAGATCTGTGACTGGGGGTGAGTGTCTGAAAAGTTTCAGTGCTCCGTCAATCATCTCCTTGTGTTTGCTTTGTTCGCCCTAAGTTGGCAGGGTGTGCCCAGACATGGGTCCCTTGCTCACTTTGCCACTGGATTCAAGCTAGTTTGGCTGATGAGGGGTGTTACCTCAAAACTGGTCCCAGGATGCTTGTTTCCGATTCAGGGAAGACCTGGCTTGGCAGTTCGGGCTGCACTGTTCCCATGAGGCACAAGGTCAAGACTGATTTGCATTTAGCCGGGTCTGAACTGGGGTGGCGAAGTGAGCTAAAGAATGATGATGGATTCAACCCAGATCTGTGACTGGGGGTGAGTGTCTGAAAGGTTTCAGCGCTCTGTCCATCATCTCCTTGTGTTTGCTTTGTTCGCCCTAAGTTGGCAAGGTATGCCCAGACGTAGGTCCCTTCCTCACTTTGCCACTGGATTCAAGCTAGCCTGGCTGATGAGGGGTGTTACCCCGAAACCGGTCCCAGGATGCTTGTTTCAGGTTCAGGGAAGACCTGGCTTGGCAGTTTGGGCTGGACTGTTCCCATGAGGCACAGGGTCAAGACTGATTTGCATATAGTTGGGCCTGAACTGAAGTGGCGAAGTGAGCTAAAGAACGATGATAGATTCAACCCAGATCTGTGACTGGGGGTGAGTGTCTGAAAAGTTTCAGCGCTCCGTCCATCATCTCCTTGTGTTTGCTTTGTTCGCCATAAGTTGGCAGGGTATGCCCAGACGTATGTCCCTTGCTCACTTTGCCACTGGATGCTATGTCCATGGCAGTATCGATTATAGTGGACGATGTCTTTTTGCCGTCATGTAAAATGGCCTTCACTTCGGTCTTTTTTTATCCTCTGGTATGAGATCTAAATATGGTGCAATGTCAGATCACATTTGTCTATCGTAGCGGCCTAAAATTGTTAAGGCGTTGGAAGCCCTACTAGGTTTCATAGCTATTGCTGAGAACCTCTTTCCAATATTACCCAGTCTTCTTCCTTCTCTGTCCAGTGGGGCACTGGAGTTTGAGATCTCCTTTGAGCAGCCTGCATTACAATAGAGTCTGCATGCAGGTGCTAGATAAAACATGCAGGTGTATCATGTGGAGCTTTGTACTTTTTGCTGAGCCTTGGTATAACTGCTGCTACTGTTGCCAGATTTTTCATAGTTTTTAGTACCTTTAACCAGATATGGTCCATTATTGGAATAATACTGTGGATCAGGCAATGATTCAAATCTTACTACACAGCCCAGACTCAAGGTCTTTTCTCAATCCCCCATCTCAATTATGTGTCCACCTCAAATAAATCTCAATAGTCAGTCTTTGACTGTATGTGCTAATTCATTAGTATCTCCACCTCACTCGTGCCCCCATGAGGTTCTGCTTAGTACAGGGTCACGTAATAGTCATCAATTAGTGGATGATCCTAGCTCCACTTCACCTTCTCATTCATGCTCTCCAGAGGCTATGCTTGTTGCTGATTTACATAACAGCTACCAATCTCCAGGTAATTCCAACATCACTTCCCCTTTACCTGAAGACTCCATCTTTCATGAGCATATTTTAAGCAAACACCCCAAGGTGTTGGTGGTCTCCTCTGACTAAGTTACTACCCTGGAATGTGGCTGGCCTTAGGTCAAACTGGTCCAACCTGACTGGAACATATTCATCGAGGAGCATGATATATTCTTGTTCCAAGAAACATGGTGACAAGATCCTGTGTACAAATCTGGTTATTTAAATTTTGATTTTCCAGCCATACCGAGTAAAGTCGGAAAAGCCTCAGGAGGTTTAACTATTTGGGTGCAAACTTCCCTTGCCTGCAAAATCACTCGACTAGATATAGACTCTCCAGATATACTGGGGATTTCGTTAACTTTTATAAAGAGCGTACGAGTTGCTATTTTTAATATCTACCCAAGAGGAGAAAAGGGTGGTCTTGCATCAAAAACTGTGAAAGCTCTTGAGGATTATCTAGATGACCAGCATCCCAAACATCGACGTATTTTGGCAGGGGACTTTAATACGACCTCTGAGCCCCTCGACTACGATGACGTTCAGCTTACCCAGGAAGAGGACAAGCTCTGGCGTGTCCCCCACCTGGAAATTGCCCCAATAAAAAGATGGACCCAGGCTGCTATTCAATTGAAGGGTGTCACAATTGAACTTGGGGTTAGAGCAACTAATGCGAGGACCAAAAATTAGATACTAGCGGTGTGATTACATTTAATAAACCCAATTATGCCAGTCGTATTGACTACATTCTGGTCAACCTGAGACTGTGGTCATCTGTCAAAGATATGATAATCACGCATTGGGTTGAGAGCAACCACAATCCACTGTCCCTCTCCTTGCTAGCCCTCTGTATTAGTGACAATTCTGGTCACTGTCCCCCAGTTATTACACAAGATCTTGAAACTACATCAAATATGTGTCACTTGAAATGGAGGTAAATAGTCGCCCATCCAGACATTTCCCTGCTATACATCAGGAGAATAAAGGCTTGCTAAATATGATTCACCATGAAGCCCCAACAGAGGAGGGTAATAAGGCCCTCAGCAACTTCTTTGACCATATTTTAGCTTATTTTACAATCCCTACCAGAGACTCAAAAAGTATAGTTCACATGTCTAACACTTGGTACAATGGGGAATGTCGGAGAATTAAAAGCTTGCTGGTTCTGGCCATTAAGGCCAAAGATGTGGCTCAAATTCATATTAGTAGGAAAATGTGCAAACGTTATCCGGGCGGGCATTGCTAAAAGGGCTCGGGATGAGCAGAGGTGGCAGGACCTGAAAGGTGCCTCCTCTGCTAAAGATTGTACTAAATTTATGGCACATGTATCGGAGGGTTGCAATCCTGTCTAGGAGCTAAATAATCATGTTTCTCCACTGAAGTGGTTTGATCACTTTAAGAACCTTTATTATGATGGCACCTCTAGTACAGTTGAGGATACTGCAGCAGCTCCCTTTTCTCCAAGTAGTGCTGAGCCTCTGTTTGAAATCACGAATGTAAGGGCTGGAGAAGATGGTGGGCTGAGCTCGCCGCAGGGAGCTCCGCCTCCGTGCTTCTCCCATGCTCGCGCCGATGCTGGCTGCGGCTCATCTCTTCGCACCAAGTTTCCGGATGAGGCTCCGGATGAAGTGAACTTTTCGCCTGCATTGAGCAAGCTTGGGGCGGCACTCGAAGCTATGTTTTTCTGACGGAGAACATAGCAGCGTTTCAGGTGGAGACGGAGCAGACTTCTTGGCGCTCGTCCTCTCCGACACTCGCGCATGATATCGGCTGCAGCTCCTCTCTTTACACCGAGGCTTCGATGATAGCTGCGGCTTCCCTCCTTGCACTGAGGCATCTGATGAAGTAAACTCCCTGCCCGCGCTAAGAGAGCTTTGCGGTGTTGAAGCCTGTTTTTTTTTGCTTGTTTTTAAGGGCGAGTATGACAGCATCTTAAGTGGATACTCGATTCGCATCCCAGCCTACAGCCATTCGTGTGTAACTTTTCCCATCTACAACAAGGCTGTATTTTATTTACGGCAAATGTGGCAGCATTTCAGGTGGGGACGGAGCAGACTCTCAGCATACATCCTCGTCAGAAGGTTGACGGCGAATGATACAAAAGGAGTCCGATCAGCAAATCTGTTTGAAATGGCACCGCCTCGTACAAATGTCAACCACAGAGGAAGGGGGGCCCGCAACCCGGCCAAGGTTCACGCTGAGAAAAACAACGAGGGAGCAGAGGGCACACCCCAGAGTGACGCTCCGGACGTTTCTATGGGGCGACCAATACTGAAGTTACTTAAATCAGAGTCTGCTGCCTCTATATTGCATGCATATACCAGAGGGCCCACAGGGGACAGGTCCTTGCTTGCTGACAAGTTAATTGCTGCTGCCCCAGCTGGAAAAATGGATACTTTGATGATTCCCTCAGAGGGCAACAATGTTGCAGGAGAGGAAGAAGGTGCTTCACTGACACTGCATGCCAATCATCTGCTTCTTGGGAAGGCTTCAGAAACTGGAAAAACTGAGAGTAATGACGGGGCAAAGGGTTCAATAGATTTGGAGTTTGGAGCAGGCAATGGTTCTAGCACCAGCATGGGGGCAGAAGAAGGGCAAGAGGGTTTCCATACTGCGGCTCCCACTCCGCCTCAGAGCTTACAAGCCCAGATGGATAGGGTCAGCCAGCCTCTTGTGGGTGTCTCACTGGCAGCCTCAGTAATAGTGTCTGGCACAACAGCTTCTAGTTGCCCACAACTGTCTAGTGTATGCAGTAAAACGTTTACTGGTACCTCTGGTGGAGGTAATGCAAACACAGATACGAAGGCGAAGTCAAGGCATTAATATCATGCTTATCCACTGCCTCAGAAGACTTTCAAAATCACGCTAAGAAGGGCAAACAAGGGTCTGCAGATCCATCTTCTTTGACCATTGGCGGCCCAGAAAATGTGGTCCCACTTGAGTCTAGCCTTTACTCACCAGGAGAAGCCCCTATTGCCTGCTCACCACCCACAGCTATTTCTGACCCATTTGTTTCAGGCAGTGAGCAGGAGCCAACGTTGTTTACTATATTGGAGATGTTGCAGGGTCAGCAGGCAGAAGCACAATAACATTATGCACAAGTCCGAATGGATAATATAGCTATTCAGCGCCCTCTGACGGAAGTTACCAGTAAAATATCTGCCCAGGCTACAGAGGTGGTAGAACTTCAACAACAGATCTCGGATATAGAAGACGCTGGATCAGAAGCTAAGAAATCTATAGAAGGCCACAATCGTCATCTGGACTTAGTGCAATCTAAAACTGAAGTTCTGGAAAATCTGAAAAGGCGGAATAACTTGCGTATATTTGGCATATCAGAAGGAAAAGAAGGGGATGATTCATGTCAGTTCATTGTGCAGCTGTTTGGAAAGGCATTCCCAGATTTGTCTGATTGGGAGATGGACTTGCAAATTCAGAGAGAACACAGACTTCCTATTAATCATTCTGTTAAAACAAATATTGCTGATCTTAGCAGGGCAGCTAATCCTCGTCCTATATTAATTTATATTGGCAATTTCTTGTTAAGACTAGCCATTTCGATCAAAGCTCGCCCAGCAGCTCCAGTGGTGGTAGACTCAATGTTGATATCGTTGATATCAGCCCAGTCAGATTTCTGTAAACTCACAATGGACAGGCGCTGGAAGCTGCGCAATTTATAGACCCACTGAAAGCTGCTGGGGAACAGGTCTTCCTGCTAGGCTCAAGGTTATCAAGGGTGGCCAAAAGGGGTTCTGCTTTACGGAGCAAGAGGCGGCACAGACTCTGGGGCTGATTCCGATCTCGGTCGGAAATCATTCCAACCAAATCGGTTCCGGCATGCTTTCCGACCGACTCGTCCATGATCCTTCCGAGCGAGGGAGTACGATGCATTGCATGTTAAACTTCAAACGAGACGTACAGAAAGCAATCCGTCCGACCAAACCATCCAGAAACAGGCTCGATGCGAGCGACTTGTTCGGAAACGCACAAGAATACCATTCCGGTTACGAATCAGACCCGGTTTAACCCAAGAGCAGATGATGATGCACGACGCGGTTCCGGAAATGTGTCGGTCTGTGTATCAAATGTCACGGGGGAATAGTCAAAAACAGCCAAAACAAGTATTGGCAACGCCAAAAAACAAAACAAAATTTAGCCACACCCACAAATCAACCTATATAAAGGGCCAACACCATGACCATGATCCTGTGCTACAACTGCTCATAGGTCCAAGGAGACAACAACACATTCCCTGCTCTCTACTTTTCTGCCTCACACACTCACACACCACACAACTTGCACAGATTTTTCCACATAAAATTTCTCACAAACACACTTTTTTTCACATTCACCCTCACCATGGCCAAAAGGAAACAGGCACGTTTTACAGATAACGAGTTGGAAGTACTTGTAGATGAAATTGTCAGAGTAGAGCCACAGTTATTTGGGAACAAAGTCCAACAGACCCCCCTGTCCCAGAGAAATAGGATGTGGGAGAGGATAGTCAACAAGGTGAACGCTGAAGCACCTTGCATGCGCACCATTGACGATATCAGGAATAGATACTACGATGTGCGACGGAGGGTCAAGAAACTGCTGGCCAGGGAACACGCCCAAAGCCAGCAAACTGGCGGTGGCCCTCCTGCACAACCTGTCCACTTCACTTCCTGGGAGGAGAAGGTGTGAGCCATCATTCCGCCGGAGAGCGACCAGGGACTCAGAGAAGCACCAGAGACTGGTAAGTACCCATTCCACATTCAAATGAAGTTAACAATTACACCCCTAGAGACATCACTGTAAAGGATAATGTTAAACAAATGACTGTTGTAACATAGAAAAAAAACTAGAGTCAAAGAACATGTGATGTGTATGTCACATTGATAACAAATATACCTGCAATGACACTGAAAATGCACCAAACTATCACCATGTCCATACTTCCCACAAACTCACACCAAGGCCTTGTGCTCCAGACACCATGCAGCAGTGTCAGCCATCTTGCCAGTACTTTTCCACTCACTGTGGGGGATGCATAGTTCCTGTGGGGCTGTTTGGGCGGTGTGGGAGGAGGAGTGTTTGCTGCAAATACAAGTCCCATGGGGCCTGTGCCTAGACCCACCTTCCCAGCCATACCAAACAGCCTACCTGTGACTCAGCTTTCCTGTGAATGAGTGGTAAAGTACTGGCAAGATGGCTGACACAATCCTCCTCCCACACTGCCCAAATAGCTCGTCTGGGACTATGGCTACCTGACACTGAATGGAAGTCTACTCTCAAGATGTCTGACACTGGTGCATGTTGTTTGAATGGACTACAACTACCATCAAGGCCTTAAGCTCCACCATTCCCCAGTGTTAGCCATCTTGCCAGTACATTTCACTGTCAGGGACTGCATAGTTCCAGGTCTGCTGTTTGGTCTGGCAGGGAAGGTGTGTGGAGGACAGGGCATGATGGGAGTTGATGTCAGGGCAAACAATCCTCCTCACACCCAGACCAACAAGCCCACATAGAACTGAGCTTCACTGACAATCAATGAGAATGTACTGGCAAGATGAGTGGCACAGCAGACTGCTGTTTGGAGATAAAGGCACTGTTGGTGAGTTGTGGAAAAATCAGACACCAGTCACCAGTGTCAGATTTATTTGCAGTACATTGCCACTCACTGTCAGGAAAGTAGAGTCACAGGTAAGACATTTAGGATGGGTAGGAAGGTGTGTGGAGGACAGAGCCTGATGGGAGATGGGGTTAGGGCAAACACTTCTCATCCCAAACAGTACAACCAGCCCACCAGGGAACATGCTTACCTGATAGTTAGTGGAAATGTACTGACAAAATGGATGACACTGGGGACTGGTGTCTGGACAACAACGCCCTGCAGGGAGTTGTGGACAAATAGGCACCAGTCGTCAGTGACAGACATCTAGAAAGTACATTCACACTCACTGTCAAGGAAGCTGAGTTACAGGTAAGCTTTTGATGATGGGTAGGAAAGTGTGTGAGACAAGGTCTGATGTGACTTGAAGCCATTGCAAATACTCATACTCACATCCAGACCTGCCAACTCCTTTGGGCCTATGCTTAAGTCACAGTGAGGGGAAGTGTACTGGCAAGGTGGCTGACACTGCTGCATGGTGTTGCATTCAAGTCAAACTACAGGCACCAGTGTCAGCCATTTTGTAAGTACATATCCACTCACTCTCAGGAAAGCATAGCTTCAGGGTTATTGTTTTTGCACAGTGGAAATATAGTTTTTTTTTAAAAAGGGCAGCATCATGGATGAAGGTGGCAAATCTACCCACATCAAATCATCATTAGGTTAAGTCGACTATGAAATGTGTATGATTTGAGGGGCAGTGGACATTCACAGCATTCATTGTGTCATATTTGTACCCACAGGGCTAAGTGGTGACACCACTGGATCCATCCAGGACAGCCAGGCCCAGATTCTGGTCGAAGAGGAGCTCTCTGGCGTTGGTGTCTCACATCCATCTTCGGACGACGAGGACCGACCTGGCCCATCTGGTTTGGGTCACCCCACAGCACCAGCGGCAGCAAGATCTGGCTCCTCTGCGACCACTCCCGCCTCAGCAGACAACACACAGCTGATCCCTACCCACACGGACAGAGCAGGCCGGGACAACACCAACAGCACAGCAACACAGGGCACTCTGGAGTTGCCGGACAACACCACTGTCAACATTGAAGGAGGCTCCGTGTTTGCTGTGCCAGCAGCAACTGGTCCTGCTCATGTGGGTAGGAGTGGTGGGAGGGGCCATGGGGACAGGTACCATCATGCAGCTGGCGCTGCTGATGAGGAGACCCAAAACCTCTACAGAATCCTCAATGCTTATGAGGATTCACAGGGAGAAATGGGCCAAGTCGTTGGGATCCTCAGGACCATGCAACAGCAGCAGGCAGCCCACTATGAGAACTTTGACAGGTACATGGACAAAATTGATGACCTGACTGCGGTGCACAGGGACATTCTTACCTGCCTCCGCCAGATTGCCACCAACATGCCCACACCTCCCTGTGTGCCCACAACATCTGGTGTATCAACATCTGCATCAGCCACAGTGAGTGTTGTGGACTCTGGCGGGTTGCACCCTGCACTGCCACTGCCTGCACCTGAGACCCCCCCCCCCCAAATGTGGAGTCGGTCATCCGAAGAAGAAATAGGTGAGAGACAGATGGCTACGCATCACCCCCAGCAAGTGACTACCTGCTCCTGATATCCTACATTGTGTGGCAAGCGTTCACTTTGTTGACTATCATTGAACTATCCCACATTGGCTGGAGGGTCTAAGTTGGACTATGGACTCGAATAACTGTGGATCTACTTTGGAATATTTCATCTACAAA
Organism: Calotriton arnoldi; assembly: GCA_963921515.1. Taxonomy (NCBI): domain Eukaryota; kingdom Metazoa; phylum Chordata; class Amphibia; order Caudata; family Salamandridae; genus Calotriton; species Calotriton arnoldi. The sequence continues at coordinate 199,124 of CAWUFW010011691.1, forward strand.
CACTACCAACTCCTAGCTGCACTTTGTTTTTTTTTTGTTGTTGAGCACTCCACCATGGTGTGTACTGATTTCCTCACATCATGCACTAAAATAAATCACTTTGCACAAAAAACTTGATCATGTTGTGACTTTGAATTCAAAATGTACAAATTGCAATGTAGCACAAAATCACACAGAAGAAAGTGCCAACAACATTGGTTACACATCACTTTAAAAATGTGAACTACTGGCTTGTGAGTAAATGTACCTTGTCACAGCATGATAGATAGACACAACAAGGTTATCACACAACCCGTATGACATGGAACAGATGCAATGCAAGTCCTTAGCCAAAAATACTAGCACCATATGCAAGCACAATCAACAATAATTGTCAGGAAAGTATTACATCATGGAGCATGTGTTGTATCAGAATGATCTTTGGATGTATGAAAACAGACACGGCACACCACAATGTTGAGCACAGGTTTATTCTTGGGATACAACCTGGTGCATCAACCCAATGTCAATTCACATCACACAGTAACAAAATGCTCACAAGTAAAGATAAATGACCATCATTTCAAAACAAAGTGTGTGCCAGGGATTTCCACAGTAGTTCAATGTTGGAGTATGTCACAGCATCAGGGGTCTTGTGAGGTCACAATTCTGCAGTTAACATGGCAAAGTACCCTGGCAAAGAGGATCATAGAACAGAGTCAGGCCACAGGACTATGACAGTTCATTTAGCAAACAATGTCAGCTGAAGCACAAGATTAACAGTGTGGACATAAGCTAAGATTCAGGGTAACACTGTACATGTTAACTTACCACTTTAAAAAACTTATCATACAACAAACTTAATGACAATTTAAATACACTCACAAACATGCATACACATTGTCCACCAGCAACATAACAGCAAACAGTTGGGGTTAGTTACCTCCTCTTATTGCATACTTACACTCATGTGAAGAAGTTGTTGATAAGCTGTTGTCTCAAATCCATGCCATCATCATCATCCCCACTGTCATCATGTCCCAGTCCAGGATCCTCCCTTGCTGGCGGCTGCTGGTCTCCGTCGTCCTGTATGAGTGGTATTTCCCTCCGTATAGACAGGTTGTGGAGCATGCAGCAAGCAGCGATGATCTTGCACACCTTCAATGGGGCATATTGGAGTGCTCCTCCCGTCCGATCCAGACAGCAGAATCTTGTCTTCGGGAGGCCAAACGTACGCTCAATGACTCGCCGACTCCTACCATGTGCCTCATTAAACCGCACTTCTGCTGGTGTGACTCAGTTACAGAGTGGTGTCCGTAACCAAGGCTGGTTGGGGTATCCAGAGTCTCCTATACTGAACACAGAAAAAAGATTAATTTGTCTGACAACAGACCACTATCTGTTATACAATCAACACACACCACAACACACACATGCCACATCACCTGGCACGGTCAGGTTGTAGCTGAGACATCAAACAGGGGATGGCGCTGTTCCTCATGATAAATGCATCATGTGTCGATCCTGGAAAACGGGTACAGACGTGGGAGATGGAGTTATCAGCCAAACATACCACCTTGATATTGATGGAGTGGTATGTTTGCGGTTGCGATACACAACCTCATTTGCTTGTTTTGGGATCAATGCAACGTGGGTGCCATCAATTGAGCCAATGATTTGGGGTATCTGTCCCAATGCATAAAATTGTGCCTTGATGTCTGTCAACTCTCCAGGTTTTGGGAACTTTATGTACTGTTCCAGGTAATGGAGCAATGCCTCCAAAACATCATGAAGGACATGGCTGAACATGGTTTGTGACATACCACCAGAAGTGGCCACTGTGGATTGTAAAGTACCAGTAGCAAAGAAATGTAAAGCTGCCATGACCTTCACTTTGGGCGTCAGTGCAGTTGGATACGTGCGACCAGGCTGCAGATGAGGTGACAACTGCGCAGACAACTGTTCAATTATTGGCCTAGTGAATCGGTACTTCCTGATGGTGTCACATTCTTCCATGGTCTGTAGGTCTGGAAAGGACCTGTACACTGGAGGTCGTCTGCGGTACCTATGTATAGAGTGTAAACACAGTTGGTGTCAGGTCACAATGTACCAAGCAACATGCATTGAGACAAACAGAACATGAAATATGCACACAACTGAAGCTACTGACCATTAGAAATACAAAATAAAATTTGCATGGAGGACCTTAGATACATATCACAGCATCAGTACCCTCCCAGAATTGTTATCAAGGTATGGTGACACAGCAATTAGAGTGGTGTCGTGTACAAATCACTAGTGTCTGACATCATCAGCAAGCATCACATACACAACAGTTCTAAAGAAAAATCCTTAAACATTTCTGATTCTGTGAACAAATACATGTTTAATAGGTAGACAGAATAGGATCAATGGATGCAAGAGATGTGTGACTCAAACATGCCCTCCACTGTTACAGTGTGGACACTGTCATGTTGTCATGTCTACATTACACATACAATCACATACACAAACTATGTCCAATGTTGATGAAGCAAATGTATGTAACAACACAATCCACTGAAGTCTTGCACACACAGATAGACTAGTAGTTCACATTACACAAACAAGCTGAAGAGGCAGATTAATGTCACTGTCTACTCATCCTAAGGGAAAGGCTTTGGCCATTACTCACACAACAGACGTCTACAGTCAGAAATCACTACAATTGCACAATAGGACATACAGTCCCCAAATGCAGTGACAATGCAATAATGCACTTGTACATCCACAACATTTTTATTGACACTGTGACCAATCCTATGCGGATTACTGATTTTCCCCAGCTACATGCTGGAATTTGCATGTAAAACAGTGTGTCATGTGCCCCTCAAGGTTAGCTCCTCATGGGAGTGCATCTCATTCCTTAAAAACTCCATTTAATATGATTATTTAAGTAATCCGCACATGTAATGCACAAAAGTACAACAATCACAGAAGTGTATGCTCTGCCGACTGAGTACTGCAAGGATGCAGTATCTGCATCTGAACCGAATCGGTCACAGCCATTAGCTGTTGGTTGTTATGGTGAGCGACGCTGGTGAGTATTCAAAGGATGCAGGTGGCAGGACCTCAGTGGCTGGGCCAAGAAGATCGCTGAGGTCCAGCTGGGCCTGTCACAACCTGGCAAGAGAGGCGGGCGCCGAACCCTGACCCCCCACATGCTCCGCATCCTAGCGGTGGTCTTCCCTGACCTGGATGGGCGGTTGAAGGCCAAACAGCAGCAAGGAGGGAGTGAGTATGTGCCTTTTTGCACTTCTATCTTTAAGCATGCATGTTGTAATATCTTAGCCTAATGGCACTTTTACAGGTCGTAAGTCTGCCAATCCCACATTAATCTTCAAAAGATGCATATACAGAAGTATCATTAGATGGCTGCTTATGCCCCTTTCCTCAGGGACATGTGAGTAAGTCATGTTCAAGGCAGTGACAGTATTGCCATGCACATGTGTTCAGAAAATATTCTGAACACATGTGCATGTGGATGAGCTCCAGCAGTAATGCCATAGCTTGACATGTGTCTGCCCATTGACTGATGGGTGAGCCTGTTCTCAGTGTGGTTTTAACAAATCATTGAAGTATGATGTAATTGGAGCACTCACTAATGGTAAGCCCATGCTATACATTCTGGCAGAATGTGTTGTCTATGTTCAGGCCTAGGTGAGTTTGTCTTGGTCCGTGTGTGTTTGGTCCCAGCCATGCTGCTATTTGTAATCACATGTATCCCATGGGTCAATCACAGCTATGCTAACTCAGGTCACATGTCAACTGACCTTACACATGATATTGTTGAATATTCCATTTTCTCTATGTGCATGACTCTATAAGGGTGAGAACACAAGCCATTCAGTGTCAAACACAGGTGGTCACTGGTCCAAGCATGACTGCAATAGTGAGGTATGATGTGAGGTACACAGTCACAACAGTTGACATGTGTGTAAATGCTCTTGACTTTTCCTACTTGATGGCTTTGTAAACTATGTGTTTGAAGCATCACTGTCAGATCTTGAGATGCCAAATAAGTATGATAGTTGAGTTAGTTACCAAAGTGAGATTTTAAACAGGAGCAATATTAGCTGTAGAAAGTGTGCAATATGTCTAATCGAATTGAGGGACATTCAGATTTGGCCCATACAAAGGGGGACTTGTGCAGTCTAGACAGGATTGGTACATGGTGTGAACTGGACTCATGATGGAAATTGGTTCAGTAACACTAGTCTCTACAGTCAATGCACCCAGACGTGCTGTAGTGTAGCTCCTATTTCCCTAATAGGCTCTGCGCATTGGAATAATATCCCCTATAGGTTTGACATAGGACTAAGGTCAGTATGTCCCTATCGAGTATATTAAACTTAATTACTTGTGCCAGCTAGCTCAGAGGCCACTAGAAACTCCTTGACGACAAGAAGGGAGTAGTTTCTGGCAGCCGCAAAACATGACAACTTTGTTTCTCTTTAGAATCAGAACGAGTCCCAGAGTCATAGAAACAATAGATAACTATTTCACTCAGCTCAATCGTGCATGCTTAGTTTTCCTCAAAGTTACACAGAAAGAAATAGATGGGCGTTTCAATAAAAGATTTATTGAACAGTCTTGTTTCTCGTGTAAGTAAAATGTGCTGTTACGATCACAAGACAGTATGCGAGATAAATAATGTACAGCGTAAGCAGTAGAAATAAATAATACTGCGTTAGCATGATCTTTAGTAGATATTCATTTACATAAATAACACAGACTAAAAAATGCGAGTACTCATACGATGCGTTTCTAAGCTAGTTCTACCCCAATGTGCCTAACCTAACCTAGGTGTAGGGAGAGGTATGAAGTAGGTGAAGTATTCCTTACTATGGTATACTAAGAGTATGTTAAGTCTAGTATGCCTAGTATGCCAAGAGTCCCTCTAGGTTCTAGTCAGCTCCATACCTTAAGAATGAGAGAGGTAGGAATCTCTTGCCAGATTCGAACTCCAACACCCCGCAAGGGAAGTCAGATCACTGGAAGCTGGACTCTCTGCGTGCAGGGATGACAGCGTCTTCTCAGTGCGTCAGGCCGGGAAACGGGCTCCTTTGAAGTCGAGGTCTCCTCTAGTTTACAAGGGCTAGGGAAGGTATATTTATACCTGATAGGTACCTCATAATGTTAGCATTGACGTGAGTCGGACAGCGGAAGACGTCATGAATGAACCCCTAAGGTATAACGGTTCATGCATAATAGATGAGTCCTTGAAGAAATCAATAGTCCTGTGCTAGGGAAACTCCCGAAGCCTAAGGGTCTGTTCTTCAAGAACTCGTTGTGACGTTAGGGTGGACGGATGTCGGAGACCATGCCTGTATTTGGAGTGCACGGTTTAATGCCTAAATAAGGACTGGGATTTTATGCCTATATAAGGGCAGGGCGAATTGTGCCTATATAAGGACATGATACAGGAAAGCCCGTGTGTGGACACCCTAAGAGGAATACAACACCCACTCCACTTTCGTGTGTACGATAATACTAAAATGCTAAACATTTAAAATGCTAAACATTAAATGGAGTACCGCATATTTCTAAAAATTTTCTTAAAACCGTTTAAAAAGGCATTTAAAAACCCATTTAGAATGCAAAAGGTACTGTACATTTGAAGCATTGCTGTTCATTTCAGGCATATATTTAAAATAAAATGCAATTTGAATGAAATATGCAGAAATATTTACATGTGACAAAATGATCGATAAGTTTTTTCAAAATCAAAAGTCATTTCATGTCATGGAAATTAATGAACTTTTTTAGACTAACACGATGAAAAAAGTGTCTGAGGAAGTACCGCGAAGTCTGTACTATAAGGCTAGTTCTACTTGAAGCAGATTGAAGTGCCATTTTAGTTCGAAAAATGGGAAAAAGTTCAATTTTTGGAAGAGTTCCAAGTTTTTGAAGTATGAAGGCCAAATTGTTACTGCATCTCTGGAACACTGTGGGCTGAATCAGAGTCAGTTTACGGGTCTGGTGTAAACATGAGATCATCTATTTCTGTAGACAAAACATCGTCCACTGAGGTTGGTGTCAGTTGGAACACCTCGTGTAGTAGATTAATTGCACAGAGATGTGAAGCATCGCTTTCAGCATAGGTTGCCGCAGCAATGTTCGCGTCCGTTGTTACCTGTGTACCTGTAGGTCTTTCTCGTACCTCAGCAGCAGCCGGAAGCGTCTGTGAGATCTCAATGAATGCTGACATCAGGATAGGCAGCCTCTGGGGGCAACACAGAGCATGGGCCATTATCGGGACCAGCAGAGTATCGACATCCGTTGGCGTAGCTGATGGAAATGTTAGACAGGTGTCCAACACGCATTCTTCACCGCATAGCAGGCATCGTAGAACAGGTAAGATGCAATCTTGCCAGATTGGTCTAAATGACAGGAACCACGTGGTATTAAGTTCCCGTAGACGAGTCATGCCCAAAAGCTGTACTATTCGCTCACGGCACTTTCGTTCAAGGAGAGCTTTTTCCATTTTGCTCGGAGTGATGTCTGCGAATAGGCTGTCCATAGCGTAATAGCAGGAAGAGAAATAGAATTCCGGCAACAAGTGCTAGAATTAATGGTATGCCACCAAACACCGAATGTGCAAAGTTCGGGATGATTCCGAGTATTGCCTGGAAAGGTGCTAACAGACCGGTACAGATGCTCTTAAATACATGTACAATTCCACTTGTATCAGACATGTTGAAGATACGTGTTATCATTTCTACGAAATGTATAGGGCAGTTTGTACGTATTAAAGTCTGTATCTCAGCCGAAGTCCTTGCTACTTGTAGATCATAGGTTTCTTTGGCCCAGGTCAAAGGCACTGTTTGATGTAAAAGCATGGCTTTCATTCTGCTTAAAGTATCAAATCTTATAAAAGAGACGTTCAGCGAAGGCCATAGAGGCGACTCCCAGACTGTGTCTATTGGGGCAAACAATACTTGCATACAGCAAGTGACCCTGGAGTTGACCGTTACTAGATATGGGATGCCTGGCGACATGCCGCAGCAACTTTGATCATTCAACATAAGGTAACTCCCATTAGAAAGTTGTCCAAACGTTGGATTAATCACAGCAGCTGGTGTACCCTGCTGATGGCAAGACAAATTTGCCACAGAACCATTACAAGCCCCGTGTAAAGAAATGTCCTGACATATAAGTGAACCGCTCAGTGCACGTTTACAGTGTGTACCGCTCAAAAACACTTCACGATCCCCACTTCCACATCTATATGTATACGGTAAATCCCAAGATGTCTTAATGTATTCCTTACCCAACCTTTCATATTTGCCTGCTTGCATTTGTGTGAGGCAATACTGAAACTGAAAAGTAGTCACAGGTAATGTGATTTTGCCATGAATGAGCCATTCTGTAGCTGGTTTTTCCAGTTTTTCAATGTTCAGCACTGTATACCTTGCTCCTCTTTGTGCCAGTTCGATCTGTTTATCAGTTAGATTGTATTCTGCAAACAGAGCTGACGTGTTGATGAAACGCCAAGGCACATAGCCCGCACGCAAAGATTGCAGCGTCCAGCTTAATAACACAATAGAACGCAATTGAGATTGGCCTTGCTGTAACATTGCCAAATCTTGTTCTAGTATGTCGATAGCAGAGGATACAATGCCATCCAATGAATATATTCTGGAGGACAAAGTTGTTAACCCATTGTCGACCACAGAGAGGGTTTTCTCTAAATTAATACAATCAAGTTCACGTATTCGTTCTGCGGCCTCCATCTGTGACACCTTCCATGCTTCATTATAGGCAGCATAAATGCCGGCATATATGAAACGTTTTTGACGCGGTTTTCTTGGTCCAAGCAAGAATTCCCTAAGGTCTGCGTCTTCTGTAAGTAAGGATAAGTGTTGTTTCACATCCTGTAGAGTAGATTTCTGAAGCCAATCGAGGCATAATTTACCTACACTGTATGTTGTTACTACCCCCGGATGCTGTCTTTGGACGTATCTTGGGTCTGGCCTATGAATAGTAAAGCCCTGAGTTTTATTCAGGAATCTTTCCTGACAGTTGTTCGTGTCTGTGGGCCAGATCAACCATTTTCTCCAATCAGGATTAGATCTGTTGAGTTGTAGTATATTGTCAACTGTCACCACTGCCTGTGTATTATTATCAGTGGCAGGTGTTGGTACAGAAGGTGTGTTCATCTCCTTGATCTTGGCTAGTCCAAGACAAGATGTTTGTTGGACAGTTTCATTCAAAAACATTATTTGTTCAGGGATGATGCAGGCTCTAAATAAAGCTTCTATCCCTTGCACTTGCCAATCTTTAGTACCCCAGACAGTTTTTGTGTCTATTGTGTCTTTCAAAAGTCGAAACCCTGTCTAGACAGTTGGGCAATAAATATTGCAGAGTAAATCTGTTTCGTATTAGTTAACATAATTTTCAGTCCTGTCTTGTTTACATTTTTATAGTAAAACATTTCTGGATTAGATGTATTGTATCCTGAAAAATATGGAAACTTGTTAGCAAATGTTTTTGAACTACCTTGTGGTGGTGTAGGACAATGCTCCCATTGGTTAAACATAAACACATTTCTTGGATATGCAGATTTATGCAAATAATGATGACCATAGTGGTTATAGCAATACATTTGTTCATAGTCTGATGAACCCTCTAAATATTCATTTTTAGAAAATGCAGCAGATTTTTCTAGGTCAAACATTATGTCATTAACAGTCTCAAAGTCCCAATCATCTGAATAGGTACTGGACGTAATTAGATCACTTAGTGAGATTTTAAACAAATGTGGAATGTTCAATTGTTCCGTCGGGCCGAAGACATCAAAATCTGTTTTGTCCCACACTATACCATCCTGTATAGGAACAGCTGTGATGTTCACTGATGACAAGTCTCTTGCTTCACGATGGGAAGATTTATGAGGTTTTAAAAGTACGTTCACGTCTTTTCCTTCAGTATTCACATGGATGTATCTACCACTTATAAGCACGCTTACAGTTGTAACCAAAGCTAGCCAGAGCAGGAAAACAAAAAGTCCAGATATAATCCAGAGTTCAATCCATGGAGAAACCAAATAAGTCTTTTTCAGAAAGTGAAGAAAGTCTTGTACTTGCTGCTTGAATTTCAATGATGCTGGCGTCGTTTCAGGTTCACTCGGATCTTCTGAGAACGTATCAAAGTTAATGAAATAGCCAGAAGCAGTTCTGTCAATTGTTGGAATTGCATCAGGATTTGTAGAAATCGCTGGAACCAGTTGATCACTTGCTACATTGGTGTAGACAGGTGTATTTGGACGAACTGTTACTTGATTTTCAAGAGGGATGAGTTCCATAGCGTTGTTGCTTAGTCCTCCATCTGTTACAGCTGAATTCTCGATTGTTATCAGTCTTTCAGTCTGAACCTCTTGGATAGTAGCGAGAGGAGTGTGTCTGCTACTAGGTCGGAGTCCACGAGGCCTACTATTTAGTATTGGCCACATACTGTGGTTTGATGAGGTCGATGGACACAAATCTTTTCTCCTTTCTTCCAGCAAGGGGCGGCAGAAGTACTGTTCTTGTTCCTTGAACTGCTAGGACAGGTACTGGTTGTCTGTAAGAAGGTCCAAATTCCTTCTTGTCCGCAATCTTTTCTCTGACTAGATCCCCAACTTTTGGAATCCAGACAGGCCTTGCTGGGACCGCCGGTTTTTCCCCAGTGGTGGTTGGCTGTAGGAATACGTTGCTTTGTTTCGTTCTTAACTCATTCAGTTCCTGTAAAACAGCCAAACGATCTTTGATATCAAATGTTTTATTTTCCACCACTGTGCCTACGTGATCGAGATCTGGTACCCACATTCTTGTCCCAAATAGGACCTCATATGGAGTGACCCCCCTAGAGAACTTCTTGGCAGATTATTCAATGAGCGTTGGACCCCATTAAGATGTTTGACCCACCCATCACCCGAACCTAATACCCTAGCTGTTATAGACTGCTTTATGTCCCGGTTTTTCCTTTCCACAACCGAATTTCCCTCAGGATGGAATGGAGAGGAGTACCGCAATGCAACGCCCAGACTGGCCATGGCTTCTTTGTAAGCCCGAGAGCTAAACGCAGGGCCCTGGTCAGAATGTAGCGTGCCTATTGCGTATGTGCCGATAAAGACTCGCAAATCTTTTATAACAGTTCGAGCGTCAGCCGAGCGCTGAGGCCATATCCATAGGAACCTAGAGCATGAATCCACTGCAACCATGATATATTTATAGTTACCGTCCCTTTGCAAGGGACCGCAGTGGTCCAGGTAAACACAAGCTAATGGTTTGTCTGAAATTAACAGGGGTGTCTGCGCAGGACGTTTCACTGTGGAGACTTTCATCTGTTGGCATATATCACATTCTAAAACATAGTTATTTGTTTGTTTTCTAATGCCAGGCCACCAATATCTTTGCTTGAGTAAAGATACTGTTGCAGAAACACCTGCATGGGCAGAAGCTATCCCTTCGTGTGCTGCTAGGATTAGTCCTAATCTGCGTTCCTTGTTTGTAATTACCCTATCCCCCACTCCAGGGATTCGAGCAAAAGGAACGTTGTTCGCATCAATTACATAAGAGTACTTGAGTGGAAACTTTTTTGGTAACGCTGCACTGCTGCCTTTGCTTGAAGCATTGACAGCCAACATTATCTCACCGTCTATTTTTGTTTTTGAACGAGTGATCGCAGCTACGGAAGCCGTCTGAACAGCCCCCTTTGCGGCTTCGTCAGCCAATGAATTCCCTGCAACGTGAACGCCATCACGTTGATGACTCAGTGTGTGGATCACGTGAGCCTTTGGTAGTTCGTTTTTCAACTGAACTACTTGTTCCCAAAGCATTTTGTGCTTTATTGTGCCACCTTTCGCATCTTTGAAACCATTTTCAAGCCAGTTTTGTATATAGTCATTATACGACTGAACACAGTAAAAGGAATCGCACACTATCAGTGTGGGGAATTCTCGATCTGTACTTTCAAGTGCCAGTTTGAATGCTTGTAGTTCAGCTCGCTGAGCAGTACAATCCCCTAGAGATTGAGTTTTTGTGACCATAGGTCTGAAGATGCCATCTCGCATGCGACCTTTAACGATTGCACACGCTGCACTGTAAGCTTGCTTACTCCCTGTTGCGGGCTGTGCGGATCCGTCAGTGTAAATTATGAATTCGTACTGATCGAGAGGCAGAATTTTAGTAGGCAGAGGACATTCTTGTTCATATTGCAGGAATGCTTGTGTTTTTAAATCTGGATCAAAAACATATTCAACATCTGTTGCAGCAAGAGAATTAACCCATTGTATCCATCTTGGATGTAATGCTTTAGCATTTGGAATGCTTGCTTTTGTGACCGCTTCTAAAGCTGGTACTGGGGTTACGACAATAATGCGTTTCCCTTGGGCTAAGGCTCTTTCTTTTGCTACAGCGGTTTGAACTGCTGTTAGAATTTTTTCAGTTGAACTGAAGCGCATTTCCGCTTGTGTGTACAAATGAGATTTGTATGCAATTGGTATTTTCTCACCCTCATTGAAGGTTAAGTAGGTGAATCCGCATTGACCCGAAATTATTCGGATCACCAGGTTTCGTTGACTTACGCGTGTTTGTAAGTGATTTGTTGCTAACATGTTAGCCTGGAGTGAACGCAAGATTTCTGTGTGTTCTTGTGTCCAATTCTTGATTGAAAAATCAGGTTTGATTAATGCGTAGAGAGGTTTAACCCTTTCTGCGTAATTTAGAATGTATGTTCTTCCAAAATTTAGGAAACCCAGGATGGATTGTAAGTTTTTTAGCGTTTTTGGAGGTTGAAGCAGCGCACACTTTTCTAAAAAGTTAGCTGCCAAGCTCTTGCCTTCACTTGAAAGCTCATATCCTAGAAATAGGACATTGAGATGGGCAATTCGGGACTTTTTAAAGTTGAATTTGTAGCCCTCAGAGGCGAAGCCCAGTATAATGGTGCTCACCCTGTTCAAGTGTTTGTCCAGGTCATCGTCCGTCAGATAGATGTCATCGACATAGGACAATGCCTCATTGTCATAAATTTGTAGTAACTCCGTTACCCTCGCTGAGAATAAACCTGGGCTGTTCTTGAACCCTTGTGGGAGTCGACAAAAGTGACGCTGGGTCCCCATTATGGAGAATGCTGTTAAGTACCTGCTTTCAGGTGCTATGTTTTGACAAAAGAAACCATTTGAGATGTCTAATGTTTTGTAATTTTTACGCACAATGTTATTCATTAATGCTGTGCTATGTGTATTTTGCACTGCAAAAGTTTTAGAACAAGTGTTTAAGTGTCTGTAATCCAAAACTAGACGATATGTATTGTCTGGTTTGGAGACAGGAAACAAAGGATTGTTCATTGAGGAGGTGCATGTTTCAATCACCCCTTGGTATTCAAGTTGATCTAAGATCTCCCTGACCTGTTTTTTAGCTTCTTGCTTTATTGGGTACTGCCTTTGTGCAGTTGGTTCATGTTTCAGATGTATTTTATGGTGAGGTGAGTCCTCATCCCATCCTACATGATTCTTATATAATGCTGGGGCCTGGGCTACTGCCCATTTCCTGGCATATGTATATTTTAGATAAATTGGAATATGGTTGGAGAAGGCAGGCATAATAATGTCCTCGCCATGTGGGCACTCCCTGACAAATTGTGGTGGCCAGTCTTTTTCTGCTAGAAGTATGTCATAGCCCCTCGATAGTCTTTCCCAAAAAAGTGCTTTCACCTGTCTAGGTATGTCTCCCTCCATCCGGAGTGTTATTTCATATAACTTTTGTGGAGTACTAACCCTGGTGTCTACAGTTTCAACTGTAATGTACTCATTCAAGTCCACTATCTCCAGAAGTTCCTTCAGGTTCTGCGAACTATTGTGACTTCTGCTGCACTGTCCAGCATTGTCTGAGCCCATTCTCCGTTCTTGAGTTGTGTTCTCAGTATTCTCGGCATGTCTGATCTTCAGACCTGCTACTTTCTTTTGGAGAATTGAGGTTTTGTTCTGTTTTTTGGAGCGTGTTTATCTTCCTTGGATTTCACGCGTTCTTCTCTATGTTCTGATCGTCCTCTTCTTTCCGAAGTCTGTGATGAGATCTGAAAGGGACGAGAGGAACGTGTATCAGTATCTTGATACCTATCAGGTTTTCTTAAATTATCCCTATTCCTGAGGTTATACCTCCTTTCAGAGGGCTCCTTTTGAGGAGACCTACCCCGGGATTGAGAACGTTTCTCATTTGACTTTTGTTTATTAGTCTCCCACTTCTTTTTAGAAGATGTAGGAGTTTGTTTAATAGAGTCCTTCTCAGGACTTTCAGATAGTTTCGGCTTCACTGGTCTTCCACCCAAACTATCTCTGCCTAATTCTGCATAAGATTGTTCAATTATTCTGGGTAGTTCAGTTTGATGTTCTGTAACATTGAATTCCCTTAATTTTTGGTGGATCGCCACTGCTGCTGCCTCCCCTTTAATATTAGATAATATTATTGTTGAGACCTGGTCGAAATTCTTCAGTAATTTCATACCTAAAATCAGAGCAGGCTCTGCCCCGTATTCATTTTGAATTTGTTTCAGGACCTCTGGGATTACCGCAATTGACGGAATACCATGTGTTTTAGTATAGATGGCAGCAAAGACTGAGCCCCAAGTGGTACAGTCTTCCAGTTGTGGTGTGATCCCCATCGGTAAACTGATTGTTAGGATTCTGTGTTTCTCATACGGGCTAGTATTCGGAAATACTGCTTCGATTTGAGTAATTTTTTGAGCTATCCAGAATGGAATTTGCTCACGTTTTGTGGGCATTTTACCCATGACTGCGTAGAGAGTCTGTGGTGTAATTTTTAGTGTATTCCCCTGTTGGGGAGTTGGAGTTGGAAGTGTCAGTGGTTGCTGGACTGTGAAAGTCCGCATGACATATTGGACCAATTGTCTGTAGATTTTTATTAACTCTGTGAGTTGAGTAAGTAATTCCTCGTCTGACATTTCTGCAATGTCAGGATGAGGTGTGTAGCCGGCTAGAATCGGCCATGTTGCTCCTGGTCTACCTAGTGGCCCGAGCCTGATAATGTTTTTGTGATGTTTTAGGGCGCCTTTGAACCAGAGCTGATGCTCTTGGTATGTTAATGGAATTTCTATATCCTCGAAAGGAATGTATTCCTCTGGTGGATCATCTTCTTTGTAGAAGTGAAACATGTGTGTTACTGGATTGGATTCAGGAAATATTACCCATGAATAGAATACCTCTGTCTGAAAGGATTCGTGTGCCTCTATCACGAAAACTGCTCTACCGCCTCTTGGTGGTAGGCCATGTTTTATAAGTTTTAGAGTGATGGCTCTTCTTAAGTTTGGAGCGATGTCTATAACACCCTCCTCGGTTTCATTTAAACCTGTAATGTTAAAAACTGCTGCTTGGGCTGGATCAGCCGCAGCTTCATCGTTTCCGGTTTCAGTCATTTTGTTTTTTGAAAAATGTAGATCAAGTTTCAAGGAAACAAAGATAAGGTGCACAATATTTTGGAACACTGTATCCTTCAACGTTGAGCAAACCAAACAGCTAGTATATAGGGTGCTTCCCTATGTAGCCGTGGTGGATACTTAACCCTGCCCACTCCAGACGTCTTTTGGAGTATATGGGTAGGGGTCTCTGAGAGAAAAAGCACGGCTGAGTTACTCAGTATCTAGCGTTAAATTACCGCCTTACCAAACGTTGGGCGCCATGTAGTGTAGCTCCTATTTCCCTAATAGGCTCTGCGCATTGGAATAATATCCCCTATAGGTTTGACATAGGACTAAGGTCAGTATGTCCCTATCGAGTATATTAAACTTAATTACTTGTGCCAGCTAGCTCAGAGGCCACTAGAAACTCCTTGACGACAAGAAGGGAGTAGTTTCTGGCAGCCGCAAAACATGACAACTTTGTTTCTCTTTAGAATCAGAACGAGTCCCAGAGTCGTAGAAACAATAGATAACTATTTCACTCAGCTCAATCGTGCATGCTTAGTTTTCCTCAAAGTTACACAGAAAGAAATAGACGGGCGTTTCAATAAAAGATTTATTGAACAGTCTTGTTTCTCGTGTAAGTAAAATGTGCTGTTACGATCACAAGACAGTATGCAAGATAAATAATGTACAGCGTAAGCAGTAGAAATAAATAATACTGCGCTAGCAGGATCTTTAGTAGATATTCATTTACATAAATAACACAGACTAAAAATGCGAGTACTCATACGATGCGTTTCTAAGCTAGTCCTACCCCAATGTGCCTAACCTACCAGGTGTAGGGAGAGGTATGAAGTAGGTGAAGTATTCCTTACTATGGTATACTAAGAGTATGTTAAGTCTAGTATGCCAAGAGTCCCTCTAGGTTCTAGTCAGCTCCATACCTTAAGAATGAGAGAGGTAGGAATCTCTTGCCAGATTCGAACTCCAACACCCCGCAAGGGAAGTCAGATCACTGGAAGCTGGACTCTCTGCGTGCAGGGATGACAGCGTCTTCTCAATGCGTCAGGCCGGGAAACGGGCTCCTCTGAAGTCGAGGTCTCCTCTAGTTTACAAGGGCTAGGGAAGGTATATTTATACCTGAGAGGTACCTCATAATGTTAGCATTGACGTGAGTCGGACAGCGGAAGACGTCATGAATGAACCCCTAAGGTATAACAGTTCATGCATAATAGATGAGTCCTTGAAGAAATCAATAGTCCTGTGCTAGGGAAACTCCCGAAGCCTAAGGGTCTGTTCTTCAAGAACTCGCTGTGACGTTAGGGTGGACGGATGTCGGAGACCATGCCTGTATTTGGAGTGCACGGTTTAATGCCTAAATAAGGACTGGGATTTTATGCCTATATAAGGGCAGGGCGAATTGTGCCTATATAAGGACATGATACAGGAAAGCCCGTGTGTGGACACCGTAAGAGGAATACAACAGTGCCAGTGCAATGGTGTTCCACCTGAAGCATTGTGAAGCTGCAGTCATCAGGCTTTGTAGTTTGTAGACCATTTTTTACCATCTGTGAAACTTGATCTGTTTTCAATGTGCAAAACATTCTGATTCTAGTACATGACATTGTGCATAGATGACACAGGACAGTGTGCCACGTGCCTGTCACCCTAGCTATGCATACTACCTAGGTGTCTCTGCAGGGTCAGATGTGTGAACTGACAGTAGAGTAGCTAAGTTACCAGACAAATGGGATCAAACACTGTTATCTGTGTGACATGACTCATGCAATGACTATGCAATGTGAATATTTGACAAGAAAGACATTTTAGCTGTGACATATGAGCCAATAGTTCCCCATTTGATGACTAAGGATAGCAGAATGGATACCATGTCTCAATTAAAGTCTGTGAATAATATTCCCATTGTGATGGCTAAACTCCCTTGCACTAGAGGAGACAGGTATGTCAGGACACAAGACCGTCATGAGCACAAGACGAAACATCCCCTGCTACATAGTGCATTAGTCGACCTTGTGGTTATGTAATTTGATGTTGATACACCCAATGTTGCAGATCACATCATGTGTTATTGAGCAATGGTTAACTGGCCATGTATGTTAATGTAGCAAGAGCTAATAGACCAACTCAATCTTATGTATTGTTTTTGGATCTGTGAAGATTTGAGATGCCACCTATGTGTCAAGTACATATGGATGACTAATGTAATTCATTTTCATTCTTGGTCACAGCATCTTCAGCGGCCACTGGAGGAGACAGTGCCACGGATGTGGTGGGAGCAGTACGCCAGAATGGGTCCAGTGATGAGGTGTCGTCGGAGGGACTCAGTGACGGAGAGGTTGAGGGGAGCATCACTGGAGGCAGCTCTGCAACACCATCAGCAGGCTCAGAAGCAGATCACAACTCCAGTGAAGACTCCCATGTGGTGGTGGGGGAGACAGTGACTTCATCAACAACCTCAGAGTCCACTACCACCCCCACTACCATCTCCACCCTCCCAGCTGCTCCCAGTACCAGTGTCTGTGGCCGCTCCTGTGGCATGGGAACCCTCTCCTTTGGGCCAGGCCCCTCACCACCTGCACCTGTCTCCCCTGCTGCCCTCAGTGTGGAAGTGTGGAAGTGTGGAAGCCAACGACATCCTGAGGCAGATCTCTGTAGGGCAGACATCTGTGCTGAATGTGCTGAATGTCCTCCATGCCCACATCACTCTTTTGACAGAAATGTCGTCATTCCTGGAGGGCATTCACTCTAACATGTCTGCCCTACAGAGATCCAAATAGGCTCGCTCTGGCCTCCACACTGACGGTAGCAGTGTCCCTGCTCCAGCAGAATCTCCCCCCTCCTACCTCTTCCCTATCCACTGTCCCAACTACCCTCCCTGACCGAAGCACATGCAAAGACACACATGCACACACCTCAACATCCACACGCAGCACACAGACACAAGTTGCATACCACACACACGCACACTCAGGAGACAGACAGCACACTCTCCACCAGGGACATGACTGAATGACCCGTATTTGTATAGCGCACAGCTACTCTTTCGAGAGTGTCCTGGAGCTGACAATTAACAAGTGCACTTCCTACGAGGCTCAGATTTTAAATAGCCAAGTTTTCAGCTGTTTTTTAAAGTGTGAGAGCACTGTCAGAGATCTCAGAGCTGCCAGTAGTTTATTCCAAATGTGGGCTCCCAAAAAGCCAAAGGATCTGCCTCCTCTACGTGCCAGGCGAGCTTTGGGGATGCAGGCCAGGTCAGCCCAGACATGACAGCAGACGACACACCACATGCATCCACAGACACTCCGCATACCTCACAACCCTCTGCCTCCAAAACCCCTACCCTTTCCTCTCCTGTTCCCCCCTCAGCCCAGGCACCCAACCTTGTTCCCAGTGAATTCTTCCCTCCCCAAACCTACACTCCTCCCCTGCCCCCCCCCCCCTTCTAAGAAGATAAATACCTCCCCCGGACTCTGCATCAGCATCTGGCCCCCCTGAGAAGAAAAAACATACACAAACAACCCCCACCAGAAGATCCACCCGGTCTCAGAAGGAAAAAACAGCTCCAGCAACCCATAGTTCCCCAGACCTGCCCAGTACCTTTGTCACCAAAAGAAACACCAGTAAAAAGACCTGTCCCATCCCCATTCCTGAGACACCCCTCAAAAATTTAAAAATCCCCAAATTAGTTAAGGCCACCCCATCCCCACCTGCCTCTACCACTACAGCTGCACCCCCCCCCCCTTCAATTAGAGCCAACCACTGCAGTGGAGTCACTCCCTCCTCCATCAGAATCTACCACTGCAGTGGACCCTAACACCCCTCCTGATCCCATCCCTCCCAAAACCCAACCCAGTCCCCACTAGTTTGTCCCCTTTGGTGCCTGGCATTCCCCCTAGATGCCCCTCTCAGGGGATGTGTCCCTTTGTTGGAGAAGTGCAGGCAAGCAGTGAAGGCCAAAATTTGTGGCCCACAAAGCCATTGACTCTTACTGGACTGGCTATTGGCCTTTTTTGAAATCACCGTTCCACATAACGTTTGGCTGAATAAAGCATTTTCTATTTATTTTTTCATATTTCTGTGTCCTCAAAACAGTTTCTGGTTAACTGTTACACATGTGTAATATGTGGTGTAAGTATCCAATGATGTTGGTATGGTGTGTTTTGCATATGGTCCATGGGGTACAAGTACTTGGTCAGTATGTATCCTAGATTGTTATGGCTACTTTGGCTAGATGTCAATGTCAACATTGGTTTTGTCAATGAGTGTGACATGAGGTCACAAACCTTTTCATTTTAAAAACACACTTACACATAGGTCATGCTTTCATTTGTCAACATAGTGCAAGTGTCTCAAAGTGCCCCAGTTAAGGCGAAAGAATGCTGCATATGGTTGTGATGTGCAGAAAGACACCTGTCTCATCAATACACCTAGATACATATAGAGTTTGACTACATTGCAGTGACTTTGGACACACCCATGTACACAAAGTGATATTACAATACTTGTACGTGACTTGATGGTGGTGGACCCATGTCTGTGTCTTCTTCAGATCTGGTAGAAAAGTGGCAATGTCAACCTTGCCACAGGTGGCATGCCACTGTGGGCACAATCCCTTCATGGCTGTGAACACATCTGATGCATTACCTGAGCCCATGGTGAGTGTAAGGTGAGCAGTATTCTAAAAGTCTTTCGACCCTGTTGCCTCAATAGGACTCCACTTACTGCAGGGATTCTTGTTAGGCAATGTGTGTGTTGTCTCAATAGTCCATTGCTTACTCATTTATAAGTCAGTCATGCCATCCTCCTTTTGTTTGGGGACATTACACGTATGTTGTTTATGAATTGGCCAAGGTTGGATTTCATATTTACAACCACACACCAGTAGCAGTTGAGCATATGAATTGTGTGTAATTTTCTTTTGTGGATGACTGATAATGGTGTCGATTTCAGCTATGATTGATGCAGTTCCATGTCACACCAAGCTGAACTATAAGTGCTGTGATGTCTGTTGGATTGCCAAGGGCTATATGTGGTAAGGCAAGTGGCCAGTGAGTGCACAGAAAGGATGTGTGTCTGTCTACTGTGCAGATGCTCCAAGATCGGGTGTCTCCACCATGCTCTTAGTTGCCACACATGGGAGGATGTGTTTATGCATCCTAGCTGCAGATGTATTATCAATGGTTTATGTTGCATGTGCTGAGCTTGCTTAAACAAGGGTAAAGGTGATAGTGACTAGTATTTTAATTTTTGGTGGAGTGGAGATACATACGTCATGGTGGCAGGACAAATTTAGTGATTGTCAGAGAGTGCAAGGTATGAGTTGAGTGCATAGGCAGATCTTGTGTAGGAGACATGAGGTATCCACATTCACCCTATGTGAGTGTTTACAGATAGAATGATGTGATTCAGAGTATGCACCTGTTTAGATTCTGTGCAAAGTATGGTATGAAAAGGTAGCTGTGATACGTGTTAAACCACTTAGACAAGGTTTATTCTGGCAGGAGGTGAGCTGTTGTATGTGCCTGTACAGTGAGGGATGACTGTATCCAGGCATTTCCAATGAGTGAGGATAGTTGTTGATGTGCATTAGTCAATGGTGGTATGGAGCATGCAAGTCATCTGTGGAGCAACAGTGAGACAAGGTTCAACTTGTCATTTGTGACAAAGTGGATAAGTGTATGTAAAGGGTATACACCAGTTGTGTAATTTAGGGTGCTGAACAGTGACATATGAGGTGTGGTATAGTTGATACATGTTTTTTACCAATATGTGGAAGCATCAGCTTCTGAAATGTCATTCTGAAGAAATTGAATAGTGTATGGTGGGTGTTTGTTAATATGCAAATGGCTGAGGACATATTCATTGAGCAATGTCAGTGTCTTGTTGTGAGATGTGTTGAGTGAGCATGTCAGAATGGTCTATAATGCTGCACATTGTTAAATGAGTGCAGTCTGAGACATTATTTAAAACTTCTTTTTATTTAGTAGTTGATTCATGACACATAACAGTTACAACGGATCACATTTCCGAGAGCAGGCCCCTCGCAGGGGGCCAAATCTCCTTTCCAGTATCGGTTCTGGCTTGTTTTTAAACCCAAGTTGTTGCCTAGCTAATCCCGTACCCCGTTCCTCCCTTCCCAAGCATCAAATACATTTCCAGCCCCCTCCCCAGTTTGGTTGAGTGCCCCCCGATATTGCATCCAATGACCCCATATTTTTTTTTATTTGCATGGGCATCCCCTGGAGCGATATACTGTCTGTTCCGCCTGCTGGCACCAGTCCAGGGCTTCCTTCCAAAGTTTTATCTCTGGAGGCCTGCTTGCTCCCCACAGTCTAGCTAGATTGCGCTTTGCCACCGCTGCCGCCAGGTGTTAACATGGCTAGGCCATTTTTCATCTACTGACATTCCCAACAATAGCCACTTAGCTTCTAACGTTACTGGCACGCTTGTCACCGCTCTCATTATTGCAATTATTCTGGACCAATAACTTTGTATTGCAGGGCAGGACCAAAGTGTGTGTTAAAATGTGCCCAGCTCACCGCATCCCCTGGGGCAGTTGGCAGAGTCTATCCAACCTATTTTGAATACTCTTGTCCTAGACAGCTAGGATCTATGCAGTATCCTTAGCTGTACTAGTCGGAACCTAGCCCTCATCGCTATCTCGCTTGGGCTCTGAAGCTCTTCGCTCCACTCTTCATCGTCTAGTGACCCTAAGTCTACCGACCAGGCCTCTCGAAGCGGGACAAGACTGTCAGGCATATTGTTCATAATCTTTTTGTATGTCAGGGAGACTGCCTTAGAAGGCATCGGATCTAACAATAGTGTATCTTCTAGGGGAGAGTAGTCTGGGATCGTTTCCCCCTCCGGAAGATTACTTTTTAGGGCGTGTTGCAACTGTCGATACTGGAATGTTTCCGTCTGTGCCAGGTCGAATTCAGTCTATAGCGTCTTGAAAGTAACAAGGGTGCCCGACCTCCATACATCCCCCAATTTCTCAATCCCTATCATGTGCCACTTCGTGTATGCTCTCAATTTCTTGACTTTGCCTAGATCATCGCTGTCCCATAGTGGGATTTCAGCCGTAATTTTCCCTTCCCATCCCAAGCATTTATAGGCTGCTTTACAAGCTCGTAACACCACCAACGTGTGTGGTGGAAGCCGGTTCTGTCCTTTCCTGCCAAAGAGGAGCGCCGGGTAATCTCTGCTCCCCATGGCCAGGCGGTCCAATCAGTATGCAGGTTCCAGTCGCTCCCCAAACATCCATTCGTTCACTACCACTAGCTGGGCGGCCCAGTATTAGGCTCGGAGGTCTGGGACAGCCAGGCCCCCATCATAGACTCCCCGCTGTAGTTTTGCCAATGAGATTCGAGCCGCCCAACCATCCCATAGTAGGGACCTCAAGATACCATTAATTCTTCGCATATAGGATTCAGGGATTTTGAATGGTGTATTTTGGAAAATATATAGTATTCGCGGGAGGGTCATCATTTTGAAAAGGACCGCTCTTCCCATCAGCGAGAGGGGGAGTGTACGCCAATGGCCTGCGTCTGTCTGGAAGCGATCTATCTGGGGGACAATATTACGTGCTAAGAATAGGTCTTCATCTCTAGTTATTTCAATTCCCAGGTATTTGAACCCATCCGCAGCTACGGAGGCTGGGCACCGATTTGGTAGGGACAGGGGGGCCCAGAGCGAGCAGGAAGATCAGGGACTTATCCCAATTGATGTGGTACCCGGCATAGCTCCCAAAGAGATTGAAAATATGTAAAATTCTCGGTATAGAGGTGCAGGGTTTGCTTACATAAAGCAGTATTTCATCTGCGTACAGCAATATTTTTTCCTCCCAGCTATCATCTACTGCAATCCCTCGGATAGGCGGATCACCACGAACCCAAGTTGCCAGCGGCTTCAGCGCCAAAGCAAAGATCATGGGGGATAGATGACATCCGTATTGCGTGCCCCTCCACAGCTCTATCACACGGGAGACACAGCCGTTCACCCTCACCCTGGCTCTTGGTCCCTCATAGAGTAGAAAACATTAGGGCTGAAGCCCAATCGAGGTAGTAAAACAAATAAATAATTCCATTCCACGCTATCGAAGGCCATTCGGGCATCAAGGGACGGGACTGCCACATCCTCCACCCCGTACTCCCTCGTCAGGTGTAGTAGTACCCCATACAACCTTCTAAGGTTGTATGGTGTACTGCGCTTTGGCACGAAGCCGGACTGGTCAGGGTGAATCAATGAAGGCAGCACTCCTGCTAACTTATTTGCCAGGACTTTGTCTAGGATTTTAGGTTCTGCGTTAAGCAGGGAAATGGGTCGGTTCGATGTACACTCCACTTGCGGTTTTCCTTTCTTTGGGATTACTACTATGGTGGTGGTTCTTTGGTCTTCCGGTAGCTGTCCCTTCTCCTTAGCCTCTAAAAACATGTTTAGGAGTTGGGGTGCCAGTATCTGGGCAGTTTTCTTGAACAGTTCCAGGGGCAAACCATTTGGGCCCGAGTCCTTACCAGACTGGAGACCCCCTAGAGCCCCCGCTATTTCCTCTGCCGTTATATCACTATCTAGCATCACTGAGTCGTCTTTAGTTAAGGTGCTTAGATTCATTGTTGCTAGAAGCTCTGCACACTCTACACTAGACCTTTTAGACCTGGAGGTATATACCTCCTCATAAAAATCTGCAAATACTGCGGCTATTGCCTCGTCTCCCGTGTGCACCACCCCCTCATGATCTAGGATTTCCGTCACCCAGTTTCTCTCGTTGTCTCTTTTCTCAAGCCAGGCGATAAGCTTCGTGGCCTTATCTCCCACCTCATATATCCTCCGCTGTATTGACAATGCGTGGGCCCTTGCTACTCCCTCTGCTACCTCCCGTAGTTCCCGCTGTGCCAGTCGCAGTTGGTGTGTTAGGGACCCCCTTATTACCAACTCAGATTCCATGGTTACTATCTTTTGTTCAAGCTCCTGGCATTTTTGTCTATCCACTTTCTTTTTAATCCTTGCCAAGGCTTGATACTGCCCTCTTATAACCGTCTTGCATGCCTCCTAGAGAACACAGCTTGATTCCACCGATCTTTTCGTTTTGCTGAAAATAACTTTCAGTGCCCTCTCGTAGCTGTTCTACAAATTCCCTATCTATCAGATGCCAAACCTCCAGCCTGGGAGGCAGGACGCCCCCTGTTGTCTGCCCCTTGAGCCAGGTGACCACCGGCAAGTGATCTGAGATGCCTCTCGCTAAGTGTTGTGTATCTCGGAAGCTTCCCACTTCATGCCCCAGAGTGAACAGATAATCTATTTGTGATAAACTCCCATGTCTCGCCGACTGATGTGTGTATTGGCGTTCCCTCCCATTAGGGACTCTCCAAAGGTCTGCCCATCCCAGTGCCTCTGCGAAACCTCCCAGGGGAGTCCCGGCGTTTGTAGCTGCCCTCCCTCGCCACCTGTCTTCTGACAGGGAGATGACATCATTCATGTCGCCCCCAAAAATTTGCAAATGCGGCAACTCCAGCAGCTGCGCTCCTAGGGCTGACCTAGTTTCTCTCTGTAGCATTGGTGGGATGTATATGGAGCCCAGGTTCAAAGTTCTGCCATCCCATCTCCCCAACTGGATTACAATTCTGCCTAGTGGGTCCCTCCATGTCTTTTCCAGGACATATGTTACAGTGGTTCTGAGGAGGATTCCCACTCCTTGTGATCCTGATGTGTACCCCACGTGCGCTGTTAGTGTATATCCCCACCTATTCAATGCTTTATAGTTATACCCCTGCAGATGCGTTTCCTGCAGAAAGACCACGTTCGGTTTGTGGCGCTTGAGAAATTAGAGTACTAGTGTGCGCTTTATTTTGGATCCCAGACCATCCCGCCAGGTTTTAAAATGTGCTATGCTAATAGGGAGGGCAAAAAAAGAGGGGGCGGGGTGGCCATTATTTTTAAAGACTCGTGGGAGCTAGTTTCCTCCGCCCCACTCTACATGCAGGGCATAGAAGGCCTCAATTTTTGCCTCCAAATTAACCCCTCAACCTTCTTTTCGGGCATTCTTATTTATAGACCGCCTGATTGTGTAGCGAATGTTTGCCAGGATCTCTGCAATCATATTGCTCAAAAATCGCTAGTACATGCTAATTTTACGGCCCTTGGCGATTTTAATCTGCACGTGAATGACCCCAGCTGTGCACAGGCAGCTCAGCTGGTCTCTTCTTTGGCAGGGGCCAATCTTATGCAACTTGTATCCTCCCCTACGCACAAAGCAGGCCATACCCTAGATTTCGTTTTTTCTAACATCGCGTCTATAGGTATGGAGACTCCCTGCCCATTGGTTTGGTCGGATCACTGTTTGATTCCTTTTTTCGTTAATCTGGCCAAACCCGGTCAGTTTAAGGGCAAGCGCTTCATTATAAAAACGAAATTGGAAAAACTTGACCGCAGCATCCCTAAGTCCGATCTACAGGAAAATTATCCACTTCTATCTTCAGACCCCAATGCAGATGCCCTCGCTGTAAATCAATGGATCTCCGCGGCTGTGGAGTCCATTGCTCCGGCCAGAGTTGTGAAGTCTCTTAGACACTCCTCCTCTCCACCATGGTTCTCTGACTCACTTAGAGAAGTTAAAAGCAGGTGTAAACGCCTGGAACGCCAGTGGAGAGCGAGCTACTGCGAACTGGCAAAAGCAATTTATAAAAATGCATTGAAGGAACTACATAAGCTGCTAAAAGTAGCCAGGAGAAACCACATAGTCACTAGTATCCACAAGGCAGATCACTCTAGTAAAGAGGTTTTTAAGGTGGTTCAGACCTTTCTCAAGCCTAAAGCATTAGAGACCGAAGTGCAACCTTCCCCAGCTATGTGTGAAAAGATTGCAAGTTTCTTCGACAATAAAATGTCGAAGGTTTATGATTCCTTCTCAACACCAGTAGCAACGGAGAAATCAGATCGGCCGGTGGGAGTTGCGGCGGCACCCTCGCTCACAAATTTCGCGCCAATTTCGCAGCAAGATGCATTGGCAGAAATTCAAAAATGCAGATCAGGCGCCCCAGATGATCCATGTCCTCCTAAACTTTGGAAAGTGTTGTCTCATTCTCTTATTGGTGCGCTGTCTCATATCTGGAACACTTCCAAGGGAATCCGGCGTTTTCCCAGACAATTGGAAACATGCTACCCTTCTCCCTCTGAGGAAAAAACCTAATGGAGACCCTGGAGATCTCAATAATTTCAGGCCAATTTCATTGCTGCCCGCGCCGGGAAAAATGTTAGAGAAGTTGGTCCAGCGCCAACTGACTAACTTTATTGAGAGCCAGGGCTCTCTGCATGACACACAATCTGGATTCCGGGCGGGTTTCAGCACGGAGACTGCTCTCATCGAGGTGGCTGAGTCAGTGAGAGGGTCGCTCGATTCAGGGGCATCAGCGCTGCTGGTGCTCCTGGATCTGTCTGCGGCATTTGACACAGTCGATCATGCCATGTTGGTTCAGAGATTACGGGACATGGGCTTCGGGGGGGGAAGGTGTTGGCCTGGCTGAAATCATATCTGAGCGGTCGCACTCAGAGATTCGCCCTACAACCATTTGAATCAAAGCCTAAACAGCTTTGGTGTGGTGTTCCGCAGGGCTCAGCGCTGAGCCCTCTGCTTTTTAATCTGTACCTGGCTCCGCTTTTCTCTCTGATTGCCAACTGGGGGGTGAAGGCGATTTCTTACGCTGACGATACAAGAGCAGACGGTAGATGCCTTCAAGAACTTTAAGGGCTGTCTGAGAGATATAGCATTATGGATGAATAAAAACAAGCTAAAACTCACTGCGGGAAAAACAGAGGTGCTGTTTTTTGGAAAGGGCCCAGCGCCAGCACCAGATTTGTGGTGGCCGTCAGAAATGGGCCCACCCCATACCTCCGCCACTAATATTAAAAACTTAGGCGTGAAGTGGGAGGCTGATCTCTCCTTTTCGGCTCAAATTCAGCAGGTCTCTGCTATTTGTTTTAGCAAATTGAGAAACCTCCGGAAATTTTTACATTTCCTGCCAGAAGACTGCCGCAAATCCGTAGTCCATGCCACAGTGACATCTAGGCTGGACTACGCAAATGGTTTATATCTTGGCCTTCCTAAATATTTGATTAGACGCCTTCAGATGGTACAGAATGCGGCTGCGAGACTGATCAGACGCATACCTTTTCGGCATCATGTCTCTCCGCACTTACTCGAGCTTCACTGGCTCCCAGTAGCCAAAAGAATCGAATTTAAGGCAATGACTCTGGCCTACCGGGCTCTGAAGGGAAAGTGCCCCGGATACCTTAAACAAAGGCTATGCTGCTATAAGCAAAATCGTTCTCGGAGGTCAAACTCACAAAATCTGCTTTGTACCCCTCGCTTTGCGAAAACCCGTCTGGGTGGTAGAGCGTTCTCAGTGAGGACGGCCAAAATGTGGAACGCCCTGCCTGGGAACCTCCGCCAAGCTGATTCAGAGACCTGCTTCAGAAAAGCGCTGAAGACATGGCTCTTTAGGCCTGACTAGGCTTGGGATCAGTGCTTGGACCTCTATGCGCGTAATGCCTGCTGTTAGAGCGCCGGGACACCTCTGGTTGAGGTAGCTGTTTGAGCTTTATAAGTTCCAGTATTATTATTATTATTTACGTTCCAGGACATAATTTTAAGCTTGCGCTGCTCCTGCATCTTCTACTTTGTTATGTATTCCCCTTCGCGCTTGCTCATCTCGGATATTTGAGGGTTCCCCCGGGCATGACACTCCCCTTCGCTCGTTGTGTGTCCCGTTCTCAGACTCTGTGCCTTGTTCAACCACTGTCAAACTAATAAAACCATAACACCCTTAACTCCCCCCTCCCTGCCACCCTGCACTGTGGGACTTGAACTTCCCACGACCCCAATTTGCAGAGCGCCTGTCGCCCAAAACTGCAAGTCAACCATCTAAGGGGGATTGGCTGCCCCGGTGCAACTGCTCCGTGTGCCCACCCGGCCCACAAGTACTTCATGTCTCTTATTTAAGGCATCCCCACATCTCATATTTCGCCCCTCTCCCTTCTGCCCCCTCCCTCAAATCAGTGTTTGGTGCGCACTTTGGCAGTAAGTCCGGGACCGGTACTTCCTTCAGTTGTCTCTGTGCTCCCATCAGTCGCGGCGTGTCCACCGCCCATTCTGCATCTTTTACTCCTGCTCATGGTAACCCCCAGGTGGTTTCTGTATTGTCTCGGTAATCCTATCTGTATTGTGGCGCAGAACTTCTAGTATTAGTCAACTCCCCTTTAGTATCCCCCCAGTCTAGGACCCGGTCGGAGATCGTTCTATGTTCCGAATGTCATTATCACTTGCCTGAGAGTCTCCGTTGGTTGAGACGTTTGGGCAGGTCCTCCTTGGGCCTCTCGGCTGCTTGGGTCTCTTCACACGCCACCCCTCCAGCCAGTCCCTTGCTTCCTCTGGTGTGGTGAAGAACCAGGATTTCCCATCTGCTATAATTTTTAGCTTGGCTGGGAACAGCATCATATATTTGATGTCTCTCTCCCTAAGGGTCTTCTTTACTTCCTCAAAGCTCCTCCTTTGTTTCTGGACCTGGTAGGGGAAAAAAGCGATTATAGAGTCTCGTATTGAAGATCTCCCTGCAACCGGGCTGCCTGCAGTATGACATCCCGATCTCTGAAGTTCAGCATCCGGGCTATGATGGTGCGTGGTGGAGCCCCCGGTCTTGGGCGTGGGACCGGGGCCCTGTGAGCCCGTTCAACTGAGAAGAACTTCGACAGGCATTTGGGTTTCAGGTGTTTCATAATCAGGTCCTCTACAAAGAGGTCTACACTCTGGGCTTCTGCTCCCTCGGGGACTCCCACTATTCGTCGATTGTTTAGCCTGGATCTCCCTTCTTTATCCTCGATTCTTGCTTCCAGCGCTTCCTGTCGTTTAGCTAACTTACGCACCTGCTCTTCAAATGATTTCGACGAGGACTGGAGTTCACGGATATCTGCCTCTGCCGTATGCACTTTTTCGGACATCTTTTGGAAATCTGCTCGAAGGAGACATACCTCCGTAGTTACTGAGTCTATTTTAGGCTCCAAGGAGGACTTGAGGGTTTGAATCGCCGCCATTATTGCTCTCAGGGAGGGCTCCTCTGCGGGCGCTGGACCAGAAGACCCGGAGCCCTCTTCTTGATGGGACCTTGGGACTGCGTACTTGTCCATCTTGTTGGATTGTGGTGGCAGGTTTCCCTTGTGCTTCATCTTCTCCCCCAAGTTGTATTCTGTGTCCAGTGAGGTCCCGTGGAAAGGGAGGGGGAGGGGGTATGATACTTTCAGTCTCTGTCCAGCTCCCAGACACTGTTATGGCCCAGCCCCTTCTCCAGAGGCAGACCTCCGTTAGGAACTCTAGGCTGTTACCCAACGTCTCTGCCTGGGGCCCACTCGCTATGCCGGGGGGGCCTTTGTCTCGTAATTTCGCCTCCAAGCGGGTGCTAGCAGACACTAGCCGCTCAGGGCCCGCCCCGCGAGCTCCTTGGGACAGCCAAATGGACTCCTGGTTTCTGCCTGCCTCCAGTTGCTAACCTTCCCACACCCGGGCGGAGCTCACTTCCAGACAGTCTCACCATCAAGTGCCGGTCCGGGGTTTGCCTTGATCCCTGGGCCTACCGGATCGATGGTGCTTTCCCCTCTATACTTTTGGTTCTTCCTCCTCCTGTGCCCCCCAAGCAGGCGAGGATTAATTGAGCCCGGACTCCATCTACCGGCTTCCGGGCCCCAAATGCCCTCGACCCGATGTTGTGGCCCTCTGTGTGGTCTGAGCGGGGAAGGCCTCTCCGTCTTCTTTAATCTCGTCTCTCGGAGCTAGGCCAAGTCAGGGCCCCTCCCTACATGCCACTTGGGATTGTTCGTTAGGGCCGCTCGGAGGAGACTAGGGGACTCTGCTCCCCATACTTCTCAGCAGTGTCTCCCTCCGAGTCCAGCCCCTCGTTACTGCCCCGGACAACGAGTCCTACCGTGTCCGCTGTGCCGTCCGGGGCCGGTCTATTGTAGTTCCCCCAATATGGCCGCCATTCTAGGTGCTCCAACGTGGCCCAGCTCTCTTGCGTATGTCGCGATGGTCGTTAGGGGACACTATTTCAGTCTTTTAGCCATCGTCGCCGACGGGTCCCCGGTTTCACCGGTCTCGGTCACGCCTACAGCAGGCGTTCCCAGCCCTGCACCTTCGTCCCTGCAGGTCGGGTTTTGCCGGACGTGCCTCTGCCGGGCTGCGACACACTTCCTTCCGATCGTGTCCTCGCTCAGTCCGGGGTCAACCCAGTCTCCGCGGGGCCCGATAGCTGGCTCTGATTGATCCCTCTAGATACGGCTTCCAGGGCTTGCACTTATGAAGTTGTGTGAATCGGCTAGGACTGCGGATTTTGGATTATGGGCCGGTTGCCCAGCGGAGCTCTCTCATTAGGCGGCCATTTCGTTCAGCGCCAAGCCACGCCCCCAGTCTGAGACATTATTGAGGAGGCAACTGGTTGTGAGAGTGGTCCATTTGACATGTAACGCTTGACATTTGCTGATGAGGTGATAAGTACAGTACATTGTGTACATGTCATGTATGTGAGAGGTGTTGTGTACATAGTGATGAAGAGTGTTGCTGTGAATGTAGATGTGGATGTAAGAAGGGCAGAGCCAGTGTGAGATATTGAGATTCATTTAGGAAGAGTTTGAGTACAAGGTAGGAGCTTGTGGGGCAGACATACTTTTTCAGACAAATTCACCAGAGGGGGCTTATGACGTGCTTGTGTATGTATGATAGTTTTGAGAGATGAGCTTGTACTTTGAGGTGGACATGAGAGGGGTCATACCCGCACAAGTAGAGATTATGCAGGCCAAGCGGTAATGTCAAATTGTACATATGTGTTGATTATGTGTATGTAAGTAGGCAAAAACAGTTGGCCAATGAAATGTGAGGATGTAGTATGTGTTTGCTGCAGCTTGTGGTCTGCCACTGAATGTTCATGACTGATTGTTGTAATGTCCACTTTGAGTGCAGTGGCATATGCACAACCTATAGTCCTCACAGAACATTTTGCCTCCACCTGGCCTTGCCTTGTCTGAGTTGAGTGTGGGCATGAATGGGGAGTTCTACTTTGTAGGTAGATGTTGTCACTGATTGATCATTCTTCATCTTGGATACTGCCCTGGGATGGAGGTGGCTATTGCTTATATTGACATATCATGATGCATAAACTTTGGATGGCAAGCCACTGCTTAGAGGTCTATTGCCCCCCAAATGAAAAGTCAAGGATGTGTGTTGTTGGGCCACCTGGGGTCAGATTACTCCTGAAACGCATCCCAACACTTCTCAGGACACTACACACATATGTGTACTGATGTCACTCATACTTGGAATGTCAGAGGTCTGGGGGACACCAAGGGAGTTAGACTCATTGTCATGATATCTCTGGTTGTGCTGATGTAAATACAGTGCACTGTCACAAAACACACATGTGACACCGGAACATTACACACAGTTCCATAAGTGTTTTCATTGTCAATGTATTTTACCGCATGTAATCTCGTTTGGCAAGTGTAGCCCTTGTGAGGTTCCATTTACCACATTGAAAAGTGACACAGGGCCAGAGGGCAATATATCTTGATGTTTTTAAATATGAAAGGTGCAGTGTTTCATGACCAAATGTGGACAGAGCAAGCTACATTCTGCACAAATCCCTCATCCTCACAAGGTGTACCCATATCCCTTGGCGTGAGTATGTCTACGTCAATTGTGTCAGAGAGCCACCGGTTAAGGCCCCCCCCCCGGCATCCTCTCCAATGGTGGCAGCTCAGCTTACACGATGTGCTGTGCGGTGGCCCCTCCAACACTGTCAGTGGAACCTACGTCCTGAGACTCGTGAATTCCTACTACTCTGCAGTACACAATCTGCACATTCAGAATGTAACTATTTTTTAGCAGCACACACTACAGCCTGAGTAGGTAGATGGTTAATTGGTGTGAATGACATTCTCAGGAGATGGCCCTAGACATACTGCCCAGTCTCAATTATGCCTATGAGCTTTTATTTGGACACAGGTGACTGTATCTCTTTTGGGCCACCTTGAGTGATTGGAGAGACACACAATCCATGTAGCAATTTCTTTACTGTACATTGCTAAAACACAACAGTGCCCTGGTGGCTGGCCTGAGTGAACAGTGGTGTTTGAATTGCCCGGGTCCACAAGGGGCATGTTGACCTAGCCTGGCAAAGCACAGTGTGCCCCAAGATAGTTGTGTCCTTTAGGTATTTGAGTGTGTTGTGCGTGCTATCTGACCAGTGTGCATGTTAGTGATTGTATGTAAGGGATCAATCTGTCTGAGTCCTGCTCTGGATCTGTGCTGGGTCCTTTCCATGTTGTTCTTCCTGACACATCCAACATCCCATTCTGGTTGTGCCTCCCTATGATGATCTGTTCTGACACTGGTGTACTCATCATGACACAGGATGTGGGACTGTGTGATTGGTCAGATGGGGGAGTGTAGGTCCTGGTTGGACTGTAGTAGTTAAATTGTTGTTTGTAGACATGTATTGCTCTGTCAACTATTTGTGCACCAAGTAAAGTGAGGTGTGAGATATTAAATGAGCTAGGCCTAGGTTATCCATCAGATTGTGTGGATGTATTGTCTCGCTACTTGGTAGATCAGCTATTGCTTTTGACTTCACTTTCATGTGTGATTTATACATGTTGTATTTTCGTTGGCAGATATCCGGAGTAAACAATATACTTCCTTTAGGGTGTTTGTGACATGGTAAGGTCATATGGACAAATGATGTAACTTCCTGCAATGTGACTTCCTAGGACATGACATGTAGTGGTCTTTGTATGTGTTGGACTTGGCCCTGCTCGCAGGGTCATCCCGGAACTTTTTGCCTTCCCCCTAGCCTTTTTGCTGCTGTGGTAGTGGTGGTTTATGTACTCTGAGCACTTTGGCACGGGAGTTTGGTGTAAAGTGCCTGTGCTCTCTGCCCTCCATAGGCTAGCATTGAGAACTTCCCCCCCTATGGATAACTCCTAAAGGAACCAAAATAAATATGTTATGTTTGGTGTGGTTGAACTGGAAATAATAAGTGCTGCGCAATGGTGTACGGAGGTTTATTTTCACTGTGTTAGAAATGTCACTTTTAAACCGTCATCCTGTCTATGTGCTTGTGCCTGCCTGAGGTGGGTTGGCGGTATAGTGCTCGAAGTGACCAAAGCTGGCTCCGCCCCCTGGGTGTGTCCGTCTCACACACCCCCAGCTTTTGGAGGGAAGCCTGGCAGACAGGGTGCCCTACACCTCCCCCAAAACCAGTTGGGACCAGTTTCCCCAGGGAGCCTTCCAGAAGCTGCTGGCATGTTCCAGTAGGTGGGGTGAGGGGTGTATATATAGAGGAGCTGAGACTCCATGTGGTGTGCTGTACGTGGACTTTGATTGAGAGGGGACACTCTGCCAGGAGGTACCGCCGCAAGGGCCTGCGTGCTGGCCCCTGCGCCCATCTGTACCCCTCTGCTGTCCACAGGGCCAGTGAGAGCCCTTTGCTGGAGTGAAGACTGCTATGCCAGGAGGAGTGCCACATTATGGGGGTTGACTGTTCCTAGGAACTGCTGTCCTGTTTTGATGAGTGCCCACTGCCTGCTGATCTGGCCCAGTATTGCCTGCCTGATCTCCAGCCCTAGCGCCTCGTGAGAGCTATATTTGAAGTGACTGTGTGCCCTTCTGCTCGCGAGCGCTATATTTTGTTGGCCTGCACTCCCAGGAGGTGAGGAGCGTGGGCACTACTTTCTCGTGTGGGACCCTGGAACTGTGAGCCACCCAGCGCCTCGTGAGCGTGCCTCCAGCACCTGCCCAGGAGAAGAAGGTGTGGGTTCCCGCAGCGCTGTGCTGCCAAGGCGCTACAACTGTGCCCAGGAGAAGAGGAGCTGATGCCTGCAGCGCTGTGATTCCCAAGCGCTACGAGGGAGTCCAGGCGTGTGGGATTCCCCCCCTGCCTGCTTATTTGACAGCGGGAGCCCACCCCGCGTTTTCGGCGTATTTCGCCTCCGGGAGCCTACCCCGCGTTATGTGCATTCATGCGGGTGCCCACCCCGCAATAGTTTGTATTTGAAAGCGGGAGCCCACCCCGCGAATCACCGCCAAAGCCCGAGCCGCCCAAGAGTACCGGGAACAGGAGCCGGCGCCGGGTTGTGGGCGGGGCCGGAAGGAGCATCGCAGGAAGCCAGGCGGATCAGGGGAAGGAAGGCGGGGCCCCCGTGTGCCGGTGGGAGCCCCGTGTGTCGCCGCCCGGAGAGCCCGGGTGAAGTACTGATGGTAGCGGGAAAGGAAGAGGCTGCCGACATCCAGGCGGGGCTCCCGTGAGGTGAGGAGAGCCCCGCGTGCAGCCTACCCGCTGGCCAGGAGCTCCCGAGTGGACCCAGGACTGCCGGTGAGTGGGGCTGGCCTGGGGAGGAAGAGCGAGGCACAGGACTGGTGCCTGTATGCCTGAGCGGCCCCGCAGGAACAGCGGGCCGCTCCAACGGTGGGTCCGCATTTGTTGGGAAGCCCCGTGGGGCCCCCTGCACGAACCGGGCCACAGTGCCCCGGGGCTACACAGTGACGCCCCAGTGGCGGGTCGCTGCAACGATTGAGGCATTTTTTTGGGCCTCGGGTCCCAGGTGGGGGCTCCAACTGGCCGGTACTTTGTGGGCCACATAATTTTTTATTCTAGAGTCCCAGAGAGGGGCTCCCCCGGCGCAGTGGCGCCAGAAGCTGCTCTGCAACGTTGTGGGCACATTTTGCTGTGACACTCCCGGAGAGAGACTCCACCGGGACCAGTACTTGGTGGGCCTTATTTTGCCCCGCTGCAACGTTTTTGGGGCCCAAACTATTTTTAGGACCCTAAGGGGGGCCTTCAGGGCACTGCTGCTCATTTGTGGGACCACAGCTGTCCCGCGGGAGAGAGCGGGCAGCTGCAACGTTGCGCACAGGTTTATGTAGAGTGTGATTCCAGCTCATGTGGTTGTGCCCACTGCCGGTGTTGTTTATGCCACGATGATGCCCCACGCATAATGTGATTGATACTCATGGTTTGTGCCCCACCTGAATGGGGTTATGCATAAGGTCTTTTATGCTATAAGGATGTGATCTATGCTCATGAGAATGCCTCACGTCAGGTTATGATGTTCTAGGTGTCACCAGGTTTGCCCTGCTAATTCTGTGTTATGCCCAAGGTGACCCATGCTAGTATGATGCATAATGTGGTTGATGCCCAAATGTTCGCAATAATGGATGGCCCCTATGCACATTATTGGTGTTCGGTATAATGTGTCCCATGCCTAAGGTCGTGTTATGATGGTCTATGCCCCAGGATTATGATTCATGCCTAATGCTTATACTGCTGGGTATGCCTAATGTTTATCTGCTGACTCATAACGATGCCTACATGCCCATGGGATGATGCCTATTTGTATGCATAGTATGATGGTATGCCTAATGTTGCATTTTATGCCAATGCTAAGATGATTATGCATTTTGCATTTCTACGCCTAACCTGATGGTTTCATTCCAGGCCTACGGCAATGGTGATTTATGCCTGTTTCCCAAGTTATGATATTTTATGTTCCTGCCTGATTACGCTTTCAGGACCTATGCTAATGAGTATGCCTTATGTTTAGGCCTAATGGTTATAGCCAAGCGACTAGGTCCCTGGACTTGCCAGTAGTTACTGGCTGTTACACATTTATTGATGCCCTTACATTTACCCCCTGTTCTCTATGATAGTTCTGGCAGCGGCCCGATTGGCCCTGCCCTGTAAATAATTCCCCTATAAAAGTGCTACCCGGTGCCAGTTGGCACAGTGTTATAGGTGACTGTGATTACGAGTCTAATGTGTTTTCTTAATACAAAAAGCTACTTTTACACAACCTGGTGTGGAGTCTCTTTTGTA
The DNA here is from genome assembly GCA_963921515.1 of Calotriton arnoldi. Classification (NCBI taxonomy): domain Eukaryota; kingdom Metazoa; phylum Chordata; class Amphibia; order Caudata; family Salamandridae; genus Calotriton; species Calotriton arnoldi. Next base: position 234,469 of record CAWUFW010011691.1, read on the forward strand.
GTGTGCCTAGTGTGTCACCTGTGAGTGTGTGCTGCGCAGATGCTTTACACAATCCTTCGGAGTTTAGCCTACCCGCTCCGCACCACGCTACCCCGTTTCTAACAGTATGCATTTTAGATCTTGGAATTTTGCCTATATCACAGATGGATGTAGGTGCAGCCATGGTGCCAGTGAATATGTCTCTGTGGACATACTTTTGTGAGTACATTGGAGTTCTGTTGCCCTGTGAAGTTTCTTTGTGGTGGACTCATTCATTCACTTTGGGATACATCCATAAGTGTGTCTATGGGCATTCCTGTTCCAACGTCAAATGTGTGTTTCTCCTAGTATTTAGCGGTCTGACTGTACCTACATGATGATGACATTCCCTGATTTGACATATACAACATGCTATGGTAGCAGGGTTGGATTGGAATCCCAATGATGTTTGGGCACTCTCAAAGTCATTGGCACACATTCTGTGATCATCCCTTTCATTGTAGCCTTTGTGCATTTCCTTGGCAAGGAATGTTTCCAAAAGCACACTGCTGGTGATCAAGGGGGTGTGGGGTAGGTTAGACTGGCCAAATGAAACTTCCCTCCCTGCACCTGCCATGACCTGACAGTGATGTGTAGTTGGGTGAGATAACACTACTTCTGTCGGGGCATGCGAGGCAAGGTACCAAGGTGAGTATGTCCCAAGGGCTGGACCCCAGCCTCAATTTACAGCATGGTTGTGCAGCGGACAACATACTGGCACCACAATACAGTGGCCTGGTGGTGACTGTGGAAGCAAGTCAGTCTATTGGTGTGGTTTACGTAGGCCCAAAAACCGTGCCCCACAGGGGTCCCTGGTGCACTGGCCCATCGACCAATGCTTAATTGGTGGCATTCCCAATCCAAGCCTTTACAGAACACTTTCTCTTGGTACTAAACGCCCATAGGGCTCAATGTGCTTCAGCCCCCCCCCCCTCGTGTATGTTAGCCCAGGCTGAGACAACTTACCCACACACACACACAGACAGTTCTTGAGTTGCTGTGGGTGGCTGGTCTGTCGTCTTTGCACATCAGCACCCGAGTGTTTCACATGTTTTTAAGGGACCATTTACTAGCTGATGTGGGTTTGTTGGTTTTTCAACAGTCACTAGTGCACCAGCATCTCCACTCTGCACATTTTTTAAAGTTGACACTTACATTTGCTGCCACAGTGTGAGGATGAATTTCCTGCCAAGTAAACTTATGCTTGTTTTTGTTGCTGTTTTCTACAGCTTATACTCCACCCAGAGGTATTGTGGCACTTAGCATTGGCACCAGTTACATTGGTGTTGGCTCTATATTGCTGGGGGGATTTGCCCCCCAACCTTGCTAGGGGTATTTGCCCCCAACCCCAATTTGGCTCTACATTGCTGGGGGGGATTTGCCCCCGAACCTTGCTGGTGGTATTTGGCCCCCAAATCCCAATTTGGCTCTATATTGCTGGGGGTATTTGCCCCCCAAACTTGCTGGGGGTATTTGTCCCCCAAAACACAATTTGGCTCTACATTGCGGGGGGTTTGCCCCCAACCTTGCTGGTGGTATTTGCTCCCCAAAACCCAATTTGGCTCTAAATTGCTGGAGGGATTTGGCCCCCAACCTTGCTGGTGGTATTTTTCCCCCAAAACCCAATTTGGCTCTACATTGCTGAGAGGATTTGCCCCCCAACCTTGATGGTGGTATTTTTCCCCCCAAACCCCAATTAGGCTCTACATTTATGGGGGGATTTGCGCACCAACCTTGCTGGTGGTACTTCCCTCCTAAAACCCAATCTTGCTCTACATTGCTGGGGGTATTTGCCCCACAACCTTGCTGGTGGTACTTGCCCTCCAAAACCCAATTTGGCTCTAAATTGCTGGGGGTATTTGCCCCCCAACCTTGCTGGTGGTATTTGCCCCCCAAAACCCAATTTGACTCTACATTCCTGGGGGTATTTGCCCCCAACCTTGCTGGTGGTATTTGCCCCCCAAACCCCAATTTGGCTCTACATTGCTGTAAGTATTCTCTCCCCCCCACCCTTTGGCTGTAGTTGCGCCCCTGCTTTCTCTTCTGTTGTCTTTCGCAGGGTAGTTACATTCTTCTATATGGGTAGGTGTCGGACTTACCTTCTGCGATGACTGTGTTGGTTGCGGATGTAGTAGTGCTCAAATAGGTAGAGTATAGGGATGACATGCATGATGGGATTCATGGCTGCACCGTCTCGTTCGCAGGAATCGCGTTGTGGCGCGAATCGGAGCTTAAATACTCCCTTTCCGGATGCTCTGACGTGTTGGTTGTAGCGACCGATTCGGCGCATAGGAAGTACGCATCGTACTTGCGCGTTAGGAATCGGCTTTGGAAATGCCTCCGGACGACTCCATTCAGCGTTTACGGAGGCTTCTCGTTTGAAAAATGTGGATGGATTCGTAGTGACCGAGTCGTTCGGTAAGTGAATGGTTTTGCCCATCGTACTGCGTTGTTTGGTAGAACCAGATCCCAGGACGTGTCGGTGTGAAGGTCTGACTCCGGACGGCTCTGGGATGGCCTTCCGACAGAGATCGGAATCGGGACCTCTGTCTAGCATAAGGGGGTGAATCTTGGTCTCTCTTTTTGTGTGTGAGAGGGGCTGTCTCTCTTTCCTTTCTTTTCTTTTTTCTGAGTGGAGTCCAGAGTGTCCAGACGGTCGAAGAAGTGGTGTCTTGATATAAATCCTGTCCCACAACGAATCTAGGGACCCACTCACAGGTAAGCCCTTACGTACCCTAAGGAAAGGGTTGGGAAGATTCAGGGTTCCCTCCCAGGGGAGGGGTCGGACAGTGGGGAGGAAACACCCATGTCCTTTGTCCAGTTTCGCGCCAGAGTGAGAGCCAATGGCTCCCTGAGCTGGTTTGAACTGGACTATGCAAGGAGGGCACCAAATGTGCCCTTCAAGCAGACTTAGTGGTGCTGGCAAGCACCCCCACCCTGCCCCAATACAATAAACCCTGTCTGGGAGGTGCTCACACCTTCATGTGACAGGATACCTATTGTCCTGCCCTCCACTGCTCGAGCCTGGCTCAGCAGCAGGAGGGCAGAATCGTGTCTTTGGTCAGCAGCATCCATGTTGTGCTGTTCGGGTCTAGGAGATTGGTACCGGGAGCACTAAGGGCCTCCCGGAAGAGCTTTACAGTGCATGGAACCATACCTCCCACACCATTTACGGTGTGGAGGTATGATTCCAACATGTTTGATACCAAACATGACAGGGTTTGTTACAGCCAGTTTAGAGATGGTCATCGCGTAGTGACGCATAGACACTTTATTTATCGTAATGGCTGATGCACTTACAACCCGGGAGAATGGACTCCGAAGGTTGTAGGAGTGTCCTGCTCATGCAGGGGCACCCTCACACTTAAAACCGAGCACACTGCCTTCAGGATTGAAAGGCCTGCTTTAGGAGTGACTCATAGGTTTTAAGTGCAGTGACCTTAAATATAGGGAAACCTATATCTGTCGTAAGTGGTGCTAGCACTAGTTTACACAGGCTGCAATGGCAGGCCGTTAGTGGCAGTTTGAGTGGTCCCCAATGGGTGGCTTAATACATGCTTTAGCCCAAGGGGATCCCCTGGTGTACCAATGCCCTGGGTACCTCAGTACCATATACTAGGGACTTATAAGGGTACACCAGTATCTAATCTGGGATGTACCTAAGTACTTACCATAACCAATTTAGGGGAGAAAGCACAGAGACTGGGGTCCTGATAAGCAGGATCCCAGTCAGAAACAGCATAGCACCAGGCAAAAAGTGGGGGTAACCATAAAAGCAGATCCTACTTTCCTACACAACACCCCCCCCCCCAAACGTAAGGAGATGAGACTAACCTTGCCCAGCTTAGTCTTCATTTTCTAGGTGGAAACATCTGGAGAGTCCATCTGCATTGGCATGGTTACTCCCAGGTCTATGTTCCACTGTATAGTCCATCCCCTGTAGGGAAATGGACCACCTCAAAAGTTTGGGGTTTTCACCCTTCATCTGTTCAAGCCATAAGAGGGGCTTGTGGTCTGTCTGAACAATGAAGTGAGTGGCAAACAGGAATGGCCTCAGCTTCTTCATGGCCCAGACCACAACAAAGGCCTCCCTCTCAATGGCTGACCAACATTTCTCCCTGGGGGTCAACCTTCTGCTTATAAAAGCTACTGGTTCATCCTGGCCCTCTGCATTTAGTTGTGATAACACAGCCCCTACCCCTATCTCAGATGCATCTGTCTAGACAATGAACGTTTTGGAGTAGTCAGGACTTTGCAGGATGGGAGCAGTGCACAAGGCCAGCTTCAGGTCATCAAATGCCTTTTGACAGCTTACTGTCCATTGAACTTTCGTGGGCATTTTCTTAGATGTAAGATCATTCATGGGAGTCACTATGGACCCATATCCCTTGACAAATCTTCTGTAGTACCCAGTCAGGCCCAAGAAAGGTCTCACCTGAGTCTGGGTAGTGGAAGCAATCCAGTCCACAATGGTCTGGGTTTTGCTCTCCAATGGTTGATCCTGGTCTCCACCTACCAGGTGGCCCAAGTGCACAACCTTACTCTGCCCTAACTGGCACTTAGTGGACTTAATAGTGAGGCTGCTTTTTGCAGGGCCCCCAGAACATTTCTGAGGTGGACCAGGTGATCCTCCTAGGTGGAGCTAAAGACAGCAATATATCCTCTAGATTTGCTGCACTATAGGCTTCCAGACCTGTTAGGCCCTTGTTCACCAACCTCTGAAATGTGGCAGGTGCATTTTTCAAACCAAAGGGCATCACAATAAATTGATAATGCCCACTAGGTGTTGAAAATGTTGTTTTTAGCTTGGCATCCTCAGCTAGTCTGATTTGCCAGCAGTCAGGTCAAATTAACTCAGAAACTTGGCTGAGGCCAACGTATCTATAAGTTCATCTGCCCTTGGAATAGGATGGGAATCAGTCCTAGTGACTGCATTGAGGCCTCTGTAGTCCACACAAAACCTCATCTCTATTTTTCCATCCTTGGTGTAAGGTTTTGGTACCAGGACTACTGGACTAGCCATGGGGCTATCTGGAGGCTCAATGACTCCCAATTCCAGCAGCTTTTGGACCTCGGTCCTGATGCAATCCCTGACATGATCAGGCTGTCTGTAGATTTTACTATTCACAGGCAAACTGTCACTTGTGTCCACTTCATGGGTACAACAGGTGGTCTGACTGGGTGTCAGGGAGAACATGTGTCTATACTGATTGAGAACTTGCCTGCAATCAGCTTGCTGGTGGTCAGTAAGGCTGTCTGCCAAGGCTACTCCATCTACTGACCCATCACAAAGGTTCTGAGATAGGAGATCAGGGAGAGGGTCACTCTCTTCCTCCTGTCCCTCATCAGTTGCCATGAGCAAGCCCACGTCAGCCCTGTCTACAAAAGGTTTCAGGTGGTTCATATGAAGTACCCTATTGGGACTTCTTGGAGTACCTAGGTCCACCAAGTAGGTGACCTCACCTTTTTGTTCAAGGATAGTGTGGGGGGCACGCCACTTGTCTTGGAGAGCTGCTGGGGCCACGGGCTCCAACACCCACACTTTCTGGCCTGGCTAGTAAACAGTCAAGACAGCCTTTTGGTCATTGCCAAGCTTTTTGGAGTTCTTGGCTGGCCTCCAGGTTTTTGCGGGCCTTCTTTATGTACTAAGCCATGCGTGAAAGCAGGCCAAGGACATAGTTCACAATGTCCTGTTTAGATGGTTTGAGAGGTTGCTCCCAGCCTTTCATAACTAGACACAATGGACCCCTAACTGGATGTCCAAACAGAAGTTCAAATGGGCAGTAGCCAACCCCCTTCTGAGGAATCTCTCTGTAGGCAAAGAAACAGCAGGGTAGTAAGACATCCCATTTTCGCCTGAGCTTTTCTGGAAGTCCCATAATCATACCTTTTAGGGTCTTGTTGAACCTTTCAACAAGCCCATTGCACTGTGGATGGTAGGGTGTGGTAAACTTGTAGTTCGCTCCACACTCTTTCCACATGGCAGTGATGTAACTAGACATAAAGTTTGTACCTCTGTCTGTTAAGACCTCCTTAGGGAAGCCCATCCTGGAAAAGATTCCCAGGAGGGCCATGGCCACTACAGGAGCTGTAGTGGTTCTAAGGGGAATAGCTTCTGGGTACCTTATGGCATGGTTCACCTCCACTAGGATATAACTGTGCCCAGATGCAGTTGGAGGGTTCAAGGGACCAACAATATCAATCTTACCACTGGCTTGGCAAGTGGCACAAGAGCGACAAAACTCATTTGTATCTTCAGACATATGGGGCCAGTGAAAGTGAGGGACAAACCTGTCCCAAGTCTTGCTTTGCCCTAAGTGTCCTGCAAGGGAAATATCCTGTGCTCGGGAGAGGAGGAAACCTCTGAACTTCTGGGGTATTACCAACCTCCTGGTGGCACCAGGCTTGCGGTCTCTACCTTCAGAATACAGAAGCCCATCTTCCCAATAGATCCTGTGGGACCCACTGATATTCCCTGCTTCCTCAGCAGCAGCTTGCTGTCTCAGGGGTTCAAGAGAGGGGCAGGTCTGCTGCTCCAAACTCAAGTCTGCCCTGGAAGGGCCCCCTGCCCCCCAAGAACTCTGCTTGGTCAGGCCCAAGTTCCTCTGGGACAGTACCTTCTGAGGGGCTGAGATCATCTCCCTCAGAAAGGCTGATCTTCACTGGGAGTTTGAGATGAGGATAAAGCCTTACCCTTCCTGCTCCTTCTCTTTGGAGGCACCTGGTCCATTTTTCCAGGATCCAGGGCTTTTTCAGTTCTGAGCTGTTTGGCCTGAGCCCTGGTGACAGCAAAGACACTGGCAGAGATACCCATCATCTCTGCATGAGTCCTGAACTCCACTTCAGCCCAGGCTGAAGTTTCTAGATCTTTGCCCAAAAGACAATCTACAGGTAGGTCTGGAGATGCTACAACCTTTTTAGGTCCAGTTACCTCTCCCCAGCTGAGGTTCACAACTGTCAAGGAATGGTCAGTCCTGAGATTGCTAGCGTTGGTGACTTGGTACATTTGTCCAAGTATGATCTGGTCAGGGGACACAAGTTTCTCTGTCACCATAGTGACACTAGCCCCTGTGTCCCTGTAAGCCATTGCTTCTTTTCCATTTATCAAAGGCTGTTGTCTGTACTTGCCCTAGTTAGTGGGACTTACCAGTAAGGTGGCAAGGGATCACTGACACAACATCGACCCCTATAATATCGACCTACACAATTATCGAATCACTAATATCGCACACAAAAATATCGACTACCAACACACAATTAAAATGACACAAATATCGAGAAAACAAAATATTGTCAAAATATTTATGGACTACAAAAATATCGACTACAAAAAAATAGTACACAAAAATATAGAAATATGAATAATAACATAATGCAACAAAAATATCAATATACACAATATCGACAACACAAACATCACTAAAATACATATTAACTCAACATAAAAACAACATTTAAACATTAAAAGAAAATATTTTCAACACTTTTAAAAAAAGAAACAAAAAACATAATTCAAACATAAAAAACATTAAAAAATGAATTACACAAATACGAAAACTAAAATACAAACTAACAAACTTAAAAAATTACATTCAAATAAAAACACAAATACTACAACATAAAAAAATCACCACTATCAAACATAAACAAATATATATATATAACGAATTTAAAAATAATACATGACATTTATTAACACATATATTTTAATTATAAAACTATAGAAAATAAAAATACACATTAAATAAATACAAATGAAATTAAACAAATTAAATTATAACAGCCCAAAAATTCAAACAGGCGCTATCCCAACCAATAAATGTAAACTACAACTACAAAAACCAATAGAACACTCTAATTAAATGAACACTATAAAAGCAATCAATTAATTAACCTAAAAATTACAGTGAAACGAACAAACATTGTTGAAGGACAAAACTTTACCAGACAGACAACACAACATAATAGATCTACATATACAACTAAACCTAAAAGCTCTTATTAAAGGTAAGAACAAAACTTTTAAAATAAGTAAATAACATTAACTAAAAAATAATGAAACATATAAACCTACTAAACTATTATTTATTTTTCTTTATATTTTATAGACTAGACTTGACCAAAGGTCTACCTAGAAATTTCCAAACCACCATTTCCTCCCAAAACAAAGAACAAAATCAACATTAACAAAATACATGAAACCAAGTAAGTATATATGTTAGCTAATTTTAAAACGGAACTTGTTAGACCTAAAAAGAATTCTGACAAACAAAATATAACAAATACTTTTATTTTATTCCCTTCTACAGGCTACAATACAAAAACAACATCAAAGAAATAAATTACATCAACCAAAAATAGTAAGTATTTTTTAGAACAAAAGAATAACTGAATAAAAATGGGCACTAACTAACAAATCAAATGCAACCCTTCAAAAAAACCAACACATTTTTTTCAACCAACAGAGAAAAAAGAAACCAGTAAATCACCCACAAACTTTGAAAAAGCATCAAAAAAGAAAAAAAAACAAGATATATGTAAGTATAATTAAAACTTTAATATGAATACCTAAATGTTTACTTTTCAAAAAGTAACAATTTATATATATATATATATATGTATATATATATATATGAAAGCTCCTGTCCCCTAAAGAAACATGCTGCACTCACGGGGTTACATCCAAGTTGCTTTATTCTGCGAGGGCGCGTTTCGGCGTTTGCCTTCTTCTAGCTCGCTCAAACAAACAGCATGTAAAAGACAGTGCCTTTCCAAGAGTCTTTTTAAATGCTAGATGGATTCCCATTGGCAGCAGTGTATGGAAGGAGGAAGGGGATTGGTTGATCACATCCCAATGATGTTGCCCTCTGTTCTTATTGCGGAAATTTTTTCTTTCATGCACTGCGGGAGTTATAATTAAACAATTCCAGTCTGAATGACAGTTCCGATGTTTGTAGAATGTGCCACCATATGGGCACCCTCGCAGTTAATGATCCTCCCATACCTGTTGCCACACATTAAAGCACACTGTCCCGCTGCAAGGATGATTCCTTTGGCGAACCCCTCGTCAACCATGTGGCTCCGAGATACAGAGGGCAACATCATTGGGATGTGATCAACCAATCCCCTTCCTCCTTCCATACACTGCTGCCAATGCTTCATTCAGACTGGAATTGTTTAATTATAACTCCCGCAGTGCATGAAAGAAAAAATTCCTGCAATAAGAACAGAGGGCAACATCATTGGGATGTGATCAACCAATCCCCTCCGCGACTCGCGGAGTACATGCACAGGTAGGGGGGACCCATGGGTCCCCCCCGGTGCGACTCGCGCGGCTACGCGTACAGGGGGGTCCGACACGGACCCCCAAAGTGCGGCTCCGACTGCTCTTTCGAGCCGGACAGCGCGAGTCGGTCGGACTGCTCCCGGCGCGCATCGTACTTGCCCGGCCGGGGAACGTCTCCATCGCGCGGTGCGAGTCGTGTCCGTGTGAGTCGGTCGGAGCGCCTCGGACCCGCGAACAAGTCGGTCGGCGATTTCGCATGCGCTCGCATCGTACTCGCTCGGCCGGACGCACGTACGAATCGGTCGGGAAAGAGGGCTCCGAATCGGATCCGGTTAAGCCGAATCCGATTCAGTGCCCTACCGGCCGAGATCGGAATCGGCCCCTAAGTATAGAATATGCAACAAACAGCAACTTTGCTTACCAAATAAAAAAACTAATAGCCCTAGCCTATGTACCAACAACAGAAGTAGCAAACCAATATAATTTACTGATTGAAAGTCCATTTTATCAAGCCAACAAAGCCAAACTAACACCCTTGCTTGCCTACTTCGAAGACACCTGGGTAGGGAGACTACATAGATCAAGGCACCGAAGACAACCTAAATTCCACATCCCCTGGTGTAATGTCCATGAAAGCACACCTGCACAAAAAGTTAAAACTAATAACGCAGTGGAAGGATGGCATAATGCCGTTCAAGCCACAATAGGAAAAGCACAACCAACTCTCCACAAACTAATAGAAGCCATCAAAAAAGAACAAAGTTACCAAGAATTAAGACTAGAACAATCCCTAACTTAAATAGGTCCTAACTTAGAGGGTCATTATGATAGCGGGCGGATCGCCACCGCCCGTATGGCGGTGGCGATCCGCCCGCTATTTTACACCGCCCGCAATCCATTTCCCCCCGCCATATTACGATGGTGGGGGGACCCCGGCGGACGGAAAGACCGTCCGCCGCTTTTCCGCCAGTCGACTCGTCGACCGGGCGGAAAAGGGGCATAACATGGTGGCGGTGTCTGCAAGATACCGCCATCCATATTATGATGCATACGGAGATGTGCCTTTCCCGCCATGTAAAGGCATACGGTCTTTTGCAATGGGGGCCCTTTGCGGGCCCCCGGGGGAGGGGGGGCGAGGGGTGCAGGTACCCCCCTACATTGGCATGCACAGGGTGGCAGGCACCGCGCGGTGCCTGTCACGTTGTGCATGCCAATGTGCAACATGCTTCATTCACATTGCGGCAGGTGCTGCTCACAGCACCGCCCGCCGCAATGTATATGATGCGGGATGCGGTGGCATCCTAATAGACATGGAGGGACCGCCGCACCTCTTGCGGGCGGTCCCGTTTGCCGTTGCGGTGGCGGCCGGACTTTGTCCGCCCGCCATCGTAATGATGCCCTTAGTAAACAAACAAAAACAATGTACGAACACCTACAGTACAAAACTAGACTCAGCCCAAACACCAAAGGATTAGAATATATAGATACAATAGCCAAATCTATACTTTAAAAAATAACAAAATTGCAAACACCATACACTATAAAAAAGTAACAAAACCATCAAACATATAACTATTCATTTTTAAATTAATAATTATAACTGTCATTTAATAAATAAAGATATCAAAATATATGAGATAATATAATTATTAAAATAAAAAATAAATAAGCAAACAAATGTTAACAAAAAACATTTCCCACCCATAATAATTCAAAATAACTTAGGGGTCATTACGATGGCGGGCGGAAGCACAACCGCCGTGCTGGCGGATGCAAAAACCACCAGTTACCGCCGGCACGCAGCAGTCCACACGCCCGCCCTATTACGATGCGAAAAGTCGGCCAAACACCGCCGGCAAGCCAGCGACACCGTCCGCCATCAAAGTGCGTCCGTACACGTAGCGGCGCAGCACAATTGACACACACCGTCCGACGAAATCACGTCCCGCCCGGCGTACAAATTACGATGCCGCAAACAAACGGCTCCCACGGCTAAGAGACACCGTACGACAAACCGAAGCGGTAACACGGACGCCGAGCACGGACACCGAAGAAGCGGCTCCCCGAGCATGAATCCAGCACTGCAGGCCCTCCCCATGCTCTTGCTGATGCACCACCAAGGACGCAACGTACCGCGGAGACGCAGGTAGGCACACACACAACAAGTGCACGCAAACAGCGCACACAGTGCAAGGGCGGAAAAAGCGGACAACCCCCCACCCCCGCGTGTACACTACACATCCACCATTGCATCCACATATGACACACAGGCCAAATCGTAACATCTCGTAACATGTGTACACACCACCTGGGACTAGGAACCAACGACCCCGTCACGGCCCCAAAGCGGCGATGACGCTGCCACACATGCGCACAACGCAGAGGCCAACCGCAGCGCCATGCATGCGTCGCACACAGACACAGGGACACAACCAAGCAGCACACACATCAGCCCCACCCCGAACGCACATGACACGTGACAGGCCTGCCACAGACATGTCCCCAACGCCCAATTCACGGACAACACCCAACGCCACACAACCGACGCACACATGTCAGTGAAGTCACGCAACAGCAGGACACACCCCAGTGTAACAAACATGGCGTAGCACACAGCGGCGGCAACACCAACTAGGAGAAGCAGGGCCCCTTCGGGAAGAGGAACGCCAGTACCACACTGAAACACCCATACCACCCTGCACATATGAACAAGACATATAAAACGGAACACCAAAGAGCCCGGGGACCGACAACAGGTGGCCCAAGAATAACATTCACACACAAGGCCCAACGCAGAGCGGAAAGGCAGCCTGCCGCCCACACAAGGGAGAGCAGACAGCACTGAATGACCTTCCATTCCAACTCCGAAACCACAGCCCTACGAAAGAAGCCGGTGAATACAGCCATTGTCCAAGAAAAGACCAACACAGGCAAGCCGAGGAGACCGACCACAGGGCAGATAGCGCATATCACAGAAGAACACAACGGACGGGAAAGAAAAAAGAAAACACTCCCCCATGTCGGCCACATGCAAGTTAATTGGAAGGAGTCACACATCACTGACCTTGAACTGTCTGAGAAGCATGTGGGATGAGGGCCCGTGTCCTCCGCACAAGCCAACAGAACACAAGTCCTGTCTCCCTACGACTACACAGAGCTCACAGCAACCTCGGAGCGTGCACATTGCAGACTGCACACACAGCCGGAGCACGCCACCACAACGCACCGCTGCAAAATGGCAACCGCAACACACCTACCCAACTACGCCGGACAGGTCAAGCTGTACAAAACCAACCTGATACATATATTGGGATGCGAACTCCTGTCCCTGCTGAACGTCAGTTACCGACTGACTTACCGCATCACATTGTTCAGCTGCGTCATGCCCGTCTTCTACTGTCGGAGGTGTCCCTACCAGCATCCCGTGGAGATGTGCCTCTCCAACCCGGCATGTCTAAAGGCGGACCTGCTACCACTACTCCTCCCTCTGGACGCACACGACAGGGCCTGCTCTGCCTCTGGGGGCATGGCGTATGTGGCCAACATCGCACCCGCACTGAAATGGGACCACTGTGCCTCCACACGACGGATCATCGAGAACAGCTACATCGAATGTCACCCAGCATGCCCCATCATGGTCCTCCAAGGGACAACTTACGAACAACACCTTGACAGCCACCATCCGCTACATTGGCTGGCAAACATGTACACCACCAATGACATGGAAGCCCTGCTGGGCGGCATCGCATACCTGACAACCTGTAAATTCGTCGGACCACAACGCAGGTTCCCCGATTGACCTATGATGTCCAACCCCGCACCCATGCTTAGCTTCCGCACGGACTGGCCAGTCACCACCACAACAGCCATACCAAACGACCGGCAACTGTTACCACACCATCAACGACATCGCCATGACATCGGATATGACCGGGACATGCACACTGTTCCCCATCACATCCAGGAACACCGCATGCATCGTGGGAGGCAGTGGCATGGGGTCTGTGTATCGCACCCACATGGACGGAACTGCACGAACAACCAGGACACGACATGGATCCAGCGCCCATGGACACACACACCGCTCAGTGGACATGAATAGGTCGCCTGGAGTCTGTGGGTGCTGCACCCCTCCCACCCCCGCCCCGGGAATCCCATACCAGGACCTTTGCATGGACGACAAGTGCATACAACAACAACACGACCCCAGTGACTGTGACATGTCCAGTAACCACCACATTGCAACAACAAGTGGCACGCCGCTGCATGCACGCAAGCACATGCCCTGATGTCATCTCACATGCACGCGTGCATGAGGAACAACCGCAGCAAACCTGTCACATGGAACTGAGATGGACTGTGCCCATGATGCCAAGCGGTCTGGTAGGCTACATGTATACCGTCTGTGTCAAAGTCCGCAGCTCCGCAGCTATACGTAAATGTACATTAGCACAGCCTTGGCCAAGCAGATGTAACTCTGAAGCCCACATCCCACACAGCCAATCACATGTAACCCCACACCCTATCCCATTTGTAATCATGCTCAGTATATCCTCAACATGTATTCCGCTGCCAGTAGTGTCCACTATACTGCATCACAGAGGACAGAAGACTCAATATAATGTTTGAAACCAAAACTGTCTCCGCTGACTCATTTCACAAGTACGAATGAGAGAGGATGAGAGTATGTGAAGTACACGGCAGTCGTGACATGACCATGTAGTCCACTGGTATTGGATGTCAACGCAAATGAGTAGCACAACTGTGGAAGACACACATGTGTCGTGTGAAGTCGTATGGACGCAGTGCTCAGGTGGGTGGGTGTGACGGGTAGATGCGCACATGCCAAGTTGGAGCACGCCGTGTTGGGAGGGGTCATGAACAGTACACCACCGCTTCCCTGGGCATTGTGAGAGGACACCTGTCGGGGGGGAGTGAACACGTGTGTGCACAGCAGCCGGGCACACGAACAATGCGGTACCAGGCGCACACGTCAGCCCACCCTCCGTGGACAAGCTGGATCCTGTTGTGCGCACGCCATGCCCCTTGACAAGGCACACACAGCCCCAGTCGACCAGGTGTAACCCCAACATAGTCAATCCGCACAGGCGATACAGGGCACGGGATGGCAGTGGAGCATGGTGTGTGAGAGGTCTCCTCGCGCTCCTCCTGGTCATATCACGCAGGCAATAGAACCTCAACGTGTAGCATGGCACAAGTCAAATGGAAGTGTAGGGGGACGCACCACAGCACGAGCAGCACTGACGTCACGGGAGGTGGCTCGCACCATCCCATCCATTGCCCATCATACCAACCACGCCACATGCCATTGCGACTAAGTGCAAGCGCGTGCGCCACCACCCCGAGCCCTCCCCAGAGAGGCCAAAGAGTGAATGTGTGGGCCATCAGCCACAGACGGACGCGGCATGGCCGCAAGGGCAGCCACAGCCACTGGGTGTCGCAGGTGGCGGATCCGGAAGGCGAAGACTGTGATGCATAGTCCATGCAGGCCGGGTCTCCATTTGGGGCACCACGCAGGTGGACGGCGTCCCGCCAGACATCATACCCTGAGACAGCCCACTCGTGTAACTGGACCCACACATACACTCCTTGCCCTCTCTGGTGCGAGCTTGGGGCTGCCTGTGCAAGCGCTAGCCTCGCAGGTGCACATGCATATTGGGGGAGCGAGGGGAGGACATGAGGGCTGGGGCGAAGATGACTGTATCACTGTCAGTTAGTACAAGGGATGACCCAGATGTGGAAAGGAAGAGACGTGTCCCGTGTGTACTGCAACTAGTCGCCAATCCAACTACCCCCCATGTCCGGAATGTAAGCCCGCACCTAGGCCCGCCCATCCGCCACATCGAATATGCCACCAGCACGACAACCTTCCCATTCGAAACACTGACTGGGGGTGGCGACCAGTGAACAATCATGTGTAGCCTACCCACGCGTACATGTGGGCCCTCCATGATCCATGTCACCTGCGGCAAAGTCATGACATGCGCAATGAGGGAAGTGAGGAGAGCTGTCCGCCCCACGCACAGAAGGTGCATCAGCTCCACAGACCCAGCAGCGAGTCCAGCAGGGGTCACATGTGCAGGGGCAGCTGTGCCTGGTGTGAAGGCACATGCATATAGACAGCACATCGACCAATGTGTAGTCTGCCCACATCTACAGTCCATCATCATGCGGACATAGGAATTGAACACAGGGCAACACATCTTAGTTGGTGCACCCACCGTGACCAACAATGCGCAATCATCGACGTACCCACCCTGTGCATGGCCCCCCACCCAACGGAGGCACATCCAGTGCCACCATCCCACACACACAAGCCTTCCACGGAACATGCTGTGTCCAATGGTCAGTACAGAGTCAGCGCCCATCTGGTGGATCCTGAACAGGAGACACATGCACACACATGCCAGTTCCCACTATGTACGTCTGCCACCTGGCACGTGCAATGTAACCTCTCACCTGTGACGTGTGACTGCAAGCACACAGCCGTCTTGGCATGGGGCTGTCAATGTGGACACCTGTCAATGTTTCGGGAGGTGTGATCCGTACAGTGCTGTACATAGGGTGCAGTGCTGACACCTACTACTGTCTCATATCCCCTCGTGCCACAGGTCCCACTTGTTTTGGCCGCTCAGCCTGTGCCCACATCGTCGTCGTCGTGTGCCATACTCATCCAGCCTCGGAAGCAGTGCCATGCTCAGCAGACATTCATGTTGCCGTGGCGTTGCCGCTTGACGAATATGCAGTCAGTCCCCATCAGCACGCCCCGCAAGTCATTGGGGCCTAGATCCCCATGTGCATGCACATGGCAGTGGTTTGTATCACTAGCCATTGCCATTGGTGGGAGACCTGTGTAAGTGTATTGTGGCCGTGCCGTCCCTGCTTGACAGCTGGGCTGTGACTCATGTGCTTGCTCAGTCATGTCAGTGATGTGTATGCGGAATTGCTATGTGTCGTGTTGCTTTGACATGTGTCCACTGCCATTTTCCCTAGGCGGAGACCGAACATTGACCGCCCATACCAATTGCTGGCGGACATGGACGATACTGAGGTCATTAGGAAGTTTCGGCTGGACAGGCCAACCCTGCATCGACTGTGTGCCATGTTGGAACCCCATCTCCGTCCCCGCAGGGTGTATCCGACAGCAGTCACCCCCACGGCTAAGGTGATGGCCGCCATGCATTTCTTCGCCACTGGGTCATTCCAGCACACAGTGGGCAGTGGAGGAGGGATGTCCCAGCCCATGTTCAGCAAGGTGCTGAGGGATGTACTGGCAGCCATGATGCTGTACCGAAACAGGTACATCCGCTTCCCCAGGGCTCGTGAATTGGCGCCAGTGAAGGGTGCATTCTATGCCCTTGGCAGGATCCCACACGTCGTTGGAGCCATTGACTGCACACATGTTGGCCTTGTTCCACCACAGGCCACTGAGCACCTGTACCGCAACAGGAAGCACACGCACTCCCTGAATGTGCAAGTGGTGTGCCTTGCGGACATGGTGATAACCCACGTGTGTGCAAAGTTCCCAGGCTCGGCCCATGACGCACACGTCATGCGCAACAGCATCTTGCCACGACTGATGTCCAATCTGCAACAGGATCGTGGCTGTATTGTCGGTGAGTATGTGGAGTGGTGTAGCGTGCTGGCTGTGCGATGCTGTCCCCTGTCCAGTTGGATTAGCAACGGTTCTCTGTGTCCCTCACACCCAGGTGACTCTGCGTACCCGAATGGGGCATGGCTGCTCAGTCCATTGAGGAATCCTCGCACCCCAGCAGACGATCGCTACAATGAGGCACATGGGAGGACCAGACGTGTGGTCGAGCGTACCTTTGGCCTCCTCAAGTCCAGGTTCAGGTGCCTGGACCGCACCGAGGGTGCGCTGGCGTACTCCCCACAGAAGGTGTGCCAGATAGTGGTGGCGTGCTGCATGCTGCACAATCTGGCCATTCGGAAGCAGATCCCCCTCATCATGGATGACGGAGATCAACCAGGGCCCCAGCCCGCAGACCAGGACAGCTCGAGTGAGGAGGACAGCGGAGAGGAGGAAGCTGGTAATGTGCGGCAGCAGCTCATCGCCCGCTACTTCACTTGACGGTGAGTGTCCATGTACGACGGCTGATGTGGCTGTATCTGTGCAGGTGTGTGTGTGCTGTGTCAGGGTGGCCGTTTGTTCACTGCGTGCTGTGTGTCAACGCTCCATGGCCAGGGTAGTATGCCACTGTTGGTGGCTGTGGCATTGTGCCCTATTGCTCTGTGCGATGTGTGTACATTGCTTGTAGTTGTTGACATGTACTGTGTGATGGGTGTGTGACACACTCATTGAATGTGCTCCTGTTCTGTCTCCCACCCCTAGGTCCCTACAGGCCCTCCGGTTCCATTGCCATGCCACGCACCAGGTGCCTTTCCGCCCAAGGTGGCCGTTGTATTCCGTACAAATAAAACACAGGGCACAAACAGCAGTTTGTGTAAGAGGTGCATTTATTTCAAACTGTGACATGTGATTGTGTGCGAGGTGATGACAAAAGTGGTGCGTGCAGTGACAATGAGCTGTCGGTCACGGCTGCGTGATGCTCAGGGTGTACCCACTTGTTCCATGTCCATGGTCCAACAGACACATGCCATCCAGATGGCTGTGTGGAGTGGGATCGTAGTCCAAGTCAATGCAGTGGGTGGTCAAGGAAGGCTGGCTGGCTGCCTCACTTGCGTCTGGAGCGTGCGTAGTCCTCCCGGGAGATCTGTTTGTACTTCGGACGGCCCCTTCCACGTTTGGGAGGGGGGTGTGTGGTGGCGACCTGCTGGTGGGGGGTGAGGTGTGCTCACTGGCTGTGGACGCAGGGGAACTGGACACTGCTGCTCGACCCTGCGCCCCGGCAGGTGGTGGCGGTGGTGGAGCTGCTGTCCCTGGCTGTGACCTCACCACCAGCTGGCCCATGAGGTCCACGAGTTGGCCCATACGGGCGTCCATGGACCTCAGCACCCCCAGCACCTCCCGCGTGTCTGAAGCAGATCTGGCCCATTGTCCTTGGGCCTCTTCATAGGCCCCAAGGACTCTGGCCATTTGAGGCAGGGCATGGCTCCCAGGGGAGACTGGCGTTTCCCTGACCCTGCTCCTCCTACCAGTACTGCTGCCACCGGCCTGCCCACTAGCCACATTGCCCACCACGGTCCTCGCCCTGGCTCCCAGGGTGGATCCAGTCGGCCGGGCCACCACCTGCGCTGGGGCTGGTGCCAGCGAAGACGTGGTGGTGGTGGCGGCGGTGGTGGTCGGTGCGGCGATGGTGGCGGTTGCGGCAGTGGTAGTGGCCGCAATGACCGTGGGTGTGGCCGCAATGACCGTGGGTGTGGCCACAATGACCGTGGGTGTGGCCGCAACGACAGTGGCAGCAGGGGGCTGGGAATGTTCAGCAGCCCTGGATGATGGGTTGGTGGGTAGGAGGGGTCCTGGGGAGCGGCTGGGCCCTGCCACACCAGATGGGCCTGCTTGGTGGTCCGTGTCCGAAGAGGAGGACAGATCCTCCACATCCGTGTGTCCTCGTTGGGGGCTTGTAGGCTGGCTGTGCTGGCTGCTGTCTCCATCCCCAGCATCCAGCAGTTCGTCACCTGTGGAGAGAATGCGATTTGTTATTGTGTTGCACCTGGCGAAGTATGTATTTGTCGTCTGACATTAACAGTTCGTGCAATCTCGTACATGGGTTTCCCGGAGGCGTGTGTGTGGCTGTACCATTTGTAGTTGTGTGTGCTTGGCAATGGGACTGTGTGCTGTGCACATGTGGCATGGGACGGATTGGCCATGCCGATGGGTGTGTTGCTGTGCCCCTACTTATTGTGACTCTGGTGTATGCGGGCTCCTGGCCCATCCTGGGTCTGGTTTGTACTTTGCTTTTGGTGTTCAAATGGGACGCTTAGGAACGCATATGGCAACATGGGGGCCATGCCCCAGATTCGCATTTGGGATGGAATATGATTTTGGGGTACATGCTGTGAGCCATGGGTGCCGAACGTGACATGTGATGTGGCAGCATGACAGTGCATGGTCTGAGGTGTGTGCATGCCTGACATGGCCTGCATATTTGCTGTCTGTTGTGATTACTGGACATGGCATTGGACGCATCGTTATGAGTGAGTGATGGTTGTGTGCCAGCCAACGTATTGCAGTTGTCCCATCTCCTTGGTGTGCGTGCTGCCCTGTGCCATGTGCATCACTGCAGTGCTCGGGGGGGGTGTGGCCCATGTTGTGTGTTGTTGCTCACAGTGTGGCGTGCGCTTCATTGACTTCTGGCACATGGTTGGTCATGGGCATGTATCTTAGCGTGACTGCTGTATGTGTGGCAGCTGTGCGGATGACATGCCTTTCATGAGACTGGGGCTGACGGATGGGATGGATGGTATGTTGTATGTGCATGGTGTGTCTGTGTGTTTGATGGGTTCAGTGGTGTTCGTGTGCATTTATGTTGTTCCGCTCTGTTGCGTCTAGTGTTGTTTGTCTTACATAGGCGTAGTTGTGGGGTGTGTGGTTGACAGGCAGTAGGGGCTACATGGACAGGACTTCAATGGTGTTTCGGTTGTGTGTGATGGGTTGCACAGTGGCTGCCGTGTGGTACTATATTCAGTGTGGCTTGTGCATGCAGACGTGGCTCCTTGGGTGTTGCTGTGTCTGTGATGGGTCATGTGAGGTGTGAGTCTGTGGTTCATGTCCGTGTGCACATTGTTCACTTGTTCGTGACGGTGGGCGGTGCTGCGTGTTCGTCTGCTACGTGACATGTCCCATGTGTTGGTCGTGTTACGGTCCTCATGCCTCCAGTAATCCAGCCCTGTCCAGTTTCCCACCTGCAGGTTGTTCGGGCGTGCACTGTACTGGATGCCACATGGTTCTAAGCGGGGGTGCTCCATGTTGCAGGTCTGTGGGGGTGGGGGGGTGTTGTGGGTCGTGGTGGTGGCTGGACACCCACTGACACCGATTGTTGTGGACCGTGATGTCTACCTTTCGGCTGTCGGTGTGCACGCGGTGGCTGACACGTGGCTGTGGGGTGTGGGGGATGCTCCTCCTTGCTGTGGGACTAGGGGCCTGGTGTGTGTTGTACTTGGGCTGTCCACCCTCCCACCCACTGCACTTTGTGTTCCTGCCACTTACCTGTTACTTGTCGGTTAGTGCAGCTATGGCGGACACATGGGTGTCGTGGGTGCTCGTTGTGGCGCTTCTGGCATACTTGGGGACCTGTTGGTGGTTACGTGGCTGGCTGAGTGTACACATGTCCCCACGTATCTTACAGTTGTTCGGTTTGGGCTGTGTGTGGTGGTGTCTGTTGCATGTGTGTGTGATGTGTTGTGTATTGTGTGCTGGACATGGGGGTGTTTGTCCCTGGGAGCTGTGGCATGGTGGTAGTGCATGTGAGTACATAGCGGTGTGCTGGTATACATTAGTTTGTACTTACCAGCCTCCACTCCCCCTGCTAATCCGGCGAGGATCTCCGGATGTATAATGACTCGCACCTTCTCCTCCCACGCTTTGAAGGTCTTGAAGAGCGCGGGATTCCCTCCGCCAGTGACGGCAGCCAGCTCTCTGTTCTTGCTCTCCTTCTTCTTGACCAGGCTCTTGACGTCATTCCACCGTTTGTTGATTTCAACTCTGTTCCTGGGCAGGGTCCCGACTGCATTGACCTGGTCTACGATCCGGTTCCACATTCTGTTTCTGGTGGCTAGTGGTGTGTGCTGGACCAGGTTCCCATAGATTTGTGGGTGCACCTTGATAATCTCGTCGACCATGACCGTCAGCTCCATGGGCGTGAACTTGGGCATTCTTTGTGGTGCCATGGTGTTTGTGGTGCTGGTGCGGTGTGTGTTGTGTAATGTGCAGGGGGTTTGTGGTGCCGGTGTTTGGTGGTGGTGGTGGTGGTTGTGATGTGTGCGTTTCTGTGGTGTGCTGCTGTCCTTGCTGTGTCACTGTGTCCTCTTCTCTCCTCTCTAGTTTGCAATGTTGCAAGGGGTTGTGGTCTGTGGGAGTGCTGCTTTTGTACTTACCTATGTGGGTGTGTCCTCATGGTCTGTTGTTTTCAGGTGTGTTGTGTCTGGGGTTCTGGCCTTTGTAGTTTTTGTTTGTCCAGGGGGGTGTTTTCGGGATGTGTACTGTGCTTGTGTATTTGTGCGTGCCTTGCTGTGTGGACTTGTTGGCCATGTTGTGTGCGATTGTTTTTGTCAGCGGATGGTTTCTGTGCAGGGACGTGGGCGCCATGGCTTCTGCCGTGTCGATTCTCATCGGCGTTGTTTGCGCTGGCGGGCGGTATATTTGTAGTTTTCCCGCGCTCATGGCGGTGCGATCGTAATCTCACGTGCGGTGTGTCGGCCGTGAGGGCGGGCGGTTTTGTGTTGTCGTGCGTGTTTCCGTCCGTGGCGGGCGGTTTGACTCCGACTCGGACGATGGCGGGCGGTATCTTGTGTGATTTTTCAGCCGATGGCGGTTTTCGGTTTGTGTCATCGTAATGGCGTGGTCGGTGTTCAGACGGTGTGTGCGGGCGGATTTTTGCCGCTTTCATGCCTGGCGGATTTTTTTACGCCGGGTATCGTAATGGCCCCCTTAGTTTTGTAGCAGTAGATGGTTCTCAAAAACGTATAAATCCATACGATTTCAAACAAAATACGAATCCATGAAAAAAGGAAAAAATGTAAAAATACAGCTGTAGAAAAAAGGCTCCAACGACGCAATCCTCTCAATAACGAAACCCTCAAAAACCCGAAAAATAGTTAAAAAAAAAAGCTCCAACAAACCCCAAAAATAAAAGGAAATGTAAAAAAGTAATTAGTTTCAATAAACTAAATACATTTTCCTTTTCGTAAAAAAAACCGCATCTTTACCTCTATAGTGAATCGAAACCGAAAACCTGCAAAAATAAAAAAACAACACCCTCCCACATAAACACATACAAATCCACATACATAGATTACAACATTTAACATAACATAACACAATTAAATATCACATAAGTAGCACTGTATAACACTATACTACTCTTAAAAAAACGTCAAACACATTAAACACTAAACTACCAAAACAATACCATACTACACAAAAAACGGACATTTAACACTATAATCACTCTAACTACACTACCACTAGCTTCCCTCTGCCCTAAAATTACCTTAAAAGTAAAATAAAACAAACTTAATTTAGGCGACTAAACGCAGCTCCCAATCGTGAGCTTCCGTCTTCCAAAATGACCAAAAAATGAAATAGAAAGAAAAGCGAGAAAATAGAAAAAAATGGCCGCATATTAAAAATCAAAGATAAGAATGGAGAATCAGAAAAAATTCTTCCAAAAACTTAAATAGATATTTTTATATTATTAAAAAATTATAGAAAATATGTACAAAAAATGTAAAATATTTATTAAATATTATATTAACACAAAATATAATATATAATATTTAATATATATAAAAAAATATGTATGTTTTTGTAATATATTTTATTTTTAAAATATAAAATTACCAAAACAATATTGTTAATATAGAAACAATATGAAAAATATTATTTTGAAACATATATGTAAATTAGTATTCCAACTCCAAACTAACGGAACTCAGGGAAAGTGCTGGATAATACACCATAAAAAATTACCATTCCAACTCCAAACTAATTAACCTCAGGGAAAGTGCGGGATAATAAACCATCAAAAATTTCTATATTAACTCCAAACTAACTAAACTCAGGGAAAGAGCTGGATAATAAAACTGAAAAATTTACTATTACAACTCCAAACTAACTAAACTCAGGGAAAGTGCTGGATAATAAACCATAACAATTACTATTCCAACTACAAACTAACTAAACTCAGGGATAGTGCTGTATAATAAAAATAAAAAAATTACTATTCCAACTCCAAACTAACTAAACTCAGGGAAAGAGCTGGATAATAAACCATTATAAATTATTATTCCAACTTCAAACTAACTAAAGTCAGGGAAAATGCTGAATAATAAAACATATATATTAACTATTCCAACTCCCAATTAACTACATTCTGAGAAAGTATCTCAAAAAATGTAAAAAAAAAAAAACAATATACATAATAAATTAGAATTTTAAAAATGTACATAATGAAATAACATTATTTTTTTTAATTACCAAAAAATATTCACATTTTACCTAAAATTCGATATAGTATTAATTACATTTTCCAATTTTTTTTAAAAAAAGTAACGTTTTTAAATTTAAAAAACTAAATTACAAATTTTCATTTGTTATAATTTACAAAACAATATTACATTTCAATTTTTCAAAATTTTATTTTTACTTTTACAGAAAATATTTTTTCCATTTTTTAAAAAAAGATTTAAATTTTTTCAATAATTAAAAAAATAAAATACAAGTAATCATATTATGTACATACAAATAAAAAATAAATGTAAAGCAATATAAAAAATTCTTTTTAAAAATTTACTAAAATAAAATATGTAAAAAAAAAATATATTTTTTTAAATTCTAAAAGGTTTTATCTAACAATATCAACACCTCACAACTAATTAATTTATATAATTGATTAATACATTTTAAATTACAAAAATAAAAAACATATATTGCTTCAGACAAATATATTTTAAATTATTCCCCACCCTTAACCCCTATAAACCCAACATGTTATGTTAAAATTTCTTATAGAGCGCACGTACACTTGGCGCTAAACTTAAGGAACTGTTGGAGCCCCCTGTATTCAATTGTCTGAAGAACTAGTTGTACGCTTGGGTGAATAGCCAAGTCTTAAGAAGTCTACGGAACCTTGTGAATTCAGTACAAGTTCTTATGTCCAAAGGAAGAGTGTTCCAGAAACTGGGTGCTAATACTGCAAACCTGCAGCCTCCCATTCGTTTCCGTCTATAGGGAGGAATGGCTAAGAGGTTCTTATGGGCAGAGCGTAGACTACGTGCAGGTATGTATTTCTGAACCAGTCTGGATATAAATTTTGGGCTAGCACCATACAGAGTTTTAAAGATAAGGCAACCAACCTTAAATGCACATCTTTGTGGGATGGGAAGCCAGTGTAGTTCTTTCATGGTGGGAGTGATGTGTTCCCATCTAGGTTGTTGGGATATTAATCTGGCAGCCTGGTTCTGTACCATTTGCAGTCTCTTGGTGAGATAAAGTGGTATGCCAAAATATAAAGAATTGGCATAGTCCAGATGTGATATCACCATAGCTAGGACCACCTGAATTAAGGCTTCCCATGTGAGCAATCTCCTAATCTTTCTTATTTTCCTCAGTTGAAAAAAACAAGTGGAAGTTACTGCTCCTATCTGAGCTTTCATGGTGAGATCACTGTTAATGATCACTCCCAGACTTTTGGCTGAGGGACAAGTATTGGGTGGGGAACCTAGTTCACTCGGCCAAAACTGTGCATTCCATGGGTTCAGGGGACCACCCAACAGAATCACTTCTGTTTTGTCCGGATTTAATTTTAGCTGGTTGTTATTCATCCAGTCGCGGATGTGCAACATTGTTGCCTGGAATTCAGATATTGACTCAGGTAAGTTGTTGATAGAGAACACCAGTTGCATATCATCTGCGTAGTTGTACGTGCATACTTTCCTGTTTCTGAGGGAATGAAGTAAGGGAAGGAGATAGAGGTTGAATAGATGGGGAGACAACGAGGAGCCCTGTGGAACTCCACATGTCGTTGCCATTTTAGGTGCAGAGAACTGGGAGAGATGCACTGACTGAGTGCGTTCCTCTAGAAATGACTCAATCCAGTTAGATGCCCTCCCCTTGATGCCAGCAGTCCTGACACGGTCGATCAGAATACCATGATCGACCGTGTCAAATGCCGCAGACAGATCTAGTAGAACCAGGACCTGGGGGGAGCCCTTGTCAACTTCTTTCCGAAGCGTGTCCAGAACAGTAAGTATCACTGCCTCAGTGGAATGGGCTGGGCGAAACCCTGCTTGATTTGGATCAAGATAGCCAGACTGTTCAATAAAAGTACAAAGGCTTTTGGCCACATGAGATTCCAGTA
Source organism: Calotriton arnoldi (assembly GCA_963921515.1). Classification (NCBI taxonomy): domain Eukaryota; kingdom Metazoa; phylum Chordata; class Amphibia; order Caudata; family Salamandridae; genus Calotriton; species Calotriton arnoldi. The sequence goes on from CAWUFW010011691.1 coordinate 259,795, forward strand.
TTTTTGCCAAATAGGGGAGCAAGGAAATGGGCTGATAGTTGGTCAGAACCCTAGGGTCCGCACCTGATTTTTTTAGTAAGGGAACCACAGTTGCTGCTTTAAACGCTTTTGGAACACAGCCCTGTGCCAGAGAGTCATTAAGAAGTGCCAAGGCAGGACCGGGGAAGGTGGTAAAAACATCTTTTAAAATATAAGGCGGACAACTATCGATAGGTGATCCCGACTTTACTTTAGATAGAAGGTCCAAAAAAATCGTACTGTCTATAACTGGGAATTCTTCAAGGGAGCATGAGTTTTCCAGCGCTAAAGGTGAGCCCTCAGGGGCAAGGCAATGAGGGATGCTGGATTTTATAGTGACGATTTTGTCAATAAAGAACGAATTAAGGGAGTTACAAAAGACTTGACTGGGTGTAGATTTTAGTGTAACTCTATCTGGATTGGATAATTCGTTCACAATGGTAAAGATTTCTTTAGACCTGTTAGTAGGCAGCCTTCGCGGAAGAGATTGACTTTTTATACACTTTCATTTTGGTCAAATAACTCTCTTTGTTGTCTAAAGAGTAACTGGTTCTCCATTTCCTTTCTGATTGACGAAGTGCTAGCTTTTGATTTTGTAAGTCGGAAGAGTACCATCTTTGTGCCTCATGACGTCTTACTGAACGTATTGTTTTTAATGGAGCATGTTCATTGCTGGCCATAGTGAGCCATGCTGTGAGATTTTCCTCACTTAAATCGATAGACGTCTGATGTATAGGGACTGTATTTGCTAATGTGGCGTAGAAGTGCGTTTTATTGATATTGTTCCAATTCCTAGCTACTGATGTTTTTAGACTTAGAGGTTTTACTTTAGCAACATCGTTGATGATAAACTGGATTAAAAAATGATCAGACCAAATGCAGGGAGAGATAGTCAGTGCAGATAGCGTGATGTTAGCTGTCCACACCTGGTCCAATATGTGTCCTTTATTATGTGTTGCCATAGTTATTTGCTGACTAAGGTTTAGCCCACTAAGAAGATCATTCAAATCTTTCGCATGGGGACCGCCTTGAGTATCATTGGTCCATTAATTAAAGTCATCAAGCAGTAATATTTTAGCATTGTTGGTAATTAGCTGAGCCAACTGTTCAGCTAAGGAATGAGGAAATGAGGACATATTCTTGGGTGGTCTATACAGTAACACACAAATTAAGGAAGTTGAAGCCGACTCCAGCTTAAAGACAAAGGGGCCGATTCCGATTCAGGCCGGAAATCTCTCCGACCGAGCCGGACCCGGAGAGATTTCCGACCGAATCGGACTCTGGCAGTCCGACCGAACGAGTACGATGCGCACGCATGCAATCGGACTCGAGTCGGTCGGACTCCCATTGAAGTCAATGGGAGCCGGACGTACAACGCGTATGCGGGCTCCCATTGACTCAATGGGTGCGAGGCGAACAAGGGCGCCCCCTACAGCGGGTACGCCTCGATGCGACTCGCGGCGTACATGCACAGGTAGGGGGGACCCATGGGTCCCCCCCTGTGTGCGACTCGCGCGGCTATGCATACAGGGGGGTCCGACACGGACCCCCAAAGTCCGGCTCCGACTGCTCTTTCGAGCCGGACGGCGCGAGTCAGTCGGACTGCTCGCGGCGCGCATCGTACTTGCCCGGCCGGGGAACGTCTCCATTGCGCGGTGCGAGTCGTGTCCGTGAGAGTCGGTCAGAGCGGTTCGGACCCGCGTACGAGTCGGTCGGCGATTTCGCGTGCGCTCGCATCGTACTCGCTCGGCCGGACGCACGTACGAATCGGTCGGGAAAGAGGGCTCCGAATCGGATCCGGTTAAGCCGAATCCGATTCGGTGCCCTACCGGCCGAGATCGGAATCGGCCCCTAAGTTGTCTACTAAAGGTAGATCAAGTGGGGTTAAGCTCGTAGATTTTAAATCATGGTGAACAATAGCCGCTACTCCCCCGCCAACCATCCCTGATGTGCGATTTGCCTGCAGGATATAGTAGTCATTAGGAAGGGCTGCTAGAATATATGGGGCAAAATTCTGTGACAGCCAAGTTTCCGTTAGGAATAAGATGTCAGGTCGGTTAGAGTCCAATAAATTAAATATCTCAAGCTGTTGTTTCACCATTGACCGAGTGTTGAGGTAGAATATAGTAGGTTTAAAATTGATGTGTCTGATCTGTCTTTGTGTAGTCATTGTAGCATGAGCAGAAGTAATAATTTCGGGAAAGGTAGCCCTTGTTTCCATGACTCCTAGCTTAATTAGTGTAGCGTTAGTAAGGGGATTGAGTAAATAATTACCAGAGTGCAGAGATTTTAATTCTTGTGCTGAGTAAGACCGGATTTGAGCATGCCGCTCCTAAAAATAAAATGAAAATGTAAAAAAATATATGGCTTCAAACAAATATATTTTAAATTACTCCCCACCCTTATCCACTATAAACCCAACATCCTGCTCCAAAAAATAAGAAAAAAAAGTAAAAAACTATGGGGCCAATTCCGAACTCGCTTGGTAAGCCCTCTATACAAATCGGACCTGGAGGGCTTTCCAAGCGAGATGCGCTGTGCGAGTCCGACCGAGCGAGTACAGCAGCACCCGCCGCAATGTTGAAAATGCATGTTGTGCATTACAGTGCACTACGTGGCAGGCACCACACGGTGCCTGCCACTTAGTGCACTGAAATGTAGGGGGTACCCCCCAGTGCACATACACCCCCCCCCCATTGGGGGCTTGCAACGGGCCCCCGAACAGGATCTCCACCAGCCTTTTCATGACGGTGTCGCCGTCATGGAAAGGCTGGCTCACAGCCTGCATCATAATATGGTGGACGGTGCCTGCTAGGCACCGCTACCATTTTATGCATGCAGACCGCTCCGCCAGGCAATCGGTCCGATTGCCTGTGGCGGTAGACCGTGCGCCACAGTCGCAGTCTGAATCCCCCCGCCATCGTAATGTGACGGGTGAAATTCGCGGTCCGATGGTGGAAGTACCGCCACCGCCAGCTTCCGCCATCGTAATGACCCCCTAAGTCAGAACCCAAGGTTAACCCCACTAATCCCTTGGTTGCTCTACTACCACTTGTACTTGTGCTAGGGGGAGCAGGTGACTTAGAGGCAGTGGTAATAGGAGTTTCTTTGGCCTTTGGACATTCAGCATCCCTTGTCCAAAGTGTCTTTACCTTACATAATTAACACCAAGGTTTCTTTTTGCCTTTCTTGGAATTTTGGGACTCGCCCCCAGATGCAGGTGTTTGGGGCCTTTGTGAAGACTCTTTTTTATCTTTACTTTTGTCCCCACCCTTATCCTGGGATTGATATGCATTTTGGATAGAGACAGACTCCATTTGCTGCTTATTTGGAGGTCTTGAAGATGCGCTCCCCATCCTTCCAAAAATGCATCTGTGGTTAGAACAAACTCTGGAAGAGGAGAGAGGAATGACAGTACGAGAGAGAGATTGCTGGCGGACTGCCACCAAGGAAGTGCGTCTTTCATGATCAGTGTTATCCGAATGATATCGTCGAATAATCCTGTTACTTGAAGCCACTGAATGTCCAACTGCTCCTGAAAAGGTCTCATCCTTAGACGTGCGTGAGGCACCATGAGGATGGCCGAAGACATCATGCAGAGAAAGGATTTGAGGAGACGGACAGAAGCAAACTCTCTTTTGTAGAGATTGTGAGCCAGAGATAGGATGGTGTTCTGTCTTTCTGTTGATAAGAATGCCTTGTTTTGGAGGGTATCCAATGTTGCTCCTAGAAACATTATCCAATGAGAAGGAGTTAGAACGGATTTTTGAAGATTGACTGCCAGCCCCAGAGAGCGGAAGAGCTGTAGGCAGAAAGATATGTCTTCTGAGGCCTAATGAAGAGAAGGAGCTTTCACTAACCAATCGTCGAGATATGGGAAGATCTGTAGGCCTTCCAATCGTAGGTATGCTGCTACGGGAGCAAGACACTTGGTGAAAACCCGAGGACCTGAGTGAAGGCCATGGGGAAGCACCTTAGAATTGATAGTGCACGCCTGCCACAGAGAAACAGAAAAAATGTTGATGCTTGAGATTAATAGGGATATGGAAATATGCGTCCTGCAAATCCAGGCTTGCCAGGAAATCCGAATGGTTCAGAAGCTGTAATATCTCCTGGCGAGTTACCATGCGAAAGGATTTCTTCTGTAGGTATTTGTAGAGTTTTCTGAGGTCTAGAATGGGACACCTTTCTCCTGACTTCTTTTTCTTTACCAGGGAAAATCGGGAGTAGAAGCCTTTTCCTCTCTGAGAGCGTAGCACACATTCTAATGCTCCCTTGTGAAGCATAATAAATGCCTCCTTCTTTAGCAATTGAAGATGGGGTGGTATTGATTTTTGAGGCGGATGAGTAGGTGGTGTTGAGGTAAACTCTAGGGTATGGCCATATTTTATTATATCCAGGACCCATTTGTCTGTTATTTTCTGCCATTGGTCTAGGCAACAAGAGAGGGGAATTTTCTTTAATGAAGTAATCAAGGGAAGAGCGGCAGGTGGCTAAGCCTCATCAATGCTTTCTGACAGAATCTCTGGATTGAACTTGTTGTTTCCGCTTAGGTTGTCTTGTGTAAGCAGCTTGCGGTGGCGCACGGTATTGCTGTTGATGCTGGTAAGAAGGTCGAAAAGAGGTGTAAGTCTGAGGCCGGTATCTCTAGTAACCACCTCAGAAAGAATAGGCCCCTCTGCCACGTGCTCCACGAAAGGGGGTCTTTCTATATTGGAGCGGGCCCAAATCCTTAGCTGTGTCTGTGTCAGTTTTAATGGCTTGTAAGGCTTCATCAATATGTTTGCCAAAAAGTGTCTCACCATCAAATGGCATGTCCAAAATTTTGCTTTGCACCTCAGGGCGGAACATTGTTGCCTTCAGCCAACCCTGACGCCAGCGTCAGGACAGGCGCTCCAGGGAGCTGACGAAATGCTAAAGAAGCCACGTCCATAGATGCATCAATAATTTCTGATGCAGACCTTCCTCCTACTAGAAGTATCTTTCTTGCTTCTGGAATTTTATCGTCCGGAAGATCTATGAAATGAGCGATGTCGGACCACATCTGGCGGTCGTATCTAGCTAAGATCGCTAGGGTATTAGCAGCACGAACTGTAGCACCTGAAGTGGTCGTAAATCTTTTACCAATGTTATCGAGGCACCTTCCCTCCTTATCAGGCGGTGCAGTAATGGGCGCTAAAGGGTTTCTTGATCTCCGTTGGGCGGCTTGTGAGATAACGGAATCCAGCTTAGGATGTCCTACCAGACAAGGTGAAGCATCATCAGGAGCTTTATACTTTTTGTCAATCCTGGGCAAGACTGGGATAACTGTGGCGGGTGTCCTCATCACTTTTATACCTTCCTCCCATATGTGATCTACAATGGGTATAGATCTCACCGTCTTTCTGGATAAATCCTTGAAATAATAGAGAAAACAGCCAGATCGCTTGACTATCACAGACAATGAAATACGTGAAGTTGCTCTTTCTATCAGCGCGTGGAAGCCGCCAATATCTTCTGGTGGAGACTCCACAGTTTGAGGAGGAGAAGCATGATTGATATAACATAGTCCTCCCATTCATCACCTATTTGCCCATCTTTCTGAGGTTGACTCTCCTCAATTTCTCCGTCATCAGAAGTGTCCTGATGTTGTTGTGGCAAAACAGTATCCCTCGCAGGGGAAGCCGTAGGCAAAGGCTCAGACGTACGTGGAGGAGAAGATAGAGGCAAAGAGGCAGGCGGTAGAGGAACAGCTGCTGAAGGAAAACGTATGTGGTAGTCATGCAACAAGTCTTGAAGGTACTGAACCAAAGCCACAGGAAGGTGGACCATAGGCTCATTAGCAGGCTCCATATATTGAATTTTTGCATGTGGAGGGTGGTGACATTCTTGCTGATAGTAACCTTCATATTCCTCATCATCTTCATCTTGATATTTTACATGAAGCTGAGAGGGACTGTGAGCAGGGCCAAACATCCCTTGTTATCAGATTCCTCTAAAAAAGTTGAAGGTGGCAAAGGTGAGACTATTGCAAGATTCTGCAAAAAATGCCTCGTTGACGGTGTCGTCGACCAGAACGTTGTCAACGGATACATAGGCGTGAGTTGCAAAGTCGACGGATGCTTACGACCAGACGTGGGATACAGTGTCGTCAGCCTCGTCGACGATAGCGGAGTCTGTGTCGTCGACGAAGACATGACGGGAGCGGATGAAGAAGCCGTAGTCAGCATCATCGACGATCTCGTCGTCGACGCAGTCGTAGACTAGGAGATCGTCGACGAGGATGCCGATGAGAAGGTTGTCGTCGTCGACGAGGAGGTCGTCGGCGCTGTCAGAGCCATCGTCGTCACTGGAAGCATCGTCGGTGGGGCCGTCTACCATAAGGTAGTCGTATCCGTCGTCGACGATGTCGATTTTTTCGATGACGAGGTAGGTGAAACATGTCCAGAAGGTGATTTTAGTGTCGACGGTGACCCAGATGTGAACGCCGTCAGCAATATAAGCTTTCTTGCGACTGTTATTTTCATGGAAGTTTCTGAAGATTGTTTTTCCTTTTTATGGCTTTTCTCCTCAGTAGGAAATGAATGCTTTACTTTTAGTGAGGTGCCTGCATCTTCCTGATGAGACTTTTTTGAAGCCTTTTTCTTGGAAACTTCAGGAGATTCAAGAGATATTTCTCTCCTTTTGGATGTTTCCTGATAGTTTTTCTTTTTTATGGCTTTTCTACTCAGTAGGAAATGAATGCTTTACTTTTAGTGAGGTGCCTGCATCTTCCTGACAAGACTTTTTTGAAGCCTTTTTCTTGGAAATTTCAGGAGATTCAAGAGATCTTTCTCTCCTTTTGGATGTTTCCTGAGAAGCCTGTGAGGTAGAGCTCTCCTCATCCTCAGAGACGACGTCAGATTTATGTTTCAGTCTCTGAAGCTAAATCAACAACCTACCCTCCCTGTCCTTAAAGGTTTTGGTTGAAAAAGTCCTACAAATTTTGCAGTCGTTTACCTTATGTTGAGGGTAAAGACAGTAAATACAGTTTTTATGTGGATCCTCAGCATGCAGTTATGTTATCAGGGTATTTGTAGAGCGCACAGCTACGCGACAGAGTTTGCCGGCGCTAGTTTAGTGTGGCAGCTGAACTGAAAGCGATGACGCAAAGGCTACTGCTGGAACAGCCAAGTTTTCAGAGACTTCATAAAAGGGAGGAGTTCTTGCATCTGTCTTAGATTAGGCGGCAAACAGTTCCACAGTTTGGCGACTTGAACCTGGTAGGATCGACCTCCTATTCGAGATCGGCGGAACACAGGGGTCCGTGCCAGCGACTGGGATGCGGATCTTAAGGAGCGCCGAGGAAGATAGAATTGAACTCTCTTCCTTAAATAAGGCGCTCCAGAATCGTGAAGTGCCTTGAAGGCCAGAACAAGGGCTTTGAAAAAGATCCTCTTGCGGATCGGGAGCCAGTGGAGAGATTTAAGGTGTAAAGACATCCGCGTTCTCGGGCCAAGTAGAAGTATCGCCCTGGCTGCGGCGTTTTGGACCACCTGAAGACGAGTAAGTAAATACTCTGGCAGTCCTAAATAAAGAATGTTAACATAGTCCAGTCTGGATCCGATCAGGGCCTGGACCACTGTTTTCCTGTGGGGGACCGAAAGAAGAGGTAAAAACTGCTTCAGCATTCTTAGGAGGCCGAAACATTGTCCCGGTACCACTTAGATCTGAGATTTCATGTTGAGGGTGTCATCCATTTTCACCCCCAAGTTTTTAACTGCTCTGACCGAGTTTAGCGGGGGATGCATATCCTGTGGCCACCAGCTGCGCCACATATTGTTAGGGGGCAGACCAAAGAAAATGATTTCCGATTTTTCAGAATTACATTTCAATTGGTTCCGCAGGAGCCAAGCAAATACCTCCGATAAACATGAATTGATCATTTCACCATTGAAAAACTTGTCCCTGTCGCGGGTAAAGAGCAACTGCGTGTCATCCGCATATGACACTATTTTTGCTCCATGAGTCTCGGCCAGGTGTGCTAAGGGGGACAAGTAAATATTAAACAGAATGGGGCTGAGCATGGAGCCCTGTGGGACTCCCACCTTTAAGGGGGAAATGGGGGCTGAAAAAGGCGGAGCCCAAACTGTTTGTCGGCGATCTGACAGAAAGGAGGTGAACCACTTTAGTACCGTCCCACCGAAGCCAGACTCCTGGAGCCTCAACAGGAGACGGTCGTGGGGGACGGTATCAAAAGCCGCCAATAAGTCCAGCAGTATCAGAACGGCTTTGCCGCCTCTGTCGAGAACGTCTTTGATGGTTTCTGAGATCTCCAGGAGCGCCGTTTCTGTACTAAAGTTAGGCCTGAAACCGGATTGGCTCTGATGCAGTATGTGGTTGGTTTCAACAAAAGTGGTGGTGACCGAGCTTACGTACCTTTCCAAAGTTTTGGAAAAAAAAAGGTAAGAGAGAAATAGGTCTATAGTTTGAGGCTATCTCCGGGTCTAGAGTTGGCTTTTTCAGAAGGGGGAGTACTAACGCCTTCTTCCATCTGGCAGGGACCAGCCCCTGCTGCAGAGACATGTTCAAGATCTGGTTTACCGCTGGGTTGATAGTCCCAGCTATTGAAGCTAGGAAAGAGGCTGGGCATGGATCGGAAGGAGCCCCCGACTTCAGAGAGATGCAGTCTCTTCTTACCGCATGATCCACACGGCCTGAAGAGACCTTTCTTTTGATGAATCTGACATTATGAGTAGAGTTTGAAGAGAAAAAACTGAGCAGAGCAAGGGAGACTCCCTTTCACATGAAGTGCGGTAAAAAACTCTGAGGAACCTAGCCTCTCTTGGGATTGTTCTAGAGGGTGCCTGCGCCGGATTGACTGCTACCTAAGTTTGGTTCTTTTTTACAAAAGAAAATGGATACGCTATTGCAGTGACTGTTCATTGCATTGTAGCCTAGTGTAGTATTATCTACTGCTTAATATGTATACCGGGGGACTCCCACTACGACGACGGTGATGATTCAAGAATTTGAATCTATGAAAGATCGAATACTGGAGAAGCATGGTCTACCTAACCAGTACCAGATCTCTTTCTTGCCATTTCTGGCAACAATGAGTCACCTTTTTTATTTACACTGCTCCCCTCGAGGGGTGGCAGATTGTGCCCTGACATTTCTCCCTTCTTTAATCTTCTCCCTTTCCTTTGGCTTGTGAGTGAATTTACAGTGAAAGGTGTTTTCAAGCTTTGGCTCTTGAATGTGTGTGACAGGTTCCCAAGACAGTTCATCTAAGGGAATCCCCATCAGTCCATTAAATGCCACACTTGGCCTTTACAAAGCTGTGAATCAAGATTTTTTTTTAACATTTTAGTCCTTGCCTCTTTGAACAGATACAAGTGAGGAAGGTTTTATATCATTTATCCAAAGATGAGCCTTCCTGATCACCTTGATTCGCCTAATGGGTGGGAGCTGTAATTTTATAGTGAATGAGCTTAAAACTCTTGAAATAGTAAAAGGATCAATAAATCATGATTTAAATTTGGATGGTCCTTTTAAAATTAGGTATCAAGTGGACAAATTGACTCGATCTCCCTGGGTTTAAACTGGGATTTGTCGCCGATGCTTATTTGCTTGTTTTTATGTATGCAGCTTGGGCAACCTGTAAGTTATTCTGGACATATCCCCAAGTGTGCCGAATCATACTCCAGCGGTCCTGTGCATCTGGACAAGTAGTATCCTCAGGTATTATAGCAAGGAATGACCTGTGGATTACAACTCTACAAGAGAAAAAATGGAAAGAAGCCAGTAGACAAATGCTTTGAGTTACTTACCTTCGGTAATGATATATCTGTAAGAGACATAGATTAGCTATGGATTCCTCACCTTAGAATTACCCCCAGCAGTCAGACTGGATCCAGAGAATTTTTTCTTCAGCACTACCCCTGCGCGTCGGCAGGTGGCGTCGGTCGACTCCACGTTCTTTGTTTGCGTCGTGGTCGCCGAATGACGTCGCGGTTTCTACGTAGACGCCGCCCCTGTGCGCTGACGTCAGTTCTTTACACGACATTCCACGCCAGAAGAGCAGAGCCATGCAAGACACTGACCACTGGTGCACAAAACTAGGGCCCTGGAGGGAAGTACCTTACCCTAGAAGTCAGTTCGCAGAACGGGGCGGATGGGTGGGGCGGTGAGGAATCCATAACTAATCTATGTCTCTTACAGATATATTGTTACCGAAGGTAAGTAACTTGTTCATCTGAAAGAGACAATTAGTTATGGATTCCTCACCTTAGAATAGATACCCCAGCAATACCAACCCCGGAGGTGGATCTACGAACTAAGTTCACACCAGAAAGTCCTGGAGAACTAAACGGCCAAAGAAGCCGTCTCTCCGGACTTGGCTGTCCAGGCAGTAGTGTTTGGTAAACGTGTGCAATGAAGCCCACATAGCTGCCTGGCAGATGTCATGAAGGGGGACCCCACGTCCCAAAGCAGTAGTAGCTGCCGTCGCCCTGGTAGAATGGGCGCGCAACCCCACTGCAGGTTCCTTTTTCGGTAACGAATAGCAGATTTTGATGCAAAGAACGACCCATCGGGAGATGGTTCGTTTTTGCACGGCCCGACCTTTCTTGGTGCCCACATAGCCAACAGAGAGCTGGTCATCCATCCGGAATTGTTTTATGCTATCCAGATAGAATGAAAGCGCACGTTTTGGATCCAGACGGTGGAGCCTCTCTTCCTCCTTGGAAGGATGCGAGAGGCGGAAAGAAGGTGGGCAAAGTGATGGTCTGTCCTATGTGGAAGGAGGTAACCACTTTGGGAAGGAAAGAAGACCTCGTGCGAAGGACAACCTTGTCCGGATGAACAGCCAGGAAAGGAGGTTTGGAAGAAAGGGCCTGAAGCTCACTCACCCTGCAAGCAGAGGTGATGGCAACCAGAAAGGCAGTTTTAAGTGTCAAAAGTCTGAGAGGACAGTTATGTAGCGGCTCGAAAGGAGCGCACATAAGATAGATCAGAACCAGGTTCATGTCCCACTGGGGCATTACGAAAGGAATTGGAGGAAATAAGTGAGTAATGCCCTTAAGGAAGCGATTTAAATAGGGGACTTGAAAAGAGAAGGCTGGTCAGGATGCCGAAGGAAGGCCGAAATGGCCGAAAGATAGCCTTTTAGAGTGCCCAGAGCAGAGCCCTGCTGGGCCAAAGAAAGAATGAAGAGGAGAACCTCTGAAAGGGGTGCAGAAAGGGGATCCACAGCCTTTGCTGCACACCATGCCACAAATTTGTTCCATCTACAGGCGTATACCGTTTTGGTGGAGGGACGCCTGGCTGCCAAGATAACTTTACAGACTTCGGGAGGAAGGTCGAAAGCTGTCGCCGCTCAATCTCCACGCAAGGAGGTGGAGGCTGGACAGGTTCGGGTGGAGGATCGTCCCCTGCTGCTGCGACAGCAGATCCTCCCGAAGGGGCAGTCTGATCGGAGGATCGATGGCCATGTGCAAGAGGTCGGGATAGCAGACTCTTCGTGCCCAGTCCGGGGCCACAAGAATGACTTGGGCCCGGTCGCGCTTGATCTTTTTCAGCACTCTGGGTAGAAGTGGTATAGGCGGAAAGGCGTATAGAAGACCGCAACTCCACTCGCAACGAAAAGTGTTGCCGAGCGAGGGCCGCCTTGGAAATTCCAACGCGCAGAACTGCTGCGTTCTCTTCGGTGGTGAATAGATCTAACCAAGGCTCAACCCACCGCGAAAGAGACCTTGCACCACCTCCGAGTGAAGACGCCATTCGTGATCCATCATGCACCGGCGGCTGAGTTAGTCCGCCCTGGCGTTCAGAGAACCTGCCAGGTGTTGAACCACCAGGGTCATGCCCTGATGTTCCAGCCACTTCTAGAGACGAAGTCCCTCCTGACATAGGGTCCACAACCCCAACCGCCCTGTTAGTTGTAGTACCACATGGCAGTGGTGTTGTCCGTGAACACCTGCACTACTCTCCCTTTGACGTAAGTAAGGAATGCCTTCAGTGCAAGACGGATCGCCCGCAGCGCCAGAAGGTTGTTGTAGAGCCCGGACTCTGCCGTAGACCAGAGGCCTCTGATCTCCGCCTCTCCCATGTGGCCGCCCCACCCTAGAAGTGATGCATCTGTCACCACTGTGAACTCTGGCTGGGGAAGTGAGAGGGACCTGCCGTTGACCCAATCCTGGTTCGTTAGCCACCACTGCAATTGGAGTGCAGTGCCCTCCGAGATCTGGACGCAATCGGAAAGATTTCCCTGATGCTGTGCCCACAGGAACTTCAGGTCCCACTGCAGAGCCTGCATATGCCACCTGGCATAGTCCACCAGCAGGATGCAGGAGGCCATGAGGCCCAGTAACCTCAGGGTCATCCTGACCAAAACCCGGAATAGAGGCTGAAAGATCCGAATCATAGCCTGAATATCTAAGACTCGCTGATCGGAAGGATAAGCCCGAAACTGCGCTGTGTCCAGAACTGCTCCGATGAAAAGGAGCTTCTGAGAGGGAATCAGGTGTGACTTCGGCACGTTGATGGTGAACCCCAGCGAGTGCAGGAGATCGGCCGTAGTCAGGAGGCGGGACACGACAGCCTGGGGCGGGCCCGCCTTCAACAGCCAGTCGTCGAGATAGGGGAAGACTGGAATCCCTGATCTGCGCAGATGAACTGCGACCACCGCCATCATTTTCGTGAACACCCGAGGGGCGCTGGTAAGGCCAAATGGGAGCACGGTAAACTGAAAGTGCTCGTGGCCTACCGTGAACCGTAGGTAACGCCGATGGGCCGGCAGGACGGGAATGTGAAAATAAGCGTCCTGCAAGTCCATCGCTAGCATCCAGTCTCCAGGGTCGGGGGCAGACAGCACCTGAGCCAGTGTCAACATTTTGAATTTCTCCTTCCGGAGGAAGCGGTTGACGTTCCTGAGATCCAAGATAGGACGCAGGCCCTTGTCCTTCTTGGGCACCAGAAAGTAGTGGGAATAATAACCAGGACCTACTTCTGGGGCAGGAACTCACTCGATGGCTCCCTTGGCCAAGAGAGCCATAACTTCCTGTTGAAGAAGGGCCAAGTGATCCTCCGACATGCAATGGAATTGAGGTGGTATGAATGGAGGGGGAGTCTCGAAGGGGAGGGACAAGCTCCTTCGGGCTATCTGCAAAACCCACCTGTCCGACGTGATGGTTTGCCAGTGGGGGAGGTGATGGCGGATCCTGCCGCCCACTGGTGAATGATGGCCCTGAAAGGTCGGACTAGGAGGGCTTAGAGGCTGCTGCAGAGGGGGCGCTGGTGGACTAGCCCGCCCGCTGGCCCCCGGACCCACGACGGTGGGATTCAGGTCCCCGGCCGGGCAGAGGCTGGACAGCTTGCGCAGGCCTGTGGCTCTGGGCAGAACGTGGCGGGGCACCCCTTCCGTAGCCACGAAAGGGGCGAAAAGCAGACTGCGCTAGGCGAGAGGTGGAAGCGAGGCCCAAGGATCTGGCCGTAGCCCTGGAATCCTTAAAGTGCTCAAGCGCGTTGTCTGCCTTGTCGCCAAACATGCGACGGCCATCAATAGGCATGTCCAAAAGTATAGCTTGGACATCACCCGAAAAGCCAGTGGACCTCAACCAGGCGTAGCGTCTCAGTGCTACCGACGTTGAAATCGTCCTGCAGAGTGAGTCGGCGGTGTCCAGCCCACATCATATGGTGAACTGCGCTGCGTCTCTCCCTTCGGCAACTGCACGGGAGAGCACGCCCGGGCCTCCTCCGGGCACTGTGGCAGCACCTGCGCAACCGAATCCTACACAGAGTGGGAGTAACGGCCCAAGAGACATACAGTGTTCACCAACCACAGTCCTAAGCTGGAGGAAGAAAACATCTTCTTCCCAAGGTGGTCCAGCTTCTTGGATCCCCCATCAGGTGGTGCGGTAGGAATGTGCCCTTGGAAGTTGAGGCTTGGACCACCAAGCTCTCAGGGGTGGGGTGCTGGGAGAGGAAAACTGGGTCGACCAGGGCCGGGCGCTGGCGTCGGGCAATCATCCTGTCCACAAGAGCCCCTGTGTTGGGCTTGGACCAAGTGCCCAAAAGGATGTCCGTGAGGGCCTCATTAAACGGCAGCAGGGGCTCAGAGGAGGCCGCTGAAGAACCTCGGTCAGGCGGTTAGTCCTGATCACCACCGTAGGAAGCTCAAGGTTTAAGGCCTCAGCCGCCCTACGCAACACCACTGCGTATGACGCACCCTCCTCCATAGCCACAGTAGGGGGAGATAGCATGCCAAGGTCTGGGGAGGTATCCAGACCAATGGCTTCACACAACTCCTCTCTCTAGTCCGGTTCTTCTAACTGGTCTGCGAGAGGGTCCACAGACCCCTCCCAGTCCTCCTCACCCTCCTCTGGTAGCCACTCAGGGCGATAGGGAACACCAGGGGAGAACAGTGGTACAAAAGAACCGATCGGCGCCTGTCCCGACGAAGGTCGACACCGGTCCGGCTCCGTGTCCACATCGAGGGGGAGGCTGGGGTAAACGTCGGCTGGGGACACAACCGGAGTCGGATTAGGCGGAGGTGTCATCACTGGATTCGGCATCGGAGGAGCTGTCACGAGGTCGACCGGCGCTGATCCGGTTCAGGCCTGGATCCCAGGGGGCCCTGCGGCGCAGAAGCCGCCATTATCGAAGGCCTAGAGCCCCCAGCCGAGTCTGCGGAGCCCGAAGGCCCGCTAGTCAGGCTGCCCAAAGATCGAATGGAGGGCTTCGTAAAAACTACGGGGTTGCCCCGGTTCCCGGGTAGGGAGGGAGGCTCGGGGTAGACCCAATAAGCTCCGCAGGCGGAGCCGGAAGACTACCTTCCTCAACCCACGTCGCGTCGGCCGAAGGACGGGGAGAACACGAAGAGCGATGGTGTTTCTTCGTCTTCTTTTTGTGCTTCGACTTACCCGAAGATGAAGACTTCGACGAGGAATGGTGGTGATGACTCCGCGACTGGTCGCGCGACCTCCCTCTCGACCGGGACCTTAAGCGGCGCGGAGCAGACTACCAGGCCTCGAGAAGCTTTCGGGACCACTCCCGCAAAGACTTCGGGTTCATGGCCCGGCAGTCGGAGCACAACTTTGGGTCGTGGTCGCTCTCCAAACACCAAAGGCACACAAGGTGCAGGTTCGTTACCAACATCAATTTGCAACACGAGTCGCAAGCCTTGAAGCAGGTTCGAGGACGGGACATCCCTGCGTGCTCCGGGAGTCTAACGACTCGGAAAAACGTCGACAAAAAGTCACAAAAAGAAAGTCAAAAAGTGACTCAAGGTACTGCTTTCTCCGGATCTGCGCTGGCTGGCGCGGAAAAAGAAAGAACTGAAGTCAGAGCGCAGGGGCGGCGTCTAAGTAGATACCGCGACGTCATTCCGACACGCAGGGGACCTGCTGAAGAAATGTTTTTCCGGATCCAGTCTGACGCCTGGGGGTAATTCTAAGGTGAGGAATCCATAACTAACTCTCTCTTTCAGATATATACAAATTCCAAATGCTAATTCCATTTAATTAGGAACCACTAAATTGTAACATATGACATTTAAAAATTGGTTTTAGGATTAGTTAATGCATTCAGATTGACGACCCATTTGCGGATGCCTGTGGACAATTTGATTTCCATTGCTAAAAGATCCCAAAAGCATTTACAAAACTTGGACTTAAATTGTGATCCCTCACCTCCCTCCTCTCCGAGCCAAGATCATGCTTTTGGGCAGAACATGAAGACATAATACATTAGTAGGGAAAGGAGTCGCTAAATGATGGAATAAATTTACAAGGAATAAAGTGGGACACTTTTGAGAAATAATCTGCTACCACCATAATGGTGTTATAACCACGGATTAGAGGTAAATGCACCATGGAGTTCCTAGAAACATGATCCTAAGGTTGCTGTGGAAATGGCTTAGGGATCAATAAACCCATTGGTTTCTGATGGTTAGCCTTGCTTTGTGCAGAAATATTAAACAGCACAATGTAGTATTTAATATCTTTTGTCATCTTCATCAGCTGGGTGTTCTTTTCTACAATTCAATAGTATTTACTACCACCATGTGACCTGCTAGTGGGTTTTGTGTTCCCAGAGAATGGCCTCTTGCTGCCATTCTTTTGTTAGAGGGTAGATCATATGCCCTTCAACTGGAATTTCTTTGTTAACTGATCTTGTTGGACCTTCTTGGGCCAAATGTCTTTCTTTCATACTCCGAGACATCCTTCTTTAAAGCTTTCAAATGTTCTTCCTTTAAAACCAGAGCCCAAAAAAATTCTCAGCTGAAATAATTGCTTTAGGGGTTTCTTTCTCCGTTTCCTGATTCTCAAATTGGCTTCTTTCTCCTTTTCCTGATTCCCAAATTGGGGGAAGTAGCCAGCTTGCCGATTGCTAATTCCAGGCAGGAATGTAATGGTGAACTGTTATTTTGTGAAGAATAGAAACCATCGTAGTTACCTAGGAGGGTTAGAGTCTTTCCTGACTTTAGATATTACAAATATCTAATGATCTGTGTTTACTGTGGCCACATGTGAAGCGCCTAACAAAAACTGTCTCCAGCTCACAAATGCATCTTGAATGGCAAGCGGCGATAGTGTTATTCCTTTCTAACACAGCAGGAGAAGGAATAAAAGAAGCGATAAAGAAGATACCACAAGTGGGTATCTTATCAGGAGGTCAAGGTGGCATTAAACATCAAGTTCAACCTGATGCCGAACATTGACTATGAAAGGTACATCTTCAGTCAGGAGAGACAGTGAGATGGTGAAACGATGGATGAGTTTGTTGAAAGACTTTAAATGCTCATCAAACACAGTAAGTTCAACAAATTCAATGACGAAGAAGCCATTCATCCCAGAGTCATGATGGTTGCCTTTCCGATTCCTTCATAAGAAGTATGCTGAGAGAAACGCTCTGTCTGGAGAGTGTGCTCAGTGCGGCTAGAGCAGAAGAATGTGCTGACAAACAAGCTGCTGACATGGGGGCCGGACAGGCCCATAGTGAATCGGCATTGAATGTGAAGAGCAAGGAAAAACACAAAAAAGAAGGACACAAAGTGATGTCTATAAAGAAAAAGAAGTTGTGTTATCGATGTGGATTTTCCTTTCTGCTTGAAGGTAAGTGTCCCGCCATTGGGCACATATGTAAAGACTGTGCTAAAGAGAACCATTTTGTAACAGTTTGCAAAGTGAGAGGAAAAGTGAGTGTGTCATGTTGGGAGGACAAAATGGCTGCCAGAAAGTTCCAGTAGCGTTCTAGTCACACCCATCCAAGTAAACAGGAACATCAGTTGAGGCAAGCAGAAACTGAAAAAGGCCAATTGTCATCTAATTCTTCGACAAGAGGTTCTTTCGAGCGACAGTGAAGAAGATTGGTGTGCAATGTCAATGCTAACTACTGAAAGATGTGAGCATGTAGGTTTGGCTTCCTGCAAGGAAGAATACAAATCAGAAAAGAATCGACATGTGAAATCATGAAAGTCATTTGGATATTGTCCCAGAATAAAATTGAAGGTTATTGGTTGCTATATACCATTTGTCATAAACAGTGGTGCGTCGATAAACATCATGCCAGTTGGAAAGTACCATGAACTGTCTCCAGTGCCCTATCTCATACCATCGAAAACCAAGGTATACATGTGGGCAGCCTCTAAGCCATTACAAAGTCAAGGTTTATTCATGGCAACCATTAAATACAAAAAGACAATGGTACAAACCCCAATCCTTGCCCTTCAGGGCACTTCGCTGAGTGCATGTTTGCTCAGCTTCAGCACTGCTGATGACAAGAGACTAAGGTGAATTATAATATCAGGTCATAGTGAATCAGTTTCCTAAACTTAAGACAATGAAAGTGCAGCTTCACATTAATGAGGACATTCGTCCTCTTGCTCAACAACATTGATGAATTGTCTTTCATCTACAAGAGGCTGTTAAAAAAGAAATTGAGACTTTGCTAAAACATAATATCATTGAGAGCTCTCAGGGTCCAACACCATGGGTGGTGGTACCTAAAAAGGGGTACCTCAAAAGGACAGTGGAGGGTCTGTGCGTATTTGTTATGACATACGTCAAGCAAACAAGGCAATCGAAAGAGAGCATGAGTTGGAGGACAGAGCTGGGTAATAAAGTAGTCTTGCTTGTTATGTTGCCAAAATGGATAAATGAGGCCAGAGTAAACCGAGGATTTTTATAGAATATTTTTCTATTCTTCAAACAATCCAGAATGCTTCTTCTGAAACATAGCAAAGAAAGCAAACAAAACAGTCAACACATGTTTCGCCCCTCTCGGCACGCAGGCCTGGGGCTTTCTCAAGGCTGGTAGTGTACAATACAATCGTGAAATTGACGAGAAAGGGAACCCACAGGTGATCATATCATTGGTGTAGATAAGGAAGTAGGAAAAGGAAGAGAAAAAAGGAACGAAAACCTAAAAGACAATTAAAAAGGGCACAACCCATTTACAAAAATGTTATGGTCCAACAGAGAATTTCAATACCAGATCATAAGTAACAGACCACCGCTAAATGAAAAATATCAAATTCCATTCATCAACCCAAAATTATCACAGTCCCTAAAACTGATCCAAGAACCAACCAATAATTTTGGTCAACCAGCATTGTAGTATCACATTTAAGAAAACATTTACAAAAGGAATATAGTAACGTTGTTACATTTACAATGTGAAAATGTTCTGCATTATGTTCATGAGGAGAGCATGTATGAAATCAATAGCAATTTTCAGCATCAAAGCAAATTAGCCATAATGTTAATTGAAAAGTTTAGGAAGTTAGTGGTTTTTACACGGAAATTTACAGTGACTAGATCAAAAGGCATCCATAGAGGCAGGAAAGATTTACATGCACGTCCCGAAGGAATTCGTTAAAGGACCAAACCACCCACAGCAAATCATAGCAAAAAGCAAAATAGACAAAATAAGCAACAATATTTTCTGCCAAGCTGGGCTCCAGACCAGTTAAGGAGATTACTGAAATTTATACGGCAAGGGTTTTATCCATTGCAACATATGGGGCTGGTGTATGGGGTTATTTTAATAGTAAAGTTTTGCAGACTAAGGAAAATGGTTTCCTTAAACGCTTACTTTGTCTGCCTACCTCGGCTTCATCTGAGATTATTCACAGAGAAGTCGGACTACAGTACCTCACAGATGTAGTCGCATCACGCCCCCTATTGCTTTGGCATTCTATATGGTCCAAAGATGAAACCAGCTTTACCAAGGCAATTATCCAAGACTGTCTTAGATTGGACAACGCCATGATGATCCCTTGGCTAAGCTATATTAATTCTGTATATAGCAAAATGTTTAATATGTCAATCCAGACTAACCCCTTACAAGTTTTATCACTTAGTAAATTATCCATCAGAGAAACTTATATGAAAAATAGGAGGGAAACCCGGCTAGTTAGTGAGAATAAGAAACCATCAGTTATGTTTTATCTAACGCTTAACCAAGTAGAGGGCTGCCAGCATTATCTGACCTATATACACAATCCCATGCATCGTTTTGTCCTAGTTAGACTAAGATTGGGTATTGTCCATCACTTGGTTGCTTTTCCCATAATGAAATCCTGTCCCTCAGACACGTTTCGGTGCCCATGCGATGGACGAAGTAAACAGAGCATCGTGCACTTTATGTTGTTTTGCTAATTTTATACTGGTTTTAGAATTTACTATCTTAAACCACTTTTGCTTGTATTTGGTGGTAGATCACATCTTGCTGCAGCAAAATGTTTGTCCGAGCTCAGCGATGCTAGGGTATGTTTTAACGTGGCGCTTTTTATTATAAATGCACTTAATATACGTAAAAGCATAATTGTTCTCATGGAGCGCTGAATTCTTGATGATTTGATGTAATTGTACTATCTTTTTAATGACATTTTATGAGTTTTTATGTTATGAACTACTTGCGATGTATTGTATTTTATGTATACTTTTATGGTTGTTTCTACACACCGAATAAAGTTTAATGAAATGAAATGAAGCAACAATATATTCCCCTAAATTGGTTCTTATTTCTAGCTCCAGAAGAGAATATCACTGTGCTATGTGTGAGTACACATGGAGAGCGATAATGTATATTAACCTTAGGTGCGGATATGTGAATCGGCATCAACTGTAGTCCCCGTGAAACAAGCATCATTTATCCGTAACTATATTATGTGCAAGGACAGATTCTGGAGACATAATAGGTGAGAATATATTATTAGCATTTCCTGTCAATAACCCAGAGTTGCATGTGTTGACCCGAACTCAAATATGAGGGCACGATGCCCATATCTACTGCATTATTCGTGAAACAGTCATCTTATGTTGAGTGCCAATTCATGCAGTCACGCTCAAAACCATGGAGAAAAACTGGGTGGTAACCAGTGTTATCGTAAGGAACTATGACATGCGTATCGCAAGGTTATTGGAACACAACATGTCTGTAGGAGGCTGGCTTAGTATATGGTGTACACTTATTTAAGTGAAGCACCTTGCATTAATCCGGACAACCCTTATGGTGATTTTAGTGATCTTAGACAACCTTAGAAAGCTCTCTAAGTGGTAGCTGTGGAGAGCAGCCTTGAGTTTTATCCAGAAGAAGTGTTAAGCAGCTTGGTTTACCAGATCTAATCATAGCATGTAGGTTAAACGAAAAAGAACCACACAATGTAGTTATAAAAATGTCTATTTATTACACAACACTCACTAACACATTGGTATATCTCCTACCCAGAGATATCAACACAAATACAGAACAATACTTCAATTGCAAGAGCTATGTAAGCACAATACACAGTGGTCTCCAGGGGGAGACCAAACCATGTACTAAGAAAGTGGAATGCGAACTGCGACCGAAGTCGAGACTTGGACCAGGAGACTCAGAAGAGCTGGGGACACAGGGCACCCAAGGTAAGTACCCAGGAACCCCATGGAGGCTGTGTGCAGAGTGGAAACACAGCCGCGTACTCAATAGAAGTCAACAGGAAAGTCACGGTTGCAGTTTTGAAGAAGAAGGACCCTTTCCAGTGGACCCTGAAGAAACCCAGAGGAAGACAGAAGGTTGGGCAGCCACCCTACCCATGGATACCCCAGGAACTAAGATACCTACACCAGGGAAGCCGGGTGCATAGGTGCGAAGTGACGTCGGAAACCGCTGTAGACCACAATGGAGGACTTCAGTAAAGATCCTGCTGGCGAAGACTGTGCAAGAGTCCTGTAGAATCAAAGGGTGGATTGTTGAAGAGAAGAATCTGCAAGCAGAGGGGACTGAGTCCATGCCACTCGGAGGTGACCAGGAGGCACGGAAGAGCAATGCCCACTGATGTCGGAAGATGCAGGAGTAATGACGGTGACCTTGTCGCTGTAGCTGTGAGGACCAGGCGAAATTGAGGAAGACCAGGAGCCATGCACAAACTGTCCCACGTCGAAAGTCGAGAACCAGGGTGTCGGTGTCCGACAGGAACACCAACAAGCCTTGGCAGCTGCAACAGGCGTAGAAAATGATGAAAGAGCAACGTTGGGAGCAGCAAGGTCCAAGGGACTGACCAAGTGCAGGAGAGGCAGAGCAGGCCCTGAGCAAGCAGGGGAGCCCACTGAAGCAAAAGAAGACCCTCAAGAGGACCCACAGCCCGAAGGCACAGGAGTCACAAGAGGACATCGAGCAGCTCACCAAAGATGAAGGCCCACGGAGCAGAGGATGCGGTGAGGACAAAGCTCTTGGCAGGAAGAGATGCTGGAGGCTGGACCTTTTTGTAGCCCAAAGATCTTTGGAGTGCAGAGCCAACAAGCCTTGGCAATGGAAAGTTGACGCGGTGCACAGGTGTTCGGTCCCAGCGGTTCCGACGAAGGATACTGGCCTCAAACTTATTAAGAGGACAGGTCAGGCCTTGAGGGAGTTGCAGAACCACCACCTGTGTTGCTGAGCCTTTCGAAGTCCGTGGGACGTCAGGAGCAGCAGACCGGTCAGCTTCTCTGCGGTGCCTTCAGATGCAGGGGAGTGGCTCCTTCACTCCAAGGGAGATTACTTTGGGTATCCTTGATGCCCACAGGTCTGTTAAAGATCTTGGAAGAAGCACAGGCACAGAAGAAGACTTGCAGAACAGCGAGACCAGGAGCAGCAGGAGTCTTCCTTGATGCAGTCTCGGTTCCAGGTGAAGTCCAGTGAAGTCCAAGTCTTTAGACGGTTGAAGAGTGACGTGGTTTCAGGCTTGAGTCTTGTCCCATAACAAATCTGAGGACCCACCCACAGCTAAGCCCTTTTATACTCTAAGAAAGGGGTTAGGACGACTCAGGGGTCCCTCCCAGAGGAGGGACTGGACAGAGGGGAGGATACTCCCATGTCCTTTGCCCAGTGTTGCGCCAGAGCGGAAGCCAAGGGCTCCCTGAACTGGCTCAAACTGGAGTATGCAAGGAGGGCACCAAATGTGCCCTTCAACGCAGGATGGTGGCGCTGGCAAGCGCCCCCACCCCAGCCCAATACACTAAGTCCTGTCTGGGAGGTGGTCACACCTCCCTGTGACAGGAAACCTATTGTTCTACCTTCCCCTGCTCGAGCTCAGCTCAGCAGCAGGAGGGCAGAATCGTGTCTGTGGTCGGCAGCAGCACTAGCTTGCTAGCAGACTCTGAAAGGCTTTTACCAGGAATACTGGGGGCTTCCCGGAGGAGCTCCCCAGTGCATGGAATCATACCTCCAACACCGCTAATAGTGTTGGGGTATGATTCCAACATGTTTGATTACAAACATGCCCAGGTTCAGCACATCCACTATATAGTTAGCCATCACGTAATGACGGATGGCCACTATATGTATCAAAATGGCTGACCACACTTACAAAGCCTGGAGAATCGACTCCGGGGTTTGTAGCTGTGTCCCGCTCATGCAGGTGCACCCAAACACTTATCACCCAGCACCCTGCCTTCAGGATGGAAAGGCCTGCTTTACGGGTGACTTATAGGTTTTAAGTGCACTGACCTCAGATATAAGGAAACTTATATCTGTTGTAAGTGGTGCTAGCACCAGCTTACACAGGCTTCAATGGCAGGCCTGTAGTCACAGTTTGAGTGGTCTCTCATGGGTGGCACAATACATGCTGCAGCCCATGGGAGACCCCTGGTGTACCTATGCACTGGGTACCTTAGGACCATATACTAGGGACTTATAGGGGTACGACAGTAGCCAATTGTGGAGGCGCAAAAGTACTTACCAACTCGAATTTAGCGAGGAAGTACAGTGACCGGGGTCCTGATTAGCAGGATCCCAGTCAGACTAGTCAAAAAAACATACTGACACCAGCAAAAAGTGGGGGTAACCAGGAAAGCAGACCCTACTTTCCTACAATGTCAGTTTCTGAAATTAGAAGTAAGACTGTTAACTCTGTGTTGACCAGGTTATCAATGGAAAGGTAATTAGATCCATTAAACCGGATTACTACTCAATTAGGAACAGGGCAGCATGTTAACTGATCTGTCTCGTCTGCGCAGACATCTCGCCGAGAAGGGGCAAAACAATAGTTGACTGTTTTCTTTGCTCTGTTCCAGAAGAAGTATTCTGGATTATTTGAGTAATAGAAAAATATTCTATAAAAATCCTCGGTTTACTCTGAACTCATTTATCCATTTTGGCAACATAACAAGCAAGACTACTCGATTACCCAGCTCTATCCTTCATTCAACTCATGTACTTTCTTCCAATGGGTTAGGGGTCTCCCATTTGGACATCTGGGCATGATCTGATAGAACTCGGTGAACTAGAACGGACCAATCCCTGGAGTTCACCCCTTTCTAAATTTAAATAAAAAAATTAAAATGAACACGACATCCAGGTCCACACATTGCCGATATGATTACTCAGTTGAATGGTGCCAGAGTCTTTTTGCACCTTGATCCGATCAAAGGATATCAGTTTGAATTGGAAGAAAATTGCAGTACATTATTTCCTTTGCAACTCATGTTGGTTTATTCAGATACAAAAGATTGAGTTGCGGAGTGTCTTCAGCTGCCAAACATTTCCAAGATGTAATCTGTCGCATTATACAGCCTGTCACGCATGCTTTCAATTACAGTGAAGATAGTGGGGGCAGAGCTTGCCTGGCTCTAAAATGGATGCGGCATAGCGTAGCTCCGGAGACCCAGCTACATAATCCTTCATAATCCTCTGAGTAGACGCTGTAAATTGTACACAAGCGACAGCTGACATGTGCTGAAACGGCCGACATCGCCGCAGGAACCGCGTAGAACAGCATGTGGCGGAATCCAGACCCGAGCGTACAGAGACCGGTGCGCTATCGGATCTACGTGAGGCTGGGTCCCTGAATATCGTGGGCAGCGGAGGGTGGCGTTCGGCGAGGGGAGCTAGATTATTTGGAGTGGCTGCTCCAGGCGAGACGATGGCCCGATGTGGCCGCTGGTGACAGAGGTGAGCCGCGAGTAGGCCACAGTAGAGGAAGAATGCAACGTGCGGTGAGCAGGCCCAGGTTACAGGCAGCAATATGAAAGAGTGCGGAGGCACGGGCAGTTCGCCTGGTGCCCCTTGGCCGCACAAGATCTGTGCTGAGGCGGCATAGTGAATACGAAGTTTAACGACCCTGCAGAGCAGAGGGCTCCACGCGTGGCCTGCTGTTGGGCCTCTGCGCACATAGTCAAATCTTTCCCTCCAGTAGCAGGACCAGCCAGGAGGTAACAGGAGCAAAATCTATACAGCGGGCAACACAGTGCGTACCACCTTCTGTTATTGTGGCCAGTGGACACCTGGACGAAGTGTGTTTGACTGATCTGGCAAACTATTGGGGCCTGGTTACACGGCACATGTCTGGGCGTCCATTACAAGGCCACCTCAATAGCAAGCTGCAGCGCACCTGATCCTCATTAGAATACGCAATGCAGATAGTTAGCCTACTTTGATAAAAGTTTTGCTCTGAAAGAAGTCTGGAGCCTTGAGAGGTGCGGATATTTACATAAAAGTGAACAAGAGCAGGCTTGAGCACTAGGGCGAACATGCCCTGGATGGGAACACGAGTCTGGAATGCAGGACAGAAGCTGGTGGGATAGCACGCAGTAGGGAAAACGGCTTGGAGGCCCATAATATACTCACTAAACTGAAGACCTTGGGAGCCACAATGGGGAAAACTGAATAAACTCAAGCTAAACTTCCATTTGAGCCGCGGAGGTCCTCCAGACCTAAAGATGCGGACACCGCTGCCCCGTGCTCGGGTTCTGAGGCCACGGATCCCCCGGAGGATGAGGACCTGAAACAAATCCAAACCGCCATGCAATGCAGCCTGACAAAAATAGATGGGAAAATAGATGCCCTTACGTTCCGTATGGACAAGATGTCAGAAAGACTGGATAAACATGCAGAAAGGTTGGATAATGCTGAGAAACGAACCTCGGACGCTGAAGATACAATAAATGCAACCTCTGTGGCGCAGCAGAAAACAGACAA
Source organism: Calotriton arnoldi (assembly GCA_963921515.1). Lineage (NCBI taxonomy): Eukaryota > Metazoa > Chordata > Amphibia > Caudata > Salamandridae > Calotriton > Calotriton arnoldi. The sequence continues at coordinate 285,214 of CAWUFW010011691.1, forward strand.
ATTGTTGCATGCGTTACAAGCAAAGACAGAAGATTTGGAAGCAAGGTCCAGGCGAAGTAATATAAGGATAGTAGGTGTGGTGGAATCTACAAATGTAACGAACATGGAGCGGTTTGTGGAGTGACTGCTGGTGAAATTGCTAAGCAGAGACACCTTCTCTGGCACATTTTTGTAGTAGAACGAGCCCACCGTTCTTTGGCACCGAGGCCCGCTCCGGGAGCTCCGCCCCATCCAATAATAGCAAGGATACTGAACTACAGGGACAGAGATGCGACTCTCCGCAAGGCAAGAGATTGAAAGTGTTACGGCATGAAGGTGCGGAACTGGCTATTTACCCTGACTTCACACAACAAGCACAAGAGGCTCATCAACAGTTCCTCCAGGCGAAGAAAAGACTGAGAGAGCTAAATATGGAATACAGCATGATGTACCCGGTCAAGTTGAGATTCATATCTGAGGGAAAAGCCCACTTCTTCACGGATCCCAAGCTGGTACTCCATTTCCTCAAATGCAGAGGAGGACTAAGGAGCAAGAGAAACTCTCCCGATTCCACCCCCAACGAAGACGACGACGTACTGGACACAGAAGAATGAACAGTGCTGGTGGATACTAGAGGGGTGCACGCTCATACCAAGAGTGATTATTGGATTGAACAATGTAGGTCATAAAATGTTGCACTAAACAGTTAGACCTGGTAGCCCACTGTCTTTTTTCATTCTCTCTGCTTTCTTTCTTTGCTGTAAATGACGGAGAGGGTGCATGGCTGTTTCGGAGACGCTGGAGAATGCCCTGAAGGCCCACTTTGACCAGGGTCCTGTAATCCCGGTAGGACAATTCCGATTCATGCAAACTAGACTTTTTAAGATACATGGCTAGTAGGTCAACACGGGTGTGAGATCGGGGTACACCTATAAAATTGCAGTAAAAGGGAGATGACTATAATCACAACCACATGGAGACTCTGACTACAAGAGTGGTATCGCTGTACCAGCGTTAAAAGAACTAGCTGGGTACTGGGATAGACTTGAGCCGGGCAACATCCACTCCCATGTGTTATACACCTTGTCTAGTAATCATATTTGGGGTACGAAGTATACAGGGCAAGTAGGGGGTGGGACAAAGTTCAGCCATGCAAAGTTTAATTGCCACTGGCGTGGGAGGGTTATATTTAGGGATGTTATTTAATTCTGAGTTACTAAAACGTAGTGAAATGTACTACTTGACTGGAAATGCTCGAGGATTACAAATTACGATTGTATGCAGGCAGACGTGAAGCATAACAAGGGAAATAGCGAAACCAATACGCAAATAAGATTTATCATATGGAATGTGAGAGGGCTTAATGATCATAGGAAAGTCCGAAAGGTGGTAGCATACCTTAAAAGACATGCAGTTCACATCGCTATCCTGCAGGAGACACACCGAGCACACAACAGTAGCACACTCTCCCAGCAGCGTTTGTGCGGCCGATTCTGCACAGCAGGCTTCACATCACATGCCCATGGAGTACTGATATTTGTAGACTGCAAATCAAAGATACAGTTAAAGGAAGTTTATGTTGACCCGGGTGGTAGATATGTAGTGGAAATCTGCATTATAGATCATTGGGAAGTAGTTCTGGTAGGGGTATATGGCCCAAATTACGATGATCCGCAATTTTACCAAGCTTTGGGGACACGCCTAATGCAGTGGGGCCACTTGCCTCAAATTTGGGGAGGAGATTTAAATTGCATATTGAATCCCGAACTTCATCCCACGTCGGATGTCGACAGTTGAGGGGTCGGTGTCCGTTGGGAGCACCAGCAAGACTTGGCAACCGCAACCAACGTGGAAAGCGAAAAAGGTGCAGTGCCGGGACCAGCAAGGTCCAGGTGACTCGCCACAAGCAGGGGGAGTCAGAGCAGGCCCGAGCAATCAGGGGAGCCTGCTGAAATCAAGGAAGACCCTCAAGAGGACCCTCAGACCGGAAGCACTGGAGTCGCAAGAGGACCTCGAACAGCTCACCAAAGATGCATGCCCACAGTGCAAGTGATGTGGTGAGGATGAAGATCTTGTTCACAGGAGATGCTTGAGGTTGGGGCTACTTGGAGCCCGATGATCTTGGAAGAAGGAGGCCAACAAGCCTTTGCAACGGCAAGTCGACGCGGTGCACCAGGGTTCGGTTCCTGCGGCTCCGACAAGGGATACTGGCCTCAAACTTGGTGAGAGAACAGGGCAGGCCTTGAGGGATGTGAAGAACCACCACCAGTGTTGCTGAGCCTTTCGGAGTCCGTGGGAGCCCAGGATCAGCAGACCGGTCAGCTTTGTTGCGGTGCCTGCAGATGCAGGGAAGTGACTCGTTCAGTTCAAGGGAGATTCCTTGAGGTGTCTTGGATGTCCACAGGCCTTGGAAGATTCTTGTATGGAGCACAGGCACGAACGTTGCAGCAGACGACCAGGGCGACGAGACCAGGAGCAGCAGGAGTCTTCCCAGTTGCAGTCTCGATACCCAGAGCGAAGTCCAGAGTGCCCAGACGTGGTGTCTTGATATGAATCTTGTCCTGTGACGAATCTAGGGACCCACCCAAGGTAAGCCCTTAAGTACCCTAAGAAAAGGGTTGGGACGATTCAGGGTTCCCTCCCAGGGGAGGGGTCAGACAGTGGGGAGGATACTTCCATGTCCTTTGTCCAGTTTCATGCCAGAGTGGGAGTCAACGGCTCCCTGAGCTGGTTTGAACTGGACTATTTGAGGAGAACACCAAATGTGCCCTTCAAGCAGACTTAGTGGCGCTGGCAAGCGCCCCCACCCTGTCCCAATACACTAAACCCTGTCTGGGAGGTAGTCACATCTCCCTGTGACAGGATATCTATTGTCCTGTCCTCCCCTGCTCGAGCCTGGCTCACCAGCAGGAGGGCATCTGGACAAGTAGTATCCTCAGGTATTATAGCAAGGAATGACCTGTGGATTACAACCCTACAAGAGAAAAAATGGAAAAAAGCCAGTAGACAAATGCTTTGAGTTATTGAACAAGTTACTTCGTTAACGATATAGCTGTAAGAGACAGATTAGTTATAGATTCCTCACCTTAGAATTACCCCCAGGCGTCAGACTGGATCCGGAGAATTTTTTTTTCAGCAGTACCCCTGCTCGTCGTTAGGTGGCGTCGGTCGACTCCGCGTTCATCGTTGGTGTCGTGGTCGCCGGAATGACGTCGCGGTATCTACTTAGATGCCGCCCCTGCGCGCTGATGTCAGTTCTTTACACGACATTCACGCCAGAAGCACAGAGACATGCAAGACACTGACCACTGGTGCACAAAACTAGGGCCCTGAAGGGAAGATCCTTACCCTAGAAGTCAGTTCGCAGAACGGGGAGGATGGGTGGGGCGGTGAGGAATCCATAACTAATCTATGTCTCTTACAGATATATTGTTACCGAAGGTAAGTAACTTGTTCATCTGAAAGAGACAATTAGTTATGGATTCCTCACCTTAGAATAGATACCCCAGCAATACCAACCCCGGAGGTGGATCTGCGAACTAGGGGGCTGATTAGGATGGCGTCCTAGTGGTAACTGGACCGCCCGCCTTCCATGCGGCGGTCCCGCCACCCTGATTATGATGCGACCGCCACCGCGGCGGTCGCATCTGGCGATTTAACATTGCGGCGGGTGCTGCTGGCTGCAGCACCCGCACAATGTGAAATGGCCATGTTGTGCATTTCCCTGCACAACGTGGTAGGCACCGCGCGGTGCCTGCCACCTTGTGCACGGAAATGGAGGGGGGTACCATGGGTACCCCCCCCAGTGCACAGCTGACCCCCCCCCCGAGGGGGCCTGCAACGGGCCCCCAAAGCCAGTCTCCGCATGCCCTTTTGCTGCGGTGAATCCGCCGCAAAAAGACAGGCGGAGAGGGCCATAGTAATCACTACGGCGGTGCCTGCACGGCACCGCCGCAATGATTGCCTGGTTCCGCAAGGCGGGCGGAAAAGGACCGCCTTGCGGAACCGTGGCGTTCGGTGTTCCCGACCACCACGGAACAATAGTGATTCCCACCGCCATCCTAATATGGCGTGGGTAAATCACCTTTTGATTTCAGCGGATCGCCACCGCCGGGCCGGCGGTGTGCGATCCGCCCGCCATCGTAATGAGCCCCTAAGTTCACACCAGAAAGTCCTGGAGAACTGAACGGCCAAAGAAGCTGTCTCTCCGGACTTGGCTGTCCAGGCAGTAGTGTTTGGTACACGTGTGCAATGAAGCCCACGTAGCTGCCTGGCAGATGTCATGAAGAGGGACCCGACGTCCCAAAGCAGTAGTGGCTGCCGTCGCCCTGGTGGAATGGGTGCGCAACCCCACTGGAGGTTCCTTTTTCGCAAAGGAATAGCAGATTTTGATGCAAAGAACGACCCATCGGAAGATGGTTTGTTTTTGCACGGCCCAACCTTTCTTGGCGCCCACATAGCCAACAAAGAGCTGGTCATCCACCCGGAATTGTTTTGTGCGATCCAGATAGAATGAAAGTGCACGTTTTGGATCCAGACGGTGGAGCCTCTCTTCCTCCTTGGAAGGATGCGGGGGCAGAAAGAAGGTGGGCAAAGTGATGCTCTGTCCTATGTGGAAAGAGGTAACCACTTTGGGAAGGAAAGAAGGCCTAGTGCGAAGGACAACCTTTTCCGGATGAACAGCCAGGAAAGGAGGTTTGGAAGAAAGGGCCTGAAACTCACTCACCCTGCGAGCGGAGGTGATGGCAACCAGAAAGGCAGTTTTAAGTGTCAGAAGTCTGAGAGGACAGTTATGTAGCGGCTCGAAAGGAGCACAAATAAGATAGGTCAGAACCAGGTTAAAGTCCCACTGGGGCATTACGAAAGGAATTGGAGGAAACAAGTGAGTAATGCCCGTAAGAAAGCGATTTACAATAGGGGACTTGAAAAGAGAAGGCTGGTCAGGAAGCCGAAGGAAGGCCGAAATGGTCGAAAGATAGCCTTTTAGAGTGCGCAGAGCCCTGCTGGGCCAAAGAAAGAATGAAGAGGAGAACCTCTGAAAAGGGTGCAGAAAGGGTATCCACAGCCTTTGCTGTGCACCATGCCACAAATTTGTTCCATCTACAGGCGTATACCGTTCTGGTGGAGGGACGCCTGGCTGCCAAGATAACGTTACAGACTTTGGGAGGAAGGTCGAAAGCTGTCAACTGTCGCCGCTCAATCTCCACGCAAGGAGGTGGAGGCTGAACAGGTTCGGGTGGAGGACTGTCTCCTGCTGCTGCGACAGCAGATCCTCCCGAAGGGGCAGTCTGATCGGAGGATTGATGGCCATGTGCAAGACCTCGGGATACCAGACTCTTTGTGCCCAGTCCGGGGCCACAAGAATGACTTGGGCCCGGTCGCGCTTGATGTTCTTCAGCACTCTGGGTAGAAGTGGTATAGGCGGAAAGGCGTATAGAAGACCACAACTCCACTCGCGACGATAAGCGCTGCCGAGCGAGTGCAGCCTTGGAAATTCCAACGATAAGAACTGCTGACAGTGCGCCTTCTCTTCGGTGGCGAACAGATCTAACCAAGGCTCTCCCCACCGCTGAAAGAGACCTTGCACCACCTCCGAGTGAAGACGCCATTCGTGATCCATCATGCACCGGCGGCTGAGTTTGTCTGCCCTGGCATTCAGAGAACCTGCCAGGTGTTGAACCACCAGGGACATGCCAGGATGTTCCAGCCACTTCCAGAGACAAAGTGATTCCTGACATAGGGTCCACGACCCCACCACGCCCTGTTTGTTGCAGTACCACACGGCGGTGGTGTTGTCCGTGAACACCTGCACTACTCTCCCTTTGACAGAAGGAAGGAATGCCTTCAGTGCAAGACGGATCGCCCGTAGCTCCAGAAGGTTGATGTGGAGCCCGGACTCCGCCGGAGACCAGAGGCCTCTGATATTCGCCTCTCCCATGTGGCCGCCCCACCCTAGAAGTGATGCATCTGTCACCACTGTGAACTCTGGCTGGGGAAGGGAGAGGGACCTGCCGTTGACCTAATCCTGGTTCGTTAGCCACCACTGCAATTGGAGTGCAGTGCCATCCGAGATCTGGACGCAATCGGAAAGATTCCCCTGATTCTGTGCCCACTGGAACTTCAGGTCCCACTGCAGAGCCCGCATATGCCACCTGGCATAGTCCACCAGCAGGATGCAGGAGGCCATGAGGCCCAGTAGCCTCAGGGTCATCCTGACCGAAACCCAGGATAGGGTAAACATTGTTTACCACGAATCCTTTTCCCCGAAGGCTATTACAACGCGGTCGTTACAACGACCAAGTTGTAACAACGCATACCATTACCCCGCAAGTCATAATAACGACTTGCGGAGGGGTCAGAAGGTGGTGGATTTAAAATCCAACACCTTCCCTACTGTTGCACAGACTGGAGTTGGAATAGTAAATTATACTATTCCAACATCCAGCGCCCCCCCAGAGCAAGTCATTGTTATGACTTGCGGGTAAAAGGAATGCGTTGTAAGGATGCATATTCCCGGGATAGAGGCTGAAAGATCGTATTCATAGCCCGAATATCCCGGACTCGCTGCTCGGGAAGATAAGCCCAAAACTGCGCTGTGTCCAGAACCGTTCCGTTGAAAAGGAGCTTCTGAGAGGGAATCAGGTGTGACTTCGACATGCTGATGGTGAACCCCAGAGAGTGCAGGAGATCGGCCGTAGTCTGGAGGTGGGACACGACAGCCTGGGGCGAGCCATCCTTCAACAGCCAGTCGTCGAGATAGGGGAAGAATGGAACCCCTGATTTGCGCAGATGAGCTGCGACCACAGCCATCACTTTCGTGGACACCCAAGGGGCGCTGGTATGGCCAAATGGGAGCACGGTAAACAAAGTGCTCGTGGCCTACCGTGAACCGTAGGTAATGCCAATGGGCTGGCAGGACGGGGATGTGAAAATAAGCGTCCTGCAAGTCCAAAGCTACCATCCAGTCTCCAGGGTCGAGGGCAGACAGGACCTGAGCCAGTGTCAACATTTTGAACTTCTCCTTCCGGAGAAAGCGGTTGATGTGCCTGAGATCCAAGATAGGACGCAGGCCCTTGTCCTTCTTAGACACCAGAAAGTAGTGGGAATAACAACCACAACCTACTTCTGGGGCAGGAACTCGCTCAATGGCTCCCTTGGCCAAGAGAGCCGTAACTTCCTGTTGGAGAAGGGCCAAGTGATCCTCCGACATGCAATGGAATTGAGGTGGCATGGATGGAGGGGGAGTCTCGAAGGGGAGGGAGTAGCCCCTTCGGACTATCAGCAAAACCCACCTGTCCGACCTGATGGTTTGCCAGTGGGGGAGATGATGGTGGATCCTGCCACCCACTGGCGAATGATGGCCCTGAAAGGTCGGACTAGGAGGGCTTGGAGGCTGCTGCAGAGGGGGCGCTGGTGGACTGGCCGGCCCACTGGCCCCCGGACCCACAACGGTGGCATCCACATCCCCAGCCGCGCAGAGGCTGGACAGCTTGCGCAGGCCTGTGGCTCTGGGCGGAACGTGGTGGGGCACCCATTCCGTAGCCACGAAATGGGCGAAAAGCAGACTGCGCTGGGCGGGAGGTGGAAGCGAAGCCCAAGGATCTGGCCGTAGCCCTGGAATCCTTAAAGCGCTCGTGCGCGTTGTTTGCCTTGTCGCCAAACAAGCGAAGGGCATCAAAAGGCATGTCCAAAAGTGTAGCTTGGACATCACCCGAAAAGCCAGTGGACCTCAACCAGGTGTAGTGTCTCAGTGCTACCGACGTTGAAATCGTCCTGCCTAGTGAGTCGGCGGTGTCCAGCTCACATCTTATGGTGAACTTTGCTGCGTCTCTCCCTTGAGCAACTGCACAGGAGAGCACGGCCCGGGCCTCCTCCGGGCACTGTGGCAGCACCTGCGCGACCGAATCCCACACCGAGTGGGAGTAACGCCCAGGAGACATGCGGTGTTCACGGACCGCAGTCCTAAGCTGGAGGAAGAAAACATCTTCTTCCCAAGGTGGTCCAGCTTCTTGGATCCCCTATCAGGTGGTGCGGTAGGGAATGCGCCCTTGGAAGTCGAGGCTTGGGCCACCAAGCTCTCAGGGGTGGGGTGCTGGGAGAGGAAAACGGGCTCGCCCGGGGCCGGGTGGTGGCGTCGGGCAATCATCCTATCCACAAGAGCCCCTGTGTTGAACTTGGACCAAGTGCCCAAAATGATGTCCGTGAGGGCCTCATTAAACGGCAGCAGGGGCTCCGAGGAGGCCGCTGCCAGCTGAAGCACCTCGGTCAGGAGGTTAGTCCGGACTGCCACCGTAGGAAGCTCAAGGTTTAAGGCCTCAGCCGCCCTACGCAACACCACTGCGTATGACGCACCCTCCTCCATAGCCACAGTAGGGGGAGATAGCATGCCAAGGTCTGGGGAGGTGTCAAGACCAATGGCTTCACCCAACTCCTCTCTCCAGTCTGGTTCTTCTAACTGGTCTGCCAGAGGGTCCACAGACCCCTCCCAGTCCTCCTCACCCTCCTCTGGTAGCCACTCAGGGCGATAGGGAACACCAGGGGACAACAGTGATACAAAAGTACCGGTCGGCGCCGGTCCTGACATCGGTCGGCGCCGGCCCGGCTCCATATTCACACTGCGGGGGTGGACGCTGGGGTCGACGTCGGCAGGGGACACAACCGGCGTCGGAGGAGGCAGAGGTGTCGTCACTGGATTCGGCACCGGAGCAGGTGTCACGAGGTCGACCGGCGCTGATCTGGATCCAGGCCTGCAGCAGAGTCCAAAGATCGAATGGAGGGCTTCGTAAAAACTACAAAGTTGGGAAGGGGTAACCCCGGCTCCCGGGAAGGGAGGGAGGCTCGGGGTCGACCCAACACGCTCCGCGGGCGGACCCGGACGACTACCTTCCTCAACCCACGTCGCGTCGGCCGACGGACGGGGAGAACGCAAAGAGCGACGGTGCTTCTTTGCCTTTTTTTTGTGCTTCGACTTACCTGAAGACGAGGAATGGTGGTGATGACTCCGCGACCGGTCCCGCGACCTTCCTCTGGACCGGGACCTCGAGCGGCACGAAGCGGAATGCCGGGCCTTGAGAAGCTTTCGGGAACGCTCCCACAAAGACTTCGGGTTCATGGCCTGGCAGTCGAAGCACCACTTCGGGTCACGCTACAAACACCAAAGGCACACAAGGTGCGGGTCCGTTACCAACATCAAATTACGACACGGTTCGAGGACGGGACATCCCTGCGTGCACCAGGAGTCGATCGAATCGAAAAGACGTCGGCAAAAAGTCGCAAAAAGAGACTCGAGGTACCGCTCTCTCCGGATCTGCACTGGCTGGCGTGGAAAAAGAAAGAACTGACGTCAGCGCGCACGGGCGGCCTCTAAGTAGATACCACGACGTCATTCCGGCGGCCACGACGCTAACGACGAACACGCAGTGGTACTGCGGAAGAACAAATTCTCCGGATCCAGTCTGACGCCTGGGGGTAATTCTAAGGTGAGGAATCCATAACTAATTGTCTCTATACAGATATATACAAATTCCAAATGCTAATTCCATTTAATCAGGACCCACTAAATTGTAACATATGACATTTAAAAATTGGTCTTTGGATTTGGTTAATGCATTCAGATTGACCATCCATTTGCGGATGCCAACTTGTGGACAATTTGATTTCCATTGCTAAAAGATCCCAAAAGCATTTACAAAACTTGGACTTAAATTGTGATCCCTCACCTCCCTCCTCTCCGAGCCAAGATCATGCTTTTGGGCAGAACATGAAGACGTAATACATTAGTAGGGAAAGGAGACGCTAAATGATGGAATACATTTACAAGGAATAAAGTGGGACACTTTTGAGAAATAATCTGCTACCACCATAATGGTGTTATAACCACGGATTAGAGGTAAATGCACCATGGAGTTCCTAGAAACATGATCCTAAGGTTGCTGTGGAAATGGCTTAGGGATCAATAAACCCATTGGTTTCTGATGGCTTGCATTGCTTTGTGCAGAAATATTAAACTGCACAATGTAGTCTTTAATATCTTTTGTCATCTTCATCAGCTGGATGTTCCTTTCTACAATTCAATAGTATTTCCTACCACCATGTGACCTGCTAGTGGGTTTCGTGCTCCCAGAGAATGGCCTCTTGCTGCCATTCTTTTGTTAGAGGGTAGATCATATGCCCTTCAACTGGAATTTCTTCTTTAACTGATCTTGTTGGACCTTCTTCGGCCAAATGTCTTTTTTTCATCCTCAGAGACATCCTTCTTTAAAGCTTTCAAATGTTCTTCCTTTAAAACCGGAGCCGAAACAAATTCTCAGCTGAAATAATTGCTTTAGGGCCTTCTTTCTCCTTTTCCTGATTCCCAAATTGGGGTAAGTAGCCAGCTTGCTGATTGCTAATTCCAGGAAGGAATGTAATGGTGAACTGCTATTTTGTGAAGAATAGTGACCATCCTAGTTACCTAGGAGGGTTAGAGTCTTTGCTGACTTTAGATACTACAAATATCTAATGATCTGTGTTTACTGTGGCCACATGTGAAGTGCCTAACAAAAACTGTCTCCAGCTCACTAACGCATCTTGAATGGCAAGCAGCTCCTTGTCGGCGATGGTGTTATTCCTTTCTAACACAGCAGGAGAAGGAATAAAAGAAGCAATAAAGAAGATACCACAGGTGGGTATCTTATCAGGAGGTCAAGGGGGCATTAAACATCAAGTTCAACCTGATGCCGAACATTGACTATGAAAGGTAAATCTTCAGTCAGGAGAGACAGTGAGATGGTGAAACGATGGATGAGTTTGTTGAAAGACTTGAAATGCTCATCAAACACAGTAAGTTCAACAAATTCAATAACGAAGAAGCCATTCATCTCAGAGTCATGATGGTTACCTTTCCAGTTCCTTCATAATAAGGATGCTGAAAGAAATGCTCAGTCTGGAGAGTGTGCTCCGTGCGTCTAGAGCAGAAGAATGTGCTTACAAACAAGCTGCTAACATGGTGGCCGGACAGGCCCAGAGTGAATCGGCATTGAATGTGAAGAGCAAGAAAAAACACAAGAAAAAAGGACACAAAGTGATGTCTATAAAGGAAAAGAAGGATTAGTTACTTACCTGTAATCCTAGTTCTCTTCCAGGGGTATACTCATCAAAGTCATAAGCACTGAATTATCCCCGCCCACCTGCGGGATCCCGGAGCATATAGAAATATACATATATACATGAGTATGTTGGGGGATTACAAGTGCATAGCACTTCCGCGACATACATATATACATGTATATAAATACATAAATCTGCAGCCTAACAAATTCCAATAAGGCAAAATGCCAAAATTACAAAGGTTTTCCCTGTACAGACAATCTCCTATATACACTCTGTAATAGAGAACATACACTGTAATAGTGTTATGCAAGAAAAACCTTTATTTTCAGAGAAGAAAACATGTAATAGCAGGCAGTTGGCCCATAGGCTGCATAGCTGAATAAATATCACCGTACAGTAAAACACTGGCACCTTGCCTTTAAGGCTTCCAAGAACTTGGACACTTTGCCTTTAAGGCCTCCAGGAGACCCTCTGCTCCCATCATGCACCACAGGTGACAGTTAGGTCAGTTCTTTTTGCACGGTGTACTAACTTGTAACAATTACTAAAAAATGCTCGTCCGGGGAGGCGGGAGGGTTGCTTATGACTTTGATGAGTATACCCCTGGAAGAGAACTAGGATTACAGGTAAGTAACTAATCCTTCTCTTCTAGGGGATACTCATCAATAGTCATAAGCACTGATAGAGTAGCAAGCCCATACCCACTACCTCGCGGACGAGCAAATAGTATTAAAAAACAGATCATCTTAACATGACATTAAGCAAATAAATTCCTCAGTGAGGCTTGTCCCACTTGGGCATCCTCCTGAGCATCTGAATCTAAACAGTAATGGCGAGAGAAAGTATGAACAGACCGCCATGTAGCTGCTTTGCAGATTTCTGCTATAGGGACGTTCCTGAGGAGGGCCGTAGTAGAGGCCTTTCCTCTGGTTGAATGCGCTTTAGGCTTTCCCTGAAGAGACTTATTAGCTAATTGATAGGCTAGAGATATGCAGGAGACTATCCATCTTGAAGTAGACCTTTTAGAGGATGCCAATCCTGTATTAATGGGGCCGTAGTTGACAAACAAGCGGTCCGTCTTTCTTATTACCTTGGTCTTATCCAGATAAAACTTCAACACCCTCTTAAGGTCTAACGAGTGTAAGGCCCTTTCAGGAGGTGTAGAAGGATTAGAGAAGAAGGTAGGCAAAGTGATAACCTGATTAATGTGGAAATCTGAAACCACTTTTGGCAGAAAACTTGGATGAGTTCTGAGAACTACCCTATTTGAGTGAAAAACAGTGTAGGGTTCCTTACAACATAATGCTTGTATCTCGCTGACTCTACGAGCCGACGTGATAGCAACCAAAAAAGCCACTTTCCAGGACAAGTGCTGCAAGGAGGACTTGTGTATTGGTTCAAAAGGTGCGCCCATCAGTTTGGTAAGGACCACATTGAGCTCCCAAGGAGGAGAAGGGGCTCGTACTGGTGGGTATACCTTTTTTAACCCTTCAAGAAAATCTTTCACCACTGGCATTTTGAAAAAAGAATCCTGTGAAGGTGATTTTCTATATGCCGTTATTGCTGCTAAGTGTACCTTGATAGATGTAAACTGCAGGCCAGACTTAGCCAGGTGTAAGAGATACGGCAAAATGACCTGTTCCTGCCCTCTAACTGGGTCATGACCATTATTCAAACACCATAGGTAAAAACGTTTCCACTTGAAAGCGTAGGAAACCCTGGTAGAAGGTCTTTTCGCTTCCTTAAGTATGTTCATACAGTCCGCTGGCAAGTCTAAGTGACCATACTGCAAGACTTCAGGAGCCATGCTGTCAGCCTGAGGGAAGGAAGGTTGGGGTGAAACACTCTCCCCTGGCTCTTGGATAGTAGGTCCGGACGACAAGGCAATCTCTGTTGCGGAACTTCGGAAAGTTGTAGAAGATCCGGATACCACCACTGGCGTGGCCACTCCGGAGCGATCAGAATCATCCTGGAGTTGGTCTTGTAGAACTTCGTGATCACTGCTGGAATGAGAGGCAGTGGAGGAAAAGCGTAGAGTAAGCTCTGAGACCATCTTATCAACAGAGCATTCCCGCTTGAACCTGGTTGGTGATACCTGGACGCGTAGACGGGGCATTTGGCGTTTGTTGCATCTGCGAACAAGTTTATGTCCGTCACACCCCATCTTTGAAAGATATCCTGAGCCACTTCGGTGTTTAGCACCCAGTCGTGCGCTTCTACGAACTCTCTGCTTAGGAAGTCCGCCTGTACATTTAGGACGCCCGGCACATGGACAGCCGTGATGGTGAGATGCCGTGCCAGAAGCCACTTCCAAATGGCTTGTGCCTCCTGAGACAGAATTCTGGACCTGGTGCCTCCCTGCTTGTTCAGATAAAACATCGTCGTGGTGTTGTCTGTCTGAATCAAGAGGGAGTTGGACTGAAGAGACGGAAAGAAGGATTTTAGGGCTAGTTGGACAGCCCTCAACTCCAGAAAATTGATATGGTATCCCCTTTCTGTGTCCGACCATAGCCCTTGCACTTGAAGGTGATTCATATGAGAGCCCCAACCTTGGAGGGAGGCGTCTGTCACTATAGTTTGAGTCGGAGTCTCTTGATGGAAGGGAACACCTTTCATTAGATGTGATCGCCTTGTCCACCACACGATGGAGTCCCTGGCAGACTGGGACAGAGTGATCCGATCCTCCCAGCTGCCCGATGCTTGCACCCACTGGTCCTCCAGAGCTTGCTGCAGGGGACGCATGTGCAATCTGGCATTGGGAACTATGAAGATGCAGGAAGCCATGGAACCCAGGAGAGAGGACACTTGTCGGACTGTTGGGTGGTGAGTCCGCAGGAGTTCTCGGCATTTGATCCTGATTGATGAAAACCTCTCCGCCGAAGGACACACGCTTGCTTCCGCGGTGTCCAGCGACGACCCTAGGTAGTGAATGTTCTGGGTCGGATTGAGAATCGATTTTTTGAAATTGACTCGTAGACCCAACTTGTTCATTAACTGGAGACTGTAGGAAAGATGAGCCTGAAGCAGGGAAGGAGTTGAACTCTTCAGAAGCCAGTCGTCCAGATACGGGTAAACAAATATTTTGCGTCTGCGGAGAAAAGCTGCCACCACTGCCATGCACTTTGAAAAAGTCCGTGGGGCTGACTTCAGTCCGAAAGGTAGGACTCGGAACTGAAAGTGACGTAGAGCAACCTGAAAACGGAGAAATTTTCGATGTTTTCTGGACACTGGAATGTGGAAATAAGCGTCCTGCAGATCTATGGAGCACATCCAGTCTCCTTGATGTAGATGGGGAAAGATCTGGTGCAGGGCAAGCATTCGAAATTTCTCTTTGCGGATGTATTTGTTCAAGATGCGCAAGTCCAGAATTGGTCTGAATTCTACTGTCGGACCTTTTTTTCTGACCAGGAAATATCGAGAGTATATCCCTGGCGCCTCTGATGAACAGGGACGTATTCTATGGCTTTTTTCTGTAGAAGACCGTTTACCTCCTCGTGTAAAATGTGATGACACAAGCGGACTCGTCCGTCTGGAGGAACCAATGGAGGTGGGATCTTGAACCGTAGCAAGTATCCATTTTGAACAATATTCAACACCCATTGGTCGATGGTTATGTTTCTCCACTCCTCCAGATGTAATGCGATACTTCCTCCTACCGGAGTGGCACACGTGTTTAGAGGAAGCACTCCCTCATTGCTTTGATGGTTGCTTTGAGGTAGAGGCCTGCTGTCTATTGGTCCCTCTTCCTCTTCCTGGTCTCCGTTGGTGGAAGTGAGACCTCTGCTGCTGCTGACCCTGAGCCGACCATTGAGGGGTTTGAACCCTCTGTTGGAACAGGCGTTTATCGTAGGGGCGGAAGCGCCTACGAAATTCCTTCCGTTTTTCGAGACCCACAGCTTTCACCGTGTCCAGCTCTGCTTTCATCTTCGCCATTTCTTCGTCCGCATGCGGCCCGAAGAGAGAAGAACCGTTGAAAGGCAGGTTGGTTATCTTCCGCTGGACGTCGGGTTTGAGGCCAGTCAAGCTTAACCAAGCAGAACGCCTCGAACAGATACCATGGGAGTATCCGTGGGCAGCCAGATCAGATGAGTCAGCGGAAGCACTAATCACCTGATTAGCCACTAGACCTCCCTCTTGTAGAATTTCTCGAAAGTCTTGCTGGTCCTCTTTTGGGAGTTTGTCTACAAAACGTCCCAGTGAATCCCACAAGGATCTTTCATACCTCCCCAGCAGAGCGGAGGCACTGGAGACCTTCATGATAGAAGCTGAAGTGTTGCACATCCTTCCACCTAAAGAGTCCATCAGTTTACTATCCTTATCCGGAGGCGCTGAGGAGGAAGACATAGATGAGTGCGTCTTTCTAGCCACCGCCACAATGATGGAATCCGGAGGAGGATCCGATCGAAGGAACAAAGGATCTTGGTCCGGAGCCTTGTACTTTTTGGCTATTCGGGAAGGAACAGCTCCCACCGTTGCCGGTGTCAAAAAGGTCTGCATAGCAGGTTCGAGAAGGCCTGGGACAAGAGGAAGCAAAGGCCGAGCCGAGGAGCGATGATGAAAAGTCTCGAAAATCACTGAGGAGGTAACAGCCGGGACATACATAGAGATGTTCAGCTTATTCGCTCCTCTACAGAGAACTTCACTAAAGGTGCTGAGGTCATCGATTGGAAAAACTCTTGACGGAGGTGTAGCTGTCAAAGTTGGAGAATAGTCTCTGATAGAGGACCTGGTGGAAGAAGACCGGGTGGGAGACCTATGCCACCTTCTCTTCGGAGAAGAATGATAAGAGCGAGATCTGTCCCTTGATCTAGCATGGCGGGCATGTGGAGATCGTGATCTGCTTGGACTCCTCCTTCTGGAAGAAACCACAGTCGGTGATCTTGATCTTCGAGGTGTTTTAGGGGATGGAGAATCCCTGGACAAGCGTGAAGGAGAATAGGTACGGGAAAAGTCAGACCTCGGGCTACTGAGGGCCCTAGGCTTCCTGCGCCGTGCATCTTCACCAACCACCGGAGAGCCTTCCGGGGAGATCTGGACAATATGCAGTCCTGGAGAAGATCCAGATTTTGAAGACGATAGAGATGCAGCTCTAACCTCATCCGAGGCAACAGCAGGCTCTTTAGCTCTCGACGTCGAGCGCCTCGACGTCGACCTGTGTTTTTCCCTCGATGTCGACTTCTCCCTTGACGTGGGATGATGGCTAGGAGGAGTTAAGGACTTCGCTGCCCTCGACGGCGACCTCACCTCCCTCAAAGATGTCCTCGACGTCGACCGTCTACTCAGGGACTTCGACGTCGAGCGCTCTCGCCTCCTCGACGTCAATAGCCTCGAAGTCTTCGACGCCGACTGGTCTCGCGGCACCCTTGCCGTCGGCAAACTTCTCGACGTCGACCTACGGGGAGGTGACGGAGAGTGCCTTGACGTCGACGGATGTCTCGACGTCGATGGGTGTTTTGACGTCGATCGGTCTTTGCCATGACCATACCTCTAGCCCGAGGGAGTATGCTTCGACGTCAATGCCTTTCTCGACGACGGAGACTCACGCCGTCTCGACGTCGGAGATTGTGTCGGTCGCTTCTTCGACGGCGGCAACGACGTCGACGGCGAACAGTCCGGAATCTGCAGTTTCCTCGATGTTGAAGAGGCAGAATGATGCTGGCGTCGGTGTTCTTGAAGAGAGGAGGGCTCTTGACACGCAAGGCCACTTTCCAGCCGGGCTTTTCCTCTCTCGATCACAGCCTGAAGGCGAATCCTCTCCCTGTCGCGAAGAGTCCTCGTAGAAAACTTACGACAATGGTAACAAGTGTCAGGCTTGTGACTGGAAGGAAGACAGGCGATACACACGGAGTGTGGATCAGAGATGGCCATCTTCTTTCCACAGGATGGACATTTGCGGAAAAGAGCTGGCATTCTGACAGAAAAAGAGTGAAATTTTGTCAGAGAATGGTAATAAACCACTGCCAGCACAGGAAAATCGCAAAAAAACAAAGAAGAAAACAATTCATGACAGAAAAGTAAAAAAAACTGTCGAGCTCAAGCTCCAGGATCCTCATAGAAGGAGCCGGAAAAAAGAACTGACCTAACTGTCACCTGTGGTGCATGATGGGAGCAGAGGGTCTCCTGGAGGCCTTAAAGGCAAAGTGTCCAAGTTCTTGGAAGCCTTAAAGGCAAGGTGCCAGTGTTTTACTGTACGGTGATATTTATTCAGCTATGCAGCCTATGGGCCAACTGCCTGCTATTACATGTTTTCTTTTCTGAAAATAAAGGTTTTTCTTGCATATCACTATTACAGTGTATGTTCTCTATTACAGAGTGTATATAGGAGATTGTCTGTACAGGGAAAACCTTTGTAATTTTGGCATTTTGCCTTATTGGAATTTGTTAGGCTGCAGATTTATGTATTTATATACATGTATATATGTATGTCGCGGAAGTGCTATGCACTTGTAATCCCCCAACATACTCATATATATATGTATATTTCTATATGCTCCGGGATCCCGCAGGTGGGCAGGGATAATTCAGTGCTTATGACTTTGATGAGTATCCCCTGGAAGAGAAGTTGTGTTATCGATGTGGAGTTTCCTTTCTGCATGAAGGTAAGTGTCCCGCCATTGGGCACATATGTAAAGGCTGTGGGAAAGAGAACCATTTTGTAACAGTTTGCAAAGCGAGAGGAAAAGTGAGTGTGTCATGTCGTGAAGACAAAATGGCTGACAGTGGGTCACGTCTTGAAGACAAAATTGCTGCCTGAAAGTTCCAGTATCGATCCAGTCACACCCATCCAAGTAAACAGCAACATCAGTTGAGGCAAGTAGAACCTGAAAAAGGCCAATTGTCATCCAATTCTTCGACAAGAGGTTCTTTGACGCACTTTCGAGCGACAGTGAAGAAGATTGGTGTGCAATGTCAATGCTAACTACTGAAAGATGTGAGCATGTAGGTTTGGCTTCCTGCAAGGTAGAATACAAATCAGAAAAGAATCGACATGTGAAATCATGAAAGTCATTTGGATATTGTCCCAGAATAAAATTGAAGGTTATTCGTTGCTATGTACCATTTGTAATAAACAGTGGTGCGTCGATAAACATCATGCCAGTCGGAAAGTACCATCAACTGTCTCCAGCGCCCTATCTCATACCATCGAAAACCAAGGTATACACATGGGCAGCTTCTAAGCCATTACAAAGTCAAGGTTTATTCATGGCAACCATTAAACACAAAAAGACAAAGGTACAAACCCCGAATCCTTGCCCTTCAGGGCACTTCGCTGAGTGCATGTTTGCTCAGCTTCAGCACTGCTGCTGGCAAGAGACTAATGTGAATTATAATGTCATGTCATAGTGAATCAGTTTCCTAAAATTAAGACAATGAAAGTGCAGCTTCACACTAATGAGGACATCCGTCCTCTTGCTCAACAACATTGCTGAATTGCCTTTCATCTACAAGAGGCTGTTAAAAAAGAAATTGAGACTTTGCTAAAACATGATATCATTGAGCGCTCTCCGGGTCCAACACCAGGGGTGGTGGTACCTAAAAAGGGGTACCTCAAAAGGACAGTAGAGGGTCTGTGCGTATTTGTGTTGACATACGTCAAGCAAACAAGGTAATCGAAAGAGAACATGAGTTGAAGGACAGAGCTGGGTAATAAAGTAGTCTTGCTTGTTATGTTGCCAAAATGGATAAATGAGGCCAGAGTAAACCGAGGATTTTTATAGAATATTTTTCTATTATTCAAACAATCCAGAATGCTTCTTCTGGAAAAGAGCAAAGAAAACAGTCAACACATGTTTTGTCCCTCTCGGCACGCAGGCCTGGGGCTTTCTCAAGGCTGGTAGTATACAATCCAATTGTGATATTGACGAGAAAGGGAACCTACAGGTGATCATATAATTGGTGTAGATAAGGAAGTAGGAAAAGGAAGAGAAGAAAGGAACGAAAACCTAAAAGACAATTAAAAAGGGCACAACCCAATGACAAAAATGTTATGGTCCAACAGAGAATTTCAATACCAGATCATAAGTAACAGACGACCGCTAAATGAAAAATGTGAAATTCCATTCATCAACACAAAATTATCACAGTCCCCAAAACAGATCCAAGAACCAACCAATAATTTTGGTCAACCAGCACTGTAGTATCAGATTTAAGAAAACATTTACAAAAGGAATATAATAACGTTGTTACATTTACAATGTGAAAATGTTCTACATTATGTTCATGAGGAGAGCATGTATGAAATCAATAGCAATATTCAGCATCAAAGCAAATTAGCCATAATGTTAACTGAAAAGTTTAGGAAGTTAGTGGTTTTTACACGGACATTTACAGTGATTAGATCAAAAGGCATCCATAGAGGCAGGAAAAATTTACATGCACGTCCCGAAGGAATTCGTTAAAGGACTGAACCACCCACAGCAAAGCATAGCAAAAAAGCAAAATAGACAAAATAAGCAACAATATATTCCCCTAAATTGGTTCTTATTTCTAGCTCCTCAAGAGAATATCACTGTGCTATGTGTGAGTACACGTGGAGATCGATAATGTATATTAACCTTAGGTGCGGATATGTGAATCGGCTTCAAGTGTAGTCCTCGTGAAACAAGCATCATTTATCCGTAACTATATTATGTGCAAGGACAGATTCTGGAGACATAATAGGTGAGAATATATTATTAGCATTTCCTGTCAATAACCCAGAGTTGCATGTGTTGACCCAAACTGAAATATGAGGGCACGATGCCCATATCTACCGCGTTATTCGTGAAACAGTCAACTTATGTTGAGTGCCAATTCATGCAGTCACGTTCCAAACCATGGAGAAAAACTGGGTGGTAACCAGTGTTATCATAAGGAACTCTGACATGCGTATCGCAAGGTCCTTGGAACACAACATGTCTGTAGGAGGCTGGCTTAGTATATGGTGTACACTTATTTAAGTGAAGCACCTTGCATTAATCCGGACAACCCTTATGGTGATTTTAGTGATCTTAGACAACCTTAGAAAGCTCTCTAAGTGGTAGCTGTGGAGAGCAGCCTTGAGATTTATCCAGAAGAAGTGTTAAGCAGTTTGTTTTACCAGATCTAATCATAGCATGTAGGTTAAACGAAAAAGAAACACACAATGTAGTTATAAAAATGTCTATTTATTACACAACACTCACTAACACATTGGTATATCTCCTACCCGGAGATATCAACACCAATACAGAACAATACTTCAATTACAAGAGGTATGTAAGCACAATACACAGTGGTCTCCAGGGGGAGACCAAACCATGTACTAAGAAAGTGGAATGAGAACTGTGACGGAAGTCGAGACTTGGACCAGGAGACTCAAAAGAGCTGGGGACACAGGGCACCCAAGGTAAGTACCCAGGAACCCCATGGAGGCTGTGTGCAGAGTGGAAACACAGCCGCGTACTCAATAGAAGTCGACAGGAAAGCCACGGTTGCAGTTTTGAAAAAGAAGGACCCTTTCCAGTGGACCCTGAAGAAACTCAGTGGAAGACAGAAGGTTGGGGAGTCACCCCACCCATGGCTACCCCAGGAACTAGGATACCTACACCAGGGAAGCCGGGTGCATAGGTGCGAAGTGACGTCGGAAACCGCTGTAGACCACAATGGAGGACTTCAGTAAAGATGCTGCTTGCGAAGACTGTGCAAGAGTCCTGTGGAATCAAAGGGTGATTTTCTGAAGAGAAGAACCTGCAAGCAGAGGGGTAGAGCCTATGCCACTCGGAGATGACCAGGAGGCACGGAAGAGCAATGCCCACTGATGTCAGAAGATGCAGGAGTGATGACGGTGACCTTGTCGCTGTAGCTGTGAGGACCAGTCTAAATTGAGGAAGACCAGGGGCCAGGCACAAACTGTCCCACGGCGAAAGTCGAGAAGGATAAGTTACTTACCTGTAATCCTAGTTCTCTTCCAGGGGTATCCTCATCAAAGTCATAAGCACTGAATATTCCCGCCCACGTGCGGGGACCCCGGAAATATAAAAATTATATATGGAAATCACATATATACAGCTCTACATATATGCATATACATATATCATTTTTTCTCATACCAATGCAGCTCTCAATAGGAGGCTAAACAATGTAATTACACACATAAAAAACTACCTTTGCCAATATATAAAAACACCAGAGGACAATTAGTACTTGAACTCTGTTTTTTAATGAGCAAAATACTCATAAAGAGTAAAAACTGCAAAATAAGTAGACATTGTTAGCCTACAGGCTGCATTGTAAACCAATAGCATAGAAAATAAAAACATTTTCAACAAAAAACTGGCACCGTGCCTTTAAGGCAGCCATGACCCCTAGCTTCCCATCATGCCTCAGGGGTGACAGTTAGGTCAGTTGTTCTTTGCATAACCCTGAAGGTCAGGGCACAAAGATATCCTTTAACACTTTAGAAATCTCTCATTTACCTGGGGAGGCGGGTGGGTTGCTTATGACTTTGATGAGGATACCCCTGGAAGAGAACTAGGATTACAGGTAAGTAACTTATCCTTCTCTTCCAGGGGATCCTCATCAATAGTCATAAGCACTGAATAGAATAGCAAGCCCATCAACCACCTGCAGGTAAATGAGTAAAGTGACCCAACACAAAGAAACATAACAGCCGAAATCAGCTGTTGAACAGATTCCTCAAGGAGGCCTGGCCTACTTGGGTGTCTGCTCTGGTGTCTGATTCCAGACAGTAGTGCCTCGTAAATGTATGGACGGACCTCCAAGTTGCCGCCTTACAGATTTCAGACATGGGCACATTTTGAAGAAAAGCAGTAGTAGCCGCTTTCCCTCTAGTAGAATGCGCTCTGGGAGTAAACTCCAGGAGCTTCTGCGCTAATTGATAAGCAAGCTTGATACATGAAACTATCCATCTGGAGATGGAGCGCTTTGAAGCTGCGAACCCAGATCTGATCGACCCATAGTTAACAAATAGTTGATCAGATTTTCTTATAGATTTGGACCGATCCAGATAGAATTTTAAAACCCTTTTGAGGTCCAGAGAATGCAAAGCCCTCTCAGCTGGAGTGGAGGGATTGGGAAAAAAGGTGGGTAGAGAGATGGTCTGATTCACATGAAAATCCGACACCACCTTTGGAAGGAAAGAGGGTGCGTCCTCATCACAACCCTGTTAAGATGGAAGACTGTATAGGGTTCTTTGGAGCAGAGCGCCTGTATTTCACTCACTCTGCGAGCTGACGTGATCGCTACCAAGAAAGCCGCCTTCCAAGAAAGATGCTGTAAGGTTGCTTTGTGTATGGGTTCAAAAGGCGGACCCATCAATTTTGATAGCACCAGGTTAAGCTCCCAGGGTGGTGAAGGAGGCCGTACCGGAGGATAGACCTTCTTTAAACCCTGCAAAAAATCCTTAACAGCCTGTAACTGGAAGAAGGAAGGTTGAGAAGCTGAACGCCTATATGCAGTTATAGCTGCTAAATGTACCTTAATGGAAGAAAACTTCAAACCTGCTTTCGCCAGATAAAGTAGGTAAGGAAGGATGACCTCTTCCTGACCTTTGATTGGGTTACAATTGTTCTGCATACACCACATGTAAAACGTTTCCACTTGCATGCATACGAATGCCTCGTGGACGGTCTTCTTGCTTCCTTCAAGATGGACATGCAGTCCTGCGGTAGTCCTAAGTGGCCATACTGGAGGACCTCAGGAGCCATGCCGCCAAGTTCAGTGAGGGAAGGTTGGGATGATGAATCCTCCCGTTCATCTTGGACAGCAGGTCCGGTCTGCACGGCAGCCTCTTGTGAGGACACTCTGATAGGTGCAGAAGGTCCGGGTACCACCATTGTCTCGGCCAGTCCGGGGCAATTAGTATCATCCTCGTGCACGAATGGGACAGCTTGGTCACCACCTTCGGGATCAGCGGAAGGGGTGGAAAGGCGTACACAAATGCCCCTGACCAGTCTATCAAAAGGGCATTCCCTTTCGATCCTGGTCGGTAGAACCGTGAGGCGAAGTCTCGGCATTTGGCATTTTCGTCGTTCGCGAAGAGGTCGATGGTGGGACGACCCCATGTCTGGAAGATGTCTTCGACGACCTCGTCTTTGAGCACCCAGTCTTCTCTGTCTTCGAAGTGACGGCTGAGTGCATCCGCTCTCACGTTCTGTTCTCCTGGCAGGTGGACTGCTGTGACTGCCAGATTCCGAGCCAAGAGCCAATGCCAGAGTGCTTGAGCTTCCAGGGAAAGTGTGCGTGAGCGAGTTCCCCCTGTTTGTTCAGGTAGTACATGGTGGTGGTGTTGTCCGTCTGTACTAACACTGAGGTTGCCTGAATCGAGGGAGGAAAGCTTTGAGGGCTAGGTGTACTGCTCTCAGCTCTAGCATGTTGATGTGATAGGATCGCTCCTTTGGAGACCACAGTCCTTGAGTCTGGAGAGAACCCATGTGGGCTCCCCAACCCTGCAGCGAGGCGTCCGTGATCAGTGTCTGAGCAGGCGGAGGTTGATGGAAAGGAACTCCGACTTGCAAATTTTGTTTTCTCATCCACCAAGGTATGGAAGCTCGAGCCGCGTTTGATGGACTTATTTTTCGTCCCAACGAGCGGTCTGCTGGTCCCACTTGTCCTCCAGATCCTGCTGAAGAGGACGCATTCGTAGTCTGGCATTGGGAACCAGGAAGATGCAGGATGCCATCGACCCTAGCAGGGAGGCAATCCGACGCACAGGTAGTTTTCTGTTGCGCAGAACCAGCTGGCATTTCTGTATGAGGGAACACTGTCTCTCCTCCGAAGGAAACACTTTTCCTACCGTGGAGTCTAGCAGAGCTCCTAAAAATGTATTTTCTTTGTTGGCTGTGAAGTTGATTTGACGAAATTCACATGCAGGCCCAGCCGGTGACACAGCTCGAGACAGCTCAAGAAATGAATCCTCACACTGTCTGGGGAAGGACCTTTCAACAGCCAGTCGTCCAAGTACGGGTATACGAAGACGCCCCTGCGGCGCAGTGCGGCTGCCACCACCGCCATGCACTTCGTGAACACTCTGGGGGCTGACTTCAACCCGAAGGGTAGAACCTTGAACTGGTAATGAGCGGATCCCACTAGGAATCGCAGGTACTGTCTGTGATACTGATTGATCGGAACGTGAAAATATGCATCTTGCAGATCCAGCGAGCACATCCAATCCCCCTGCCTGAGATGTGGATATATTTGATGGAGAGCCAACATGCGAAACTTTTCCTTTTTTATGGATAGGTTGAGTGACCGCAAGTCCAGAATGGGTCTGTACTCTGCTTTTGGCCTTTTTCTTCACCAAAAAATATCTTGAGTAAACCCCTTTTCCTCTTTGAGATACTGGCACCCTCTCGATGGCTGACTTTCTGAGAAGGGTGGCAACCTCTTTCTGCAAGAGTTTTAACTGGTGACACGACGGAGGAACTGGAGGGATTGATGGTGGGCGATGTTGAAAACGTAGAGAGTACCCATTCTGCAACGTGGCTAGTACCCACCGATCCTTTGTGATAGCTCGCCACTCTTCGAGATGATCTGCGATACTTCCCCCACTGGAGTGGTGAACGGCGACAGGGGAAGTGAGTGTTCATTGTTTCGACTGCGTCTTGGCGGAATTGTTGCCTTGTTGCTGGTTTCTTCCTCCTCTGGAGGAGCGTCTGCCCCGATACTGCGTTTTTTGCTGGCCTTGCTGATCCTGATTTTTCTGCCAATGAGGGGTTTGAACCCTCTGTTGGGAGGATCGTCTATTGTAAGGACGGAATCTCTTACGGAATTCCTTTCTTTTCTCCAGGCCCACCGCTTTAAGCGTGTCCAGTTCCGTTTTCATCCGCGTCATCTCTTCATCCGTGTGAGTCCCGAACAAAGAGGAACCAGAGAACGGAAGATTGAGGATGCGTGACTGCGCTTCTGGCCTGAGTGCTGTAAGACGTAGCCATGATGTTCTCCTTGCGCATACCCCATGAGCATAAGCATGTGCCGAAAGGGTAGCTCCATCCGCCGCAGCACTGATGACCTGGTTAGACACCTGACTGCCCTCTGTTAAGATTTCTTCAAAATCTTTACGGTCTTCCTGTGGCAACTTTTCAGTGAATCTCTGTAGTGAGTCCCACAGAGATCTGTCGTAGCGGCCCAGGAGTGCCGCTGCATTGGAGACCTTCAACATGGAGGCCGAAGTGCCACAAACCTTCCTTCCCCAGGAATCCTGCACCTTGCTCTCCTTGTCTGGTGGGACAGTAGAGGAGGATGCCACCGCATGAGTCTTCTTTGCCGCCGCAATTACGACTGAATCCGGAGGAGGGTCAGCCCTGAGGAAGAGCGGATCGTCCTCTGGTGAACGGTACTTTTTAAGATCCTCGCTGGGGCGGTCTTAACACTCGCTGGCGTGAGAAAGATATCCATCACTGGCTCTATGATGCCTGGTACCAAGGGAAGCAGAGGTTTAGCTGCTGCTCTTTGGTGTAGAGTCTCAAAAATCACCGAGGACTTGCTTTGACGAGTTGGCATAGGGATACCCAGCTTTACAGCTCCTCTGCCAAGAATGTCCTGAAAAGTGTAGATGTCGTCCACCGGAGAGACCCTCGACGGTGGACTGTTCGTCAAAGTAGGCGAATAGTCTCTATGGGATGTATGAGTGGAAGAAGAGGACGGAGTAGGCGATCTGTGTGCTCTCCTCCTGCTTCTTGATCTAGACCTCCTCCTGTGTGAGTGCACCGGTGTGCGGCTGCGAGCTCTTGTTCTTGAAGGAGATCGCTCTTTATCCTGAGTTAAACGAGCCAACGGGGATCTGTTCTGATGGCTCGAGTAATTCCTGTCCGTAGCCCAGTGATGTAGAGGCCTGTGCCATCGTGGCGATAAATGGATGGAAGGCGATCTGTGGCTCTCTCTTTCCTTAGGAGACTGAGCAGGAGGTGTGAAGCTCAGCTCTTCATGCCTTGTTGGAGAATCTTGGTGACCCCCTGACACTGGGCTGTTGGACGTCGAGATAACCACCACCGGGGATCTGGACGAACCTGAAGGTGACGAAGACAGGCTCACTGGAGGTGAGGTGTTTCCAGAAGGGCGCTTTGACGTTGACCTGGAGCGTCTAAGCGTCGACTGCCCTCTCAACGGAGACGTATGTCTCGACGTTGACTTTCTTCTCTTAGAAAGTGGACTTCTCGGCGACGAACGTCTCTCCAACACTGGTGCAGTGTCCTGCTTTGACACTCCCTGCACCCTTTCAGGAGATTGCTGTGTCGACGTCGACCGGCGTTGGACTGCCGGCGACGGAGGTCTTGGTCTCGACGCCGAAAATCCACTCGGCGGAGTCATCCGCCTCGACGGCGTGGAATGATGGATCGTCTGCTTCGACGCCGAAGGAGGTGTCCTGTGTCTCGACGCCGAAGATCGTTGCTTTGATCCCGGCGGAGATCTGTGTCTCGACGTCGATCGCCGATGAGGAGGCGACGACGGAGAGATGCGCCTCGACGTCGATCGCCGCTGACGAGACGGGGAGATGTGCTTCGACGTCGATCGCCGTTGATGAGGCGACGACGGAGCGCTGTGCCTCGGCGTCGATCGCACCTGCGACGACGGAGCGCTGTGCCTCGACGTCGATCGCGCCTGCGACGACGGAGCGCTGTGCCTCGACGTCGTACGCCCACCCGGCGCCGACGGAGACCTGTCTCTCGACGTTGAGCGCCGCCTGGTTGACGTCAACGGAGGACCTGTTACCTTCGTCGACGAAGATTTCGTAGTCGAATGATGATGCGCCGGCATCACCGAAGTCTTCAACGCCGATTTCTTCGTCGCCGATTTCTTCGACGTCGATACCGACGCCGACGGAGAACAGGTCGGGACTTTTCCTCTCGACGTCGACCGAGTTCTCCTCTTCTTCTGCCTCACAGGAGACCTACCTCTTTCAGAGAGGCCATAGAGACGGATCCTGTCCCTCTCCTTGATAGTCCTTCTTGATAACTTCTTACAATGCTGGCAGTTGTCAGAAGAGTGGGACTCAGGGAGGCAGAGAATACACACAGGATGTGTATCTGTTCTGGCCTTCTTCTTGCCACATGACGGGCAAGGATCGAATAAAGAAGGCATTTCCAAAAAATAAACCTTTTCTGAAACACAAAAAAGGTGCTACTTGCACTCTAGGACCAAAAGACGTCGAGTGAAAGTAGAAAAAACTAGATCTTTATAGATATTTTTTGACAGAAAGTCAAAAAAGCAAGAGCTGAAAATCCAGGGTCCTGACTGAAGGAGCCGGAAAGAACAACTGACCTAACTGTCACCCCTGAGGCTATGATGGGAAGCTAGGGGTCATGGCTGCCTTAAAGGCACGGTGCCAGTTTTTTGTTGAAAATGTTTTCATCTTCTATGCTATTGGTTTACAATGCAGCCTGTAGGCTAACAATGTCTACTTATTTTGCAGTTTTTACTCTTTATGAGTATTTTGCTCATTAAAAAACAGAGTTCAAGTACTAATTGTCCTCTGGTGTTTTTATATATTGGCAAAGGTAGTTTTTTATGTGTGTAATTACATTGTTTAGCCTCCTATTGAGAGCTGCATTGGTATGAGAAAAAATGATATATGTATATGCATATATGTAGAGCTGTATATATGTGATTTCCATATATAATTTTTATATTTCCGGGGTCCCCGCACGTGGGCGGGAATATTCAGTGCTTATGACTTTGATGAGGATCCCCTGGAAGAGAACCAGGGGGTCGGTGTCCGACAGGAACACCAACAAGCCTTGGCAGCTGCAACAGGCGTAGAAAATGATGAAGGAGCAACGTTGGGAGCAGCAAGGTCCAAGGGACTGACCAAGTGCAGGAGAGTCAGAGCAAGCCCCGAGCATGCAGGGGAGCCCACTGAAGCAAAAGAAGACCCTCGAGAGGACCCACAGCCCGAAGGCACAGGAGTCGCAAGAGGACATCGAGCAGCTCACCAAAGATGAAGGCCCACGGAGCAGAGGATGCGGTGAGGACGAAGATCTTGGCAGGAAGAGATACTGGAGCTTTTTGTAGCCCAAAGATCTCTGGAGTGCAGAGCCAACAAGCCTTGGCAACGGAAAGTTGACGCGGTGCACAGGGGTTCAGTCCCAGCGGTTCTGACGAAGGATACTGGCCTCAAACTTATTAAGAGGACAGGTCAGGCCTTGAGGGAGTTGCAGAACCACCACCTCTGTTGCTGAGCCTTTCGAAGTCCGTGGGACGTCAGGAGCAGCAGACCGGTCAGCTTCTCTGCGGTGCCTGCAGATGCAGGGGAGTGACTCCTTCTCTCCAAGGGAGATTACTTTGGGTATCCTTGATGCCAACAGGTCTGTTAAAGATCTTGGAATAACCACAGGCACAGAAGAAGCTTTGCTGAACTGCAAAACCAGGAGCAGCAGGAGTCTTCCTTGATGCAGTCTCGGTTCCAGGCAAAGTCCAGTGAGTCCAAGTGTTCAGACGTTCGAAGAGTGACGTGGTTTCAGGCTTGAGTCTTGTCCCATGACAAATCTGAGGACCCACCCACAGCTAAGACCTTTTATACCCTAAGAAAGGGGTTAGGATGGCTCAGGGGTCCCTCCCAGAGGAGGGACTGGACAGAGGGGAGGATACTCCCATGTCCTTTGTCCAGTTTTGCGCCAGAGCGGGAGCCAAGGGCTCCCAGAACTGGCTCAAACTGGACTATGCAAGGAGGGCAGCAAATGTGCCCTTCAACCCAGTATGGTGGCGCTGGCAAGCGCCCCCACCCCAGCCCAATACACTAAGTCCTGTCTGGGAGGTGGTCACACCTCACTGTGACAGGAAACCTATTGTTCTACCTTCCCTTGCTCGAGCTCAGCTCAGCAGCAGGAGGGCAGAATTGTGTCTATGGTCGGCAGCAGCACTAGCTTGCTAGCAGACTCTGAAAGGCTTTTACCAGGAATACTGGGGGCTTCCCAGAGGAGCTCCCCAGTGCATGGAACCATACCTCCAACACCGCTAACAGTGTTGGGGCATGATTCCAATATGTTTGATTACAAACATGCCCAGGTTCAGCACAGCCACTATATAGTTAGCCATCACGTAATGACGGATGGCCACTATATGCATCAAAATGGCTGACCGCACTTACAAAGCCTGGAGAATCGACTCCGGGGTTTGTAAGGGTGTCCCGCTCATGCAGGTGCACCCAAACACTTATCACCCAGCACCCTGCCTTCAGGATGGAAAGGCCTGCCTTACGGGTGACTTATAGGTTTTAAGTGTACTGACCTCAGATATAAGGAAACTTATATCTGTCGTAAGTGGTGCTAGCACCAGCTTACACAGGCTTCAATGGCAGGCCTGTAGTCACAGTTTGAGTGGTCTCGCATGGGTGGCACAATACATGCTGCAGCCCATGGGAGATCCCTGGTGTACCTATGCACAGGGTACCTTAGTCCCATATACTAGGGACTTATAGGGGTACGACAGTAGCCAATTGTGGAGGTGCAAAAGTACTTACCAACTCGAATTTGGCAAGGAAGTACAGTGACCGGGATCCTGATTAGCAGGATCCCAGTCAGACTAGTCAAAAAAACATACTGACACCAGCAAAAAGTGGGGGTAACCAGGAAAGCAGACCCTACTTTCCTACAATGTCAGTTTCTGAAATTAGAAGTAAGACTGTTAACTCTGTGTTGACCAGATTATCAATGGAAAAGTAATTAGATCCATTAAACCGGATTACTACTCAATTAGGAACAGGGCAGCATGTTAACTGATCTGTCTCGTCTGCGCAGACATCTCGCCGAGAAAGGGCGAAACACTAGTTGACTGTTTTCTTTGCTCTGTTCCAGATGAAGTATTTTGGATTATTTGAATAATAGAAAAATATTCTATAAAAATCCTCGGTTTACTCTGAACTCATTTATCCATTTTGGCAACATAACAAGCAAGACTACTCTGTTACCCAGCTCTGTCCTTCATTCAACTCATGTACTTTATTCCAATGAGTTAGGGGTTTCCCATTTGGACATGTGGGCATGATCTGATAAAACCATGTGAACTAGAACGGACCAATCCCTGGAGTTCACCCCTTTCTAAATTTAAATAAAAAAATAAAAAGAGCACAACATCCAGGTCCACACATTGCCGATATGATTACTCAGTTGAATGGTGCCAGAGTCTTTTTGCACCTTGATCCGCACAAAGGATATCAGTTTGAATTGGAAGAAAATTGCAGGTACATTATTACCTTTGCAACTCATGTTGGTTTATTCAGATACAAAAGATTGAGTTGCGGAGTGTCTTCAGCTGCCAAACATTTCCAAGATGTAATTTGTCGCATTATACAGCCTGTCACGCATGCTTTCAATTACAGTGAAGATAGGGGGGGCAGAGCTTGCCTGGCTCTAAGATGCTGTGGCATAGCGTAGCTCTGGAGACCCAGCTACATAATCCTTCATAATCCTCTGAGTAGATGCTGTAAATTGTATCACAGGCGACAACAACTTAACAAGCTTACCACAAGCGACAGCTGACAGGTGCTGAAACGGCCGCCATCGCCGCAGGAACCGCGTAGAACAGAGTGTGGCAGAATCCGGACCAGAGCGTACAGAGACCAGTGCGCTATTGGATCTACGTGAGGCCTGGTCCCTGAATATCAAGGGCAGCGGAGGGTGGCGTTCAGCGAGGGGAGCTAGATTATTTGGAGTGGCTGCCCCGGGCGAGACGATGGTCTGATGTGGCCGCTGGTGACAGAGGTGAGCCGCGAGTAGGCTGCAGTAGAGGAAGAATGCAACGTGCGGTGAGCGGGCCCAGGTTACAGGCAGCAACAAGAAAGAGTGCGGAGGCACGGGCGGTTCGCCTGGTGCCCCTGGGCCGCACAAGATCTGTGCTGAGGCGGCATAGTGAATACGAATTTTAACGGGCCTGCAGAGCAGAGGGCTCCACGCGCGGCCTGCTGTGGGGCCTCTGCGCACATAGTCAATTCCTTCCCTCCAGTAGCAGGACCAGCCAGGAAGTAACAGGAGCAAAATCAATACAGCGGGCAACACAGTGAGTACCACCTTCTGTGATTGTGGGTGGTGGACACCTGGACGAAGTGTGATTGACTGATCTGGCGCACTATTGGGGCCTGGTTACACAGCACGTCTGGGCATCCATTACAAGGCCACCTCAATAGCAAGCTGCAGCGCACATGATCTTCATTAGAATACGCAATGCAGACAGTTAGCCCACTTTGATAAAAGTTCTGCTCTGAAAGAAGTTTGGAGCCTTGAGAGGTGCGGAGATTTACATAAAAGTGAACGAGGGGAGGCTTGAGCACTAGGATGAACATGCCCTGGATGGGAACACGAGTCTGGAATACAGGACAGAAGGTGGTGGGATAGCACACAGTAGGAAAACAGCTTAGAGGCCCCTAATATACTCACTAAACTGAAGACCTTGGGAGCCGCAATGGGGAAAACTGAATAAACTCAAGCTAAACTTCCATTTGAGTCGCGGAGGTCCTCCAGACCTAAAGATGCGGACACTGCTGTCCCGTGCTCGGGTTCTGAGGCCACGGATCCCCCGGAGGACGAGGACCTGAAACAAATTCTAACAGCCATGCAATGCAGCCTGACAAAAATAGATGGGAAAATAGATGCCCTCATGTTCCGTATGGACAAGATGTCAAAAAAACTGGATAATAATGCAGAAAGGTTGGATAATGCTGAGAAATGAATCTCGGACGCTAAAGATACAATAAATGCAAGCTCTATGGCGCAGCAGAAAACTGACAAATTGTTGCATGCGTTACAAGCAAAGACAAGATTTGGAAGCAAGGTCCAGGCGAAATAATATAAGAATAGTAGGTGTGGCGGAATCCAAAAATGTAACGAAAATGGAGCGGTTCGTGGAGCGACTGCTGGTGGAATTGCTAGGCAGAGACACCTTCTCTGGCATATTTGTAGTAGAACGAGCCCACCGTTCTTTGGCACCGAGGCCGGCTCCGAGAGCTCCACCTCGTGTAATAATAGCAAGGTTACTGAACTACAGGGACAGAGATGCGACTCTCCGCAAGGCAAGAGATTGAAAGTGTGACGGCATGAAGGAGCGGAACTGGCTATTTACCCTGACTTCACACAACAAGCACAAGAGGCTCATCAACAGTTCCTCCAGGCGAAGAAAAGACTGAGCGAGCTAAATTTGGAATACAGCATGATATACCCGGTCAAGTTGAGAGTCATATCCGAGGGAAAAGCCCACTTCTTCACGGATCCCAAGTTGGTACTCCATTTCCTCAAATGCAGAGGAGGACTGAGGAGCAAGAGAAACTCTCCCGATTCCACCCCCAACTAAGACAAAGACGTACTGGACACAGAAGAATGAACAGCGCTGGTGGATACTAGAGGGGCGCACGCTCATACCAAGAGTGATTATTGGATTGAACTATATAGGTCGGAAAATGTTGCACAAAACAGTTAGGCCTGGTGGCCCACTGTCTTTTTTCATTCCCTCTGCTTTCTTTCTTTGCTGTAAATGACGGGGAGGGTGCATGGCTGTTTCCGAGACGCTGGAGAATGCCCTGAAGGCCCAGTTTGACCACGGTCCTGTAATCCCGGTAGGACAATTCCGATTCATGCAAACTAGACTTTTGAAGATACATGGCTACTAGGTCGAGACGGGTGTGAGATTGGGGTACACCTATAAAATTGCAGTAAAGGGGAGATGAATATAATCACAACCACATGGAGACTCTGACTACAAGAGTGGTACCACTGTACCAGCGTCAAAAGGACTAGCTGGGTACTGGGAAAGACTTGAGGCGGGCAACATCCACTCCCATGTGTTATACACCTTGTCTATTAATCTTATTTGGGGTACAGAGTATGCAGGGCAAGGAGGGGGTGGGACAAAGTTCAGCCACACAAAGTTTAATTGCCACTGGCGTGGAAGGGTTATATTTAGGGGTGTTATTTAGTTCTGAGTTACTAAAACCTAGTGAAATGTACTACTTGACTGGAAATGCTTGAGGATTACAAATTACGATTGTATGCAGGCAAACGTGAAGCATAACAAGGGAAATGGCGAAACCAATACGCAAATAAGATTTATCACATGGAATGTGAGAGGGCTTAATGATCATAGGAAAGTCTGAAAGGTGGTAGCATACCTTAAAAGACACGCAGTTCACATGGCTATCCTGCAGGAGACACACCGAGCACACACAGTAGCACACTCTCCCAGCAACGTTTGTGCGGCCGATTCTGCACAGCAGGCTTCACATCACATGCCCATGGAGTACTGATATTTGTAGACTGCAAATCAAAGATACAGTTAAAGGAAGTTTATGTTGACCCGGGTGGTAGATATGTAGTGGAAATCTGCATTATAGATCATTGGGAAGTAGTTCTGGTAGGGGTATATAGCCCAAATTACGATGATCTGCAATTTTACCAAGCATTGGGGACACGCCTAATGCAGTGGGGCCACTTGCCTCAAATTTGGGGAGGAGATTTAGTTTGCATATTAAATCCCGAACTTGATCGCTCTAAGGGCCCCCCCTGCGTGCGCACTTAGCAACACTGCAGACCTCCTGGGCCTGGTTGATTTGTGGAGGTATTGTAACTCACAGGGATTGGGATGTACACACTACTCTGCTACACATGACACGCACACTCACACAGATTACTGGTTTGTATCAAAAAGCCTTGTGACGCGGGCCTTAAACGTTAAACCACTACCATGCACCTACTCTGATCACTCACCTATAGTGCTTGATCTGGAGTTCCACAGTCATAAGGTGGTGGCATTCACATGGCGCTTCCCCCCCTTACTCCTTACTAGACCCGGTATTCAAAGCAGACTTAGCTACATCAATAGAAGAATTCTTCTCAAACAATGTGGGGTCAGTAGACAGTTTTGCCACAGTGTGGGAAACGTTTAACGTTTATATCAGCGGAATCGCAA
Source organism: Calotriton arnoldi (assembly GCA_963921515.1). Taxonomy (NCBI): domain Eukaryota; kingdom Metazoa; phylum Chordata; class Amphibia; order Caudata; family Salamandridae; genus Calotriton; species Calotriton arnoldi. The sequence continues at coordinate 319,153 of CAWUFW010011691.1, forward strand.
TCTCCAAACACTCAGGTGTGCTAAAGTCTTCACAAGGGAGATTATCTCTCCTGGAAAGGGAGCTGGGGGATTTGGAATCGAGACATCAACATACAGGGGACTGCACCCTACTAGAGGAAATTAAAGCTAAACTAATAGAATACCACGACACCACCAAAAGCGAAGTGACAGATATAGACAAGTATGCCACAGCCAGGAGATATGGAGAGGGGGAGAGCCCAGTTGCAACTTTAGCTGCCTCATACGCCCCAGGTACGAAGCTGGGGGGATTGTGGAACTACTAGATGATGAAGGAAGAATATTACACGACAAGAACAGTATAGCAGATACATTCCGCAGGTACTACACGGATCTATATCGCACACTCATAGCACCAGACGGAAGAAACGTGACTGATTATTTAACACACATAGCTATGCCGTGGCTCACTACTGAACATAGAGAGCATCTGATGGCACCATTACACACATCCGAAGTACGAGCGGCCATTGCGAACATGCAGTCTGGGAAGGTACTGGGGGTGGACGGTCTAACAGTACTTTTTACAAGGCATACCAGGACCTTTTAATCCCGCACTTGATCACATTATTTGAGGAAATGGTAAAATTGGTGTCATGCCTCCTTCTATGCGTGAGGCCATGATATATCACTTTATTAAAGCCAGGCAAACCTCCTAACGAACGTTCCTCGTACAGACCACTCTCCTTGCTAAATGTTGACAACAAAATATATGCTAAAATACTGGCGAATAGACTGGCCCCATTATTACGCAGATTGATACAACCGGAGCAATCCGGTTTTGTCCCAGGGTGTACTATCACATCAAATCTCCGAACCATCTTCGGTGCGATACAGCAAATAGACCCAGAGGTGAAGGCAGCTGCAATATTCCTCGACACTCAGAAAGTGTCTGATTCGATCGAATGGGAGTTTCTGCGTGCGGTTCTTCGTCGGGTGGGGGTGGGTGAGGTTTTTCTACAATTATTTGAAATACTATACACAGAACCAGTGGCACGGGTCCGAATAGGCAACACGGTTACCTCACCCTTGAATATTTCTCGAGGCACCAGACAGGGGTGCCCTCTATGTCCCTTATTATATGCTTTAGTGGCGTGTGCTATAAGGGAATATCATAGTCACAGAGGTATACATTTCCAGCACTATAGACTCATAATTTCAGCATTTGCAGATGGCACGCTAATATAAGTTAGAGACCCAGGGAAGAACCTTTTCCCTATTCTGAGAGAGGTGGTGCGATTTGGAGGCGTGTCAGGACTTCGTATCAACTGGGAGAAGTCCGTGAAATTTCCTCTTACCCCAGACACGATGCCGACCCCTCTCAAATTCTCCCTGACGTGGACGTTGGAACCGATCAGGTATCTGGTTATCCGTATACATACAGACCCCTCGACAGTTGTCCTAGAAAACTACGGAATAGCGATTACAAAACTCAAGAAAGACATTAATCGATGGAATAAGCTTCCACTGTCTTTAATGGGGCGTATTGCCATTATGAAGATGGTGATCCTTCCTAGATTCCTATTTCTATTCCAAAACATCCTAATACTATTACCATGCACATTTTTCACTACATTGCGTACCCTCATGATCAAACTTGCTTGGGCGGGAAAACAGCCCCAAGTGAAGTGGGAGACACTAACCATGCCTTATGATATGGGGGGACTGAATGCGTCAGACTTAGAGTTATACTACAAAGTCACTCAGAGCTCGTTTGCGCATTACTGGCTCCATGGACCGCCTGATCTACCATACCTATACATAGAGAGGGACGCAGTGGCTCCTACTACACTCCCTCAAACACTATTCTCCACCCCCAAGAAGCAACATGGGTCTTTGACTCGTTAAACACCACAATCCAAGTTTGGTGGAGTCTACTGGAAAAACTGGCTGGCGCGGTGCTTTATTCGCCACACATGCTGGTGGAGTGGTGTTCATGGTTCACACTGGGAAAAGAGAAAGGGGTGATGCAGGCACTTGGGTCAATGGGGATCACCAAGATAAGAGACATATTTGATGATGGGACAGTAAAAAGCTGGGAGGCACTAGGAGCTGAATTGGAACCCTTGACAGCCATCATCCGATTCCACTACTTCAGAGTTAGACACATGCTGCGTAATCTTCAGGGAGATGACATGTTAGAACCCCCAGACATGCCAGCACTCACATCCTTGATAAAGGAAAAGAAACCCACCAACTTAATCACAAGACTATATGCCTTCGCTCAGGAAGCCCGTATGCCATCCATGGCCAAGGCGAGGCTAGAATGGCAGAGAGACCTTGATACAGTCATCACAGATGACAGCTGGAAATATTGTTGCGCTATGATCAGAGAAGTCTCACAAAACGGAAGACACAGACTTATACAATTCAAATATATAAATCAGGTATATTATACTCCTGAAAAGTTATACAGGTATGGGTTGCGAGATACCACAGCATGCTATAGATGCTCTGAACAGAATGTGGGCTTCATACATGTAGCATGGTACTGCCCGGAAGTGTTCTCCTACTGGAGGAAGGTTGCGCTAGAACTTGGGAATATAGTGGGTACGACACTGGAAATGGACCCGTTCCTGGCGCTACTAGGTTATAATAAAATGATAGGAAAGGCAGACTGAAAACTGATATCCATTGGTATGCTACTGGCAAAACCCCATGTGGCGATGAGATGGGCAAGAGGCCCAGCCCCTACCCTGGAAGCCTGGCACAGCAACTTGTTATACTGTAATTCTCACTCAGAGGCATATAACGATTTGCTCCCGCTACGGAACAGACCTAAGAACATATGGAAAACTTACCGAGCATATCTAGTGGGCAAAGAAACAGGAGAATCGGAGGGAGAAGACGTCTCACCCCATGAAGTGTGCGCAGGTCAAAGTTAAGTAGTGGGCTCACTGGAGTTTACACACTAGAGGGACATGAGAAGAGACATTAATGTGATGATTATAGTTGTACAAATAGAATTAACAGTTGGGCAGAAAAGGAACTGTAAAGCGTGTTACATGTATATATTGTATTGTATTGGAAGACAGACTTGCTAAACGTTGAGGCAACTTTACGAAAATGAATATAACTAGAACCCTCAAGATGCCGGTTAGATGTTTTAAATACTGTGAATGCACGTTATGTATACGCAAAATTGTGATGTAATCAAGCCAATGGATGTATCTTCTATATTTCACTAATAAAAAATAAAAAAATTACAGTGATGATATATTTGGGACCACACGAAAGGAACATGATAGATTCCATACACAAGCGTGCCATCTACTTGCTGAGGCAGGACTTACATTGAATGCTGAACAGTAAAAGTTTCACAAAACAAAAATAAAATTCTTTTGGCACATTTTCTCTGATGGGGGAATGACTCTAGATCTAGCCAAAGTTCAGGCTTTGTCAACCACCTCTCCTCCACAAGATGTAACCATGCGTGTAGGAAAGTAGGATCTGCTTTTATGGTTACCCCACATTTTGCCTGGTGCTATGCTGTTCTGACTAGTTTGACTGGATCCTGCTAACCAGGACCCCAGTCTCTGTGCTGTATCCCCTAAATTGGTTATGGTGAGTACTTAGGTACATCCCAGATTGGATACTGGTGTGACCTTATCAGTCCCTAGTATATGGAACTGAGGTACCCAAGGCATAGGTACACTAGGGGTGCCCCATGGGCTGAAGCATGTATTACGCCACCCATGGGAGACCACTCAAACTGTAACTACAGGCCTGCCATTGCAGCCTGTGTAAGCTGGTGCTAGCACCACTAACGAATGATATAGGTTCCCTATATCTAAGGTCACTGCACTTAAAACCTATAAGTCACCCCTAAACCAGGCCTTTCAATCCTGAAGGCAGGGTGCTCGGTTCTAAGTGTGAGGGTGCCCCTGCATGAGCAGGACACCTCTACAACCTTCGGAGTCCATTCTCCAGGGTTGTAAGTGAATCAGCCATTACAATACATAGAGTGGCCATGCGTCATTACGCGATGACCATCTCTAAACTGGCTGTAACGAACCCTATCATGTTTGGTATCAAACATGTTGGAATCATATCCCCACACCGTAAATGGTGTGGGAAGTATGATTCCATGCAGTGTAAAGCTCCTGCGGAAGGCACCTCAGTGCTCCCGGTACCAGTCTTCTAGACCCAGACAGCACAATATGGCTGCTGCCGACCAGAGACACGATTCTGCCCTCCTGCTGATGAACCAAGCTCGAGCAGGGGAAGGCAGAATAAAAGGTATCCTGTCACAGGGAGGTGTGACCACCTCCCAGACATGGTTTAGTGTATTGGGGCCGGGTGAGAGCGCTTGCCAGCGCAACTCAGGCTGCTTGAAGGGCACATTTGGTGCCCTCCTTGCATAGTCCAGTTCAAACCAGCTCAGGGAGCCGTTGGCTCCTGCTCTAGCGCGAAACTGGACAAAGGACATGGGAGTATCCTTCCCACTGTCCGACCCCTCCCCTGGGAGGGAACCCTGAACCGTCCCAGCCCTTTCCTTAGGGTACTTAAGGGCTTGCCTGAGGGTGGGTCCCTAGATTCTTCATGGGACAAGATTCATTTCAAGACACCACTCCTTCTTCGACCGTCTGGGCAATCTGGACTTCGCTTTGGGTATCAAGGCTGCAACTGGGAAGACTCCTGCTGCTCCCAGTCTCGTCGCCCTGCTATTCTGCTGTAACGTCAGTGTCTGTGCTCCATACAGGAACCTTCCAAGGCCTGTGATACCAAAGGGGATGATGGACGGAGCGCTTGAGCTAATCAAACACTCACCCCCAGTCAACTGATCTGGGTTTAATCCATCATCATTCTTTAGCTCACTCCACCACCCCAGTTCAGGCATGGCCATATGCAAATCAGTCTGACCCTGTGCCTCATGGGAACAGTCCAGCCCGAACTGCCAAGCCAGGTCTTCCCTGGACCGGAAACAAGCATCCTGGGACCGGTTTCTGGCTATTCAGGCGTCATCAGCAAGGCTAGCTTGAATCCAGTGGCAAAGTGAGCAAGGGACCCACGTCTGGGCATACCCTGCCAACTTAGGGCGAACAAAGCGATACCAAAGGGGGTGATGGACTTGTTTTCTTACTCCAGTATTGGAACTTTCATAGATTCCCATGCCTGAATCAGAGTAGCTAGCAGTTATAAGCACATTTTGCTCTCTTACTGTTCTCTATCATAGGTCTTTTGACATTGCAGTACCTTTAAGAACAAGCACTAAATCAATACATAAACACACTGTCAAAATGTGCAAATAATAAGAAACAATGGCAGGAGGGAAGAAAGGGAAAGCTCATCGCTCACTGAAAGAGGTTCCTCAGGACTGCCTGGCCCACAGCCGTGTCACTCTGCGTTGAAGCATCCAGGCAGTAATGTCTTGTAAACGTATGAGTGCTGCTCCAAGTCGCAGCCCTGCAGATATCCCTGATCTGGACTCCGGCGAAGAGGGCCGTTGAAGAAGCCACGGCCCTTGTAGAATGTGCTCGGACTCGACCCTCCAGGGGCTTGCCCGCTGCTGTGTGACAATATCGGATAGCGCTGGCAACCCAATGAGCAATCCCTTGTTTGGAAAGGGGAAAGCCTTTACGGGGAGCGCTAAGAGAGACAAATAGTTGAGAGGATTTTCTGAAGTCCTTAGTACGTTCAAGGTAGAACTTTAAGCACCTCTGAATGTCCAGTGAGTGAAGTGCTTTTTCAGCCGGAGTAGAAGGCTGAGGAAAGAAGGCCTTGAGTATCACAGGCTCGTTCAAATAAAAGTCTGAAGGCACCTTTGGTATGAATTTTGGGTTAGTCCTGAGTATCACTGTGCCTTTCTTGAATTGAAGGAAGGGATCATGAATTGTTAGAGCCTGTAACTCACCCACTCTCCTTGCGGAAGTGAGAGCCAGGAGAAGGGGTGCTTCATGAGCTGGGCGAGAACCAAATTCAAGTGCCAAAGAGGAGGCGGAGGCCTCACTGGAGGGAAGGCTCTGAAGAGGCCTTTGAGAAACTGCTTGACTATCCTTGCCGACTAGAGGGAAGGTCCAGAGGAAGTGCGTCTATAGCGAGAGGTGGCGGCCAGATGGACTTTGATGGAGGAGTGAGCCAGCCCCGCTTTCGCCAATGATAGGATGTATGGCAGAACCTGGTGAGGTTGAGATAAGAAAGGGTCGACCCCTTCCCTGATGGCACCAAATACAGAAGCGCTTCCATTTTAATCGGTACGTCTTGTTTGTACTTGGGGCTCTGGCCTGAGAGAGCACCTCTCTAACCTCCTTCGAGAGGGTCAACCCAAGAAATTCTCGGTGCTCAGGAGCCATGCCGATAGTTGCAGCGATTGAGGATCCGGATGCCAGACCTGGCCCTGAGACATTGTAAGCAGCAGCGGAATTGGCCGCAGCGGAAGAGGAAGGTCCAGGGAGAGAAGGTGAAGCTCTGTGAACCAAAACTGTCGAGGCCAAGCTGGAGCTATTAAGACCATCCTGCAAGGTTCCACCTTGAGTTTCCTGAGAAGCCTGGGTATCAACGGAATGGGGGGAAAAGCATAGACAAATGCGCCTGACCAGGCTATCGAAAGCGCATTCCCCAGCGATCCCTGATGGTGTAGCTTGCTGGCATAAAACTGGCATTTCTTGTTTTCTGGGGTGGCAAAGAGGTCTATGGAGGGCCTGCCCCACCGGCGAAAAACTTTCTCCAGAGTAGGCTGGTCCAGTTCCCATTCGTGGCTTTCCGATCCCAGCCTGCTCAGCGTGTCTGCTGTCTCGTTGAGTACCCCTGGGAGATGTTCCGCTTTGAGCGATATCCCATGCTGGATAGCCCATTCCCAAATTCTCTGGGCTTCCTGAGGCAAAGAGCGAGACCTGGTGCCCCCTTCCTTGTTTATATTATGCATGGCCGTGGTATTGTCCGTGCGGACGAGAAAAGCCGACCGTTGTAGTCGTGGAAGAAAGGCCTGCAATGCCAGACGAATCGCTCTCAGTTCCAGAAGGTTGATATGGAGAAGACGATGTTGGGGTAACCAACGCCCGCTTACATGCAAATCCTGTAATACCGCGCCCCAGCCTTCCTGCGAGGCGTCCGTCGTTACTACTTGAGGAGCTGGAATGACTTCGAAGGTTAGACCTTGAGACACATTCTTTTCCCTTGTCCACCATAAGGCGGCGTTCCTCATAGACTGGGTGACCACCACCATGTCGAAGGATCCGTCTATTTGTCGTCATTGCAAGTCCAGCTCCTCCTGAAGGGGACGCATCCGCAACCTGCAGTGAGGTATCAAGGGAATGCAGGAGGAAATTGTTCCTAGCAGGGACTTGTAACGGCGAACTGAAAGACACTCTTTTTTTCGCATCAGATGAGCCATGGACATCAGCTTTCCCTGCCTCTCGAGAGTTGGAGAAGCTTTGTTGAGAGACGTGTCCAGGATGGCCCCCAGGAATCGAGCTATCCTGGACGGGCTGAGAGATGATTTTTCCATGTTGAGAGTTAACCCCAGGCTGTCGAAAAGGCGCGTGCACGCACCGACTGTTTCCTCCGCTGCACGCTTGGTCGGAGCTTTCAGCAGCCAATCGTCCAGGTAGGGGAAGATTTGAAAGTGTTGCTTCCTGAGACATGCTGCCACTGGCGCTAGCACCTTGGTGAAGATCCGTGGAGCAGATCGAAGACCAAAAGGCAGAACTTTGAACTGGAAATGGCTCTTGGATACTGTGAACCGTAGAAACCTCCTGTGGGCTGGATGGATGGGTACATGAAAGTACGCGTCCTCGAGATCGAGAGTGGCCATAAAGTCCCCTGAGTTGAGAAGACGTAGAATATCATCCGAAATGATTGTCTTATGAGATAGGTGTTGAGCTCCCTGAGATCTAGAATAGGGCGCCACTTGTCCAGCGTCTTCCTGACCAGAAAAAACCTGGAGTAGAACCCCTCTCCCCGCCGAGAGAGAGGATCCGGTTCCACTGCCCCTTTGAGGAGCATTTGCTGGACTTCCAATAGAAGAAGGCGCAGATGTTTTGAGGCCGTGGCGGCAGGGGGCTTGGATGGTGGAAGATGGACAAATTCTAAAGTATGGCCACACTGAATGATGTTCAGCACCCAACGGTCTGATGTTATCCGTTGCCAGTTGTGGAGGTATTTTGATACCCTGCCTCCCACTGATGTGGTAGAGGGGGAGGGTACAGTAGGAAGAGCCAGCACGCCGCTATTGTCGCTTAGAGGAATCCCGTCCATGGCGACCTTGCTTCCCTCTGCTGTTGGACCTGGAGAAAGAAGAGGACTGGGCTTGTCTCTGATTGTAGGACGGACGATAGGACTGGGATGTTGACCCATAGGAGGAATACTGTTGTTGCTGGTATGCACCTCTGTAGGACGGAGTACCTCTTCCCCTGGCTCCACGGAAAGGGACCTTCCGGTATTGTAGAGTCCCTAAAGATCTCGCTGTTTCCGTATTTTTTTTAATATCTGGGAGCGCATCGTCGATATGCTTCCCAAAGAGTGCCTCCCCATCAAAGGGAAGCTCAAGGATTTTATTTTGGACCTCCGGACGGAACCATGTCGCTCTCAACCAGCCCTGGTGACGAAGGACCGCTGCGCCCGCCAGCGAGCGGAATGCAGTTGTTGCAATGTCCATTGCACAGTCAATGACTTCCGCCGATGTTACTTCCCCCTCTTGCAAGATCTTCTTAGCTTCCACCTTAGAATCCTCTGGAAACTGGTCGAGATATGGGGACAGGTCGCACCACATTTGGCGATCATACCTGCCCAGTATTGACAAGGCATTAGCCGCCCGAACCAAGAGGCTCGCCATGGAAGAGAACCTTTTCCCTGCATTATCGAGGCGCCTGCCCTCCTTATCAGGTGGTGTAGTGAGAGGGGCCGAAGGATTGCGCGACTTCCTTTGGGCAGCCTGAGATATCACCGAATCCGGTTTAGGCTGACTAACCAAGGAGGCTGGACTGTCCTCCGGGGCCTTATACTTCTTTTCCAGGCGAGGTAAGACTGGCATCACAGTGGCAGGATTCTTCATTACCTTTAATCCTTCATCCCAGACATGGCCTACAATGGGAATGGAACGCACAGCCTTCTTATACGGTTCCTTGAAGCCATAAAGGAAACATTCCGACTGAACCGTGGGCATGGGAAGATCAAACCTTTTTGCGGCCCTTTCCAACAATTTATGAAAACCCCCAATGTCCACAGGGGGGGAATCGACAGGAGCTGGGGATGGAGAAGACGGGTCAGGGATAACATAGTCATCCCACTCCGTGTCCTGGTCAAGCGGAGGGACATTGCCCTGATCCTCATCAGAGGTGTCATCCTGTGCGGGTGGCACAACCGGAGGTATATCCGGAATCAGCAAGTGATCCTGAGGCACTGGCTGAGACGGTGGCAGTGGAGGAGCAATAGGCCGAGCAGGAAGAGCAGCCGCAATCGGCCCCACAGCTGGAGGAGGAGGTTGTGTAGAGAATCTCCTCCTATAGTCGACCAGCATACCTTGTAGATCCGCTAAAAGAAAGGAAGGTACCGAGACCATCTCCTGGTGGTAGTCCTCTTGATAGCCCATAGATTGGTTATATGGATGCTCTTGGAGATATTCTCCCTCCGAGTCAGTGTCTTGGCATTTAACTCGTAATTGCGAGGGGCTATGCGCGTAGCCAAAAGGCCCATCGTCGTCGTCAAACTCTTCTTCTTCAAGCAAAAGTGCCGGAGGCAGAGGAGTGACTCTTCTGGGGGAAGTCATGTCCAGTGTGATCTGACCTTTTTTCAGGGAAATCGTGATTTTTTCCATCGTTGACGATGCCGTCGACGGAACCGTCGACGGCGTGGCAGTGGGCGAGACCATCGTCGACGAGGCCGTAGACGGAATCAGCGTTGACGATGAGTAGATCGTCGACGAAGAGATAGGCGCTGTCGTCGACGAGACCGTCGACACCCCGACCGTCGTCGTGGTGGTCGTCCTCGACACTACTCTCGTCGACATCTTCGTCGACGTCGTTGAAACCATCGACGGCGAAACTGCAGTCACCCGCGTCGACACAGAACTTTGACCAGAAGAAGGTATCGTCGACGAGCCCGTCGACGGAGGCATAGACTTAACATGTACCTTGGATGATTTCGTCGACGGATGTTTGATCGACGTCGTCGACGAGTGGGCGTCCTTTTCAGATTTTCCCTCAGAAGACAGAGAAGACGGCTTCTTGAAGGATTTTACAGCCACTGACACTGCTGCTGCTGAAGATTGTCCTTCCCTCTCCTTTACACCGTGGTGAGGAGATTCGCCAGGACTCCGGCTCTCAGACCCATGAGAGGTCTTTTTTGAGGTCTTAGCAGGACGCTCTTTAGAAGGTGAAGGGGAAGCCCTACCCCTTTTCACAGACCTTCTAGAAGAAGTGGCAGATGATGACTCCTCGCTGTCACTAGAGAGTGGTTCTTTTCTTGACTTCAGTTTCTGGAGCCAGGTCAAGAGACGACCCTCACGGTCTCGTAGCGTCTTCGTTGAGAAGGTGCGACAAATCTTACAGTCCGCTGCTTTGTGGTCTGGATACAGGCAGTAAATGCAGTCTTTATGCCTGTCCTCCACATATAACCTCTTCTTGGCACAGGTGGCACAAGCCTTGAAGAGGGCTTTCTTTTCATTGTCTGACATCCTAACAGAGAATGCCAGCAAAACCTGAAGAAAAAACTGTAGAAATAAGTATAACTGAGCAGAGCTCAATTGGAGACTCCCTTGCACAACGTGCGGTAGAAAATCTGAGGGTCTGAGGTTCTCTCAGCAAGGTTCTAGAGGGTGAGGCTGATCTGATTGGTTGTTCGTTTTATTTGGGCTCTTTTACAAAAGGAGGTGGATCGGTTACAAAACTAGAATGGGCCTAGGCCTAGTTTCTTCTTTTGTAATGGTTTCTATTGCTATTTTATGTATACCGGGGACTCCCATCTCGACGACGGGGAATGATTCAGGCATGGGAATCTATGAAAGTTTCAATACTGGAGTAAGATTATGCTGTGGTAAAACAAGCTGCTTTACATTCCTTCTGGACTAAACCTGAAGGCTGCTCTCCACAGCTACCACTTAGAGAGCTTTCTAAGATTGTCTAAGACCACTAAAATCACCATAAGGGTTGTCTGGATTGGTGCAGGGTGCCCACTTACCAAAGTGTACACCATATACCAAGCCAGCTTCTCACAATGCAGCTTTCTTTTCTTGGTATGGCCAGCTACTGTTCCAGGTACATCTCTGACTTTGCCACTGTGAGTGCTCCATTGAGAGAGTTAACGAAATGGAATGTTTCATTTCAGTGGTCCCAGGAGTGTGATCAAAGTTTCAAAATGATTAAGCATGCAATTGAAAATGCTACTGAAATGGCTTACTTCGGTACGAAATTGCATACAGAGATTGTTGTGGATGCCAGCCCAGTAGGTTAGGACGCGATTCTTGCCCAACATAGGGGACATGCAAATGCACGAAGGCGCATTGTACCTTATGCTAGCCAAAGTCTGTCACAGTCTGAACGAGTCTATTCGCAACTTGAGAAAGAAAGCTTAGCTGTTGTGTGGGCTTGCGAACACGTTCATGTGTTTCTGTACGAGAAGAACAATATACTTACCTTCGGTAACGATGTATGTGATAGAGACATATATTAGTTGTAGATTCCTTACCTTAGAATTTCCCCCACGTGTCAGTCTGGATCACGAGACTTTTCAACAGCAGTACCCCTGCGCGTCGCTAGGTGGCGTGGGTCGGCTCCGCATCAGTTGTTGTGGGTGCCGGGATGAAGTTGCTGGACCTATATAGACGCCACCCATGCACGCTGACGTCAGTTCTTAACACGACTATCCACGCCAGAAGCGCAGAGCCATGAAAGAAACTGACCACTGGTGCATCAACACTAGGGCCCTTAACAGGAGTCCCTATCTCTAGAAATCAGTTCACAGAGCAGGGAGGATGGGTGGGGCGGTAATGAATCTACAACTAATATATGTCTCTACCAGATACATCGTTACCGAAGGTAAGCAACTAGCTCATCTGATAGAGACTATTAGTTGTAGATTCCTTACCTTAGAATAGATACCCCAGCAATACCATCCCCGGAGGAGGGTCTGAGAACCAAGATCACACTAAGAAGTTCTGGAGGACCGAATGGGCAAAGTACCCATCCCTCCGGACTTGGCTGTCCAGACAGTAGTGTCTGGCAAACATGTGCAGGGATGCCAACGTCACCGCCTGACAAAAATATCAAGGACTGGGACTCTGCGTGCTAAAACAGTAGTTGCAGCTGTTGCTCTAGTGGAGTGAGCATGCAATCCCACAGGAAGTTCCTTCTTCGCCAATGCATAGCATATTTTAATGTGGAGGACAACCCATAGAGAGATGGTCCGTTTTTCCACATCCCGACCTTTTTTGGCTCCCCCATAGCCAATGAAAAGTTGATCATCCACCCGGACGTCTTTGGTACGATCAAGATAAAAAGACAACGCACGTTTTGGGTCCAGACAGTGGAGTCTCCCCACTTCCTTGGAGGGATGTGGGGGTGGGTAAAAGGTGGGCAGAGTGATGGATTGTCCCACAAGAAAGGGCGTAACCCCTTTAGGAAGGAACGAAGCTTACATTCGAAGCACCACTTTATCCGGATGGACAGACAGATAAGAGGCTTGGATGAGAGAGCCTGAAGCTTGCTAACTCTGCAAGCAGAGGTAATGGCAATAAGGAAAGCAGTTTTAAGAGTGAGAAGTCTGACAGAGCAATTACGAAGAGGCTCGAAGAGAGCGCACGTAAGAAAGGCCTAGACTAAATTCAGATCACACTGGGGCATTATGAAAGAGGACAGAGGAAATAAGTGAGTAAGGCCCTTAAAGAACCTATTTACAATGGGAGACTTGAACAAGGAAGGCTGATCTGGAAGTCTCAGAAAGGCAGAGATAGCTGCAAGATACCCCTTAAGGTTGCCAAAGCAGAGCCCTGCTGGGCCAAAGAAAGTATGTACAAGAATACCTCTGAAAGAGGGGCAGAAAGGGGATCAACAGCCTTTGCTGTGCACCATGCCACAAATGTGTCCCGTCTACAGGCATATATCGTTTTAGTAAAGGGACGCCTGGCTGCCAAGATGACATCACAGACTTTGGGTGGAAGGTCGAAAGCTGTCAACTGCCACCGCTGAATCTCCACGCAAGGAGGTGGAGGCTGGACAGGTTCGGGTGAAGAACTGTCCCCTGCTGCTGCGACAGAAGATCCTCCCGAAGGGGCAGTCTGATCGGAGGATCGATGGCATGCTCAGAAGGTCAGAATACCAAACACGTTGTGCCAAATCCAAAGTCACAGGAATGACTTGAGCCTGGACATGGTTGATCTTCTTGAGCACTCTGGGCAGAAGTGGTATAAGAGGAAAGACGTAAAGGAGGCTGAAGCTCCACTCGCGACGAAAAGCGTTGTTGGGCAAGCGCAGCCTTGGAAACTCCAGCGCACAATACTGCTGACATTGTGCATTCTCTTTGGAGGCGAACGGATCTAACCAAGGCTCTCCCCACTGCTGAAAGAGACCTTGCGCCACATCCGGATGGAGACGCCATTCGTGATCATTCAGGCACCGACGGCTGTGTTTGTCTGCTCTGGCGTTCAGAGAACCCGCCAGTTGTTGAACCACCAGGGTTATGCCCTGATGTTCCAGCCACGTCCAGAGGCGGAGGGACTCCTGACAAAGGGTCCACGACCCCACCCCACCCTGTTTGTTGCAGTACCACATGGCGGTGGAGTTGTCTGTGAACACCTGCACCACTTTCGTGTTGAGAGAGAGAAGGAATGCCTTCATTGCCAGTATGATCGCCCTGAGCTCCAGAAGGTCGATATGAAGACCAGACTCCTCCGGAGACCAGACGTCTCAGATCTCCGCCTCTCCCAGGTGGCCACCCCATCCTAGGAGCGACGCATCTGTCACCACCATTAGATTTGGTTGGGGAAGGGAGAGGGATCTGCCTCTGACCCAATCTTGGTTTGTTAGCCACCACTGCAATTGTTGTGCAGTCCCTTCCGAGATCTGGACGTAGTCGGAAAGATTCCCCTGATGCTGCGCCCACTGGAACTTCAGGTCCAACTGCATAGCCTGCATATGCCACCTGGCTTGATCCGCCAGCAGAATGCATAAGGCCATGAGGCCCAGCAGCCGAGTAATTCTCACCGAAATCTGGGATAGAGGCTGAAACTACGGTATCATAGCCCAAAAATCCCAGACTCACTGCTCGGGAGGATAGGCTTGAACTGCACTGTGCCCAGAAGCGCCCAGATAAAAGGGAGCATCTGAGAGGGAGTCAGGTGTGACTTTGGCACGTTGAACCCAACCCGAGGGGCACTGGTAAGGCCAAAGGGGAGAACTGTAAACTGAAAGTGTTTGTGGCCCACCGTAAACCATAAGTATCATCTGTGGGCTGGCAGGACGAGGATATGGAAATAAGCGTCCTGCAAGTCCAATGCTACCATCCAGTCTCCTGGGTCCAGGGCAGAAAGGACCTGGGCCAATGTGAGCATCTTGAACATTCTCCTTCCGGAGGAAGAAGTTGAGGGCGCAGAAGTCTAAGATAGGATGCAGGCCTTTGTCCTTCTTGGGTACAAGAAAGTAGCAGAAATAACAACCACGTCCTACTGCTGGCTCAGGAACCTCTCAATGGCCCCCTTGGCCAAGAGAGCCGCAACTTCCTCGCGGAGAAGCACCAAATGATCCACCAACATTCGTTGTAGGAGGGTGGCATGGTGGGGGGTAGGCGCGAAGGGGAGAGAGTAGCCCCTTCGGATGATCTGCAGAACCCGCCTGTCTGCCGACGTGATGAATTGTCAGTGGAGGAGGTGATGGCGAATCCTGCCTCTGACTTGCCGTTGATGGGCCTGAGACATCAGACTAGGAAGGTTTGGAGGCAGTGGCGGGGGAGGGTGGACTGGCCCACCTGCTGGCTCCTTAACCCACGAGAAAGCTGGATTCCACGTCAGTGGCCACGCTGAGGCTGGACAACTTGCATGACTCAGTGGCTGGGCTGGACAGGACGTGGCTGGGCGCCCTTTCCGCAGCCACAAAAGGGACGAAAGGCAGACTGATATGGAGGGGAGGTAGCTGTGAGGCCCAAAGATCTGGCCGTAGCCTGAGATTACTTGAAGCGCTCAAGCGCGGAGTCTGCCTTGTCACCAAAAAGGAGAGTGCAATCACAGAGCATGTCCATCAAAGAAGATTGGACATCCCCCGAAAAGCCAGACGTCCTCAACCAGACGTAGCGTCTCAGCGCTACCGATGAGACAACCATTCTGCCCAGTGAGTCGGTGGTGTCTATTGTGAGAAAGTGCCCTCTTTCTGCATGGCTGCCCCCACATTTTGCTGAATTGCTGATGTGCTTTGACTGAGTGTGCCCTGGGCACCTGCTAATCAGGTACCCAGGGCCTATGTTCTTTCCCTAAAACTGCATTGAAAACAAAACCCAATTGGCATCTCTGGCCACAGGTCAGCCCCTGGTAAATGGTACCACAGGCACCCAGGGCACTGTGACCAGGGAAGACCTCTAAGGGCTGCAGCACTTATTGTGCCACCCTTAGAGGCCCTGTACCATTACACTCACACACTGCCTTTGCAGGCTGTGTGTTTTGGTGCAGAACAAAGTGAAGAGTCGACATGGCACACATCCCTGTGTGCCATGCCTACAACCCACTGCCCTGGCATAGATCAGTCACCCCTCTAGCTGGGTGCACTATACCTGTGGTGAGGGTACAGGTGCATGAGCCCTGTACCCCTACAGTGTCAAGTCCATTCTTAGACATTGTACGTGCAGTGCTGCCATTAAGAGTATATGGTGCTGGGAGTTTGTCATTACAAACTCCACAGCACCATAATGGCTGCACTGAAAACTAAACTGAGAAGTTTGGTATCAAACTTCTCAGCACATTGAACCCACACTGATGCCAGTGTGGGATTTAATGAAAAATGCACACAGAGGGCATCTTAGAAATGCTTTCAGCTGCCACCACCAGACATGTTTCTGGACCCCTGGGTCGAGAGCCGGCTGCTCTGGGGGGCCTGAAACAATGCACATCCTGGGACGAGGTGCCAAGCCTCCTCCCCCAGGATGGGCAGGGTCCACGAAGGGGAAGCTTCAAAGGCGTGCCGCCTTTGTGAGCTTCCCCAGGCCACTTGCTGCTTTCAGCAACTTGTCCCCACTGGTTCTGACCCCCACTTTGGGCGGGAGAACCGGCGGGAAAAACAAGTGAGGAAGAGAGGTGTGGCCAACTCCACCCCTCAGGTGGGGGAGGCGAGGTGAAGCATCTTGCAGATGGGGGGACCCAGCCAACCAGGGAAAGGCTTATGCCCCCCACCCACTGGAGGGTGGCATAATAGGGGGTGTACCCACCCCAGGGAAGGGACCCATTGGTCCCAACCTTTTACCTACCTGTAACGCCCCTAAATCTAGTATTTAGGGGCAACCCTGAACCTTGCTTCTTCAGACTAGAAACTACAAGAAGAAAAGAAGAAGAAGGACCGAACAGCCGTGCCGAAGCTAACAAGAGGAGAACGTCCAATGACTTGGCCCCAGCCGTACCGGCCTGTCCCCACCTCGAACCTGCTCCAGCGAAATCCCGGTGTGTCCTGCAGCCAGCAACCTCAAGAAACCCGGAGGAGCTGCATGCCTTCAATCCCAAAGACTCTGTCTCCTGTGAACACCGGATTTGTTCAAACAACAGACTCCAGCTCCGCAAGGATCCGCGGGTTTCCACCACTCTTCACCCGACGTCCTCGGCCCGAGTTCGAGTGGCCCAACACCAAGAGGAGGTCTCCCCGGCGATCCTGACCCAAGATCCGGCGACCCCTGACCTGCCTCAAGCCTCCAGCCGACACCTGCAGCCTCAAACCGGAAGGTCTCCCCAACCGCGACCAGGAGCTGGTAAGAAGATCCGACCCTAAAAGGCACCCCTGCACCCGACGCCCCACGGCCTTGGGTGGCCCAACCAACGGTGCCTAACCAACCCCCAAGATCCCAACTTACCTCTCCAAGGGGTAGTCACACCCAGAAGACCTTCGTCCCCGAGCCTGCAGTGCTTTTACAAACCGGAGACTCCCCATTGAAAGCTACAGGGCACCCGACACCAAAACAGCACTCTGCACCCGGCCGCCCCAGTGCCGCTGAGGGTGCCCCTTTTTTTGTGCTGGCCTAAACCCCCATTTGCCCTGAGCTTAAGTCAAGGAGCTTTGCTCCCACAACCCAGTGGCCTGCTCGTCAGCAGCCACCAACCGGAGGCCCCCTATCCCCCGTTGGATACCATTGGGCCTCAGCACTCTGCACCCGGCCACCCTAGTGCCGCTGAGGGTGTAACAAGAGTGCATCCTTGACCCTGGGGACCCCTGAGTCTAACCGCAGAATACCAACTCCCACAACAAAGTACTTTCCTTTGAACCGATAACACTATTTTCCTCCATAGGATAACATTGACTGTTGCTCTATGAAAAGTTTTTTAGTGTGGAGTTGGAAAATCAAGAAATCCTTTAAAACTGTAACTAAATAACCAAAACGCTTTTACTTACCTGTTTACAGGTAATGTCCCAGTGCAGTATCCAGGTATACTGCACTGTGTAAGAAAAGTAATCTAAAAAGTACCTTACATGATATTCTGCTAAAACCCCTATACAAAGTATATGTACTGTATTCTGAAAAGCATTGCATTATCAGTAACACTACTGTAATCAAATCAAAGTACATTTACAATTGCAATTCAAACTGTTTACAAACTGCACTACTGCTGTAAAGTATTTATTGCTTACCTGTGCCAGGCTTGCTTGGTTCTAGAAAATAAAATAACTAAAAGAATATTTGTATACAAAAACAATTGGTCTGAATTTCAGTCTTTGAGTGTGTGAATTCATTTGCTGACTGAGGGTGTACAACAAATGCTTAACACTGTCCTCTGATAAAGCCTTACTGCTCGACCACACTACCATAAATAGAGAGTGAGGTGCTATCTACTTTACCTCTGCCTACCTTTTGGGTTCCACTGGACTCTGTGCACACTATACCTCACTTTGGTACAGTATATACAGAGCCAGCTTCCTACATCTATTCTACAACATTTGGTGAATTTGCTTGCGTCTCTCCCATCCGCACCTGCCTGGGAGAGAACGGCCAGGGCCTCCTCCAGGCACTGAGGCAGCACCTGCGCAACCGTATCCCAGATGGTATGAGAGTATTGGCCCAAGAGGCAAGCGGTATTCACCGACAGCAATGCCAAGCTGGAGGGAACATCCTCTTCCCAAGATGGTCCAGCTTCTTGTATTCCCTATCTGGGAGTGCAGAAGGAAATGCGCCCTTTGAAGATGAGGCTTGGACAACCAAGCTCTCAGGGGAGGGGTGCTGTGTGAGGATCGCTGGGTCGCCAAGAGCTGGGCAGTGGCAGCGGGCGATTGTCCTTTCCACAGGAGCCCCTGCTGTGCTGGCCTTGGACCAAGTGTCCAGAAGGACATCGGTGAGGGCTTCATAGAGGGGCAAAAGGGGTTCAGAAGAGGAAGCAGCAGGCTGAAGCACCTCTGTCAGGATATTAGTCCTGACTACCACCGAAGGGAGCTTGAGGCCAAGGACCTCGGCCGCCCTTCCCACCACCACAGCGTAGGAAGCTCCTTCCTACTCAAGGTGGCTGGTTTAAGGGTCCAGCTGCCCCTCCAATTCCTCCTTACCACCTACTGGCACAAAATCCAGACCAGGGAAAAAAGTCCCTTCCGGTGTCGGAACGAACATCGATGGACGTCGGTGAGGCTCTGTGTCCACGTTGAGGACGAGGATGGGGTCGACGCTGACTGGGGGCAAGGTCGACATCGGGAGCATTGTCACCGAGGTCAATGTTGCGAAAGGTCGAGTATGATCAACCAGCATCAGTCCGGATCCAAAAATTGATCCACCTGGGCCCTCCGGAGTCGGGGCCAAAGCCGCCGAAGGCCTAGGGGCCCCAAATGACTCCACAGGGTTCGAAGGCGCACCAGCAGAGCTGGGCTGCCCAAAAATGAGGTACAGGGCCTTATAAAACTTCTTAATCTGGACAGGATACGCTCCGGCTCCCGGAAAAGATGGGAGGCGCGGAGTCGTCTCAGAGGGAGGCTACAAGCAAGGAGCCTTTGAGTGACAACGCTCAGAGTCCTGCGTCGCGTCAGCTGACCGACGGGGTGAAGTCGAAGAACGCCTGTGCTTCTTCGACTTCTTCTTGTGCTTACCTGACCTCCCCGACGACGTGGAATGCGATGAGGAGTGCGGGCTCTGCAACCTTTCTCGGGACCTTCCTCTTGAACGAGAACGGAAATGACTTGGAGCCGAGCGCCGGGCATCCAACAGCTTTCAGGACCACTCCTGAAAAGCCTTCGGATTCATGGCCTGGCACTCTGAGCACGACTTCGGGTCGTGGTGGCGCTCCAGGCACCAGAGGCACACGAGGTGCGGACCCGTCACGGACATCATCCAGTGGCAGGAGCCGCAGTGCTTGAAGCCGGTTCTACGCTGGGACATCCTTGACGCACCAAGAGTTCCAAGACTCGAAAAAGAAGTTGACTAAAGTCGAAAAAGGCTATCCAAAAAATGGCTAACGGGTAGGTCTCTCTGGATCTGCACTTAGGCGGGCAAGGAAAAAGTAAGAACTGACATCAGCGCGCATGGGCGGCATCTATATAGGTCCCGCGACGACATCTCGGCGCCCAGGACGACAGATGCGGAGCCGACTGACGCCACCTACTGATGTGCAAGGGTACTGCTGTTGAAAAATCTCTGGATCCAGACTGACGCCTGGGGAAATTCTAAGGTAAGGAATCTACAACTACTAGTCTCTATCAGACACATTTTATGCTTGTTACTGATCACCAAGCACTGCTCACTATTTTTGGCAATCCAAAGGCCAAAATGTCCCTTTGCATTAAGAGGTCGGGGCTGTGACTGCAAGGCTATGACTACATGTGAGAGGCTGGCTTAGTATATGGTGCTCAATTATGTAAGTGTAGCACCCTGCACTAATCCAGACAACCCTTAAGGTGATTTTAGTGGTTTTAGACAACCTTAGAAAGCTCTCTAAGTGGTAGCTGTGGAGAACAGCCTTCAGGCTTAGTCCAGAAGGAGTGTAAAGTAGCTTGTTTCACTAGTACTTAATCTTATGGTATAGGTTAAGTGAAAAGAATAACACAGTGTAGTTATAAAAATATGTATTTTATTACAAACACTCACTAACACATTTGTACTATCTCCTACTGAGAAATAGAAACACAATACACACAATACGTAGGAAATAGAGCACGTAAGAAAACAAGTTACTTACCTGTAACTTTGGTTCTCCAGAATTGGAAACTTTCATAGATTCCCATGCTTGAATCATTCCCCGTCGTCGAGATGGGAGTCCCCGGTATACATAAAATAGCAATAGAAACCATTACAAAAGAAGAAACCAGGCCTAGGCCCATTCAAGTTTTGTAACATATCCACCTCTTTTTGTAAAAGAGACCAAATAAAATGAACAACCAATCAGATTAGCCTCACCCTGTAGAACCCTCCTGAGAGAACCTCAGAGCCTCAGATTTTCGTAGCCGTAGTGTAAAAGAATAACTTAAACTGCTGAAGTCTGAGCTTTCCCAGGGGAGGAGGGTAGGTCGCATGGGAATCTATGAAAGTTTCCAATACTGGAGAGCCAAAGTTACAGGTAAGTAACTTGTTTTCTTACTCCAGTATTGGAACTTTCATAGATTCCCATGCTTGAATCAGAGTAGCTAGCAGTTATGAGCACATTTTTTGAACTGTGATTGTTTATTCCATGAATATAAGTATTAACCTCAAAGTCAATGGAAATATAAACACATTGATATGCATAAGGAAAACCAATGAGGAAACAAGTAAATATACTTCAAAAATGTGCAAAGAGCACAAGTAGAAAAAACGGAAGGAGGGAAGAAAGGGAAAGCTCACCACTCAATGAAAGAGGTTCCTCAGGACTGCCTGGCCCACTGCCGTGTCACTCTGCGTTGAAGAATCCAGGCAGTAATGTCTTGTAAACGTATGTGTACTGCTCCAGGTTGCTGCCCTGCAGATCTCCCGGATAGGCACTCCGGCAAAGAGGGCTGTCGAAGAAGACATCGCCCTCGTAGAGTGAG
Source organism: Calotriton arnoldi (assembly GCA_963921515.1). Lineage (NCBI taxonomy): Eukaryota > Metazoa > Chordata > Amphibia > Caudata > Salamandridae > Calotriton > Calotriton arnoldi. The sequence continues at coordinate 340,266 of CAWUFW010011691.1, forward strand.
CACGGACCCGACCCTCAAGGGGCTTGCCCGCTGCTCCGTGACAATACTGGATATAGCTGGTAATCCAACAAGCAATCCCCTGCTTGGAAAGGGGAAAACCCTTACGGGGGACGCTGAAAGATACAAAAAGTTGAGGAGACTTCCTGAAGTCCTTAGTAGGTTGAAGATAGAACTTTAAGCACCTCTGAATGTCCAGCGAGTGGAGTGCCTTTTCTGCCAGAGTAGAAGGCTGAGGGAAAAAAGTTTTGAGTATGACTTGCTCATTCAAATGAAAGTCTGAAGGCACCTTCGGTATGAACTTAGGGTTAGTACGGAGTATCACTGTCCCCTTTTTAAATTGGAGAAAAGGTTCCTGAATAGTGAGAGCCTGCAATTCCCCCACTCTCCTAGCAGAAGTCAAGGCCGGCAGAAGAGCCACCTTCCAGGAGAGGAATTTCAAGTCCGCCCGGTGAACAGGTTCAAAGGGATGCTTCATGAGCTAGGTGAGAACTAAGTTAAGGTGCCAGAGAGGAGGCGGAGGCTTGACTGGAGGGAAGACTCTGAAAAGGCCCTTGAGAAATTGCTTAATTATCCTTGCCGACCAGAGGGAAGGACCAGAAGACGTACGTCTGAAGCGAGAGATGGCTGCAAGATGAACTTTGATGGATGAGTGAGCTAGCCCTGATTTTGCTAATGACAGAATGTAAGGAAGAACTTCATGCGGTTCAGAAGAAAGAGGATTGATACCCCCTTGTTGGCAGCAAACGCAGAAGCGCTTCCACTTTAACCGGTATGTCTTGTTTGTACTTTGGGCTCGTGCCTGAGAAAGTACATCTCTACATTCTGCTGAAAGGTTCAAACCAAGAAACTCTCGGTGCTCAGGAGCCATGCCGACAACTGCAGGGATTGAGGATCCGGGTGCCAGACCTGGCCCTGGGACATAGTCAGCAGCGAAGGAATCGGCTGCAACGGAAGTGGAAGGTCCAGGGAGAGGAGATGCAGCTCTGTGAACCAAAACTGTCGAGGCCACGCAGGAGCTATCAAGATCATCTTGCAAGGTTCCGCCTTGAGCTTCCTGAGAAGCCTGGGAATCAGCGGAATGGGAGGAAAAGCGTAAACAAATTAGCCTGACCAGGCCATCGAAAGCGCATTCCCCAATGATCCCGGATGGTGAAGCCTGCTTGCGTAAAACCGGCATTTCTTGTTTTCCGGAGTGGCAAAGAGGTCTATGGAGGGCCTGCCCCATAGGCGAAAAACCTGTTCCAGAGTGGACTGGTCCAGTTCCCATTCGTGGCTGACTGATTTTAGTCTGCTCAGTGTGTCCGCTGTCTCGTTGAGGACGCCTGGAAGGTGCTCCGCTTTGAGCGATATCCCCTGCTGGATAGCCCATTCCCAAATCATCTGGGCTTCTTGTGACAGAAGACGAGATCTCGTGCCGCCTTCCTTGTTTATGTAATGCATGGCCGTCGTATTGTCTGTACGTACTAGAACTGCAGACTGCTGTATTCGCGGAAGAAAAGCCTGCAATGCCAGACGAATCGCTCTGAGCTCCAGAAGATTGATATGCAGAAGACGATGTTGGGGTAGCCAACGTCCGCTTACATGAAGGTCTTGCAAGACCACTCCCCAGCCCTCCAGCGAGGCGTCTGTAGTTATTATCTGAGGAGCTGGGGTGATCCTGAAGGATAGACCCTGAGAAATATTGTCCATGTTCGCCCACCATGATGCGGAGTCCTTCATGGACGCGGTGACGAAGATCTTGTCTTCGAAGGATCCGTCAACTTGGCACCACTGCAAGTCCAGCTCCTCCTGAAGAGGGCGCATTCGCAACCTGCAGTGAGGGATTAGAGGAATGCAGGAGGAAATGGACCCTAGGAGGGACTTGTAGAGGCGAACTGAAAGAGACTGTCTTTTTAACAGCAGACGGGACATGGCCGTCAGCTTTTCTTGCCTCTCCAGGGTCGGAAAGGCTTTGTTGAGGGACGTGTCCAGAATGGCTCCCAGGAATCGAGCTGTTCTGGATGGACAGAGATTGGATTTTTCTGTGTTGAGAGTCAGACCGAGACTGTTGAAAAGGCGTGTGCACGCCGCGACTGATTCCTCTGCCGCGTGCTTGGTAGGAGCCTTTAGCAACCAGTCGTCCAGGTAAGGGAAAACCTGAAGTTGTTGTTTTCGCTGAAAAGCTGCCACAGGAGCTAATACCTTTGTAAAGATCCGCGGAGCAGACCTGAGTCCAAAAGGCAGGACCTTGAACTGAAAGTGGCTCTTGGCTACTGTGAAGTGCAGAAACCTCCTGTGGGCTGGATGGATGGGTACCTGAAAGTATGCGTCCTCTAAATCCAATGTGGCCATAAAATCCCCTGAATTGAGAAGACGAAGGATGTCCTGCAGAGAAACCATCCGAAACGATTGTTTGATGAGATAGGTGTTGAGCTCCCTCAGATCTAGAATAGGGCACCACTTTTCTAAAGTCTTCCTGACCAGGAAGAACCGGGAGTAGAAACCCTCTCCCCGCTGAGAGAGAGGAACCGGCTCTATCGCTCCTTTGAGGAGCATTTGATGGACTTCCAACCGTAGAAGACGGAGATGTTTTGATGTAGAGGCGCGAGGGGGCTTGGAAGGTGGTGCATGGACAAATTCCAGAGTATGGCCGCATTGAATGATCTTCAGCACCCAACGGTCCGATGTTATTTGCTGCCAGTTGTGGAGGTAATTTGAAATTCTGCCTCCCACTGATGTTACAGGAGGAGAAGGGACAGTAGTATGAGCCAGCAAGCCGCTATTGACGCTTAGAGGAGTCCCTCTCCTGGCGTCCTTGCCTCCCTCAGTTGTTCGATCTAGAGAAAGAGGATGATTGATTTTGCCTCTGGTTATAATTAGGCCGGTAAGATTGAGAGTTTGATCCATATGAGGAATACCGTTGTTGCTGGTATCCTCCTCTGTACGTGGCATTACCTCTACCTCTGGCTCCACGGAAGGGGACCATGCGGTACTGCAGAGCCCCTAAGGATTTTGCGGTTTCCGTGTCTTTCTTAATATCCTGGAGCGCATCATCGATATGTTTCCCAAAGAGTGCCTCCCCATCAAAGGGAAGATCCAAGATCTTGTTTTGGACCTCAGGATGAAACCAGGTAGCCCGCAGCCAGCCTTGACGACGAAGGACAGCAGCGCCCGCAAGGGAGCGGAACGCAGTCGTTGCAATGTCCATTGCACAATCAATGACTTCAGCAGATGTTATCTCTCCCTCTTGAAGAATCCTCCTCGCTTCTGTTTTCGCCTCTTCCGGCAACTGGTCTAGATAGGGGGAAAGGTCGCACCACATCTGGCGATCGTAGCGACCATGTATCGCTAAGGTGTTCGCAGCCCTGACCAACAGGCTGGACATGGAGGAAAACCTCTTGCCCGCGTTATCGAGGCGTCTGCCCTCTTTATCTGGAGGTGTCGTGAGGGGAGCAGACGGGTTCCTAGACTTCCTTTGGGCAGCTTGAGAGATGACAGAGTCCGGTTTAGGCTGGCTGACCAAGCAGGCCGGGCTATCGTCCGGAGCCTTATATTTCTTCTCAAGGCGAGGTAGTACCGGAACTACCGTGGCTGACTCCGCATCACTTTCAACCCCTCATCCCAGACATGACCAACAATAGGAATCGACCAAACAGATTTCTTGAAAGGCACCTTGAAGTCATAAAGGAAGCATTCAGACTGCACTGTGGGCATGGGCAGTTCAAATCTCTTAGCGTCCCTCTCCATCAACTTATGGAAACCCCCTATGTCTGCGGGGGAGAATCAACAGGTGCTGGTGAAGGAGAAGCCGGATCAGGAATGACATAGTCATCCCACTCTGCGTCTGGATCTGCTAGTGTGACGTTGCCATGGTCCTCATCAGAGGTGTCATCCTGAATGAGAGGCACGATAGGCGGTGCATCCTGGTCCACCGGTATTGGCTGAGGCGGTGGCAACTGAGGGGTAGCAGGCCAGTAGGCGGAACAGCTGTAACTGGCACCGCAACTGGAACTGGAGGTTGTGTTGCGAATCTCCTCCTATAGTCCAAAAGCATAGACTGCAAGTCCGCTAGTAGGGAGGAAGGCATAGAGACCATCTCCTGTTGGTAGTCGTCTTGATAATCCGAGGAAGGATCATATTGCTGTTCCTCCACATATTCCCCATCAGAGTCTGTGTCCTGACATTTGACATGCCATTGAGAAGGGCTATCCGCATAGCCAAATGGTCCATCATCCTCGTCAGATCCCTCTTCTTCGAGGAGGAGTGCAGGAGGTAGAGGAGTCACCCTTCTGGGGGAAGTCATCTCAGGTGTAATTTGGCGCTTCCTAACAGAAATGGTAATTTTTTCCTTCGCCGACGAGGTCATCGACGGGACCGTCGACGACGATGTGAGAGTCGTCGACGAAGAAATGGACCTCGTCGACGCAGCCGTCGTCGAGACCGTTGTCGACGCAGCCGTCGTCGAGACCGTTGTCGACGCAGCCGTCATCGAGACCGTCGTCACCACAGCCGTCGTCGACGTCGTTGTAGACGTGGTAGCCGTCGTCACCATCGTCGTCGACATCCTCGTCGACGTCGTCGACACCATCGACGACGAGACAGCCAACACCGGCGTCGAAGTCGTCGACGCGGAACCCTGAAGCGTCAGCGCCGGAGACGAGGAAACCACCATCGACGAGCCCGTCGACGGAGCCAAAGTTGACGGAGAAGACTTAGACTGTACCTTTGATGATTACGTCGACGGAGTCGTTGACAACGTCGTCGGCGAGTGAACCTTCTTCAAAGATTTTACCTCAGAAGAGAGAGATGAGGGCTTTTTGAAAGTTCTTGGAGCCTCTGGAGGAGAAGATGGAGGAACCGAGCTGGATTTCCTTTCAGATATTACTCCTGCTGACAGTCCTTCCCTCTCCTTTACACCTCAGTGAGGAGATTCGCCAGGACTAAGCCCTTCAGTCCTATGAGAGGTCTTTTTTAAGGCCTTAAGAGGACGTTCTTCAGAAGGCGAAGGAGAAGCTCTACCCCTTTTCACAGACCTTCTGGAAGATGTAGCAGAGGATGTCTCCTCACTGTCACTGGAGACTGGTTCCTTCCTTGACTTGAGCTTCTGGAGCCAGGTCAAGAGACGCCCCTCACGGTCTCGCAGAGTCTTAGTAGAAAAAGTGCGGCACATTTTACAGTCTGCTGCCTTATGGTCTGGGTACAGACAGTAAATACAATCCTTGTGCTTGTCCTCCACATATAACCTCTTCTTAGCACAAGTGGCACAAGCTTTAAAGAGGGCTTTTTTCTCCTTATCAGACATTTTGACACAAAGTCCAAGCAAGTCTTGAAGAAAAACAGGTGAAAAAACTTTTGAAGTAAGGTTAACAGGAAAAAACTGAGCAGAGCTCAGTGGAGACTCCCTTGCACAACGTGCGGTAGAAACTCTGAGGCTCTCTCAGGAGGGTTCTACAGGGTGAGGCTAATCTGATTGGTTGTTCATTTTATTTGGTCTCTTTTACAAAAAGAGGTGGATATGTTACAAAACTAGAATGGGCTTAGGCCTGGTTTCTTCTTTTGTAATGGTTTCTATTGCTATTTTATGTATACCGGGGACTCCCATCTCGACGACGGGGAATGATTCAAGCATGGGAATCTATGAAAGTTCCAATACTGAAGTAAGTAGCACAAATACACAGTGGTCTCCAGGGGAGACCAAACCATATACTAAAATAGTAGAATGCGAACCACAACTCAAGTCAAGAATGGACCCAGAAGACGTAGAAGAGCCGGGGACCCAAGGAACCAACCAAGGTGAGCATCTAGGAACCACGTGGAGGTCGTGTGCAAGGTGGGAACATGACCGTGTGCTCAATGTTAGTCAATAGGTAAGTCACGGTTGCAATTTTAAAGAAGAAGGACCCTTCCCTGCGGACCCTGAAGAAACCCCATGATTCATGGAAGGTTGGAGAGTCACCCCACCGGTGGATACCCCAGGAACCAAGATACCTACACCAGGGAAGCCAGGTGCATAGGTGTCAAGTGATGACGGAAACCGTCGTAGACCACAATGGAAGACTTCAGGAAAGATGCCGCTGGAGAAGAAGATGAAGGAGCCCGGTGGAGCCCAAACGTGGATTCAAGATGAGCGGTACCTGTAAGCAGAGGGGACAGAATCTATGCCACTCAGGAGGGACCAGGAGGCACGGAAGACGAATGCCCACCAATGTCGGAGAGGGCCAGTGAGGTTGACGGTGCCCTTAAAGTTGCAGCTTTGCGGACCAGGCGACGCTGTGGAAGACCAGGAGCCGTTTACAAGCTGTCCCACGTCCGATGTCGAGAGCCAAGGGGTCAGTGTCTGGCAGGGGCACTAACAAGACTTGGCAGCGGCAAACAACGTAGTCGACTAAAAAGGTGCAGTGTCGGGACCAGCAAGGTCCAAGTGACTCACCATGAGCAGGTAAGTTAGAGCAGGCCCCAAGGAAGCAGGGGAGCCCTCTGAAAACAAAGAAGACCCTCAAGAGGACCCACGGGCCAAAGGCACAGGAGTCACAAGAGGACCTCGAGCAGCTCACCAGAGAGGAAGGCCCACGGTGCAGATGGAGTGGTGAGGGCAAAGATCTTGGCTGCAGGAGTTGCTTGAGGTTGGAGCTTCTTGGAGCCCGAAGATCTCTGGAGGAGTGAGTCAAAAAGCCTTGGCAACTGCAAGTCGATGCAGTGCACAGGGGTTCTGTTCCAGAGGTTCCGACGAGGGATACTGGCCTCAAACGCAGTATGAAGACAGTGCAGGCCTCGAGGGAGTGCAAAACCACCACCTGTGGTGCTGAGCCTTTCAGAGTCCGTGGGAGCCCAGGATCAGCAGATTGGTCAGCTGCATTGCGGTGCCTGCAGATGCAGGGGAGTGACTCCTTCACTCCAAGGGAGATTCCTTCTGGTGTCTTGGATGTCCATAGGCCTGGTGAAGAACCTGTATGGAGCACGGCACAGACGTTGCAGAAGACCAGCAGGACGACAAGACCAGGAGCAGCAGGAATCTTCCCCGGTGCAGTCTAGGTTCCCAAAGCGAAGTCCAGACGGTCGAAGTTGAAGTGGTATGTGATCTGAATCTTGTCCCAAGACGAATCTAGGGACCCACCCACAGGCAAGCCCTTAAGTACCCTTAGGAAAGGGTTGGGATGATTCAGGGGTCCCTCCCAGAGGAGGGGCTGGATAGTGGGGAGGATACTCCCATGTCCTTTGCCCAGTTTCGCGCCAGAGCGGGAGCCAAAGGCTTCCTGAACTGGTTTGAACTGGAGTATGCAAGGAGGGCACCAAATGTGCCCTTCAAGCAGTCTCAGTGGCACTGGCAAGCACCCCCACCCTGTCCCAATACACTAACTCCTGTCTGGGAGGTGGTCACACCTCCCTGTGACAGGATACCAATTGTTCTGCCTTCCCCTACTCGAGCTTGGCTCAGCAGCAGGAGAGCAGAAACATATCTCTGACAGGCAGCAGCCCTAGCTTCCTGTCCTGTTCTGGAAGACTGGTACCGGGAGCACTGAGGGCCTCCCGTAGGAGCTTTACAGTGCATGGAATCATGGTGTGGGGTACAATTCCAACATGTTTGATACCAAACATGACAGGGTTCATTACAGCCAGTTTAGAGATGGTTATCGCATAATGACACATGGCCACTCTATATGTCGCTATGGCTGTTGTACTTACAACCCGGGAGAATGGACTCCGAAGGTTGTAAGGGTGCCCTGCTCATGCAGGGGCACCTTCACACTTAGGACCCAGCACCCTGCCTCCAGGATTGAAAGGCCTGCCTTAGGGGTGACTTATAGGTTTTAAGTGTGGTGACCTCAGACATAGGGAAACCTATATCTGTCGTAAGTGATATTAGCACCAGCTTACACAGGCTGCCATGGCAGGCCTGTAGGCAGAATTTGAGTGGTCTCTCATGAGTGGCATAATACATGCTGCAGTCCATGGGAGACCTCTTGTGTACCTATGCCTTGGGTACCTTAGTACCATATACTAGGGACTTACAAGGGTACACCATTAGCCAATCTGGAGGGTACCTTGGTACTCACCATGTCCAATTTAGGGAAGAAGCACAGAGACTGGGGACCTGATTAGCAGGATACCAGTCAGACTAGTCAGGAAAACATAATGACACCAGCAAAAAGTGGGGATGACCATGAAAGCAGATCCTACTTTCCTACACTACACCATTGTGCCCCAGCCGGGGAAAGGTCAAAACCTTGCCGACTACTTTTCTCGAGTGCCAATACAGTGTCAGGGTACCCCTTCTTTAGTGGCTGAGGCCTACGTGAACTTCATTGTGAGATACAGCACTTCTACCACTGTGTCCGTGGAGCAAATAAGTGCTGCTACCAATGCATACAGAAATATGCTCATCCTCAAAGACATTACTATGCATCAATCCTAGAGAACACATGCTCAAACTCTTGATAACAACAGTGAATATCAGAGATTCAAGAATGTGCATGATGAATTGTCAGTTACACAATAATGAATCTTGCGAGGGTCGAGAATTGGTATTCCTGAAAGTCAATGGCAGCAAGTTATTGAAGTAGCACATGAAGGACATCATGAAATCGTGGAATTGTCGCCACAAAGCGAGCCCTTCGGGACCATGTTTGGCTCCCTCATCTTGATGAGTGAGTTGAGAGAGAGCTCCAGGCTTGTCATTTGTGTAACTGTTGATCTCCCAAAACAACACAGAATCCTTTGAACATGTCAGATCTTACAAAACACGTCTGCGTCAAAACTGCAGTTGATTTCTTTGGACCCTTTGCAAATGGCCATTATCTCATGGTAATCGTAAATGAGCACTCCTGGTTTCCTCTGGTGGAAGACCTTTCGTCAATCACTCATGATTGTGTAATTGAAAGACTAGAAGGCATATTTGCAACCTGGGGTGTTCCGTCCATTCTAAAATCTAACAAAGGCCCACTATTCAATGGTCAGGAATTCAAAGACTTTCTTATTCATTTAAAGATCAAGCATCAGAAAAGCACACCATTATGGCTACAGGCTTATGGCGTTGTTGAACGTTTTATGAGCACTCTTAAGAAGGCTGTCCAGCGAGTTGCGCTAGAAGGACTTGAGCTCAGGTCAGTTCTTCATTCTGCTCCTCCTGCCTACAGATCTACTCCCATTCTACAACCGGTGAAAGTCAGGCCATTCTGATGTTCGGGAGAGCTACGGGTACCAAGCTGCCCCAGTGGAACACTGAAAGAACAATTGATGGCAAAAAAGTTTGACTCACTGATTCTTCCCACAAGTCCAGAATGAAGACTTATGCAGACAAGCGTCAATGTGCTTTGGACATTACGTTTCAGAAGGGGGATCATGTCCTAGTCAAGCAGAGGCGAAAATGAAAATCTGATGCTCCATTTGATGCTGATCCATTGCAAGTTGTGACTAGTAAGGGACACATGGTGACTGCTGACCCTCCTGGAAAGTCCATTACGAGGGATTCCTCACATTTCAAGCACCTGCCTTGGAGTCTGTCAGCTCCCAACGCCCGGAGGGAGACTTTGTCATCAGAGGGCAAGGAGAGCCCCAGAACTGCATCAGTGTCTAGATCACCAGTGCCAGCTGCGGTTGTTTCTCCTGTATTTCCTCAGCCACACGCCACAAGATCTGGAAGAGTGGTTCAACGACTTATTGAGGAACTATTATATGTATATGTTTTGATAGTTTTTTATTTAACAGAGGGGGGATGTAGTGTCTTGTGTATTATACTGCGCAGGACACCTATGATCCCTAACGGACTCCGTCATCTAGTGACAAAGTGATTGGGTGTGGTTAATAAAATTCATGACGCAGTACGTGCCAGTTACAGTTTACACTGAAAAATAAAGACATATAATACCGAGCTCAGTGTGTGGCATAATACATTTGCATGCTATTGGGCTGGAGAGGACGCTACACCCCTTTAATGATTGTCCAGGCCCCGGGGGATGGGGTCCCCGGGGCAGAAATTGTCCGTGGGAGGGGGATGGGTGTCCACCTCCCTATTTAAAAAGATGGCGGACCCTGGGGGATTTGGCCATGGGGCCAAATTGACCCATGGAGAAGGGGTGCGTGCCCCCCTCCCCCTTTATAATATGGCCAGGCTCTGGGTGAAGGAGCTGAAATTGGTTCAAGCAGGGGGGCTGCTTGCCCCCCCCATAAATCCAGCAGTGGGCCCCAGGGGATGGGGTCCCCTGGGCCAAAAACAGCCCAGAAAGTGGGGCTACGTAGCCCCCTCCCCTAAAAAAATGAGACCGGCCCAGGAGATGGGGGCCCTGGGGCCAAAATCAGCCCATTGAGGGGGCTCTGTGCCCCCCCTCCCAGGTTGGCTGCCTTTGGGGGGGATGGCATGGCGTGGAGTTAGCTGCATGCGGAAGGCTGGTCAAAGGCCGTGCTCAGCAGTGGTTGGATTAACGTATGGTAATTAAATACTACTTTACATTTAAAAATATCTTAGAAATTCACTGACAAAACATTAAAATTAAATGAAAATAAATTAAAATACCATTAAAAAAACTGTAGAAATTCACAGAAAGAAACAAAGGTTACAAGGACGTTATAGTTAGGAAATAAAATTTTAAAAACATTAGAAATTCACACAAAAAAACAAAACAAATGTTACAGGGACATTATAGTTCGATTTAGATTTTACACACACAAAACCATAGAAATTTAGCAGTTATAGTTATACTTATCTCAAGAAACTATAACTCGTGCCATAAGGTACCTATAACTCGCACCCTCGCCATGCACTGCTAATTTCTCCACATATTACATCAGTCATGACATCATCTAATATCACTGCAACATTTGCAATAAAATTGATTAGAAATCTGTGCATGGCGGGGGCGCGAGTTATAGATTCTTGAGATAAGTATAACTATAAGTGCTGAATTAGAGGGGGGGGGGGGAAACAGAGCCAGCCACCATATACGGAGGACACGGGCAACTGAGCTCCCCGCCGCCTGCGATGTCCCTGGTCTCATCCAGCAGCCTCTGCCTTCACGCTTCCACGGGAAGGCTCGCTAGTTCACCCAGGACTTTTAGGGGGGGGCGGTTTGCAGTGCTACGATGTATGGCTTATGGCCGCATTCTCCCGGCTCCAGCGTCGACGCTCTATTCAATATGGCAGCCCTGCTTTGTTTGCAGTGGCCACCTCGCTAACTCCAGCAGCGGTGAAATTTTGCGGTGGTAGTGCCTCCCCTTTTTTGGACACTTTGCAGGGGCGCAGACTTGAGAGCCCCCGCAACCTCCTTCTTCAGCCTGCGGCGCTGGCGCACATAAGTCTTCTGTGCTTGACTCCATGATTCACACAGACCTGCAGCCCTGCCCTGTGCATAGGGCTGTTTTCAAGTCATCTGTGGCTGCGGTGGTGAGTTTAGTGGGGCTGGTGACCTCCTTTCTTATTTCTGCTGGGGGGGCCATGGACTGGTCGGCCCCCCACCCCACTGCCTCGGGAGCCCTGAGCTTCAGTGTTTTGTTGCTGCACCTGTCCTCCTGGCCTACAGTGGTGTCCTGCATTAGAGGCAGCGGGCCTTCTGCTGTTCTGTTGTTGTGACAGCGCACACTGCAGTGACTTTTGCGGGGCACCTCCCGAGTGTTTGGAGCCCTTCCGTCCCTGTCGCAGTTGGTCTGCCTAGAGGTGGGGGACTGGTGTGTTCCCTCGTGGGGGGCCGCCTTATTTCATTGCTGATATTCTTCTCTCCTGGCTAGTCTGGGGTCTCGTACACTCCATTTCAAGATCCTGGTCTTTTGCTGTTCTGTCCCACTTTGTGGCATCGAGGGGTTGGTGACATTTGCTGTGAATCTGCTATTTGCGCTCCCTGGGGGCCCACTCCCTGTACTGGTGCCATTATGGAGTGCACTCAAGGCTCTAAGGATGATGCTGCTGTGAGCGCCCCACCTGCAGGGCATTAAGCAGGGAGCTGGCTGTGGAGACACAGCATATATAGACGACAAGCCTGATAAACCTCTGCCCGCCATTGACGCTTCTGGGGAATGATTGGAGGGCAAAATTGAGTCCCTTTGCATTGAACTGGGTTACTGCTTTGGAAACCACAGTGCTGACGCCAGCAGTTCAGTCGGCAGATCATCGCATCTCAGCTCTTCAGGCGCAGACTCAACGTTTGGCCGCCAGCTTGGATGACTAGGAGGGTCGGGCTAGGCAGAATAGCGTTCACATTGTGAGGCTTCCTGGGGGTGCTGAGGGGGATTCTCCGTTGGGTTTCCTTGAGCCCTAACTCCAGAAGGTGGTAGCCCACGAACGTCTCTCCAACTTGTACACCTTGGAACGTGTTAACAAGATGCAGTAGCAGGAGCATCGTCCTGGGGCTCCACCGCATCTTTTGATGGCCCACCTACTATATTTCAGGGACCGGGATCATCTTTTGCAGCAGGTCCATGCTCACGGCCCATTTGTATTATTTTCAAATATTTTTATTGCACATTTTCCATAAATACAAATAACGCATCCCCCCACCCATCCACCCCACACGCTCAGAAGTATCGGCGTCCAATCCCCCAGCTTTTTAATACATAGCCAGTACTTTACAATTAAGATGGTTTGATTTCATTTATATACACAAAATCATAATCTCAGCTTATCAATTTGTCAGTTGGAGCCGGTTTCCATATGATTTAAAGTGTATAGTGCTGAGGTAAAAAATGTTCATATGCCCCTTCCAAGGGACCGAGGTCCCATACATAATGGATCACCTCAACCACTTGGTTAGGGGCGCCCAAATTTGTAATCCATTCTTTCTTGCCTGACTGCCTTTTCTGGCATACACCGCTTTTTCTAAGTTGCAAACTGATAGTAAGCGGGCCAGCCATTGTTGGAACAATGGGGGGTTCAAATCCAGCCATGCAGAGGTGATTGTTAATCTAAAGATAGCCATCGAAACACTGAGAAAATACTCTGCGTCCTGTACCACTTCTTCTTTTTTGATTCCAAGTAGAACTAATCTAGGAGTCAGAGACACTTTTATCTCCAGTTTGGAATATAAAAAGCTTGTGATTTCATTCTTCAAAGGGACTAGGGTGCTGCATGTAACAAACATATGTACTATGTCTGCACAAAACAAAGCACACCGGGGACACCTAGTCCCTTTGCCAACGCCCCATTTCGCAATCCTGGCTGGTGTGTAATATAGCAGAAAACAAGTCTTAGAAAACTGTGCTTGTAAATTAGCAGACATTAAAACAGTTTGAGATAGAGTAAGAGCTTTAAAAAAAATCTGATTCTGTTATTGTCAGTTTATCTTGCCACTTTAAAGAATACTTATCAAGATCATTTTTCATTTTGGAGTTCAGTACATGATATATTATCCCAATATTGCTTTTACTCTGAGTTGTTAATTTCTCTATCAATTCATTTCTGAGAAAGCCTGCGGGACCGCCCCCTTTATGTTGTAGATAGTCTTTTACTTGAAGGTACTTAAAAAAACTCCCTATGACTAATACCAAACTCTTTCCTAAGATCGCCGAACGTTACAATGCTGAAAGGAGAATAAAATACACCTATTCTACATAGCCCTGCTTTAAACCACCTTTGATTCCTAAAAATCTCTGGCAGATTCCAATTATCCTGAAGAGGCGTATAGATGTTCAGACTTCCTAATCCCATCAGTCTACGGACCGAGGCCCATACCTTGTAAACTCCCAGAAGGCACTTAAATCATACTTTTTTGTAGTAGCTAAGCTCTAACTGCCTCCTTAGGCAGCCCCAGGCTTCCCTGCCAATTAACAGCTCATATGTAGAAGGGATACATTCTTGTGCCTCATTAATAGGTGTTTCCCGAAGTAAAATAGTGCTGTACTGCAACATAGTAGCCCAATAATACAGCTTAAGTTTTGGTAAGGCCCACCCGACCTTTTCTTAAGGGAGCAAAAGATATTTAGGTGCCCTTCTAGGTCTGGAGTAAGCTGAAAGAAACCTTGTAAATATAACGTCAAATGTCGTCAACCAATAGTTTGAAAATTCTAAGGGAATAGCTCTAAAAAAAGTATAAAATTTTAGGGAAAAAAATCATCTTGATTATGTTACATCTTCTCACTATTGTGAGGTATAAACTATTACATCTAACGAGCTCTATTTTGGTCTTCCCTATAAGAGGATCCAAATTCTCTTTAACAATTTAGTCTAAGTCGGATGAAATACTGACGCCCAGGTATACCGCATTTCTTACAACCCGATTGTCTACCATCAAAATCTTGTCGTTGGTAACAATTTGGGTATTGTCTTTATTCACAGAGTATCCTGAGATCACCCCAAATTGTGAAGCTTTCTTCTCAATTATTTTGAGAGCAATTTCTGGTTTGGGAGTCGGTAGGGAGGTGTCATCTGCGTATGATAGGATTTTGTTTTCATATTCTTGCGCTACCACTGGTGGGATTGCTGCGTTTCTCTCTAGTTTTCCTATAAACGGATCGATATATATTGCAAACAAAAGCGGAGAACAAGGACATCCTTGTCGCGTCCCCCGTGAAATCTCAAAACTTTCAGTTGTATCACCTGAGACAAAGATATTTTCTACAGGATTGTAATATAGGCTTTTATTGCCTGTATAAACCCTGGTCCAATACCCATCATCAGCATCGTCTCCCAAAGAAAGTGCCAGGAGACCCTATCAAATGCCTTTTCCGCATCAAGCAGGATCAAGGCAATAGGGTCCTCTGACACTTGCACTGCATCAAAAAGAGTGATAACTCTCCTTGTATGATCTGTGGTGTCCCTCCAAGAAATAAGGCCATGTTGTCGATTGGAAACTATCATTGGTATCACCTTCTCTAGCCATACGGCTAAGACTTCAGAATACATTTTGGAGTCTCCATTAATGAAAGTTATTGGGCGATATGACCCAAGTTCTACAACAGGTTTGTTCTTTTTTTAGCAGACAACAATTTTGGCCGTAGACCAAGATCCTGGGGGGGTGACTCCACAATAAATTTGATGGAATAATGAAGTCATGTTCTTTCAACTGGGGCGCAAACGTTCTATAGAATTCAGAGGGCATCGAGTCAGTACTTGCGGCCTTGCAGGAGGGGAGACTAGTCACAGTGGAATAGATCTCATCCCATTGAAATGTCCCTTCCAGGAGCTCTCTCTCCTCTATAGTCAATTTATTTAAAGTTACTGCCTTTAGAAAATCAGCTATATTGCTCAGAGTTGCTTTTAATGCTTTCGGAGTATAGGAGTTGATAATACGTCCGGAAGGCAGCCCTGATCGTAATAGGGTCAGAGACTAACCCGTGGATGGGATCTCGAATTTCTCGCACTTCACTTGCCATGCTTTTCTGTCTTGCTCTCACAGCCAAATGATGCCCTACTTGTTCACTACATTCATGTGTTTTTTTCTTTCCAAACCGTGAGCTTATCTGCTACCCTATTTGCAAAGATCTCGTTTAGCGCTGCCCATGCTGAGATTACCCCTAGTTGGGCCTCCCCAGTTTCTCCTACCTGATGGACTACTCTAACCAGATTTTCCTCTGCTGCGGCTAAAATGTCTTGTTTAACTTGAGTGCATCGTTTCTCCTCCTTCCCTCGGTTCAACAAAAACCTCAATGTCTCCCCCGTATGCATGCCTTCTTCGTATCCCAAACCACGCCGATTGGCGTGCTGCCGATATTCTCTTTGAAAAATACAGGGATCCAACTTCTCATATGTCTACAGTAGTCCTTATTTGCCATCAGGGCACCCTCGAAGCTCCATGAGGTTCTTTGTTTTCATCAGAACTCCCTAAACTTCTAAAACTAGGGGTTTAAGATCCGATAGGAAATGAGGGTATCGCTCAATTTTACAATTAGATGTAAATACATTTGACATCAGAAAATAGTCCAATCGAGCATGTGATTGATGCGAGGCTGAGTAATATGCATACCCGTACTCCAGAGGTCTCTTCTTACATCAATTAATCTGTGATCCTTACAAATACCTTTTAGGGCTCGATACACTTTGGGTTTCCGACCTGTATACTTTTGATGTTCTCCCATATCCCAGTTACTGGGCAGATTAATGTTCAGATCCCCACATAAAACAATTGGCTGGGACCAGTGTGTCAGCTCAGTGGATAATCATTCAATGACATAGGGTTCATCCAATATGCTCCCAAAGACAGAGCACAGTGTAAATTTAACTCCATTTATAGAATGACACTCCACCATGACTCATCTGACCTTGTTTGTCAACCCGTACTTGAGAGAACGGTATGTCACTAAATAGGGCTAAGATTGCCACCCCCCAATACGCGCACCTTGTGATGTCCCCCCTATCAATCTATAGCCAAGTGAATTTAAAACATCTCTCCGTGAACCTTCAATATGTGTCTCTTGCAGACAAACAATATCTGCCTTTAACGTCAGAAGGCCCATCGAGACACTAGCTCTTTTCTTAGTATCATTCAACCCACAGATATTTGATAGAAGCAATGTGCACCTTCCATTGTCCTCCCATTACGAATTTTTACAATCAGATCCTTGTTTCCTACTTCCAGACATTATTAGGACACAGCGCCCAGCCATTTTGGCCTTTGAAAAGTTCCTTATTCTATTCTCTTCTCTTGTGAGCGTGTGGGATCCCCTCCTCCCCCCAGTCACCTCCAAACCAAAACCCAAAAAGACCCCTCCCTTCCATGGACGGGCCGCTGTGACAGCTTCTTTCCAGTGTCAAGCTTTGGTTTCCCTTTGCCTGACACTTCGTCTCCTTGCCTTCCGCCTCTCCCTGTTGTTGACTTCGCGCCCGCACGGCGCCTGCGTAGTAGCGGGCATGGCTGACCTGGCTGCCGCAGTTTAGTCGCGGCCATGGCCGCTGCGAGTGGTGGTCTTGTTTTCACCGATTTAGCCCCTCTCCCTGTCATTTCTTCGAGCAGACCTTCTCTTTGAGCCTGAATCTCGGACAGAAGTATGAGAAACCTTTTTGTCAGCTTAAGAGTCACCACAGAAGCCAGGTAAAGTATAATCCTTTGACCTGCACTGAACTTTTGAACGCAGCATCTATGGTTTCCGATTCGTCCTAGGTCACCACAGTTACTTTCCCAGTTCTCCACTATTACACCGGGTTCTCACTGAAAGCCTCACGTAGCTCAGGCGTTGTAGTTGACCGTCGAGCTATTGAGGTGGGGGTGGAGCAGTGAGCAGCGGGAGAATGTTAAACAGATGCCATCTTCGCTCCGCTCACGGCCCATTTGTGGTGGATAACGCCAAGGTGTCTCTGTATCCTGACTAATCTCTAGGTTCAAACGCAGAAAGCATCCTTCCTGGCAGTGAAGAAGCTGCGCGATATGGGGCTGCTGTACTCCTTGCTCTTCCCCACTCGCCTGCAGGTCCAGTCTGAGGATAATGTACATTTTTTCACAGATCCATCTGCGGCTTGGGACTGGATTGAACTTTGACAAGAAGATGGTGCGACCGGAGACATCTGGGCCTAAATGCTCTTCGCGCCCCAGGCGGTCAACCTTCCCGGCAGCGAAAGACAACATGCCCTTTTAAGAGGCAGGTGGCGCTGAAACAGTCGAGGGCAGCTGAGATTGCTGCCACTCTGAGATCTAGTGGGGACCCTGTGTGCCCTTCTTCTCCAGTGAGCCGCTCCTCCGCTTTTGATTCTGAGGACTCTACTACCCCTGGTCTTGAAGACATTCTGCCTGGGGATACTTCCGGGTCTGCCTTGCTTATATACAGTGTTCATGAGGTGGGATGGTTTGCTGGCTGTTGATCAATTGTTAACTATCTCTGCTTCTACATAAGGGGTTTGTGGAATCCGAGCAGGTGGAGGGGGCGGAGGTTTGCTGGTCGCGTTCTATTGCCATATGGTTTTCCTTGATTGTAGGCTTTTTGTTGGTTCCTATTTGGTACATGTGTGTGGGGTTGTTTGGACAGGATGGTTGCATGTCTCAGTCCTTGAGGGTTGTTGGGGGACCTGTTGGGGTAGTGTTCTGTGTTTTGTTGTGTATTTGTTAGTTTGTCAGCGGTGGTACGTGTGAGGCTATGGCGAAGTGTGTTTGGTACAATGCGGCCCTCCTGGTTCCGTGAGGACCTTCTTCCCGCTGGTTCATGGGCAGTTCTTTTTCTTTCTGTTTTGCCACACATGGCTACGCAAATTAAGTTGCCTACATGGAATGTGCAGGGCCTCTCTTCCCTTTCTAAGCGTTATAATCTGTTGTCCTACTTAAAGCATCGAGGGGGGCTGCATATCGCGCTTCTCCAGGAGACCCACCTTACAAAGACTGAGGGCCGCATCCTTCGGGGACGCTGGTGGGGCCAGCTTTATGCTACTTCTTATTTTGCCTTTTCGCAGGGTGCTCTTATTTGGATAAGGCCAGGGGTCCCTTTCCGCTTGAATAGCGCGGTCCCAGACCATGGGGTTGTTACGTCTTAGCGTTGGGGAGGCTAAATGGCAGGGATGTCGCCCTCTTAAATGTTTATGCACCGAACGTGGATAAGTCAGCGTTTCTTACTAGCTTGGTGCCCCTACTTTCACTTATGGTCGCCTACTGTAGGATGTTGGGGGATGATTTTAACTGTGTGGAGGATTTGAGTCTGGATCAGTCTCATCCACCTTCACATTTATGGTCTGGACAGTGAGATTTAATAGATTGTTGGCGGGATCATCACCCAGAGGCACGTGTACTTCTACCGCTCTGGACTACATGATCTTGAGGTTCAACTTGACCGGCTTTTATGTGTAGGACGCTTTATGGCTGAGTGGTTGGGCTGGAATATTTACTGAAAATGTATTCTGATCATGCTCTTGTGCTGGGCACGTTCCAATAGTCCCCATCTAGATCTTGTGTGCCAACCTGGTGATTTAATCCGGCACTTTTGGATGATCAGGCCTGCCGAACTTTATTGGGGGAGCACATTCATCAGTACTAGAATGATGACGCTGGTTCAGCCTCATCTACGGAGATGGAGTGGGAGGCTCTGAAGGTGGTGATCCGGGGGTATTGTATTTCTACAAGAGTGGGAGTTCGCACACAACTTCTTTCGGATATTCAACGGCAGGAGGCAGTGTTAGATGGTCTTCCGAGTGGGCTGGAAGGGACTCTGGATGGGAGGGGATGCCTGCTGGAAGAGCGGGAGAGGTTGTTTGAGCTCGTGCAACGTCTTTGTTGTTTTGATTATAAGGCGTATGCCGCCAGGGCACATGCTGAGCAGGATAAGTCAGGCAGAATGCTGGCATGGCTTCTGCGAGATGTTGAGGGAGGTTGCTCTACACTTCAGTTACGTGATCCTTTGGGGCGCGACATATTCACTCAGGAGGAGATCAATGCAGTGTTTCTGGAGTACTACCGTGAGCTGTACCCTTCAGGGGTGGTGAGTGCTGAGGGAGGAATTCCGAATTATGTGGCAGATGCTTCTCCGGTGTCCCTTGAGTCGGCGGTGGCAGATCAACTGGGTGTAGATATTGCCGAGCAGGAGCTACAGAGAGGAATTAAAGAGAAAGCGAGGGGTAAGGTATCTGGCCTCAATGCGCTTTCAATATAATTCTACGCAGCCTTCGCATTGGATCTTGTTTCTAAACTAGTGGCGCTTTTCAATGATTCCTGGTAGCATGGTCAGCTTCCGCCCTTGCTGCGGGAGGCAGCTGTTTTGTCCCTCCCTAAAAAAGATAAGAACCCTCTCTCCTTGGTTCTTACAACCCTCTTTCTATGTTTGATGCAGATTACAAAATCTTAAGTAAAAGTTTGGTGACTCAGTTGCTTTCTCATGTGTGCTCTTAGTCCATCTGGACTAAACAGGCTTCACTCCTACGCAAAGCACTATGCCTAATATCCGGCAATTGTATCTGGCCTTAGATTCGCTAGGAACATCTTCCACCGGAGGCCTTGGTTATTGCCGCCGACATTAGGAAGGTGTTTGACTCTCTCAGCTGTGAATACATATATCCTACTATGCTTAGTATGGGCTTGGGTTTGCCTTTCGTCAAGTGGACGAAGCTTCTTTACACTGCCTCCCTGGCCACGATCCGTACTAGCACTTTGACATCAGAGGCTTTTGCGGTGGAGCGGGATACTCTGCAGGGTTGCCCCATTTTACCTCTGTTATTTGTGTTGGCCATGGAACCTTCGCCTGCACGGTTCGTTGGGGACTACACTGCCAGGGCCTGAGCATTGCCTCTAACTGTACATCTCTCTCTATACGCAGTTGACATGTTATTGTATCTTAGGGGGAGAGAAATCGACATCCTGGAAGCGGTATCGGTGATATCGGACTTTGGAAATTACTCAAGTCTTGTGTTTATCCCTTGAGGAGAGATTGCCCCAGAGCGTGTGCCTATCCCTTTGGCTCCAAAGTTTAGGTGGGAGTGTGATACAGTGCGCTACCTTGGAGTGGCTGTTTTCCACACCCTGAAATTGTTGTATATGGGGAACTGCGGGCATGTGTTGGCTGGGCTGCGTCGCTCCATTGCTTTCTGGATTACTTTACCTCTATCGGTCAGTTACAAAATGATTGTATCGCATCTTCTCTATCAGTTCGTAGCACTTCCATTGAGGTTACCCCAAAAATACTTTCAGGAGCTGGATAGTCTGCTACTCTCGCTTTACTGGGGCACTTTGCATCGCCATGTTGCCCTCTGGAAGTTGCGTTTGCCGGTGACTGACGGGGGCCTAGCTGCTCTAGACTTGGAATTATATTACTTAGCGGTGCAGCTACAGTGGGTGACACAGTGGCGGGCCTCTCAATGGGATTATGTGGGGCGCCCGAGTGTGGCTCTCATTCCAAGGACTGCCTCTTGGGTTTTCTACTGACGCCAACACATGCTTCCAGAGTGCGGACCTCGAATATCCTGATTAGGACTGCGCGTTATGTTTGGGCTTGTGCCCTATGGTGGACTTGTATGCTAACTCCGTACTCCAGTAAAATTCTTCTTTTGGCAATTAGGCATTGGGGTTGCCGGGGGGGTTGGTCGGGTCTCCAAGAGTGGCCGACGGTGGGGATTGATGTCCTGGGTGATCTTTTAGCAGGGGGAGAATTGTGTCCTTTTTCAGCTCTCTGGGAGTCCTATGATATACCGGTGGGCCATTTCATACTTCATGGTGCCCTGGCACACAAGATACAGGAGTGGTGGAGTGCTGACATTGCGGAACATCCTTATTATGGGTTGAACGAAAGCGGTCACGTTACTCTATAGGGCTTTTTTGGAGGAGGCGCGTCCAGCTCTCACGACCCTCTGGCTACGTTTGGAGGCGGACCTCAGGACGCCTCTCTCTGATCCTTCTTGGAGGAAGATACTAGACGCTAGTTTTAAGGTATATAGAAATTCCAGCTTCAAACTTTTTTAGTTCTTTCTCGGGCCTATCTGACTCTATGACGTATTCATACTATGTTATGCGTGCCCCCGATGCACCGTTGAGGATGCAGATTTTTTCCACATGATTTGGTCTTGCCAGCTCTTAATACCCTATTGGACAACTGTCCCCCAGGTGGTCGGGAGAGCCACGGATAGAGACTTTCCTCCGAGTCTTTGCTTACTAGGCTTCCATGAACGCTCAGCAGCTAGGAAGGCTACTGATAGGTTCCTGGATTTAGCCTTGATCCTTGCCTGCAGGCAGTTGATCATTAGTTGGAAGTCTGTTTTGGGTCCTGACGTCTACCACTGGTGGATGGAGTTGACAAAGTGGGCAGATTGCAAAAGGGAGGCGATTCGCAGGGAGGAGGCTCGTGGAGTTCGGAGGATGCCACTTTTTCCTGCCTCGGATGCCACCTTGTCAGCCTGTCCGTGAATGGATTGAGGGGTCCGGGTGCTTGTGGATGACTCCCCTTCTGGCGGCTCCGCATCGGCCTCGGACTCTGGAGCGTTGAGTCCAAACTCCGGCCCCAGCTGGCTCTCCTTAGTGGCCTACACCTCTCTCTGCTTCGTTTCTCCACCCTTGCTGTGAGTGGGGGATCATGGGATTAGTGCATGGCAGGCATTTCGGGAGGGGCGGTCTTGCTCGACTATTTCTGTATCATGTACATTTCATTCCATTTCGGTGGGTCTTTACACCCCTTTTGAGTGATGGTATCCTACATCTGCTGGGTATATTGTTGTTGCTCACTGTACCTTCATTAAGTTATTTGACTACTGCTGTTTTGTTTTTGAGTTAAGCCTGTCGGCATCTATGTTCTTAAACACATTGGTCTATTGAGATGTGTTGAAAAAATGTTAAAAAAATATTACAAAAAAAAAAACTATAACTTCTGAATTTCTAAGGTTTGTGTGTAAAATCTGAACCTAACTATAACTTCCCAGTAACTGTTTTTAGTGTATATATATATATATATATATATATATATATATATACACACATATATATATATATATATATATATATACACACTCACATATATATACACACACATGTACACATATTTATGTACACACACACACACACACACACATATATATATATATATATATATACACACACACACACACATTTGGAAAGAAAGAGCCGCACTCACTATACCTTCATTAAGTTATTTGATTACTGCTGTTTTGTTTTTTAATTAAGCCTGCCGGCATCTATGTTCTTATACACATTGATCTATTGAGATGTGTTGAAAAAAATGTAAAAAAAATATTACAAAAAAAAACCTATAACTTCTGAATTTCTAAGGTTTGTGTGTAAAATCTGAACCTAACTATAACTTCCCAGTAACTTTGTTTTATAGTGTATATATACACACCCACACGTTTATGTGCACACACACATATATATATATATATATATATACACACACACACGCGCATATATATATACACACACACATATATATACATATATACACACACAAATAGATATATACACACATATATATACACATATACATATATCAATCAACATCCCGTTCCTCCTCAAAAACCAGGACTCGTCACACTCGGGTTTGAGTTCAGCGGTTTAATGCAGCAACTGGTAATGCGTTTCAACCTTCCACGCTGTCTTTTTTATATATATATATATATATACACGTCGTTTTATGCCTGAAAGGGTATTGTTTTGATTTATACTGGGTGCTCCCTTGTGTCTGGACAAAGCTATATCTCTCTGAAGAGCTCTAATGAGAGCAAAACACGTGTCAGGGGTTGCTTCTGTTCATTTCAGGTTGGCTTGGATGGTATTTTACCAATCCAAAGCTGTAATACTGTGCCTGGAGTGGTAAAAGGCTTTGGTCATTTTACAGCTCGGCATGGATAGCACTGTGCTAATCCTATGCTTAAAGACTTTGCTGTGGAAATGGCAAAAGACTTTGTCCCTTTCTATCTGGGCATGGATGGCACTGTGCCAATCCTATGTTTAAAGACTTTGATAGAAAAGCAGACATTTGAGGTGAGCAAATTTAGAGTGTCGCTGGTGATGAGAGTGTTCTATACTGGAGCTGCTTTCCACCTAAACTTGAGAACCACCCAGAGTTCTCTGCCTCTATTATTGCATGTATGTATGTATATATATATATATATATATTACCTTAGGTAGTTATAATTAGGACCTAGCTTCCATAGGAAAAGCTATTTTTTCATTTTGCTAATAACTTTGGCGCCGTTTGACTAATCTTCACAAAGTTTTCAAAACTAGTTTACCAGTCACTTCAGCTGCTGTTTGGATCGGGGTTATCCATCAATCAGGGCAGGGAAAAAGGGGGGGTGGTCCTGAAAAGCGTTTTCCCCATGCAATTTCCCATAGGGATTTCAGACACGACTACAGCCCGAACCGCTGAACAGAATTACACCTAATTTGGCAGAACGCTAGCTCGCAGTCCAGAAAGACTGCTTTTTGTAAGTTGGTGTAAAACTGTTCAGCAGTTTTGGAGTTATTAAAGAAAAAAGATTTATGTATATCTAGAGACTCAGATCCGACGCGGATCTTGTGGTTCCGCGGCTCCACGTGCTAACAGCAATGCCGTGATTGGCTGGCCGCAACCTGAGAGGAAAGTTGTGGCCACTATTTTGTGCATTGGGACACAGTTCCCAGGGGAGAAAATAAAATGCAAAAGTGATAGAAGGGGTCAGGGTAGAGGTACCCTAACCCCTTGGGGCTGATGGAGTGGTCTGTGAGGACCCCCACCCGGATACTCACGGATCCAGGCAGATTCGGGTAGATCTGCGGATCTAGGCCCCAATTTAAAAAAACATACACCCACTCACAGACCCACACACCTACTCACAGTCACACACACACACACACACTTACACACCCACACAACCACTCACACACCCACATGCACACCCACACAGCCACTCACACAACCACTTATATACCCACACAACCACTCCCACACCCACTCACATACCCATACAACCACTCTCACACCCACTCACAGACCCACAAAACCACGCACACAGCCACTCACACATTCACTTACACACCCACACCACCACTTACACAGCCACTCACACACCCACTCACACAGCCACTTACACACAGGCAGTGATAAACTTATAGAAATTGCAACAGCATATGTTGGTATAAAATGTGCTGTTGTTTTATTATTGAATGTGTGAAATATAAATCGGCAGACCCTTATTTGTCCAGGGATTTGCAACGGATTTGCGGACCCATAAAATTAATTTTTTTAAAAGAAAGACTTGGTGCATTGCATTTATAGAAAGACTACATAAGTTACATTAACTTAATTTTAAAATATTTAGTTTTCAAATATATAATAAGAATGAATGAGTAAACAAAATGTATTTATAAACTTGTGAAAATATATATTAGTAAATTGAACTTATGGGTCAAATCGTACTACAATTTATATTTATTTTAAAACTGTGAAATTCACAAAAAAGCAAAGGTTTCAGGGATGTAATAGTTTGGAAATACAATTAAAAAAACCTTAGAAATTCACTGAAAAAAAACAAAGGTTACAGAGATGTTATAGTTAAGTTCAGATTTTACACAAATAACATCATAGAAATTCAGCAGTTATAGTCATCTCAAGTAACTACAACCCGTGCCCTAAGGTAACTATAACTCGCATCCTTGCCACGCACTGCTAATTACTCCACATATTATATCACTCATGATATCTTCTATAGCATCATTGATAATATCACTGCAACATTTGCAATGCAATTATTGATGAGAAAACTGTGCATGGTGGGGGCACGAGTTATAGTTACCTAAGGGCACGAGTTATAGTTACTTGAGATAGCTCTAACTGCTGAATTTCTATGGTTTTGTGTGTGTAAAATCTGAACCTAACTATAACATCCCAGTAACCTTTGTTTTTTTTCAGTGAACACACATATATACACACATACACCCAAAACATTTTCATTAACCTCACATTTACCCCATTCTCATGGTGTGATCATATATTAGTAAACACATGTATGAACTCTAAGTGACGCTGCTTAGAGTACTGCTCACATTAGACTAACCATGATTTACTGATTTGTTTTTAGAATGATACCACTTGGAAAAATAGTTGTATACTTTATTTATATTGCCCAAGGATTCTGTTAAGTCCAATAGGACAACCCCTGTTGCATGTCACTATCAATTTACTAAATCAAACTAATTACAACTGTCACACTAAATGCTAGAACTCTAATATACTCACATTGTTCTTGTGAAGGTACTCAAGTGCTCGAATGATCTGAAAGAGGAACTTTTTATTGCTCTGCTATCCAGGCCCTGAGGATGAAGCTCTAGCTCCTGCAACAACGTGTGATCTACAAACTCAAATACCAAATAAAATTTTCTATTTTGTTTGAATACTTCAAGCAGGTTCACTAGGTTTTCATGACGACATTGCTGAAAATAAAATAAAAACGTATTTACAGGGTTTCATTATTTAAAATGGCACACTTGGACCTATTATTAACTGTCTATAGAGAGGACTCAGTAAATACATTAAAAAGAATTGGGTATTTCAATTTCAGAGGACATTGTGTTACCATTTGGATTATGCTGCTGATAAAGAGGCAAGATAATACACATAATAAACACACAGATAAAGCACAATTTATCTCTTACAAATCCACAAAATTGTTCCCAATATAACGATTTAAGGCAAGGAGACCTCCCACTGTGCTTAAGTATCAATACATCTTGCTAAACTACATCTTTTTGGAATATGTTTGCTGTGTATTTTAGGATAACTGGGAAAGGGTATGCTACTTACAAGAGGTCACTAAGCATACAAAGTTGATTTTCCTGAAAGGTATTCACTGCACATCATTCTGATTTTAATTATAATTTGTCTTTTGGAACTGAAAAGTCCTGCACATGGTGCCGGATGTGTACCCCTGCCTTGAGTGTCCCAACTGTGGTGATATATGGATGCTTGGAAATGATTTTTGGTCATGAGCCAACATGGCTCATGGGTGTGCGTGGCCTTCTAGACCTGTCCCACGGACAGCAGTCTGCTTGAATTGGGAGAGGTGTCCAAAGCGGTACCCTCAGGAGGAGAAATGCTACTGCCTTCACCTGGGGTTAAGTAGGCCGAGCATAGTGGTGGCAGCATACCATGTTTTTAGTGATCAGTGGAGTGGAGAGGTCTGTTTTACGTGTGTCACTTGAGTGGTGCCTCCTGGCCCATCCTGGTAAAATTCTGCTACTTTGTACTTAACTCGACCTCTGGCCTGCATTGGGTTGTGTGCAGCACAAGGATGTACGTGTGCCTGGGAGATGGTACAGTGCCAGAGGAATAGCACGAGCAGTTGCATGTGTGCTTGAGAGATAGTACATTGCAGGTGACATAGCACAAGCAGCTGCATGCATGTGTCTGAGAGATGGTACAGAGCAGAAGGAATAGTGCAAGCAGCTGCATGCAGGAGCTAGAATGTGCGTGTGCCTGTGGGAAGGCACTTCACAGAGGAGATAGCACGTGATGTTGCATGAGCATGCTAGGCTGTATATGTGCCCAGGAAGAAGTACAGTACATTGGAGACGGTGCACATCTGAATGCAAGTATGTGCAGGAGTATGTGTACATCTGTGAAGAGCACAATAGTTGGAAGACACTGAGTTCCATTTTGGAAGTCCCAGGACTTGCTGGAGGAGCAGGGAGGGGTGGAAGTATACTCAAAACAGATTTGTGGATTTCTATTTTTCTGAGAGCTGGGTGGGACCCACATTGGAGGGAGGAAGAAATAGGCTCTTCGGTGCACTTCAATAGGAGTTCTTTGATTCTAAAAGGAGGTCACTTGTTAAAGGGGCATTTGCACATCTGAGGAAGGAGATGAGGTTGATTAGAGAAAGGTAGGTAGTAGGGCTATAGGACTTTGGTAAACGTTTGAAGCACATATCACTGAGGCTGACATCCAGGTGTGAATCCCATGTCACCTAGTCACTACTTTGGCCTGTGTTTGGGGTTATCAAGATTGGAGACTGTCTTGCTGTGATAGACTGCTCTCTGGAGGTAGAGCACAACAAAGAAGTGGGCACTTAAAAGTGAGCAACCCCAGAACATGAACTTCAAAATGAGATACTAAATCACAAGTGTGCCTGGAAACAGATTATAAAAAGGAGAACTAGAGACACGCAAATTGTCAAACTGAAGCAGTACATCAACATGGAGACGCTTAGCATGAGTTTTGCTGGTTGTGACCTGGACTGAGGACTAAGGGTCTGCCAGCCTCCCAGGCTGGGCGAGGGTACATCACCCAGGAGGATCAGGAACACTCAACTGGTGCCTGTTGCATCAGCCTCTGCCTGACCCAAGACCGGTGTGCCCTGTGAGGTGAAAAAGATTGTTTGAAGGGAGCGAAGTGCAGTGGGGATCTCACTGCAAGGATACCAGGAGCGGAGTGTGAGATCTGGTCTTTCATGACCATCACACCGATTTGACTGCCGGCCCATGATCCAAAGTCTGTGACCCCCTTGCAAAGTGGAGGTCGTGGTGCAGAATAAGTGTTGCCACTTTGGTGCTGTGCAGTTAAAGCCGGAGTGCTGTTGCCCAATACAGCAGCATGATCCAGAGATGGCTGTCACCTTGTTCGTGCCAGGTAGGGGCCGCAGTGAAGAGAGAGTGCTATTGCCCTGTATGTACTGCAGCGACCCTACTTGCGTATCAGGAGGAAGGGCCCAGGAAGGAGGAAGAGGGTCATCATCCTAATCCCACGTGTAGAGGAGAAGACACTACGGGCTATGACTCATGGAGTGAGTAACTATTTAAACTCCCCCATCCAAGAGTATCAGAGATCTGCCTCCAGATCTCAAGAGAGACTTGCCACATCTGAGGAGCACCCAGGACAGCAGCTGGTTTCCGATCATCTTGGCACAGCCAGGCTGTCTAGCAGC
This sequence comes from Calotriton arnoldi, assembly GCA_963921515.1. Taxonomy (NCBI): domain Eukaryota; kingdom Metazoa; phylum Chordata; class Amphibia; order Caudata; family Salamandridae; genus Calotriton; species Calotriton arnoldi. The sequence goes on from CAWUFW010011691.1 coordinate 368,476, forward strand.
ACACGAGACTCTGAACTCCACAATTGTGGCCCTATGGGGGGGGTCTGTGGACCCAAGTGACTTACAATAATCTTTTTCTGTCAATATTTATAGGCATTTTGAGCTACATAACTGTATGTACAAGGATAGTTTCATCAAGTAACAATAATACTTACTTGAAGTCTGCTGTATTGCCTTCCCAATGTATTTGATATATGTATTTAAAAAAAAAATCAATAAAGATATTTTTAAAAGAATAATCATAAGCATTAAAAAAATGTTTTAGTCAGAAATGGATTGAATTTGTAAGACAGAGTATGAGTGAATGCACTGTCACGGTTTACACTGAAACACGCTCCGACCTGTAATATTAATCCGCTTCTCACTAAGTTTTGGATTCCTTTGTTTTTCTTTTTTTTAAAACCATGCGCCTTTGCACACTTAGAGAGCCAGTGTAGAGTTATTTTAGGGCACGAGTTATAGTTACCTAAAATAACTAGAACTGGTGATTTTCAGTGGTTTTGTTAATTTAAAACGATGTTTTAACTGACATTTTCACTTACCTATAACATCCCTTTAATCTTTGGGTTTTTTCAGTTAATATATATATTTCTATAATTTTAAATTTCATTTGTTCCTTTCGGGTTGAACCCCCTATATTTAAATTACCTGTACTACCCTATAGAACTACCCACTCGAAACCCTGAAATTACCCATACCATCCTATCAACTACCCATCCCTAAACCCTAAAATTACTCTTACCACCCAATACCACCATCCACCCTATAACTCTAAAATTACCCTTCCCACACTTCTCCACTACCCACTCCTAAAACCTAAAAATAACCTTTTCACCCTTCACCACTACCCACCCCTAAAACTACCTTTATCACCCTTTACCACTTCCCATCCCTAAACACTAAAATTACCCTTACCACCCTTTACCACTACCTACCGTAAATCCTAAAATTACCTTTACCACCCTTTACCCAAGCCACCATTAAACGCTAAATTTAGCCATATATTACCCTAGGGTGGTAGCCACTGGATATTTATAGTTAGGCCAACATTTCCATACGAAAAGCATATTTTGGTTTGCTAATAACTTTGGCACACTGACAAATCTTCACAAAACTATTCCAAAAAAACCACAAAAAAAGGTTAATCTGCCTCTGCTCATTCCTGGAAAGTTTTGGGATGATCCGTCAAGCGGGGGCCTAGAAAAAGGGGAGGTCTCAAAACGTGTTTTCCCCATTTTCTATAGGAAAATTAGACATCCCTACAGCCAAAACTGCTGAACAGAATGACTCCAAATTTGGCAGAAAGCTAGATCTTGGTAGGGAAAGCGTGATTCGAAAAAAATAAATGGTGGTTTCCCGCCTTTTATTAATTGAAGGTGAGGGGGTGGCTAAGATGTATGTTTGGTGGAGAGGGGCACACAGCCTCCTTCCTCAAGCATTTTAAAGACCCTGGGGACTCCATACCCTGGGGCAGTTTGTTTAAAATTAGAAGAGGGAGGCGCGCCCCCCATTCGCGAGCTTCTCTGAGGCCACGAGGACCCATCCCCGGAGGCCGATCCAAGTAGTGTCCCGGGACCCCATTCCCTGGGACACTGCACTTTCTTGATTGGGAGAGTGCGGACATTCACTTCCTGCACTCTCCAGGGGAGGAAACACAACTTTGCTCCTGCTCGGGTGGGAACAGAAAAAGAAGCTGCTCAAGTCTGGGCAGGAGCAAAGGAGAATAGTGCTCCCGCCAGCAACACAATGGGTGTCTGCTGGGAAGCCCCCAATATTTAGGTACATGTGGTTGCCCCGGGTGGGCACCGGAGCACCCACTATGAAAAACAAACAAAAAAATAAAAAAAACAATGGCCAGCTCTCGTCATGGTGGTGGCTGGGGAGCTGGCCGGGGCCCTGGGGCTACCCCTGCAGTCCTAACATAAAAAAAACAGTGTGGGGCACTGCCCTGAGTGGGCACCTGGACACCCAAAAACATTGTGACACAAAAACGGGAATAATAAATAAGCTGCAGGAGCTGCGCATTTACTTTTCACTGCTCCAGACAAGGAGCGTCACATAACGCCCTACAAGGGGTTTTTGTTAATATATTTGTAGCCTGGTGATGCCCTTATTAAGAGGCAGGGGCACCACGCAGCATTTTTTTAATGTTGTGGAGAGCTGCTGGGAGCACAAAAGCTCCTCAACATTCATTTAAATAAAAACAAAAAACTGTAGGTCTCCTGGGTCATTAAATCCAGGATCCCAGGAGAGCTTACCATATATTTTTGAGAAGCACTCCAAGCTGGAGCTGTATGTGTTACAATTCCATCGTTCCACTCTAGGGGACGCTGTATAAAGACCAACTGCAGCCTGGAAATCACCACTAAAACTCCTGCAATGTCCCTAGAGGACTTCTGCCTGGTTCCCTTTTCAATATTAAACACACTGGAAAAACTACAGCTGCTTCAATGGACTTCAGGTTCCAAAATGCACTACAATGTATTCAATAAGACCCGGCATCTACTATGCATTGCTTTGAATAGCAGCAGTACTGCTGTTCCTCTGGACTGCATCCACTCCTCCAGGGATTGTGAGAGATGGGGACTGCACACACCTGTTACCAGTCTTGTGCAGCCCAGTCATGTGACTCCACCCTGGCCATTTGCTGAAGCTCCATGTTCGTGCATTAAAGTTGAAGCCTCTGTGTACTAGGCCTCTTGTTGCCTGTTTTTCTGCCTTGCTTCAGCCTGAGCCTGTATCCTGTTCTTGTCCAGTTTACTACAGATTTCGCTCAGCCCTGCATTGCTTTTGCTTTACTTACTTGTCTGCTTTTTGTCTACAGTCAGGTGCTTGGCTGCTTGCTCCCCTTCTAATTGTTCCTAGTTTGTTCCTTCTGTTCCCGCTATTAATTCCCTTTACTTATTTATTTGTCATAGCCCTAATATTTTCTCCTCAGTCTCATAGATTTTGCCCATTGTTTATGTTCCTTATCTTACTGTTTCTTTTGCAGCGGCTAGTTTTTCCCTTGAATTTCCATTCTCTCGCTTGTTACAGGTTTTAGACTCCTCGTGTTTGACTTGCCCGCTGGTTCTCCAGTTTTTACTTTAATGCCCTGCTCCTATTTGCTACAGCTCTTAGTTACTTTCTAGTGCTTGATTTGCTTTCTCATCATGGGCTCTTGTGTCTGGTGTGTTACTTTTTCCTCACCTCTGTATAAGGGTATTCCTTTGTACAGGGATTGGCTCCGTTTCCAGGAGGCAATTCCTGGCCCATACTTTGTCTTGCGTTACATGTAGTCTTAAGTGCCTTAACTGTGACAGTATGACATTTCTATTTTCTCAGGAATCACCATTGTGTCTCCTGCTGGACCCATTACGGCTTGTCTTGTGTATGTAAGTACACAATCCTTGTTTGTGCCCTGGGGTCCAGATACAAAATCACGCACGTCTTATGCTTCCTTTCTATAGAGTTTGCAGGATGACTATGTGTAAGAGTACTCTGCACAGAAACACTGACATTCCCTGTTGCTGTGGGAAGTTCTGAGTCTTACATGCGCACATCCTTAAAGGCATCCCAGTGTGTATACCCATTATTGGTTCCACTCCCTGTTTGTTCACAATTCGACTGCTTGCCTTCTCTATCCTGTTCCTGCTCTTTACCCTGTTTATGTCTGTTTTTCCTGGTGTATGCCTTTGCCTGCTCCTCTGCATTGATATACTACTTCCATAGGCAGATATTCCTTGAGGGGTGCTCCGCTCAGAGTCCTTGACAGTATGCTCTTCAGCTGAAGTGCAGGACCCCCTTGTGGTGGGTTATATGGCTGCACTACTTACCTGTACACTGTTGTTCTCCAGTATTGATATCTTTCATAGATTCACATGCTTGAATCTTCCCCGTCGTCATGGTGGGAGCCCCACAGTATTCAAAAAAAGCAATACCGGGGGCGTGGCCGGGCAAGATGGCCGATCGGACGTAGCCCGTCTCGGCTCCCGGTCCGCGCACTGTTCCGGAGCAGCTAGCAGCGGTCTCACCGCACCCCACACACCGCAAAACGCTCTGTGCCAAGCGGAGGATGTGAGGCACGACAAGGGAGCCTTTACTCGCCTCCTCCGCCGCAGGAACGGACCAGGCGAGGTCTTTCGCGAGAACTACTGAGCCCTTCAAAATGGCGGCCGTCACATTGGGCTGAGTGCTTCCAGCAACCACGGAGAGTGTAACCCCTGTCTCCGAGCCTGCTTCCCGCCGTCGCGGGAGGATTCAAGGTAGGCGAAGCTATGAGGAATATTTCAAGGGCCTCCCCCGGGTTGCTGCTGATACCGCGGATCGCCGCCATGCACCTGCTTGACTTTGCAATGGCGCCCAAGCTGTAACTTGGTGCCTTGTCTGGTCCTCGGACCCTGCGGCCCCCGTATCCACGCCCTTCACAACGCCGCCTCAGCAGACATCACTGCTTCCTGCCCTCCTTCGCCCTTGCGGCGGGGCTGCTGGCGCACCCCGGATGCCTCCGCCACAGTGAATGCCCCTTATCTGCCAATGCCTGCATCCACAAAATGGCGCCCGCTCTACATCGCAGAGGGCCGTGACGGCAAGGTAAAGGCTGACATCGCCGGGAAAAGCGAGATTTGAGCGGAGCATTGAACTGTGGCGCTGAGCTCTGGGTGGGCTCTCCGCTGTGACCGGGCGCTCTGCTTCTGCTCTTCCTGAGGGAGATGCGCTTTCACCTAGCTGCAAATACTACACTGCAAGCCACCTTGAGCGGCAGACGGGGGTCCGGCCGGCGCTGCGGCGCCCCTCTGCTGACAGTGCCTCTGCCTGCCCCACTGGCCTGCTGGCGGTCACCTACACGGCCCCTCGGTGCAGCGGGTCCCACGCCTAGAATCCCGAGCTTCCTCCAGAGGGCGTCGCCACTACAGGGATACTCCCAGGCCAGTCCGCATGCCGCCTAAGAAAGGGACGAACAGGACATCCAACAAGGTATCGGACTTCTTCGGCCCGTCAGATAAACGCCCGACACTGCGCGGAGACGCTGAAGCTGCGGGCATGGCCCTCACGAAGGCGGACCTTCTGTCCATGCTGAAGGACTTTAAAGCTGAATTGCGCAACGACCTCGGCCAGGACATTAAAACATCAATAGAGCAGCTGAGGTCGGACCTTACAGGGAGACTGGCCTCCCTTCAGCAAGACGTTGACTCGGTAGGCACTAGAGTACTTGATATGGAGGCGCACCACCAAGACCAGGAGAAGCTCACCGCCGAACTGCGTGATGATGTTCGTGCTCTCCAGGAACAACTCCACCAGACGCAGCTCAAGGCGGAGGATCTCGAGAATAGAGCTCGGAGGGAGAACCTACGCGTCAGGGATCTGGAGGAGGGTGCAGAGGGGCCGGATCTGGAGGCTTTCATGGAGGGGCTTTTCGCAGAAGTCCTGGGTCCCCACACCCTCACAATAAAGCTGGAGAGAGTCCACCGTGTGGGAATCCTACAGCCCGGCGAGAAGAGACGTCCCCGCGACATCCTGGCAAAGTTCCACTCATATAAAGTTAAGGAGGCAGTGCTCCTAGCGGCCAGGTCAAGGGGGACCGCCACCTTTCAAAACCACTCGTGCTCTATTTTCCAAGATTTGGCACCGACCACCCTGGCATGAAGGCAGATGTTCCGACCCATCACTGCCAAACTGCGAGATGATAACATCAGATATAGGTGGACCTATCCGTTCGGACTAAGCTTTGAATTCAACAACAAACAGCGCCATGTCACTGAGTTACAAGAGGGCCTGGAGCTCCTGGGTCTCCCCCCGGGGGCGGCTGGCTCCGATCGCGACAACTTCCGGGAGCCTCCACGGGGGCCCCCACTGAGGACTGCATGGCTTATGGGCACACGTAGGGGCCGCAGATGAAACCTCAACGGACGTACTCTTTACATGTACTGCCCTGTTTTTCAACTGATCGAGGAATCACTGCCATCGGAAGCCCAAACCGAATCTTGCCACACCTGACTGTAGGCTGAGAACGGGGCCAGAAGTAGGAGCAGCTCGATGGGCTAACAGGTGCTCTACTCCCATCCGATTCCTACGCCCCGGAACTCACCATGGCCCGGAGGTCTGGGCCCATGCCGCTACCTGTTCTAGGGGGTTGTTGAACTGTGACCTGCCTTTATGTTTCAGTACAGTGCCCTTATTCCCTTTCTGCAGTCAGCACTGTTTTGTCGTCTACATCATGACCGCATACGATGACTTATTTGACTTACACCTGGATGGCGCGGACGGGGTCCTCGGACACTTCGTCCCCCTAGTCCCTGTTGGGCATGTTACCCTCGCCCAAGGACCAGCTAGCGGCCTTTTTGCCGCTTTTTTCGTTGATATTTGTTATGTTGTTTTTGGGGTTTGAGGGTGGGGTGGGTAGGGTGAGGGTGGCAGCTTTTTCATTTTATGTGTTGGGGGGCTTTTCTTTTATTTCTGTTTCCCTGCGCGGGTTGCAAACATGGGGGATAGGCACACCTGGGGTGGTCCCGCTCACACATCCGGCTGGGTCGGTCGGAGGCGACTGTGAGATGTTCTCTTATCCTTTAATGCAATGACGATTACTATTGGTTCCTGGAATGTTAAGGGGCTTAATTCACCTCAGAAACGCCACAAAGTATGGACGTATATTGTGGATCATCACCTTGACATAGTGGCCCTTCAAGAGACACATCTGGCTAGATCAGAGGACTCACGCCTACGTCACAAATGCTATCCCCTGATATACAAAGCTTCTGCCCTAACGAAACACAGAGGAGTGGCGCTCCTTTTTCACGCCTCCACAAAATTTCAACCTCTGGGCTTCCTTTCTGATAAAGATGGCCGCTGGGTTATGGTCAAGGGCCGCCTGATGGGCAGGCTTTGTACCTTCGTAGCAGTATACGCACCTAACACGGGGCAAGCGGCGTTTCTAAACACTCTTGCGGGGAGGCTTTTGGACTTCGGGAGGGAACCCTGATACTCATGGGCGACTTTAATCTGACCTGGCAGAGAGATCTCGACAGTACTCACCCACACCGCTCTGACTTGGGCTCCTTTACCCCCGCCACTAAACAACACTTTCATGATCTAGGACTGATAGACGCCTGGCGGACACTCTATCCCCACTCTCGTGACTACACCTTTTACTCTCACGTCCACCACACATACTCCTGCCTGGACTACATTTTTATTAGCCAATCCTTGCTGGGCGCCCTTCAGGAGGCTAGGATATTTCCCCTCTCCGTGTCGGACCACAGTCTCCTTTCCATTTGCGTGGCCTGGCACGGTAAGGTCTCCTCTTCCTCCCGATGGTATTTCCCACCGTCTCTCACGCGAGATAAAGAGTCCCGCACTAAATTGAGGGAAAGCATTACTGAATTTTTTGATCTTAATAAGCCTGAGGACACCTCGGAATATAATACCTGGGACACGTTTAAAGCGGTCCTCCGAGGAAAATGTATTGCCCTCAACTCGGCGCTGAACGCACAACAAGCTAGAGAGAGGGAAGCATTGGAAACGGAAGTGGCTGCTGTCGAACACACACATAAAGCGAACCCCACTCAAGAAACTCTTCGCAAACTGACGGCTTTGAGAGGCAAACTCAGAGCTATTTATAATAACAGGGCAGAATTCACGCTTCTCAAACTCCGACACCTCTCTTACTCCCAGGGTAATAAGGTGGGTAGACATCTAGCCAGACAACTCAAAGGCGAACGGGAATATATTGGAGGTATTCTTGGGCCCACTGGAGAGATTACATATAAAGATGCAGAAAAGTCAGAGATCTTCAGCTCTTTCTACAAATCGCTCTACACGGAGGACCAATTAGATCCTGCCACCCAACGAGAATACTTGCGGACGCTATGCCTCCCTCAGGTTTCGCCTGAATGGAATGAAACCCTTACTGCTCCTATCACCTACGAGGAGGTAAACTCTGCCATACAAGCCCTTAAGCCCCGTAAGGCCCCGGGTCCAGACGGCTACACCGCCTTGTTTTACAAAACTTTTGCCTCCGATATTATCCCGCATCTCACGCGCTTGTTTAACCAAATGGCGACAGAGGGAGAGACCACTGGATCGTTATCCGAGGCTGTGATCTCTGTTATACCTAAACCTGGGAAGGCCCCTCACTTATGCGCCTCGTACCGCCCCATCGCCCTCTTAAACCTCGACGCGAAACTCTATTCCTCTATTTTGGCTAAACGTCTGAATGACCTCATGCCGGACCTCATTCACCCAGACCAATCGGGGTTCATTAAGGGCCGACAAACACACGACAACACCCGCCGCATACTTCACCTCATAGAGAAAGCTAATAAACGACATATCCCTGCGGTACTGGTAGGCCTCGATGCGGAAAAGGCCTTTGATCGGGTCGATTGGGCGTTTTTATTTAATACCCTCACGAGCGTTGGGTTCGCTCCTAAATTTCTCACTATGCTTCGAGCTAACTATGTTCAGCCTCGCTCCAGGGTACAAGTCAACGGTGTATCCTCCTCTGCCTTTTCTCACTCTAGAGGTACTCGACAGGGGTGCCCCCTCTCGCTCCTACTCTTTGCCCTGAGCATCGAACCCTTAGCAGTGGCTATTAGAGCCAACCCCGATATTCATGGCATCCCCTTCAGTGGGGACTCCCATAAGATCTCCCTCTTCGCGGACGATGTCCTCTTGTCCCTTTCCGAGCCTGAGCACTCTCTCCCCCCCTTACAATCTGAACTGGAGCGCTTTGAGGGGGTGGCAGGCTTCAAAGTCAACCTGGGCAAGTCGTATATTCTTAACCTTACCCTTCCGCCAGCGGAGGTCCACAGGCTCCAGCCCCTCACTCCCCTACACTGGGCTGCTTCATCCATACAGTACCTGTGGATCCAGTTAACGCCCAGGGTGGAAGGCCTATATGCTGCTAATTTCCCCCCCAGTCTCCCATTTCTCTCTTGGCCGCATACATGCTGTCAAGATGACACTTCTTCCTAAACTTTTCTACCTGTTCCAGGCTCTACCGATAGAGCCAGAGAGGGACTTCTTTCGCCGCATTAAATCTATGCTCTTACAGTTGCTGTAACACTTACAGTTCGTGTGGCAAAAGGGATGGGCCCGCCTGTCGTTCTCTGTGCTACGTCGCTCCCGAACGGAGGGAGGTGTGGGTCTCCCCGATATCCATCTATATTATAAAGCGGCACAGCTGAGAGTACTAATTGAGTGGTCCAAACCGGAATCCGATAAACATTGGTTGCATATGGACCGTAGTATCGCAGGGAGGACTATATGGGACCTGGCTTGGCGCCCCAAACACGATAGACCTAAGAACGCGTACTGTAGCACTCCCACGCGAGCCACCTTGCGGGTGTGGGACTCTGTTGCGGGGGATGATCGATGGACTACTTTCCCTTTGCCATTTACACCACTGCACTTCAATCCTGCCTTCCCCCCTGGCATGCAAGAGGGACCCTTTGACGCTTGGAGACGGGGGGTTGCCTTGCCTTGACACACCTCTTTCATAACTATGACCCCCTGACCTTTGACAACTGCAAGCGGGACTATGACTTGGACAATACCGAACGGTTCCACCATACCCAACTACTTCACTGGGCTCTCACCCCGAAGGTCCGGGATGCAGCCACTCGCCCACCTAATAGATTTGAATCTTTCCTCTCCAAGACCACCACAATGAAAGGGGGGATATCGTTCATCTATAACCTTTTACTTACCACCACCACCTCCCCGCGTCCGCGATACATGGCTGTATGGGAGGGGATATTACAACGCGATGTGTCAGAGAGAGAATGGTCCCACTTATGGTCCGACATTTTTAGATTTAACCACTCCGTAGACCTCCGGAAAGCCCATCTAAAGATTATGATGGATTGGTATCTCCACCCCTCTAGGCTCAAGCAGATCTTCCCTAACACTTCTGACCGCTGCTGGAGAGGCTGCGGCCTCTTAGGTGACTTTCATGCCCATTTGGTGGGATTGTCCGACTATACGCACCTTTTGGACAGAAATCTTGGCACATATTAAAGATATTCTGGGATACCCCATTCCGACTACTATAGCAGAGGTTCTTTTGGGGCTCCGAGATCCTACTCTAGAATACCAGACTCGTGCGGACAAGGCCATCATGTGGCTGTGTATAGGCGCAGCTAAAGTGACTTTGGCGGCCGCCTGGAAGCAGAGGGAAGCTCCGGCGATCTCCCTTTGGCACTCACGGTTATGGCGGCTTCTTAGCCTGGAAAGAATGTCTGATATTTTTCAAGATAATTACAAGGATTTTGAATTCAAGTGGGGGCCGCTAGTTGCCTTCCTTTCCAGGGGGCTGCCGTCAGCTGTTTGTCCTCCTACTGTCCGCGCACTACACCTCTTTCAATTTTGATTCTATTGCCATTACCCCCAATTGCTTTTCTAGCTGTAGTTTTGCTGCCACCATAGTTTGGGAGGGGGGAGGGGAGGGGGGTAGGGTTTTTGTTTTTGGGTTCGGGGAGTTGTTTTTATATGCCTTTAGTACGCCTTAGTAGATTCCTTCAGTTGGAACGACTTGTTTACAGGTCATCACAGGCACGCGCTGAGTCGCCCAATTAAGTTGTTTCGTCTGTATGATGCCGCGGAGGGATGCCCGCACCCCCTCTTAGAGAGCCACTGTATCCACCATTAGCATTTACTTCGGATTTGGGGTCGGGGGGGCCTCTTGGGCAATGTGTTCTGCTTTACCATTTGTGTCTTATCGACGAGTTGGCGCTCACTTCGATGAGCGAAATGATGCTGATACCTTATGTTGTACTTGGAAAAACCTAATAGACATGTTTGATAAAAAAAAGCAATACCATGTAAGTACATTAAAAAACAGAAAAAGCAATTGACATTGTTAACCAATTTACATTGTTATAACTGACCCACACTTCAGCCCTAGTGTACTTGCAACTTATTTTTTCTCCAGTATTGAATCTTTCATATAGTCACATGCTTGAATCAGAGTAGTATAGCAGTAAGTAAACAAGAAATGGTGGATGGTTAGGCGGAACCACTCCCTAAAGGAGGTACTAAGGAAGTAAGACATGAACCACTGCTAAATAAACCAAATAGATGAAACAGTGGTTATACAAGCAATAACAATACATCTTTATAAATATACTGCAATGAAATAAACAAAAAATCTGTACCTTAATGCAAGAGGTGACGTAAAACTGGCTGTACAACGGTGGCATTGGCTTTCCATGCTGAATCCAAACAATAGTGTTTGGCGAAAGTATGTGCATTTGACCACGTTGCCGCTCTGCAAATGTCCGGAAGTGATACTCCGGCAAACAAGGCCACGGGTGTAGCCATCTTTCTTGTTGAAAGTGAAGAGACTTTCATAGACAGTGGTCTTCCAGCTTTGTCGTGGCAAATGCAATTGCCGTCGATACCCAACAGGCTATACTGCTTCTTGAAAGTGCATAGCCCTTCCTGGGAGGTGCAAAAGAGATGAGAAGCTGATCAGGCTTCCTGAAAGCTTTTGAACGGTGAATATAGAACTTCAAGCAACGTTTGACATCCAGAGAATGGAGAGCCCTCTTCGCAGCAGAAGAAGGGTTCTTAAAGTATGTTGAAAAAAAGATAGGTTCATTCAAGTTGAAAGAAGTCGGGACCTTCAGGATGAACTTAGGGTTGGTTCTTAACACCGTATCGTCTCCGACTTGTAGAAAAGGCTCCGTGATTGTAAAGGCCTGAATTCCTAACCCTTCAGGCTGACATGAGGGCCAACAGATGGGCTGTCTTCCATGAGACATATTTCATATCTACCTCGTAAATCGGTTCAAATGGTGGTTTCATGAGTTGAGAAAGAACCGTATTCAGCTGCCAGGAGAAGCTCTGTGTACCAGCCATGCAGGGGCTATGAGAATGAGATGGCATGGTTCCCTCTTCCCTCTTCATCTTGCGTATCACCCTGGGAATGAGAGGAAAGGGAGGCAATGCATAGGCAAACATTCCTGTTCACTGTATCTGAAAAGCATTCCCTTAAGACCCTCTCTGAGGGAACCTGCTTGCGGACATTTTGCATTTTTTGTTGAGTAGAGTTGTAAAGAGATCCAGATTTGGGGTACCCATTTTTTGAAGATCTGAGACAGCTGTTTCTGATTCATTTCCCATTTGTGGCATTGACTTGTTCTGCTTAAAGAGTCTGCCCATTCGTTGTCTAAGCCTGGGACATGTTCGCTTTGCAGAGAGATGCTGTGCAACAGTAACCACTTCCATATTTGCTGGGTTTGAGAGGAGAGGCTTTTTGATTTTGTTCCCCCTTACTTGTCATGGTAGAACATGGTGGTGGTATTGACCATTCTCACCAGGACAGAAAAATTGCGAATTCTGGGTAGGAACAATTGCAGCCCCAGGAATACAGCCTTCAGCTCCAGAAGATTGATGTGAATTTGTGCTTCTTAAACAGACCATTTTCCATGGATTTCTAGCTCTTGAAGAAGTGCTCCTCAACCTACCAAGGAAACGTCTGTTGTCATTATGAAAGATGGTCGTGCTGCCGCGAAACAGCGACCTGGAGAGATATTGCCTTTCTTTCCCCACCATGACCAAGTTTGCTTCATTGTAGGAATGATGTCGATCATATCTTCGAAGGAACCGTGAATCTGTATCCACTGACCATCCAATTGTTCCTGCAATGGCCTCATGTGCGGGCGACCGTTTGGAATTAATGGGATGCAGGAAGATAGCATCCCCCACATTGACTTGAGCATTCTACTGAAGTGGACTTTCTTTTTACCGGGGAAGTAGCTGTCTCTTTTATTTTCTGATCCCTTTCTGCAGTCGAGTAAGCTTTGGCGACTGTGGTGTCCAGAATATCCCCGAAAAACACCAACAATTGGGATGGTATCAGGGAAGATTTTTCCAGGTTCAATTTCAGCCCCAGAGACTTGAAGAGCTGCCAAAAAGCCAAGGTTGATCTTTTTGCAGAGAGGAACGTGGGACCCTTGACCAACCTATTGTCCAGGTAGAGAAACACCTGGTGCCCATTTCTTCTTAAGAAAGGAGCCACTGGTGCCACGCACTTCGTGAAGAGTCCGGGAGCCTATCGGAGACTGAAAGGAAGGACCCTGAACTGATAGTGGCACCCTGCCCCCTCAAACCTCAGGAACCGCCGATATTTCACGTGAATGGGAATGTGGAAATATGCATCTAAGAGGTCAAGAGATGCCATGAAATCCCCTTCATTGACCAGCAATAACATTTCTTGCAGAGACAGCATTCTGAAAGGTTGTTTCTTTATATACTTGTTCAACTGCCTGAGATCCATGACCAATCTCCATTTCCCAGACTTTTTCTTGATGAGGAAGAAGTTTGAATAGAAACGCTTGCCGCGCTGCTGGAAAGGAACTTCCTCTATAGCTCCCTTTGAGAGAAGCAGACATATCTCTTGTTTTAAGAAAGTGGGATGTTGATGCTTTCTCCTAGGAGAGGGTGACTGGAGGAGCTTTTGAACAAATTCCATGGTGTGACCGTGACGTGTGGTGTCTCAAACACATTTGTCTGAAGAGATGCTCTCCCATGGATTGTAAACGGCAGGGAGATGGTGGCTCGAAAGTTGGTCTTGGGGTTGCGAGATGAAGAGTGCCCAATAAACATCACGCTCTTCTTGTAACATCCTGGGCTTTTCCTCCAGCCGAGGGTCATCTTCACACTGGCTGCCTTGAGTATGTAGTAATGGAGGTCCTGTATGGTTGTTTGTACTTGGGCACATACCCTTGTTGTGCATACAGGTGATATCTGTAAGACTGATGGCAAAGCCTTTGTACGAATTGTCCTCTTCCTCTTCGAAAGGACTGAAAGCGTCTCTGCTGTAATGTTCCTAAGGAACGTGCTGTTTCAGTAACAGCCTTGATGGCCTGAAGTGTGTCATCGACGTGTTCGCCAAACAAGTTTTCCTATAAAATATCCATAATTTTAGCTCGGACCTCAGGGCATAACGAGATGCCCTCCCGGCACTATACTGCTGCACCTACCATCTGCCTAAAAGCAGTGGAGGATATATCCATTGCCTTGTCCGTAATTTCGGAGGAAACCTTAGCACCTTCCTGTAAGATTTCTCTTGCCTCCTTTTCCTTGTCCTCCAGAAGATAGCCTTGGAAAGCTGCTAGATCGGACCATATTTGGCGGTTATAGCTACCCAGAATGGCCTGCGCATTTGAGGCCCTCATAGAGGTTGCTTCCTTTGCTGTGAAACGATGGTAGGTGTTATCCAGCCTCCTGCGATCCTTATCTGGTGGTGCTGAACTTGGGGCAGAAGGATTTCTGGAGCGTCGCTGTGCAGCCTGCATAACTACTGAATCTGGATGAGGATGCCCTATCAAACAGGCCGGTGAAGAATTTGGTGCCTTATATTTTTTGTCTAGCCAGGGAGTAACAGCAGTGACCGAAGCTGGGTTCTTCATCAGTTTAAGGCCCGCTTCCTAAATATAGTTGACAATGGGGATGGATCTTATTGATTTTCTTGCCGATTCCTTAAAATCATACAGAAAGCATTCTGTTTGTTTCACCGGGAGAGTGAGATCAAACCTCTTAGAGGCATGTTCCAGTAATTCGTGGAATCCTCCTATGTCCTCAGGAGGAGAACTTGCTGGTGAAGGTGATGGTGATGAAGGTGCAACATAGTCATCCTACTCCTGACCCGATGTAGTTTGGTCTCAAAGCAGTTTCCCTTCCTCAGGCCAATCAGCCGTATTAGTGTCTATATAATTATCCCTGATGGTGATTGGAAGACGCACTGTCCTGCCCTCTTGCGTACAAACATGTTCTGGACTCTTAGGCAAAGATATCGTGCCAGGACCCAGAGTGAGAAGTACTGGCACATTTGCTTCAGGAAAGCACTTGTAGTAATCATTAAGCATGTGCTTCAAGCTGGTGACCAAAGAGATGGGCACTGAGATGGTATCTTCCCTTAAGCCCTGGTGTTCATAGGGCTCTTCATAAGGGTAGTACTCTTGGAAAGAGTCATAGAAATGGGACACAGCCTGCTGACGAGAAGTGAACAAATAATCTTCTTCCATGTAGGTGGAAGTGTCTCTGTTGGGGTCTTGTTCTTCATTTGTGTCTTGGCACTTTACCTTTAGTTGAGAAGGGCTGTATGCCGGATCAAAAAGTCCTTCATCTCCTGATTCCTCTGTGTCAAGGAGATGAGCTGGAGGGAATGGGGAAATTTTACCTGGTGATGTCTGGTTAGGTCTTAGGAGTAAGGAAGCCCTTTCAGCAAGTAGCACTTTTTTCTGTCTCGTGGAGGGACTGGTTGACGAATCGTTATGGCACCGATGTTGGTCTCGACGTTGGAGATTTTAAAGCCGCCGTCGACAGGATGGCCGTTGACGATGTCGTCGACGAGGTGGTCATCGTCAGGGATTTCGTCGACGAAGCGGTCAATGAGGTCGGAGTGACCGTCATCACTGTGGTAATGGAAGAGGCAAGGAACGTACCGTCGACTAAGCTCTCATTGACGCAGCGGTCATCGTCGAGTCTGTTGACAATCTACTTTTCATCAACGATGAGTCTTTCTGAGGAGTGACAGGCACAGAAGTAGAAGTAGAAGATTTATTCTAAATGGAACTTGCAGAGGAGTCCTTAGAAGCTGATTTTTCAACTGAGGTTTTATCAGTAGCCTTCAGTCTTTTTGGGTCTTTGACATATGAGATAGAGCCCTCATTTTTAAGTTTACGCTCAGATAGAGAGTGACTTGGACCCTCCTTCTCATCAGAACCAGATTCCGATCTGGATTTCTTCTTTTAGAGCCACAGAAGTAGTCAGGCTTCCAAGTCCTTCAAAAAAGGTTCTGCAATGTTTACATTCCTTAGGTTTGTGATAAGGATGTTAACAGTATAGACACTCCACTCCCTATGGGGATCTTCTGGGAAAAGTTTTGTTTTTCCACAAGACTTGCATGTTCTGAAAAGCCTTTTCTTAGATCCTTCTGACATAATCCAGAAAATACGGAGTGAAAACAGTACCTCAGAGCTGAAGCAGTCCAGTATTTCCTTCCTCAAAAGTTGACAAATCTGTAACAACTGAGCAGAGCTCAGGGAGACTCCCTCACACACAACGTGTAGTTAGGAATCTGAGGTATAGTGGTTCTGCAGGTGGAGTGGTTCTGGGTCTTGTCTCTGATTGGCTGAAGTTTGGGTCTAATATAACAATGTGAAATAGTTAACAATGTCAATTGCTTTCTCTGTGTCTTTAATGTACTTGCATGGTACTGCTTGTTTTGAATACCGTGGGACTCCCATATCGACGATGGGGAAGACTGAAGTACGTCAATCTATGAAAGATTCAATACTAGAGGAATGACAGTTAAAACATACAATTTTAAACAAACAAAACTCACCAGTTATAGTTATCACAAGTAACTATAAGTCGTGCTCTAAAATAACTATAACACGTGCCCTCGCCATACAATGCTAATTACCTCCAATATTACATAACTCATGACATGTTCAATGACATCAATGATAATATCATTGCAAAATCTGAAATTATATCATTGAGGACAACATTTTGCATAGCGGGGGTGTGATTTAAAGTTACTTTAGGGCACAAGTTATAGTTAGCTGAGATAACTAACTGGTGAATTTCAGTGGCTTTGTTAGTGTAAAATGGTAGGTGTTTTAACTGATATTTTCACTTAACTAGAACATCCCTTTCATTTTTGTTTTTTTTCCAGTGAATATATATATATATATATATTCAGTAAAAAAACAGAGGTTAAAGTAACATTATTGTTAGGTGAATTTGTCAGTGACAACATTAACATTTTGAACTAAAAAAAGCACAGAAATTCACCAGTTATAGTTAGCAGAGCCAACTATAACTTGCGCTGCCGCCATGCACTGCTTATGACCTCACACATGACATAACTCATGACATGTTCTATGACATAATTTATGACATCACTAATTACATCTCAAATGACATCACTAATGAGATCATCCAACAAGTATGCTTGTTTCTTATAAAAAGTAGGTTGAAAAGTAATATGATAGTTACCTGCCACTAGTTTACATAGTGGCGGGTAACTATCATATTACTTTTCAACCTAATTTTGTACAGCCAGTGTCCTGGTAATCAGTATAAGTGTTTACAAAACGTATGTGCTCCTAATACACCATAGGTGTGTAGAGGTATTAAACACGTTATAAATCTTTGTATTGAAGAGTACATTATGTTCCACACAAGTTTTTTGCTACTGCAGAAAAAGTTTCCAGCAGGGCAAAGATTCTACGTACCACATACTAAGTATTGTAAGCTGCTTTAACTTATTAGAATCGTCTCAGCATCACAATTTCTACTTATCATAGAAGACTGTGTGCACCTGGTACTAACCTGTTTACAGGTGCTTGTTTTGCTTCTGAAGATGGGCTATCTGTAAAGTTTTCACCACAGTATGAAGGCTGCAGGTAGTTTGGTCTTTAGCACCTTCAGACCTTGGATATTTCAAGTTAATAGTCGCTCTTTGGACAAGTTTTGCATAGAGTGCACACTGTGCTTAGTAGATACTTTTAATACTCTGTGGTGTATATCTCATGATTGTTTCACTGTCTGCAAACAGTGTGGTATAGAGTAAACTCTTACCATAGAGTAAACACTGTTAACAGTACCTACTTTTCTACTAATATCCACTTCATTTCTCAATGTAGGTTCAGTGCTGTCGAGGGTTTGATACAGGTAAACAGTGTCCGCAGTAGAACATTAGTTATGTAACAGGACTTGAGTATCTGGAGCAGCTTGGCTTTCCCTGAACAGTTAACTACATATTGAACACAGTGTGCAGGATTGGTTACCCTTTCATCTGTGTTTAATAGTCAACATGAACTCGGCTACCCATGAAGTGTATGGTCTAGGGTCAGTGTTGCAAATAACACAAGCTTGCTTTGCATATGGGGGCTGTATGTATCTTCCATTAGGTTTCTTTTATAGGCCTACTACTAATATCTTAGTAAATAGCCATGCTCTTGGTTTGGTTTGGAGAGGGGTGATCATTCTTGGGAGGGACTAGAGGTGTCATCTAATATCTATGCCCCCCTGTCGGATCTTAATGGTCTGGATTGACAAGTTGAGGGCACTGAACACAGCATAGAGCAGGCAATTTCGAATGACATACAAACACAGGACAATATGCCTACGACAACTTCATCGACCATCCACCAGGTGCCACAGACGGCCCCCCGCCCCCCAGAAACACCAGCCAGCCCACCATGTCCAACTGGACACCGATCACGGCCGAAGACACCGCCTCGACCATGAAAAGCATCCACTCGGGGCCCCCACCGACCCCTGCCCCCTCACATCTACCACAGAGCCGTGGCCGCCATCGCACCCAAACTACAACGCACCATCAACACCACCTTCAAAACAGGCACCTTCCCAGACGACTGGAAGCGCGCAGAAGTCAGACCCCTGCTCAAGAAGCCCACAGCTGACCCCACCGACCTCAAGAACTATCGGCCCATCTCGCTCCTCCCCTTCGCAGCCAAAGTTGCAGAGAAAACAGTCAACAGGAAACTGACACGATTCATTGAAGAGAACGCTGTCCTCGACCCATCCCAATCCGGAATCCGAAGCAACCACAGCACAGAGACCGCCCTACTTGCCGCCACAGACGACATCCGCACCCTCCTGGACCAAGGCCACTCCGCAGCCCTCATCCTACTCGACCTATCAGCGGCCTTCGACACCGTCTCCCATCGCACACTAGTCGTCAGACTACACGACGCAGGCATACAAGGAACAGCCCTGGACTGGATCCGATCATTCCTCACCGGAAGAAGCCAAAGGATCAGACTCCCACCCTTCCTCTCCGACCCCACGAAAATCACCTGCGGAGTCCCAGAGGGTTCATCACTGAGCCCCACCATCTTCAACATTTACATGGCCCCCCTCGCAGCCATCGTCCGACAACACGGCCTCAACATCGTATCCTACGCCGACGACACCCAGCTCATCCTCTCCCTCACCAAAGACCCCACCACTGCCAAACCCAACTTCCAGAAAGGAATGCAAGACGTCGCAGTCTGGATGACCAACAGCTGCCTGAAGCTCAATGCAGAGAAGACAGAAGTCCTCGTCCTCGGTACCACCCCTTCTGCATGGGACAGCACCTGGTGGCCGACCGCCCTTGGAAGCCCACCTACCCCCTCAGACCACGCCAAGAACCTTGGCATCGTACTCGACTCATCACTCTCCATGAACCGACAGGTCAACGCCGTCACCTCCAGCTGCTTCAACACCCTCCGCATCCTCCGCAAGACCTTCAAGTGGATCCCCCCTGAGTCAAGGAAGACAGTCACCCACGCACTCATCACCAGCAGACTGGACTATGGAAACGCACGCTACGCTGGCATCAACAAGTCCCTACACCGCAAACTCCAGACAGTACAGAACACCGCCGCCAGACTCGTCCTCGGCATTCCCCGACACGAACACATCAGCCAACACCTACGAAGTCTCCACTGGCTCCCTGTGGAGAAAAGAGTCACTTTCAAAATCCTCACTCACGCCTACAAATGCCTACACAACAACGGACCCAAATACCTCAACGACAGAATCAACTTCCACGTACCCAAAAGAAACCTCCGATCTTCCAACCTCGCACTGGCCGAAACCCCACACATCCACAGAGCCAGAGCAGGCGGAAGATCCTTCTCTCACATTGAAGCCAAGACCTGGAACGAGCTACCGGCAGACATCAGACGCGCCCCCTCCCTGAACACCTTCAGGAAGACCCTCAAGACCTGGCTCTTCGGCTAAACAGATCTGCGGACCCCCCCCCTCAGCGCCTTGAGACCCTCACGGGTGAGTAGCGCGCTTACAATTCCCTGATTGATTGAGTGAATCCCGATCGAGTGAGAATGCAGACCATCCTCTGAGTTGTTTAAACCCTATCTGCCGAATGGGCCCCCGGGGGGAAACTACAGCCTCTCCTACACCACTTAGTTTACAATGTGGGGGAGAAGTCAGTCTGATTTCCTGGAATGTGTCAGGCCTAGCTTCTAAATTTGAAGATGAAAGGTGGATTCAATTCATAACATCATTTAAGATCATTTGTCTTCAGGAGACCTGGGAGGTGGGAAATAATTTTTTCTTGGAAGGATACAAGACATTCTTCCTCCCAGCAGAAGGGTCGATTTCTGGTAGAGCAAAAGGTGGATTAATTATTTTCATAGCACTTGGGCTTCGTGCGTCTGTGAAACAATTGACTTGGAACTCTAAAGTGGCACAAGGCCTCAAGTTAGTGGTAGGGAGAATATTGCGGTTCACATTAATACATTTTTATAATGCAAAAAATAAGAAACACGGCCCATCCAGTCTGGTGGAGTTAACTGAGCTACTGGAATTTTTACAGGGGGATGATCTCCCACAGGAAAATCTTATTTTGTTAGGTGACTTTAATTGTCATTTGTGCTATGAGATCGGACAGAGCTTGGGAGACACACCCACATGCTCAGTACCAGAGGAATGGCATATGGGGCATTCCCCATATGGCTGTGACTTAAACGCCCTTTTAAATACTCATGATTTAATATTTACATTACAGAAGGCAGTTAGGTCCCCTAATAGTTTTTACCCACCCTCTTATAAAGGAAGGGGCTGTGCCACAACCATTGATTTTATTTTTGTATCATCTATGGGTCATATTATATTGTGTTTTAGGATTTTACATAGTCCCTATAATGATGATAATCCTCTGACTCTGGGGCTGTGGGCACAGGGTTCCCAGCTAGTACAAGGCCGCAGAATGGCGGGGACAATATTGCCAAGTGATCAGGGGAGGCGCCTGCAGTGGTCGCAGGTGGATACCAATGCTCTCAACAAATCCCTTTTTCAATTGAGGCAACAGGAGATTATGAAGTGCCTAGAAATATCACCTTCAGATGATGATATAATTAGTTCCTTTATTGCTATTGCTCGGTCAGTGGCTGGCTTGTTAACTGTAACTCAAAAAGGAACGTCCTTTGGGAGTAATTGAAATCTGACTTCACAATATCCTACCGCACATAGAATCCTCTTTTCACCCAACAATCAGAAAAGCTTACAACCTGAGAGATCACTGTTGAGACCAACAATCCATGTATTGGTACAAAACCTACAACTCATACATTGATGTAATCAATTTATTAAAGATATAATACAAAACTTAATACAGAATTTAAAAACTTTCCATACATATCATGGACGGGCACAAAAAGAAGTAAGTAACTTCATTTCATGACGAGTTCGTGTTAATAGAAACGAGAATGTGTCTAATTACATCTTTATGGTTTATTCATATGGTCTAGATTTCGCTACGGCCAGTCCACCTCTGTTCAGGAAGGGAAACTAGTCATGTGGCGAACCTAAGGTGGGTGCAAGCAAATATACAATAGAGACTATAACTACTAGAGTTAATGAGCAACGATTGGGTATATTGTCTTATATGTGCTACTTTCTGCTTGATATAGGTAGCTACCAGTCCAGTGCAATTTGCAACTGATTTAAGAATCCCTACAGCTAGATCTGTAGTATATTCCCCCTCTACAAAAGGGTGTATAAGTAAGTAGGCCGGGGTCATTATTATTATTATTACAAATAAAGCCGGCTGAGAACTATAGGTATGCATAAAAGATCGTGTTGCTGACCGCTAACCTAAAACAGATATTTGTTTATTTTTGGAGGTGGTCTCAAACCAGGTTTAATCAGCACTTGGTTCCTTCAGATAGGAAATTGGACCTACGTAACAGTGGCCAAATTACTTTCTGATTCTTATGAACAACGTACTATAGGTAAGCCCTGTATTCTATAGTGACTACGAAATTTTGTGAGTATATGATGGTGATGAAGGCATGACGAGATGAGAGAGGGATTGATGGAATAAACGTTGTGATTGCTACGGGGCACTGTTGGGATCAGGAAACTTAATGTGTTGGTATTATAAACAATTAATGTTTTTTTCTGGGTTTTCTCCTTTTGACCTAGTAATTACGAGATAGAATAATAATGGCTTGTTTCACATTGTATGTTTTCAATGAATAATATAACTGCACCTTAGTATTCATTTTTTTAATATGTGTTTGTGTTATAGATGTTTTAACCAGCGAGAGTACAGTGGTTTGTAGTCTTGAAAAAGAAGGTTCAACTATATTTCCTTCGAAACGCGTCGACGCCTGTCTGCCATAAACTCATTACTCTTAATCTACCTCAAATGTTAATGAATTATGATACATTCGGGTGATTTTGTATAGTTTTTTTATATGAGTCATGGTACCTAATGACAAAGTGCAATGTCTTTATTAACTCTCGTGTTGTGTTTTTAACCTTTTTACTGTGTGATATTTTCTTTTATATTGTTGTCTTTTAATAAAAAGGGATTCCCGTCCATGATATGTATGGAAAGTTTTTAAATTCTGTATTAAGTTTTGTATTATATCTTTAATAAATTGATTACATCAATGTATGAGTTGTAGGTTTTGTACCAATACATGGATTGTTGGTCTCAACAGTGATCTCTCAGGTTGTATGCTTTTCTGATTGTTGGGTGAAAAGAGGATTCTATGTGCGGTAGGATATTGTGAAGTCAGATTTCAATTACTCCCAAAGGACGTTCCTTTTTGAGTTTCTGCTTGCATCATAGTCCTTTGTGTTCCCAAGGGATCCTTCTCCTTTCTTTAAGTTTGCTTGTTAACTGTTCCAGTAGTCACCCCCTGCCTGGATAGCCCAAGATGGTTTGACAGCGGGAGCTCCAAGGCACTGAGGAACATAAAAATGGCTTTGAAAGAGACTCCCTGTAATAGATCACTGGTAGCCATTTGCCGTAATAACTATAAAAGTGCTCTTAAGGAACAAGGGTCCATACTACAAAAACAGGCCTGGGATGAGCTGATACAAGCTAGTGAACTAAAAGGTAGAACCCTCTTTTGGAAGGTTATTAATAGTCCTTGTTTTTCTGAACCGGATAAACCGAATTTAGGTCATTATATCACTTCTGACCAATGGAAGGATCATTTCCACTTGGTTTATAATCACGGGGATGGAGAACAATGTATAAATGATTTAGTGTCCCTTCCATGTGAGTCGCATATTAAGTTTCTTCTTGATGAGGTTAAAATTCGTATTGAGGGATTGTCACAGAATAAGGCCATAGGTCCGGATGGGATTCCCCCGGACCGGTTTCGGAATAATATAGATGTGTGGGCCCCGGTCCTGACTAGGGTATTAAACGCAGCAGTGTTATCATCTATGCCCCAGTCCTGGTCTACTGCCATTATTGTCCCCATCTTCAAGAAGGGTGGCAGGGATAACCCTCATTGTTATCGCCCCATATCCTTGATAGACTCTACTGTTAAGGTTATGGGTCGGGTCTTACTAAATAGGATATCTGAGTGGGCAGATAAAAATCAAATTATTTCGGAGGGCAATATGGCTTCAGAATAGGTAAATCAACAGTAGGCCAATGCCTGAACCATTATCTTTTGATATCCAAATATACAATTGCCAAAGCAGGCTCTATCTATCTAGGTTTTATGGACCTCACTGCAGCATTCGATAGAGCGAACCGCAGTAAATTGTGGTTGCTACTAGATGAGTTAGGTGTCGAGGGCACAATTATAAATGTTTTAATGACTCTTTAAGCCCATACATCAGCTACAGTCGGATTTACTCAAGAGGGGGGGCTCACTGAAAATTTTAAATGTTCAAGAGGTGTGCGTCAAGGGTGCATTCTTGCCCCTTTTTTATTTACATTATATATTAATGGGCTGGAATCTGCCCTGATATCACTGCAGGCCGATCCCCGAGAATAGGCAGTAGACCAGTGCCAGTTCTGTTGTATGCGGATGACGCTGTGCTCATAGCACGTACCCCCAGAGCGTTGCAAGTCCTAATTGATGGGTTTGTTTCCTTCATGAATGGGCTGGACTTGTCCCCCAATTTTACCAAGTCGTTTGTCAGGGAGCTAGGTTGCCGAGGGACTAGTTTGAAAACCTACAAGGCAGGCACTTTCAGTCTAGCCAAAGTCTCGGCCTTCACATATCTTTGTGTTCTATTTGACGCCAAATTAAATTGGAATAACCTGAGGGCAGAGAAGCTAAGGGACATGAAAAAAGCCCTGGGACCCATTGCAAATTATACACACAGATTGGGCACATGGTCCCCGGGGGTGATCATAAAATTATATCAGTCCTTCTGTATTTCCAAGGCCTTGTACGAGAATGAGATTTGGGGGTACAAGGCAGCTGACAAATTACAGATAGTGCAAAATAAATTTTTAAGACGGATCTTAAAAGTCCCACAGGGAACCCCCGCTTACTCTGTACATGAGGAACTCGGGGTTAAGTATATCACTGATTTCGTTGCAGTTAAGCCTATTCTTTGCTGGGTAAATGTTTGGTCTAACGAGGAGGCATCTTTTAATCTAGCAGTAATTTTGGACTGCCTCTCATTGGATCATGTTTTTAAAATCCCTTGGTTAAGATATATTAAGAAAACATTCTGTGCCCTCCGAAGATCAGACATCTTTATGAATTATAACACAGTGAAGCAGGAGGATAAAAAATCAATCAAATATCTGTTCTTTAAAACAGCTAGCGCAGAGCGTGAGGGCAAGGAGCTCAGTAAGTCTATGGTAAGAGCACATGCTTTAGTCAAATCAGTGCAGGGAATGAAGTCTTATCTTGCCATTTTAACCAGTGCCCATGATCGTTTTTTGATTACTCGTTTTAGATTAAATATGTTTCATCACATTGTGGCCTCTCCTCCGGGCTTTGTTTCACGAGCCGAGGATAGAGGCTGTGAAGGATGTGGCAAGGATGTGGCTGCGACAATAGGTCTCCACAGGATATTTTACACTTTGTTTTTTTATGTAAATATTTTACGCACCCAGGCGACTGTATCTTAAACCTTATTTAAAAGAAAAAGGATTCAGGCAGGCTCGTATTGCACTCTTGCACTTGCAACTTTTGCAGAATGACTGCACAGTTTGTTGTTACGCACTTTTTGAGAGCAATGCTAAGATCAAGGAAATCCAGACACGATTGAGATAGAGAGGGACATTTGTGATCTGTTTTGCGATGATATATGGTTTTAATGAATTGGTCATGTTTACGGCCATGTTTATGCCACAGGGTATTTTATATGACTGTATATTGTTTGTTGCTATGAGTTTTTGAGAGCAATACTTAGCCCAAGAAACTCTAGACACAACTGAGAAAGATTGGGACATTTTTATTATGATGAAATATGTTTTTTTAATGGATTTGGTATTGTTTTTAATTTATAGTACCTTTTATGGCTGTGTTCACTGCTGAATAAAGATTCTATGTCAGGACTGGAGGCGAGGATTATGCCTTCTTTCTTCACTTTTATTGAAATAGCAGCTCATTAAAAGATAACAAAAAACTACGTTTCCCAAACACCCTTGGGAAAAGGTAGTTTAGAAAACACATAGAAACAGCCAATCCTGGCATAGTAACACTGTCCAATTAGGGCGCTCATAGCCCAACATAGTCCTCTGTCACTGGCCGTTTGCCCTCTTTCTTCGCTGCTACGCAGCCAAGCTAAGTACCCTCCAGTTGTTTGTTACTGTTTGGTGCTAGAGCTTTGTAATAATAGAGTGTTTCTCATACTGTATTGTTTTTGCCGTATAGCGCGTTCAGTAGATGTTATCTGTGCTGTTTATAACTGCCTGTGTCTCTGCGTGTCACCGCGTTTTTTCCTCAGCTTTGCCGCTTCAGCAGTGCGTGTGTGTGTGTGTGTGAGACTTTCAGCGCTTGGCGCGCTAGTGCGATATTTGACTGGAATCGTTAATTGTGTTTCGTCACCGCAGGAGCGGTTTCGCTCCTACGTGGTGTTGCTGGTGCCTCGCTCGTCGCGTCGACCCCCCACCACCAAGGGGCGTGGGAGGCGACGCGGAGTGCAGCGCAATGTTTGAATTCCTTGCATTCTTGGAATTCGATCATCGCGCGCATTCCTCGAGCGGCCGGTTGTGAAGGAGAGACGCCCGTCTGGGTCTGTATGCAATTAGGCAGCTTGGGTAACAGAAAGTAGCCGATCGCTTGTGAGCATTTGTTAACGCTCTGCTGCCCAGTGAGATTGGGAGCAGAGTCTGTATTCAGCTTTGTGACGCCCTGCTTTTAGGGTCTGTATTTGGCCTGCAGGCCTACATGTGGGACACTGCCCGAACCGGCTCCTATAATGGGGGTTCTACCCTTCCTTTAAAAACCTAGTTCACCAGCCTGTGTGTCCCCAGGGGCCTCACCCCATTTGAATTGCGAGTTGCTCGCTCCTAACTTTAGGCTGACACCCAGCCCCTAAAAATTGGAAGCCCTACTGTAAGGCCTAGTGTTCTGACACCCAGACACTCTCTATACCTGACCCACCTTATTAATATGGAATACCAAGAGGACTATCAGGACATGGAGGACCCTCTGGCTGACCTTCCCTGGGGTGATGAATTTTATGATGCAGGGGATACATCAATTTATCGGGCAGTGGCGGAGGCCATGACTCCGTTAGAGGAAAGGCTTTCCCGTCACATTTCCCAGGCATTTGAAAAGTTAGCCCTCCAATCTACCACTCCTGCTTTCCCACCTCCAACCCCAGAGGGACCGCTACAAGGGGAACAAGGGCCACCACCATCTAAAAAATCCTGTGACTCGGGGGGGGTGGATTTAGATGCTTTTGCCAGGCTTAAGCAAGCCTTCCTTGACAGCAAACCTGCCCTTCCAGCAGGGAAGCCCCCTACTCCTCCGCCGGCAGACCCCTCAAACGCGGCAGGAGATGCAGATGAGGAACCAGGTTCTTCAAGACCTTGGCTTCCTTCCCGTCCCTCTCAGGACTCCAAGAACACGTCAGACATGCTAGACCCTAACGATATTGTTCACCCACGTTCCTCCGAATGGGCCCCGGCCGATAAGGTCGCTAGTTACGTGGCGGGTCGCATTCGTAGGCCACTGGAACAAGAAGCCCGTAATTGTCTCAGGGCGGAGTGTCCTCGCCCCTCCCTCGAGGGTAAAGTGGCTCTTACCCCGGATATTAATCCCCGCATGGCCACTTTTTTACAGAAATTTATTGGAGATCCCAAGAAGTGGATTGACAGGGCATGGCGGGCTTGCCAGACAAGCTCCTGGATATCCTAGGACCCCTTACGAAGATTTTAGATATGGCCAAGGAGGCCAAGGTATCGGGCTCCTCAATTTCCCCGGACACTTTGTCGGGGTGGGCCCAGAGAGCCGTAATTTTCTTGGGCAATGCGAATTGCGCCCTGTCCACCGAGCGCCGCCGCTCCCTTCTTATTAAGGTTGACCCGAAATTGGAAAACCTGGCGGACTCGGAGGCGGGCGCTATTGCTCAGGGGGGCCTCTTCGGAGAGCCTTTTGTCAAGGAACTAGGAAAGTTTGTAAATACATTCACGTCGCTTGACAAGGCCCAGACAACAATTAAAAAGGTGTTCCCCCGTGTTTTTCATGGAGCCGGTCGAGGTAGGGGCCGCTCGACCGGCCGTCAGTTCCACCAGAACGCTCAAAGAGGACAAGGCTCCAGACAATATCAAGACCAGTCCCGATTTGGGAACTTTTACCCCACGAGAGGACATTGTGGCAAGGGCAGAGGCTTCCGAGGAGCAGCGGCCACCTCAAGTCCTGGTGAGTGTTCTCCCTTCTTCCCAACTAAAAATAGGGGGGCGACTGGCGAACTTTTTCCAGGCGTGGGTTTCCCTCACAGGGGATGCGTGGTTCCTTCAGACGGTGCAGGGGTTCCATTTAGACTATCTGGGGTAACCTGTCCAGAGGTCCAGGCCCTGTCCCGTTCAGTTCTCACTCCAGGAGACTGCCCTCGTGGACGAGGAAGTGACATCCCTCCTCGACAAGGGCGCCATCTCTACCGTCTCCCCACACCGCGCAGGCTTTATAAGCAATATATTCTTGGTCAACAAGACCGATGGTGGCAGGAGGCCAGTCATAAATCTAAGCGAATTCAACGAGTGGCTAGTGTACCACCACTTCAAGATGGAGGGTATTCACCTCCTCAGGGATGTTTTGCGTCCTCAGGATTGGATGGTGCGCCTAGATCTCAAGGACCCCTACCTGGTAATCCCAATTTTTCCTCCACACAGACGTTTCCTCCAGTTCGTCTGGCGTCATCAAGCTTACGAGTTTTCTGCACTTCCATTCGGACTGTCCTCGGCTCCCTGGTGCTTCACCAAGGTGCTCAAACCAGTGGTGGAGTTCCTGAGAGCTCGAGGCATTCGGATGATTGTGTATCTGGACGACCTCCTGCTGATGGGTGCTTGCCCTCGCCAGTTGTCAGCTCATCTTGAGATGGCGGTGAATCTACTTCAGAGCTTGGGTTTCGTAGTAAACGAGAAAAAGTCTCTGTTACAGCCCTCCCAATCCATAACCTTTTTGGGGTTCGTAATAGATTCCACCTCCCCTACTCTAAGCCTTCCCTCCAGGAAGGTGGCGAAGATCCACCACAAACTCAGACGGGTCCTTTCCAGACAACAGGTGTCCCTCTGCCAACCGGCTCGAGTGGTCGGCCTCCTTTCGGCGTCGATCCAAGCCATTTTCCTGGGCCCGCTGCATTATCGAGCTCTGCAGCACCTGAAAGCGTATTTCCTTCGCAAGGGGTTCCCTGACTCACACAAAGTGTCCTTGTCCAGCGAGGCTCGGGAGGAGATTCAATGGTGGTTAGACCATATGGAGGCCTGGAACGGCCACGCAATTTTCGGCTCGGCGCCATATCTGGTTATAGAGTCCGACGCCAGCAGGTTAGGATGGGGGGCCAGATGCGGGATCTCTCTACGGGAGGTTTGTGGTCTCCCGACGAACAGAAGTTACATATAAATTGTTTAGAGCTTCTGGCGGGATCTTTCGCCGTCCGCTGCTGGACGAGAGACTCGGTGCAGTCATGCGTCCTTCTCAAGATGGACAACATTTCGGCAGTCCGATATATAAACCATCTGGGGGGCACCAGATCCAAAGCCCTTTCGGACCTAGCCGCGAGCTTCTGGCAGTACTGTCTGGACAGTCAGGTATCGGTGACAGCAGAATACTTGCCAGGTCGGGAGAATCAGGAGGCGGATTTTCAGTCCCGCAATTTCTGGGATTCCAGCCTCTGGAAGCTCGATCTGAGCGTTTTCGAGATGTTGAACAACCGCTGGGGTCCCTTCTCGGTGGATCTGTTTGCCTCGAGGTTGGACCACCAGCTTCCCCGTTTTTTCAGCTGGAGACCGGATCCCTTGGCAGTGGCCACGGACGCCTTTCTCCAAGACTGGAACTTGGAGAAGGGGTACGCATTCCCTCGGCGTCAGAAGGCGGAGTTGGTCATAATCACCCCCTATTGGAGGTCACAAGTCTGGTTTCCAGTGCTTCTGGAACTTTCTTGGGATTCTCCAATCCTACTCCGCCACTTTCCGACCCTCCTACTAAGTCCCGACAAGGCTCCACATCCTCTGGAGCGGACAAACTCGTTGTGGCTCATGGCGTGGCGGATTTCAGGGGACAATGGGAGGTCCCAGGACTTTTGCAGGAGGCTGAAACCTTTATATCCAAGGCTTGGGCAGACAGCACTGTCAAGAGGTACAGATCTGCTTGGGGCAGATGGTCCCGTTGGTGTCTGCGACGGGGTTTCGATCCCTTGGTCGCAGATGTAGTACAGGTCGTGAATTTCTTGGCGCAGTTAGCTTCCAAGGGCATGGCATATAGATCAATAAACGCCTTTCGCTCTGCCATTTGCTCCGGACATGTGCCGGTTAATGACACATCGGTGGGCGAGCATCCCATTGTGTGCAGGCTGCTATGAGGTATTCGGCTCTCGTTACCCCCTGAACCTCGCTATTCCGCCCTTTGGGACGTGAACCAAGTGCTCAATTTATTTTTGTCTTGGCAGCCCAACCGTTTCCTCTCCAGGAAGGTGCTTTCGGCTAAGTTGGCTATGCTTCTATGTCTCATCTCCTGTAGGAGGGTCTCCGATGTCAGGGCTTTAGACATCACAAGTAGAGTGTTTACTCTGAATGGAGTGACCTTCACTCTCCTTAGAAGAACGAAGTGTCATACCTGGGTTATTTCTTACCCAGAGTTCCCGGATTCCCCAAAACTGTGTGTTGTTCGATGCCTTAAAGCATATGAAGAAATGACGGAGGAGGTTTGTCCGCCAGGGGAACGTCAGCTTCTTATTGCTCTCCGGAAGCCTTTTAAGGCGGTTTCATCATCTAGCATTGCTAGATGGGTAAGATGGGTGATGCAGGAAGCAGGCATTAGCCTCGCTCACTTTGGTGCCCATTCGGCACGAGGGGCTATGGCCTCCAAAGCATTCGGCTTGGGTGCCCGGCTTGAGGATATCCTCAACTCGACAAATTGGTCTTCGGACTCAACGTTCAAAAGATTTTATTTTAAGCTGGTGCTGGACATGGCTCACCTCGTTGTGAGCAAGCTTTGAACTAGCATAATCCTCGCCTCCAGTCCTGACATAGAATGAAAAATTTCCTAGCTACCGTAACGGAAATTTTCAATTCCATTAAGGACTCGGAGGCGAGGTTTATCCCACCCTAGGGTCCAAGAAAGGACAGCCGTCCCGTATTAGAGTAAGTATTTTGCTTTTGTTTGGGGGGTTGGTGGGGATCAACTGTTGTGTAATGCACTAACTACGTTGCCGCTTATTTTTCGCAGGCTTTTGTAGTTTGGGCTCAGATGGTAAAGTTTCTCTGTATTTACAGGGTCTAATGCGAGCAAACAAGATCCATGAAGATTCTCCGACGGCTGGCTTCGCGCTACGAAAGAGGGCAAACGGCCAGTGACAGAGGACTATGTTGGGCTATGAGCGCCCTAATTGGACAGTGTTACTATGCCAGGATTGGCTGTTTCTATGTGTTTTCTAAACTACCTTTTCCCAAGGGTGTTTGGAAACGTAGTTTTTTGTTATCTTTTAATGAGCTGCTATTTCAATAAAAGTGAAGAAAGAAGGCATAATCCTCGCCTCCGAGTCCTTAATAGAATTTAAACTTTCCGTTATGGTAGCTAGGAAATTTTTCATTGTTTATTATTTTTATTCATACAGCTAAGTTGGCGTCACTCCTTACATAATCCTTAAAATGGTACCCAACTGTCTTTCTTAAGTATGAGCAATGGAGAAGTCAACAGCTCTGGGCTCTGGAGAAGAACTGGCTCTCAAGTCATCTCTCCGGATCCTCGGGCACTTACCTTCTCTAAAAATGTGAACAGTATTATTATATTTAGTCATTAAATTTGGACTAAAGAAACCGCACTGTTGCATCAGTCGCAAAAGCAATGCCGAGAGCCTAAGACTATATGCATTCAGTAGAGGAAGGAATGACCCTTGTGCTGTTGGGAGCGAGCCATTAAGTACCAAACACACAGCACATGGTAGAACCTCTTTGTTGCCTGGATCGATCCGATATCTCCATACTCACAGTCACCCAACACAGTGTTCAGTAAGCTGTCTGGAGCATCAGGCATTGGAGGTGGAACTGAGAATGGGCAGAACTAAGCAATTAACAAAGGATATCAAACTTGGGCTTCTTTGTTTCCTAAAGGAACACCAGGAGTTTCAGTAAAAAGGCATGGCCAAGCCCTGTGATGAACATTTTACAAGATGGTAGTTTGACAATTTGATGGTATCTTTGTTTCCCAATCCAAGATGAAGCAGAGTATTTTCCAGTGATCAGTTTCTGTACGAATCAAATATAAGGAGACACTTCCATGTGATATGAGTTGCCACTCACTCATTCCCTTATTTTTGGTTGCATATTTCACCACTTTACAAGTCTTTTAGTCTCTTATTTTTGCCTTCAAGCATTTGGAACTTCTACCCAATTCTAATTCTGGAAATTCTTGCTTAGCTCATTTCTCTTCCCTGATGTCAAGGGGGTTTAGCACATTGCTAATAACTTTTGTATTTATCTTCATTTTCCATCAAGAGCTACAAGATTGTCAAGGTTTCTTAATTTTTTTAAATTTTTAATTCTTTGTTGTTTTTAACACCTAACTTGGACCCTTTTAAAGAGATACTTGACATCGTTCATGTTTACTACTCAGTGCAGAGAGGCACAATGGCTACTAAGCAGAGTTTCCTTTTCCTCAGGCACTCAAGAGCGGGACTCAGCAGACTAAATCAGCATCCAAACCTACACATGGACCTAGTAAAGAAGTCTCAAAATTACTTTACAACAACCCACTCTTCTGCAAACAATCACATGGTCATTTTGCCATCCTGCACCTCTGACACTTCTCATGGCAGTGTATTGAGATCTGTTGACTAAGGGAGTTCCAGTAATCGGGTGTAATTGGTCTTTTTCATGGGGACCTTAACTGGGAGGGTTTGGATCCTTTTTTCAACTTGGGTGTATGGACTCTGGCCCCGAAGTGTTTTTTGTAAATATTTGGAATACCCAAAAAGAAGCTGCATAACTTTTAAGATCTCAGCTACAGACATCTTTAGCTGTTTGTATGGAGACCTATTGTTTTCAATATATAACATATACGTAGACTGGCTTTAGGTCCTCCCCTTGCTCATGTCTCTCTCAAATGACTTCTCTAGGTTCAATGCCTTTCCTCCCTATTCCTATGTTTGTCTCGTCCTTGAACATTTTGGTCTCACATTATTCTGATTGGATGAGCTGCATCCTTACACTTGTGGCTTTCAAAGGTTTGGCTACCCACATCTTCAGCAGGTTGCAAGTATAGGGGAGGATGACTCTGTTGTCAGTAGCATGAAGCTGCATTGAGTAATTGTGCATCAAGCAAAATACTGGTAAGTGGATTCTATTATGTGGTTCACAAGACCTAAACAACACTTTGCCAATCCCAATATGGTGTTCTGGGCCCAGAAGTTAATGTTGCAAATAAGTGAGTGTTGAATGTTATTCAGACATGTAGTGACATACAAACAAAAACAACAAATTACTAACCTTGTGCATGGCACTTCTGCGCACTCAGACATCACATAAAACATTAATATATAAAAGGTTTCCAGACTTTTTACAGGATAATGATCAAACTTGACCTGAAAAGAATCATTTGATTTTCAGTCAGCTCAATAATATAACACCAAACTGTTAGATGAGTCCTACTACAGAGGAGTTCCTTATGTGAGTACAATAAAAGTGCTTTAACTTCGTGACATTCTCTTTACTTAGTAAGGTCCAGAAACCTTAATGTCCATATAGCACCTCATTACTCCTCAATGATTCAGTGCCTGCACATCAATCTCCTAGGTTTTCAGACATTTATTCAGGGAGAACTTCTCAGTGCCCAATTAATGACTCTGTAATCAGGACGGTGAATGAGTTTGTCATCATATTGCAAAGGAAGAGAGGAACAAAGAAGAAAGAAAAGGATGATTAGTTGGGAACTAATCACCAAATGACTGAACAACTCGAGCTCATCACCTTATGTAAACCTTCCTGATAATTTCACCTATATTTGATTTATAGCTTCATGAATCACTTTGATCTGTAATGAATTACAAGCAAAATAAATTTATATATATATATATATATATATATATATATATATATATATATATATATATATAGATATATATATTAACTGAAAAAACCATAGGTTTCAGGGACGTTATAGTTAGTTGGACATTTCACTCATACAAAACCAGAGAAATTCGGCCGTTATAGTTAGTTCAGCTAACTATAACTCGCGCCCCCGCAATGCACTGCTGATGACGTCACATATTACATCATTCATGACATGGTCAGTGACATCACTGATGACATCTCAAATGACATCACTGATGGCATCACTGATGACATCATCCAGTGACTGTGTGTTTCTGAAAAATGTATGTTATATATATATATTCACTGAAAAAACCATAGGTTTCAGACACGTTATAGTTAGAAATTAGCATTTAAAAAACCTTTGAAATTCACTGAAAAACCATAGGTTTTAGGGACAGTTATAGTTAGTTGGACATTTCACTCGTACAAAACCATAGAAATTCCCCCGTTATAGTTAGTTCAGCTAACTATAACTCGCGCCCCGCAATGCACTGCTGATGACGTCACATATTACATCACTCATGACATGGTCAGTGACATCACTGATGACATCACTGATGACATCTCAAATGACATCACTGATGACATCACTGATGACATCATCCAGTGACTGTGTGTTTCTGTAAAGTTTAAATATGTTTAATATATATAGGGAAAGGCGTATTGAAGAATGAGTGGGTGTATAAGTGTCTGAATGGATGATTTAGTACGTGAGTGACTGACTCTACAAGTGAGTGATTAAATGTATCTTACTGAATGCATGGGTTAGTGACTAAACTGTGTGAATGTCTGTATCCGTCTGTCTGTTGGTTTGTAAGCGGCTGCATGGCTTTCTGAATAGCTACATGAGTGTCTACATGGGTTATTGATTGATTGTCTGAGTATCTGTATGGGTGCCTGAGTGTTTGTGTGGGTGGGGTGTGTGTGACTCTGTGCATAGATGTGTGAGTTGGTGATTCACTGGGTGCATGGTTTCAAGAGTGCATCTGTGATGGACTGTATGGGTGGGTGAGTGTGTGTATGGGTGTGTTAGTGATTGAATGTATATCTCAGTGGTACATGTGTGAGTAACTACATATGTGAAAGGCAGTATATATGTGTGTTGGAGTATATAAATGGCTATAAGTGAGAGTGTGTGATTGTGAGAGTGGCTGTATGGATGAGTGTGTACTTGTATCAGTGATTGTATAAGAGCGTAAGAATGTGCTAGTATTTGTATGAGTAAGTGAGCTGGTGTGTGTATAACTGTATAGGTGAGTAAATGGGTGTGTGATTAAGTTTTTGCATGACTGACTAGGTGTGTGAGTACCTCTATGGATGAGTGGCGGTGTGTGAGTGTTTATATAGGTGTATTAGTGCATATGATAGTCCTGTACTGAGTGACTAAGTATGAGTGACTGTACGGGTGAGTGAGTGGATGTGTGTGTAGACCTAAGAATCAGTGAGTGGGTATGTAGTTTTTGGTGTTGGAGTGTCTATGGTTTTGAGAATGGCAGTCTGTAATTTAGAGTGGGTGTATCAAAAGTTATATTAGGGTGTGAGAAGATGCATGAAATTATCACATGGATGATGTCATCAGTGATGTCATTTGAGATGTAATCAGTGATGTCACTGACCATGTCATGAGTGATGTAATATGTGACGTCATCAGCAGTGCATTGCGGGAGCGCAGAGTTATAGTTAGCTGAACTAACTATAACGGGGAATTTCTATGGTTTTGTACGAGTGAAATGTCCAACTAACTATAACTGTCCCTAAAACCTATGGTTTTTTCAGTGAATTTCAAAGGTTTTTAAATGCTAATTTCTAACTATAACGTGTCTGAAACCTATGGTTTTTTCAGTGAATTTCAAAGGTTTTTTAAATGCTAATTTCTAACTATAACGTGCCTGAAACCTATGGTTTTTTAAGTGAATTTCAAAGGTTTTTTTAAATGCTAGTTTCTAACTATGCCTACAGAGGTAGGACATGTGAAGAAAGAAGAAAAACGCACAGAAAGAAGCAAAAGATGTGCAGAAAGAACCAACAGAGGAGCAGAAAGAGGCCTTGTTGCAAAATCATCCTGTGCCCACAACTTTTTCAGACGGGTACTGGTGGTAACTGACTCTGACTAACCAGAGCCAGTGCTATGCTAAAAGACACTTAGAATACAGTGAAAACACCTACATACACTAGGGAACACTATGCGTTGGGGTACCCCTGTGATTAGCATGACCTCCTCTGCAAGTCCCTAGTACCTAATAGGGCAGGGGATTAAAACTACCTCTTAAAACGCGCTACAGGGCTCGTTTTAAGTTGCGGAATTAAGTCCCCTTGAATCCTGAGGGTCCCTGGGGCCCAACTAGCCCACTAGGTACTTCCAGTAAGCACCACAGGCCTGCGTTGCAACGCCTGTAACAAATTGTGCAGTTGTGTTTAGGTAGTGAAGAGGGTCGTGCTGGGGGTAGTGTTTTAGGGTTTAGGGTAGTGCAGTGGTGTTTGTGTAGTGTAGGGGGTCATGCTGGGGGTAGATTTAGGGTTTAGGGTAGTGCAGTGGTGTTTGGGTAGTGTAGGGAGTCGTGCTGGGGGAGTGTTTTAGGGTTTAGGGTAGTGCAGTGGTGTTTGGGTAGTGTAGGGGGTCGTGCTGGGGGTAGTGTTTTAGGGTTTAGGGTAGTGCAGTGGTGTTTGGGTAGTGTAGGGGGTTGTGCTGGGGGTAGTGATTTAGGGTAGTGCAGTGGTGTTTGGGTAGTGTAGGGGGTACTGCTGGGGGTAGTGTTTTAGGGTTTAGGTTAGTGCAGTGGTGTTTGGGTAGTGTAGGGGTACTGCTGGGGGTAGTGTTTTAGGGTTTAGGGTAGTGCAGTGGTGTTTGTGTAGTGTAGGGGGTAGTGTTTTAGGGTTTAGGGTAGTGCAGTGGTGTTTGTGTAGTGTAGGAGGTCGTGTTTTAGGGTTTAGGGTAGTGCAGTGGTCTTTGGGTAGTGTAGGGAGTCGTGCGGGGGTAGTGTTTTAGGGTTTAGGGTAGTGTAGGGGGTCATGCGGGGGTAGTGTTTTAGGGATTAGGGTAGTGCATTGGTGTTTGGGTAGTGTAGGGGGTCATGCGGGGGTAGTGTTTTAGGGTTTAGGGCAGTGCAGTGGTGTTTGGGTAGTGTAGAGGGTCGTGCTGGGGGAGTGTTTTAGGGTTTAGGGCAGTGCAGTGGTGTTTGGGTAGTGTAGGGGGTCGTGCTGGGGGAGTGTTTTAGGGTTTAGGGCAGTGCAGTGGTGTTCGGGTAGTGTAGGGGGTCGTGCTGGGGGAGTGTTTTAGGGTTTAGGGCAGTGCAGTGGTGTTCGGGTAGTGTAGGGGGTCGTGCTGGGGGAGTGTTTGAGGGTTTAGGGCAGTGCAGTCGTGTTCGGGTAGTGTAGGGGGTTGTGCTGGGGTAGTATTTTAGGGTTTAGGGTAGTGCAGTGGTGTTCGGGTAGTGTAGGGGGTCGTGCTGGGGTAGTGTTCTAGGGTTTCGGGCAGTGCAGTGGTGTTTGGGCAGTGTAGGGGGTAATGCTGGGGGTGGTGTTTTAGGGTTTAGGGCAGTGCAGTGGTGTTCGGGCAGTGTAGGGGGTCATGCTGGGGGTGGTGTTTCAGGGTTTAGGGCAGTGCAGTGGTGTTCGGGCAGTGTAGGGGTGGTGTTTCAGGGTTTAGGGCAGTGCAGTGGTGTTCGGGCAGTGTAGGGGGTCGTGCAGGGGGTGGTGTTTCAGGGTTTAGGGCAGTGGTGTCCGGGGAGTGTAGGGGGTCGTGCTGGGGGTGGTGTTTCAGGGTTTGGGGCAGTGCAGTGGTGTTCGAGCAGTAAAGGGGGTCGTGCTGGGGTGGTGTTTCAGGGTTTAGGGCAGTGCAGTGGTGTTCGGGCAGTGTAGGGGCGGTGCAGGGGGTGGTGTTTCAGGGTTTAGGGCAGTGCAGTGGTGTTCGGGCAGTGTAGGGGGTGCTGCAGGGGGTGGTGTTTCAGGGTTTAGGGCAGTGCAGTGGTGTTCGGGCAGTGTAGGGGGTCCTGCAGGGGCTGGTGTTTCAGGGTTTAGGGCAGTGCAGTGGTGTTCGGGCAATGTAGGGGGCGTGCTGGGGCTGGTGTTTCAGGGTTTAGGGCAGTACAGTGGTGTTCGGGCAGTGTAGGGGGTCGTGCTGGGGCTGGTGTTTCAGGGTTTAGGGCAGTGCAGTGGTGTTCGGGCAGTGTAGGGGGTTGTGCTGGGGCTGGTGTTTCAGGGTTTAGGGCAGTGCAGTGGTGTTCGGGCAGTGTAGGTGGTCGTGCTGGGACTGGTGTTTTAGGGTTTAGGGCAGTGCAGTGGTGTTCGGGCAGTGTAGGGGGTCATGCTGGGGCTGGTGTTTCAGGGTTTAGGGCAGTGCAGTGGTGTTCGGGCAGTGTAGGGGGTCTTGCTGGGGCTGGTGTTCCAGAGTCTAGGGCAGTGCAGTGGTTTTCGGGCAGTGTAGGGGGTCTTGCTGGGGCTGGTGTTTCAGGGTTTAGGGCAGTGCAGTGGTGTTCGGGCAGTGTAGGGGGTCGTGCTGGGGGTGGTGCTGGGGGTGGTGTTTCAGGGTTTAGGGCAGTGCAGTGGTGTTTGGGCAGTGTAGGGGGTCATGCTGGGGCTAGTGTTTCAGGATTTAGGGCAGAGCAATGGTGTTCAGGCAGTGTAGGGGTTTTGCTGGAGGTGGTGTTTCAGGGTTTAGGGCAGTGCAGTGGTGTTCGTGCAGTGTAGGGGTGGTGTTTCAGGGTTTAGGGCAGTGGTGTTCAGGCAGTGTAGGAGGTCTTGCTGGGGTTGATGTTTCAGGGTTTAGGGCAGTGCAGTGGTGTTCGGGCAGTGTAGGGGGTCGTGCTGGGGGTGGTGTTTCAGGGTTTTGGGCAGTGCAGTGGTGTTCCGGCAGTGTAGGAGGTCGTGCAGGGGGTGGTGTTTCAGGGTTTAGGGCAGTGCAGTGGTGTTCGGGCAGTGTAGGGGGTCGTGCTGGGGTGGTGTTTCAGGGTTCAGTGCAGTGGTGTTCGGGCAGTGTAGGGTGTCGTGCTGAGGGGTGGTGTTTCAGGGTTTAGGGCAGTGCAGTGGTGTTCGGGCAGTGTAGGGGGTCGTGCAGGGGTGGTGTTTCAGGGTTTAGGGCACTGCAGTGGTGTTTGGGCAGTGTAGGGGTCGTGCAGGGGGTGGTGTTTCAGGGTTTAGGGCAGTGCAGTGGTGTTCGGCCAGTGTAGGTGGTCTTGCTGGGGGTGGTGTTTCAGGCTTTAGTGCAGTGGTGTTCGGTCAGTGTAGGGGGTCGTGCTGGGGGTGGTGTTTCAGGGTTTAGGGCAGTGCAGTGGTGTTTGGGCAGTGTAGGGGGCTTGCTGGGGCTGGTGTTTCAGGGTTTAGGGCAGTGCAGTGGTGTTCGGGCAGTGTAGGGGGTCGTGCTGGGGCTGGTGTTTCAGGGTTTAGGGCAGTGTAGTGGTTTTCGGGCAGTGTAGGCGGTCGTGCTGGGGCTGGTGTTTCAGGGTTTAGGGCAGTGCAGTGGTGTTCGGGCAGTGTAGGGGGTCGTGCTGGGGGTGGTGTTTCAGGGTTTAGGGCAGTGCAGTGGTGTTTGGGCAGTGTAGGGGGTCGTGCTGGGGGTGGTGTTTCAGGGTTTAGTGCAGTGGTGTTCGGGCAGTGTAGGGGGTCAAGCTGGGGGTGGTGTTGCAGGGTTTAGGGCAGTGCAGTGGTGTTCTGGCAGTGTAGGGGGTGGTGTTTCAGGGTTTAGGGCAGTGCAGTGGTGTTCGGGCAGTGTAGGGGGTCGTGCTGGGGTGGTGTTTCAGGGTTTAGGGCAGTGCAGTGGTGTTCGGGCAGTGTAGGGGGTCGTGCAGGGGTGGTGTTTCAGGGTTTAGGGCAGTGCAGTGGTGTTCGGGCAGTGTAGGGGGTCGTGCTGGGGTGGTGTTTCAGGGTTTAGGGCAGTGCAGTGGTGTTCGGGCAGTGTAGGGGGTCGTGCTGGGGGTGGTGTTTCAGGGTTTAGGGCAGTGGTGTTCGGGCAGTGTAGGGGGTCTTGCTGGGGGTGATGTTTCAGGGTTTAGGGCAGTGCAGTGGTGTTCGGGCAGTGTAGGAGGTCTTGCTGGGGGTATTGTTTCAGGGTTTAGGACAGTGCAGTGGTGTTCGGGCAGTGTAGGGGTCATGCTGGGGGTGGTGTTTCAGGGTTTAGGGCATTGCAGTGGTGTTCGGGCAGTGTAGGGGGTCGTGCTAGGGTATGTGTTTCAGGGTTTAGGGCAGTGCAGTGGTGTTCGGGCAGTGTAGGGGTCGTGCAGGGGCTGGTGTTTCAGGGTTTAGGGCAGTGCAGTGGTGTTCGGGCAGTGTAGGGGGTCGTGCTGGGGGTAGTGTTTTAGGGTTTAGGGTAGTGCAGTGGTGCTTGTGTAGTGTAGGGGGTCGTGCTGGGGGTAGTGTTTTAGGGTTTAGGGTAGTGCAGTGGTGTTTGGGTAGTGTAGGGGGTCGTGCTGGGGGTAGTGTTTTAGGATTTAGGTTAGTGCAGTGGTGTTTGGGTAGTGTAGGGGGTCGTGCTGGGGGTAGTGTTTTAGGGTTTAAGGTAGTGCAGTGGTGTTTGTGTAGTTTAGGAGGTCGTGCTGTGGGTAGTGTTTTAGGGTTTAGGGTAGTGCAGTGGTGCTTGTGTAGTGTAGGGGGTCGTGCTGGGGGTAGTGTTTTAGGGTTTAGGGTAGTGCAGTGGTGTTTGTGTAGTGTAGGGGTCATGTTTTAGGGTAGTGCAGTGGTGTTTGGGTAGTGTAGGGGGTCGTGCTGGGGGTAGTGTTTTAGGATTTAGGTTAGTGCAGTGGTGTTGGGGTAGTGTTTTAGGGTTTAGGGTAGTGCAATGGTGTTTGTGTAGTGTAGGGGGTCATGCTGGGGGTAGTGTTTTAGGGTTTAGAATAGTGCAGTGGTGCTTGTGTAGTGTAGGGGGTCGTGCTGGGGTAGTGTTTTAGGGTTTAGGGTAGTGCAGTGGTGTTTTTGTAGTGTAGGGGGTCATGTTTTAAGATGCAATGCTCCAATACCTGACCAGTCTGCACTACATAAAACTGCAAAAAAACTAAAAATAAAAAGTGTTTTGCACACTTTTGTCATTGGGCTATATGTGGGCTACATCTGGGTAATATTTGTGCTACATTTGGGCTCTTTTTTCACTGGTGGCCATCTTGGAAGACTTCTTTGTTATGAAGTTTCCTAATTTCCTCATTTACTGCAGTCTCCTCAGTAGGAAATGCTTTCAGTTTTTTACTTTGATTCCATCAAGAAGGCATTCAGATGTGTCACACATTTGCCATAAATTCAGAATGTTATTACTCTAGTTGTTCATTAGATCACTGTAGTAAAGCTACTGCTCACCAAGGAGTTAACTGGAAGTCTACTGCTGGTATTGAAAGTGATTGTTTCAGTCTGCATGTCAGAATTTTCTAATGAAATAGAAGAGGATTTGAGATCTCACATAAAACATGCACTAAATTTTCTTTTTGCAGCACTAACCATAATTTCTATGGCAAAATGAACCCCCTCATTTTGTTCCTTTTTAAATTAAATGTTTTAAGTGTTACCAGTTTATTCCAATCAAGATGGCTTCAGGTGTGCCATACTTTTGTCATAAGTAAGGCTGTTAGCACTCTAGTTGTTCTTTAGAACACTCTGGGAAGCTGCAGTAGAACACAAAGGCATCAACTGACAGGCTGCTCCTGTTGAAATATAACAGGAAGATATTTGAGATCTCACTTAAAACATGTCCTAATTGTTGTTTCTACAGCACTAACCATAATTTCTATGGCAAAATGAACCCCCTCATTTTGTTCCTTTTTAAATTAAATGTTTTAAGTGTTACCAGTTTATTCCAATCAAGATGGCTTCAGGTGTGCCATACTTTTGTCATAAGTAAGACTGTTAGCGCTCTAGTTGTTCTTTAGAACACTCTGGGAAGCTGCAGTAGAACACAAAGGCATCAACTGACAGGCTGCTCCTGTTGAAATATAACAGGAAGATATTTGAGATTACACTTGAAACATGTCCTAATTTTTCTTTCTACAGCACTAACCATAATTTCTATGACAAAATGAACCCCATCATTTTGTTCCTTTTAAATTAAATGTTTTAAGTGTTACCAGTTTATTCCAATCAAGATGGCTTCAGGTGTGCCATACTTTTGTCATAAGTAAGACTGTTAGCGCTCTAGTTGTTCTTTAGAACACTCTGGGAAGCTGCAGTAGAAAACAAAGGAATCAACTGACAGTCTCTGCCCTTGTTGGATGTACATGTTTTACTGAGAATGTCAGACTTCATTCTCACATGACTGAGAAAGATAATGTGAATTTACAGAAAATATGCTCTCATTTTAGCTTCTGGGGCACCTTCCAAAACTGTATGGGACAAGCATGTGAAAATAGTTTTCTCTCAAACATGATTCATGATATCCCAGCAGAAGGTTTTTCACAGGGTAAAATCACCTTAGAACACACCACAATTCCTGAAATTAGTATGGTACCATCAACAAATGAATTCTAATGTAACTAAAGTCTGTTATCACCCTTTATAGTTCTCCTTTTGGTAACCCTCAAAATCTTCGATTCACTACAATGCATTTCAAAGGGGTACTATCATTTATATTGGTCCCAAGATGGCTGCCAGCAATTCCAGGATGAAGTGCTGACAGCCAATCAGATCTCACGATGACATGTGTGGTTAGGCTCCGCCCAGATATATATGTGTTTTTACTTTTGATTTTCTCAGCAACTACTGAACGGATTTACACCATTTAACAAAAAGGGTTCTTTTTGAACCAAGAACTACCTCTTTGCCAAATTTGGTGTAATTCCGTTCAGCAGTTTGGGCTGTAGCCTTGCATAAAGTTTCCTATGGGAAAATGAATGGGGAAAACACGTTTTGGGACCTCCCTTTTTTCTCGGCCCCCGCTTGACGAATCACCCTGAGACTTTCAGGGTAGGAGCGGACCGGAGCGGGCCATAAAGTTTGAAAATTTCGCGAAGATTCGTCAACCGACGCAAGAGTTATTTCAAATAGAATGTTGCGGATTTCCTATGGAAAATAGGTCCTAACTATAACTATCTACTGGCGACCGCCAGTAGATAATATATATATATATGCCAAGGTGTATTGAAGTGTAAGTGGGTGCATAAGTGTTTGAATGGATGATTTAGTAAGTGCATGACTGTCTGTATAAGTGAGTGATTAAACGTGTCTTAGTGAATGCATGGGTTAGTGACTAAACTGTGTAAATATCTGTATCAGTCTGTCAGTTGGTGTAAGCAGTTGCATGGGTTGGTGAGTAGCTAAATGAGTGCCTATATGGGTTATTGATTGGTTGTCTGAGTATCTGTATGGGTGCCTGAGTGTCTGTGAAGGTGGGTGGGGGGTGTGTGACTCCGTGCATGGATGTGTGAGTGGGTGATTCCCTGTGTGTATGGGTTCAAGAGTGCATCTGTGAAGGGCTGTATGGGTGGGTGAGTGTGTGTATGGGTGTGTTGGTGAGTGAATGGATGTCTCAGTGGTACATGTGTGAGTAACTACATATGTGAAAGGCAGTATATGTGAGTGTCGGAGTATATAAATGAACTATATGTGAGTGTGAGTGATTGTGAGAGTGGCTCTATGGATGAGTGTGTGGTCGTATCATTGATTGTATAAGAGAGTAAGTATGTGTTATTTGTATGAATAAGTGAGGTGGTGTTTGTATAACTGTATAGTTGAGGAAATGGAAGCGTGATTGATTTTTTGCATGACTGACTAGGTGTGTGAGTAACGCTATGGATGAGTGGCGGTGTGTGAGTGTCTGTATAGGTGTATGAGTGCATATGATAGTGCTGTACTGATGAGTGACCGAATGTATGAGTGACTGTATGGGTGAATGAGTGGATGTGTGTGTAGACCTAGGAATCAGTGAGTGGGTATGTAGTAACTGGTAATGGTGTGTCTATGGTTTCGAAATGGTAGTCTGTATTTTAGAGTAGGTGTATCAAAGGTTATATTAAGGTGTGAGGAGGTGCATCAGATTATCACGTGGATGATGTCATCGGTGATGTCATTTGAGATGTCATCAGTGATGTCATCAGTGATGTCACTGATCATGTCATGAATGATGTAATATGTGACGTCATCAGCAGTGCATTGCGGGGTGCGAGTTATAGTTAGCTGAACTAACTAGAACGGCCGAATTTCTCTGGTTTTGAACGAGTGAAATGTCCAACTAACTATAACGTCCCTGAAACCTATGTTTTTTCCAGTGAATTTCAAAGGTTTTTTAAATGCTAATTTCTAACTATAACGTCCCTGAAACCTGTGGTTTTTTCTGTGAATTTCAAAGGTTTTTTAAATGCTAATTTCTAACTATGCCTACAGAGGTAGGACGTGCAGAAAGAGGAAGAAAAGCGCAGAAAGAAGCAAGAGAAATGCAGAAAGAGGCAACAGAAGTCCAGAAAGACGAAAAAAGGTGCAGAAAGA
This sequence comes from Calotriton arnoldi, assembly GCA_963921515.1. Classification (NCBI taxonomy): domain Eukaryota; kingdom Metazoa; phylum Chordata; class Amphibia; order Caudata; family Salamandridae; genus Calotriton; species Calotriton arnoldi. Next base: position 412,370 of record CAWUFW010011691.1, read on the forward strand.
AGCAAGACGTGCACAAAGAACCAACAGAGGAGCAGAAAGAGGCCTTGTTGCAAAGTCATCCTGTGCACCCAACATTTTGCTGACGGGTACTGGTGGTAACTGACTCTGACTAACCTGGCCTAGAGCCAGTGCTGTGCTAAAAGACACTTAGAATACAGTGAAAACACCTACATACACTAGGGAACACTATGCGTTGGGGTACCTCTGTGATTGGCGTGACCTCCTCTGTAAGGCCCTAGTACATAATAGGGCAGGGGGATTAAAACTACCTCTAAGTCAGAGGTGCAGAAAAATGCTTCTTGAAGTAGTAGTCACATTTGCAGAGTGACAGAGAAAGGGTGCTCGGCCTCCGACCAGCGCTCAGGAATTCCGCTGCGTAGGACTTACAGGAGGTACCAGGAGAGCTTCTTGGCCCCCAAAGTCCCTCAGGAGTAAAGTGGACTTTATCCCCCATCCCGTAGTCTGCCAGGAGGCACGTTTGCAGAGTGGTGGAGAAAGGGGGGCATGGCTTCGAAGACGTCTTAGCAATCCCACTGTGTGGGACTTACTGGAGGTAACAAGAGGGTAGTTGGCCCCCAAGGACATCCTTGGGGGCCAACTACCCTCCTATTACCTCCAGTAAGTCACAGCAGCAGGATGCTAAGTTCTCATAGCAGGCCACGCCCCCTTCGCCCACCACTCTGCAAACGCGCTCCCTGGCGCGCTCTTAGATGGGGATTGTAGTCCCCTTCGCTGCGGGGGGTCCTTTAGGGGCCAGCCTACCTCTTACTTCCAGTAAGCCCCACACAGTGGGATTGCTGAGAGGTGGACAAAGGCCACGCCCCCTTTCCCCACCACTCTGCAAACGCACCTCCTGGCGCGTTCGAAGTTGGGGTATTAAGTCCCCTTCATTCCTGAGGGTCCCTGGGCACCAACTAGCCCACCAGGTACCTCCAGTAAGCGCCACACACCTGGATTGCTGAGAGTGGTCCGAGGCCACGCCCCCTTTTTACACCACTCTGCAAACTACACATTACTTTAAAGTGAAAGGCTATCGGCCATATTGATCTGGGCACGTTGCTTATTATAGTGGTTCTTACACGAAAAAAAAGGGGTGTTAATATACACACACTATCCCCAAGTAAAGTTCTAGCGATTATAGTTCCATTCCATTCACAGCTCATTTGAGATGTCATGAGTGATGTCACTGACCGTGTCTGAGGTCATAAGCAGTGCATTATGGGGCGTAAGTTCTAGTTAGCTCAGGTAACTATAACTGCTGAATTTCACTGGTTTTGTACGAGTGAAATCTGAGTCTAACTATAACGTCCCTGTAATCTTTGTTTTGTTCAGCGAATTTCTAGTTTTTTTTTAACGTTAAGTAAGATGCCTATCACAATGGATGGTGGGGGGTTGGAAGCAGGGCCTGGCCTGGCATTGTGATGCCCCCACCCAAGCTTGCTGCTCCTTCCCCCCCGTCTCCTTGCCATCCATTGTCCAAGTCCATGCCCCTGCTCCCTCATTACAGCCCTGTGTGGCCGTTGTTCTGCCACTGGCCTTCCCGCCTTCTCTGAACAGTTAGCTTGCTGCCCCATCCACCTCCTCCCTATCCTCTGTTGTCTGAATCCATGCACTAGCCTCCTCCCTCCTGCCATGCATGGTCTGATGTGCTGCCACTGCCCTCCATTTAGCATGATATCCCAGTCCACTCCTCCTGCCCTCCATTTCCCAATTCTATGCCCCATCATTGACCTCCTGCTTAGCCTCTGTGCTTAGCTTGCTGCCCCTACTCTCCTTCCCCCTGCCCTCCGATGTCTGTGTGCATGCCCCTGCTCCATCCTTTTTGCCCACCATGTTCCATGGACCTGCCCCTCCTATCTACTCTGAGTGTTCTGTTGAGCTGCCACGCCCCTCTTACCTGCCTAGCATTGTCAGATGACTGTAACCTGTCCCTGCCACCTCCACCCTGCCTGTCCACGTTCCATGCCCCTATCCCCTTCCTCCTGTCCTCCATGGTCCATTTTACTGCCACACCATTCTGCCCTCCCTGGTCTGTTGTGCTGCAACTGCTCCTCCTGCCTGCCCCCGTGGTCTGTTGTGAGGCCCCTTCTCCTGAACTCTCTTGTCTGTGCCCAGCTCCTACCCCTCCCTTCTATCCTCCAGGTCCTTTGTGCATGCCCCTGCCCCTCATTCTTGCCCATCATGGCCATTGTGCTGCCACTAACCCTCCCGCTTGTCATGCATGGTCTTCTGTGCTGCCACGGCCCTTCCCACCTTCCCTGTGTGGTCAGCTAGCTGCCCCTGACCCCCTCCCACCTTCCCTCCATGGTCTGTGTGTATGCCATTATAGTCTCACTGTTGCTCTCCATGGTGTGTCTTGCTTCTAGTGCCCATCCTGCCTGACCTCCATGGTCAGCTTGCTGCTCCTGCCCTGCCCCCTGCCCTCTGTTTTACATGTGCAGACCCCTATTCCCTCCCTCCTGACTTGTCTGTTCCATTGTAATGCCCCTGATCCCTCCCTCCTGCCCTTTATGGTCCATTATGCTGCAGCTTTCTCTCCTGTTTATGGTCAGCTAGCTGCCATTGCCTCTTTCCCCTCTGTTCTCTGTTGTCCATGTGCATGGTCCTGTCCCCTCCCTATTGCTTTCCATAGATTGTTGGGCTGCACTCCCGTCCCGCAAGCCCTGTGTGGTGTATTGTGCTGCTGCAAACCCTGATGCCTGCTCTGTAAGGTCAGTTTGGTGCACCTGTCCATGTCCCTCCTGTCCTCTGTTATCCGAGTCCATGTCCCTACCCCAATTCCTCCTGCCTTCCATGATCCAATGTACCATACTTGCTAACATTTTGAACTTGGTAAGAGGGAGATTTTGGAAAAAAAACTGGGGTAGTGATTTTCTCCATTGACTTACATTGAAAAAGAGGAGATTGTAGACAGGAGACAGATCAAATAAAGCCCATTTGGGCTTAAAAACATTGGGCGTTTCCTGGCTGAATCGGGTCTGTTGGCATGTATGGTTGTACTACCACTGCCTCTTCCGTCTGCCCACAATGGTCTATTATATTGCCACAGCCTCTCTTGCCTGTCCTGCATTGTTGGTTTGTTGCCCCTGCCCCCCTTTCCACTGCCCTCCATAGTCTGTTGTGCTGCCACTGCCCTTCCTGCCTGACCAGTGTGGTCAAATTGTTGCCTCTGCACCCTCCTACCTGCCTTCAATTTTCTGAGTCAGTGCCCCTGGCCTCTGCCTCTCAACAGTATCCTAATGAACAACTAGATTGCTAACATTCTATATTTATTACAAAAGTGCGGCACGCCTGACGTCATCTTGATGTAATCAAAACTGTAATACCTAGAGCATTTCCTTTAGAAATTACAGAAATGAGAGGGTCTTATTTGCATCGAAATTATGGTTAGTGCTCTAAAAAACTAAAATGAGGACATATTTTCTGAGTTTTCAAATAGCGACAAAGCACTTTTAAATTATTTGTTATCTTTATGTTTTTTTATCCAGTTGACCACTTGATTAAATGTTGCACTTAGGGGAGAGGATGTGGTGTTACTTCCAGAGCTGCAGACTTTGCAACTGGGGAACCAGGTTGGAGTTTCTGCTTCAGCTCGACATTCTGTGATTCTGGTCAAATCACTTAATCTCCCCATGTCTACAACCAAAATGAATTTGTCCTTGTGTGATGTAACCAATGCTCATGTAAAGCACTCCAATACCTGACCAGTCTGAACTATATAAAACTGCAAAAAAACTAAAAATAAAAAGTGTTTTGCACACTTCTGTCAGTGGGCTATATCTGGGTGATATTTGTGCTACATTTGGGCTCTTTTGTCTCTGGTGGCCATCTTGGGAGATTTATTTGTTATGAAGTTTCCTAATTTCCTCATTTACTGCGGTCTCCATCAAGAAGGCATTCAGCTGTGTCACACATTTGCCATAAATTCTGAATGTTAGCACTCTAGTTGCTCATTAGATCACTGTAGTAAAGCTACTGCTCACTAGGGAAGTCTGCTGCTGGTATTGAAAGTGCATGTTTCAGTCTGCATGTCAGAATTTTTTAATGAAATAGAAGAGAATTTGAGAAGTCACTCAAAATGTGCCCTAATTTTTCTTTCTTCAGTACTAATCACTAATCATAATTTCTATGGCAAAATGAACCCCCTCATGTTGTTCCTTTTTAAATTAAATGTTTTAAGTGTTACCAGTTTATTCCAATCAAGATGGCTTCAGGTGTGCTATACTTTTGTCATAAGTAAGACTGTTAGCGCTCTAGTTGTTCTTTAGAACACTCTGGGAAGCTGCAGTAGAACACAAAGGAAACAACTGATAGTCTCTGCCCTTGTTGGATGTACATGTTTTACTGAGAATGTCAGACTTCATTCTCACATGACTGAGAAAGATAATGCTCTCATTTTAGCTTCTAGATCACCTTCCAAACCTCTATGGGAAAAGTATGAGAAAATAGTTTTCTCTCAAACATGATTCATGATATCCCAGCAGAAGGCTTTTTCAAAGGGTAAAATCACCTTAGAACACACCACAATTCCTAAAATTAGTATGGTACCATCAACAAATGATTTATAATGTAACTAAAGTCTTATCACCCTTTATACATTCTCCTTTTGGTGACCCTCAAAACCTTCCATTCACTACAATGCATTTTAATGGGGTGCTAGCATGTATATTGGTCCCAAGATGGCTGCCAACACTTCTTGGATGAAGTGCTGACAGCCAATCAGATCTCACGATGAGATGTGTGGTTAGGCTCCGCCCAGATATATAAATTTCTTTTTCCTTTAATATTAAAAAAATTAATGAATGGATTTACACCATTTTTTAAAAAAAGGGTGCTTTCTGAACCAAGAGCTACCTTTTTGCCAAATTTGGTGTAATTCCATTCAGCAGTTCAGGCTGTAGTCTTGTCTAAAGTTTCCTATGGAAATTAACATGGGAAAAACACGTTTTGGGACCCCCGTTTTTTCTCGGCCCCCGCTTGCCGAATCACCCCGAAACTTTCAAGACAGGAGCTGACCTGAGCGGGCCATTAGTTTTGAAAATTTCACGAAGAATCGTCAAACGGCGCCAAAGATATTGGGAAAAGAAAAAACACTTTTTGAATAGAAACAAGGTCCTAACTATAACTACCGACTGGCGACCGCCAGTAGGTAATATAGATATATATAGATATATACACATATATATAGCAGTCTTTTTAGTAAGACACAAGAGTTTGGGCAACTCCATGTATTCCACTGTTGGCATCTAGAAGAGATCTGGTATGAATTTCACATTCTTATTGCATTTATGTCGCTGCATCTGTGTCTCTGCAACTGGTCCCCGAAGAAGCAGTCCTTATGCAGCCCCCGCTCGCATTTTCCAACAACTTTTCACTGTTTCCTTATGTACTAGCTTGGTACCTCTGCTTCCACGTATTCGTAGATAGGCATTTGACGTCTTGCCATGTATTAAGTGAGAGATGGGTAGAAGTCTGGGGATTGTGGTTCAGAGTGTCATTGTGTTTCAGAAGTCATAACAGATAGCAAACTTGAGTTATTGGTGAACTTTTTGGTATCTAAGAAGTGTTGAGAAAAATATTATTTCTTTAAGGGGCATTCCTTGACTATGCATGCCTTATATTTTCAACAGTATATACACCACAGATGGAAACTGTTCCAAATTTTATTTGCTATTCCAGCTCAGTGGATTGCGATAATCGTTGGGTCATTAGTATATACCCAACTTGTTATTCATTTCTGACAATTCATTAGGCCACTCTCTATTGTCCGCAGTTTTAAAATCATCATTGCCTCATAGTGTAACAACACAGACTTCACAGTCTCCACAGGTAGTTTTATCATGTTTCAGGACACCCAATCTAAATTGTGTTGTAGAGTGATATTCCATGAAGTGTAGAACCATAGGGGCATTCATTACTTTACATCCAACACAAGATTTATGTTGTACAATTCTCTGCTTGATTTCTTGAGTTGCTTTTCCTATGTAAGCTCTTGCACAGGGAGAGAAGGTTATGTAGACAACGTTTTCGGTTTTGCCGTTCGTAAATTCTTGAGAGGTAATCCAAATGTCATTTTATGTAATTTTGGTTCTTTTAATGGCCATACTGCATACGGAACAGTACCCATACCTATGCTGATCAATTATTGGTGGGGGAGAGGGGATGAGTGCAAAAACTGACCTCAGGCATCTCTTTTTCAGTGTTCGAACTTACAATGTTGTCTTTATTGTGATTGCTCCTTTCTAAAGCAAAACTTGGTTCCACGTTTCTCACAATGACCATTTTTTTTGTTTTTAATTTTTATTAAATATTTATTGCTTTTGTTTTCCAAGTCAACAATGGCAATAATATCTAGGCATCTTAACAAAGAGTCAATGGCATATTGTATAAAAACAGAGATATGGGTACATTTTTCCCAATAACATGTATGTGGTATAATGGCATTGGTAGCCAATTACGTCATTAAGCATGGAGTGGCAACATAGAAAGGTAATCCCAACAACAGTAAACCAGAGAGAAGAAAAGGGGAATAGGGGAGTGGGATGCTCGGGAAGCATTAACAAGGCAGGCTGACTGGGCAGGTGCCGATGACAGGAAAGTAGGCATCTATCGCTCCAAGCCCCATACAGCTGGAGGTGGGGGCAAATGGAAAGGCCAAACATAGGCTTGAAGCAACTCACGTAGTAGCAGTAGGAAGGAGGTCCATCTTGGGCTGCGAGCACCTAGTACGGGTAAGCACGGGGCAAGCACATAAAGGTGACACATGGGAAGGGGGTGAGCAGAGGTTGGCTTGCACTAAGCATGTCATAAAGACAGAGGTAATACCTTCCATGTGCAGCCGGGGGGGCGGAGGGTAGGAGAGAAGAGCTGTCATCTGCCAACCCCAAGATCTTGAGCAATAGGGCATCCCATTACATAGAGATGGGGTATTTCCGGAGTCCCTGGGCCTCCTCTTTTCTCAAGCAGTGCTCTCAGTTTCAGCCCAAGTTTGAACTGAGAGTCACTATGCCATCAGAGCAGGAGGCTGCGGGCCCCTGCAGCGAAGTGTCATGATGCGCTTGGCCAAAACAAGGCGATGTCCAGGGAGCGCACTTTCGAGGTCTATTTTACACAGAGTGCGAGCAGCAGCCCAGGTTGCAAGCATCCCAGGTTTGGAAAGAGCAGACTCAGTCAGCTGTGCGAGCTGCGTAGTAACTGCTAACCAATACTGAGACGGGCCGCATGCCCACAGCATGTGGTGTAAATCTTCATCAAGGACTTGACATCGGGGGCATGCAGCATTCGTCCAAGGGAAATCTTTGTGGGGTCAGGTAAGCTCTGTGTAATATAAAGAACTGTATGAGTTTTAACCTAGTGTTTCTGGAGACCTTAGCAGGATAAGCTAGCACCCTGTCTCACTCTTGTCAGTGAGGGGTCATCCTATATACACCTTTCATCTCTCGCAGGGATTACCCAAAGATGTCTGGCTGTACTCCCAGAGGGCTCCTGACAATCAGCTGACAAGACAGAGGACACCTCCGATGGTATGAAGTATTTATATAGGAGCATGAGGTGGATTCTGCACGTGATGTTCCCAGTTGCACGCAGGGTGTGGACCAGAGGTGATATGTTAAGAATTGTTCTCGAGGGATAGTACACTGTTCAACCAGTTAATTAAAGGGCATTTGAGAACAGTCCTCAAAAAGGTTGCCCACTGTTCCCACCCAGCCAGCCAGCCCTCCAGTGCTGAGGCTGACAATGAACTCCTAGGTATGCAGAGATCCCAGCAATGGTCTTGACAAAGCATAAGGAGAGCTGAGACAGTGATGGGTATATGCCTTCGAAAGCACCGAAATACCATGCAGAGGAGACAAGGGGCAGGAGCCCTAGTCTGCCCCTAGGAGCCCTAGTCTGTGTGGGGTGGAATAGGTGCAACAACTGGCCCAGTCACCAAGGGGAAAGGGTCGAGGCAGTACTGTCCAAGTGGCGTTCCGCAAACTAGCGGATAACCCATTGTCGCTGAGATGTCAGTGATGCTCATAGTCAGGGGACACAATGACCAACTCTTATGGATTATTTGTTTTATTTTCAAACTGAATGTGGCGACACACACCAACTGATTGTTGATCTTCTCGTGTGGCTGAGGTAAACATTCTCTTGGAGTGTCACACGCCCTCTTAAGAGATCTTTGTAAAGATCTTTTGGGATAATTACGGTTTTGTAATTTTTCCATCAGAAGCTGAGCATTTGTAAAGTAGTCTTCTCTCCTCTTACAGTTCCTTCTGATTTGCAGAACTTGTCTCTATCGAAGACTGGCTTTCAAACTTCTCTGGTGAAAACTGAAATAATTTAAGAAGTAGTTTTTGTCAGTTTATTTTGTAATATACAAATTCATCCTTTCATGTGTTTAATCATCACATCAAGGACATTGTTCTCCACTCAACTCTGGCTCAATGAAAATGTTATATTGGGTGATCTGTTGGTAATTGTGAAAGGTGCTCAAATCCACACTGCCCCCTTTCCAGATCATCAAGACATCATATTGATCTATCTCTACCATATGTAGATGCTTTCCCTAAAAGTCTTAGCTGCATAAACCAATTTTTCTTAATTTCAGCATAAATAATATTGCCAGTTTTGGGGCTAAATATCAGCCCATAGCTGTTTAATATAAAAATTGTGGTTGAATTTGATGGAGTTCTTTGTCACCAACAATTTGGCAAGTAATATTATAAACTCTGTTGGGACAGACTGTGGTCTTTGCCTTGTGTCTAGGAACCATTCAAATACCTCAAGAGCATCTCATCCTCCTGGGGGATGTTGATATATACACTATCCAAATCCATTGTAACCTGAATTTCCTCCTGTCATTGTAATCAAGGTCCCCGATCTGATTAACAATATGGATTAGTTACTTACCTGTAATCCTAGTTCTCTTCCAGGGTATACTCATCAAAGTCATAAGCACTGAATTATCCCCGCCCATCTGCGGGATCCCGGAGCATATAGAAATATACATATATATATGAGTATGTTGGGGGATCACAAGTGCATAGCACTTCCGCGACATACATATATACATGTATATAAATACATAAATATGCAGCCTAACAAATTCCAATAAGGCAAAATGCCAAAATTACAAAGGTTTTCCCTGTACAGACAATCTCCTATATACACTCTGTAATAGAGAACATACACTGTAATAGTGTTATGCAAGAAAAACCTTTATTTTCAGAAAAGAAAACATGTAATAGCAGGCAGTTGGCCCATAGGCTGCATAGCTGAATAAATATCACCGTACAGTAAAACACTGGCACCTTGCCTTTAAGGCTTCCAAGAACTTGGACACTTTGCCTTTAAGGCCTCCAGGAGACCCTCTGCTCCCATCATGCACCACAGGTGACAGTTAGAGTCAGTTCTTTTTGCACGGTGTACTAACTTTTAACAATTACTAAAAATGCTCGTCCGGGAGGCGGGAGGGTTGCTTATGACTTTGATGAGTATACCCCTGGAAGAGAACTAGGATTACAGGTAAGTAACTAATCCTTCTCTTCCAGGGGATACTCATCAATAGTCATAAGCACTGAATAGAGTAGCAAGCCCATACCCACTACCTCGCGGACGAGCAAATAGTATTAAAAAACAGATCATCTTAACATGACATTAAGCAAATAAATTCCTCAGTGAGGCTTGTCCCACTTGGGCATCCTCCTGAGCATCTGAATCTAAACAGTAATGGCGAGAGAAAGTATGAACAGACCGCCATGTAGCTGCTTTGCAGATTTCTGCTATAGGGACGTTCCTGAGGAGGGCCGTAGTAGAGGCCTTTCCTCTGGTTGAATGCGCTTTAGGCCTTCCCTGAAGAGACTTATTAGCTAATTGATAGGCTAGAGATATGCAGGAGACTATCCATCTTGAGATAGACCTTTTAGAGGATGCCAATCCTGTATTAATGGGGCCGTAGTTGACAAACAAGCGGTCCGTCTTTCTTATTACCTTGGTCTTATCCAGATAAAACTTCAACACCCTCTTAAGGTCTAACGAGTGTAAGGCCCTTTCAGGAGGTGTAGAAGGATTAGAGAAGAAGGTAGGCAAAGTGATAACCTGATTAATGTGGAAATCTGAAACCACTTTTGGCAGAAAACTTGGATGAGTTCTGAGAACTACCCTATTTGAGTGAAAAACAGTGTAGGGTTCCTTACAACATAATGCTTGTATCTCGCTGACTCTACGAGCCGACGTGATAGCAACCAAAAAAGCCACTTTCCAAGACAAGTGCTGCAAAGAGGACTTGTGTATTGGTTCAAAAGGTGCGCCCATCAGTTTGGTAAGGACCACATTGAGCTCCCAAGGAGGAGAAGGGGCTCGTACTGGTGGGTATACCTTTTTAACCCTTCAAGAAAATCTTTCACCACTGGCATTTTGAAAAAAGAAACCTGTGAAGGTGATTTTCTATATGCCGTTATTGCTGCTAAGTGTACCTTTGATAGATGTAAACTGCAGGCCCGACTTAGCCAGGTGTAAGAGATACGGCAAAATGACCTGTTCCTGTCCTCTAACTGGGTCATGACCATTATTCAAACACCATAAGTAAAAACGTTTCCACTTGAAAGCGTACGAAACCCTGGTAGAAGGTCTTTTCGCTTCCTTAAGTATGTTCATACAGTCCGCTGGCAAGTCTAAGTGACCACTACTGCAAGACTTCAGGAGCCATGCTGTCAGCCTGAGGGAAGGAAGGTTGGGGTGAAACACTCTCCCCTGGCTCTTGGATAGTAGGTCCGGACGACAAGGCAATCTCTGTTGCGGAACTCGGAAAGTTGTAGAAGATCCGGATACCACCACTGGCGTGGCCACTCCGGAGCGATCAGAATCATCCTGGAGTTGGACTTGTAGAACTTCGTGATCACTGCTGGAATGAGAGGCAGTGGAGGAAAAGCGTAGAGTAAGCTCTGAGACCATTTTATCAACAGAGCATTCCCGCTTGAACCTGGTTGGTGATACCTGGACGCGTAGACGGGGCATTTGGCGTTTGTTGCATCTGCGAACAAGTCTATGTCCGGCACACCCCATCTTTGAAAGATATCCTGAGCCACTTCGGTGTTTAGCACCCAGTCGTGCGCTTCTACGAACTCTCTGCTTAGGAAGTCCGCCTGTACATTTAGGACGCCCGGCACATGGACAGCCGTGATGGTGAGATGCCGTGCCAGAAGCCACTTCCAAATGGCTTGTGCCTCCTGAGACAGAATTCTGGACCTGGTGCCTCCCTGTTTGTTCAGATAAAACATCGTCGTGGTGTTGTCTGTCTGAATCAAGAGGGAGTTGGACTGAAGAGAAGGAAAGAAGGATTTTAGGGCTAGTTGGACAGCCCTCAACTCCAGAAAATTGATATGGTATCCCTTTTCTTTGTCCGACCATAGCCCTTGCACTTGAAGGTGATTCATATGAGAGCCCCAACCTAGCAGGGAGGCGTCTGTCACTATAGTTTGAGTCGGAGTCTCTTGATGGAAGGGAACACCTTTCATTAGATGTGATCGCCTTGTCCACCACACAATGGAGTCCCTGGCAGACTGGGGCAGAGTGATCCGATCCTCCCAGCTGCCCGAAGCTTGCACCCACTGGTCCTCCAGAGCTTGCTGCAGGGGACGCATGTGCAATCTGGCATTGGGAACTATGAAGATGCAGGAAGCCATCGAACCCAGGAGAGAGGACACTTGTCGGACTGTTGGGTGGCGAATCCGCAGGAGTTCTCTGCATTTGATCCTGATTGATGAAAACCTTCTCCGCCGAAGGACACACGCTTGCTTCCGCGGTGTCCAGCGACGACCCTAGGTAGTGAATGTTCTGGGTCGGATTGAGAATCGATTTTTGAAATTGACTCGTAGACCCAACTTGTTCATTAACTGGAGACTGTAGGAGAGATGAGACTGAAGCAGGGAAGGAGTTGCACTCTTCAGAAGCCAGTCGTCCAGATACGGGTAAACAAATATTTTGTGTCTGCGGAGAAAAGCTGCCACCACTGCCATGCACTTTGAAAAAGTTCGTGGGGCTGACTTCAGTCCGAAAGGTAGGACTCGGAACTGGAAGTGACGTAGAGCAACCTGAAAACGGAGGAATTTTCGATGTTTTCTGGACACTGGAATGTGGAAATAAGCGTCCTGCAGATCTATGGAGCACATCCAGTCTCCTTGATGTAGATGGGGAAAGATCTGGTGAAGGGCAAGCATTCGAAATTTCTCTTTGCGGATGTATTTGTTCAAGATGCGCAAGTCCAGAATTGGTCTGAATTCTACTGTCGGACCTTTTTTCTGACCAGGAAATAGCGAGTATATTCCCTGGCGCCTCTGATGAACAGGGACGTATTCTATGGCTTTTTTCTGTAGAAGACCGTTTACCTCCTCGTGTAAAATGTGATGACACAAGCGGACTCGTCCTTCTGGAGGAACCGAAGGAGGTGGGATCTTGAACCGTAGCAAGTATCCATCTTGAACAATGTTCAACACCCATTTGTCGATGGTTATGTTTCTCCACTCCTCCAGATGTAATGCGATACTTCCTCCTACCGGAGTGGAACACGTGTCTAGAGGAAGCACTCCCTCATTGTTTTGATGGTTGCTTTGAGGTAGAGGCCTGCTGTCTATTGGTCCCTCTTCCTCTTCCTGGTCTCCGTTGGTGGAAGTGAGACCTCTGCTGCTGCTGACCCTGAGCCGACCATTGAGGGGTTTGAACCCTCTGTTGGAACGGGCGTTTATCATAGGGACGGGAGCGCCTACGGAATTCCTTCCGTTTTCGAGACCCACAGCTTTCACCGTGTCCAGCTCTGCTTTCATCTTTGCCATTTCTTCGTCCGCATGTGGCCCGAAGAGAGAAGACCCGTTGAAAGGCAGGTTGGTTATCTTCCGCTGGACATCGGGTTTGAGGCCAGTCAATCGTAACCAAGCAGAACGCCTCGAACAGATACCATGGGAGTATCCGTGGGCAGCCAGATCAGATGAGTCAGCGGAAGCACTAATCACCTGATTAGCCACTAGACCTCCCTCTTGTAGAATTTCTCTAAAGTCTTGCTGGTCCTCTTTTGGGAGTTTGTCTGCAAAACGTCCCAGTGAATCCCACAAGGATCTATCATATCTCCCCAGCAGAGCGGAGGAACTGGAGACCTTCATGATAGAAGCTGAAGTGTTGCACATCCTTCTACCTAAAGAATCCATCAGTTTACTATCCTTATCCGGAGGCGCTGAGGAGGAAGACATAGCTGAGTGCGTCTTTCTAGCTGCCGCCACAATGATGGAATCCGGAGGAGGATCCGATCTAAGGAACAACGGATCTTGGTCCGGAGCCTTGTACTTTTTGGCTATTCGGGAAGGAACAGCTCCCACCGTTGCCGGTGTCAAAAAAGTTTGCATAGCAGGTTCGAGAAGGCCTGGGACAAGAGGAAGCAAAGGCCGAGTCGAGGAGCGATGATGAAGAGTCTCAAAAATCACTGAGGAGGTAACAGTCGGGACATACATAGAAATGTTCAGCTTATTCGCTCCTCTACAGAGAACTTCACTAAAGGTGCTGAGGTCATCGATTGGAGAAACTCTTGACGGAGGTGTAGCTGTCAAAGTTGGAGAATAGTCTCTGATAGAGGACCTGGTGGAAGAAGACCGGGTGGGAGACCTATGCCGCCTCCTCTTCGGAGAAGAATGATAAGAGCGAGATCTGTCCCTTGATCTAGCATGAAGAGCATGTGAAGATCGTGATCTGCTTGGAGTCCTCCTTCTGGAAGAAAACACAGTCGGTGATCTTGATCTTCTAGGCGTTTTAGGGGATGGAGAATCCCTGGACAAGCGTGAAGGAGAATAGGTACGGGAAAAATCAGACCCCGGGCTACTGAGGGCCCTAGGCTTCCTGCGCCGTGCATCTTCACCAACCACCGGAGAGCCTTCCGGGGAGATCTGGACAATATGCAGTCCTGGAGAAGATCCCGATTTTGATGATAGAGATGCAGCTCTAACCTCATCCGAGGCAACAGCAGGCTCTTTAGCTCTTGACGTCGAGCGCCTCGACGTCGACCTTTGGTTTTCCTCGACGTCGACTTCTCCCTTGACGTGGGATGATGTCTAGGAGGAGTTAAGGACTTCGCTGCCCTCGACGGCGACCTCACCTCCCTCAAAGGTGTCCTCGACGTCGACCGTCTACTCAGGGACTTCGACGTCGAACGCACTCGCCTCCTCGACGTCAATAGCCTCGCCGTCTTCGACGCCGACTGGTCTCGCGGCACCCTTGCCGTCGGCAAACTTCTCGACGTCGACCTACGGGGAGGTGACGGAGAGTGCCTTGACGTCGACGGATGTCTCGACGTCGATGGATGTTTTGACGTCGATCGGTCTTTGCCATGGCTATACCTCGAGCCCGAGGTAGCATGCTTCGACGTCAATACCTTTCTCGACGACGGAGACTCACGCCGTCTCGACGTCGGAGATTGTGTCGTTCGCCTCTTCGACGGCGGCAACGGCGTCGACGGTGAACAGTCCGGAATCTGCCGTTTCCTCGATGTTGAAGAGGCAGAATGATGTTGGCGTCGATGTTCTTGAAGAGAGGAGGGCTCTTGACACGCAAGGCCACTTCCCAGCCGGGTTTTTCCTCTCTCGATCACAGCCTGAAGGCGAATCCTCTCCCTGTCGCGAAGAGTCCTCGTAGAAAACTTACTACAATGGTAACAAGTGTCAGGCTTGTGACTGGAAGGAAGACAGGCGATACACACAGAGTGTGGATCAGAGATGGCCATCTTCTTTCCACTGGATGGACATTTTCGAAAAAGAGCTGGCATTCTGACAGAAAAAGTTTGTTAAATTTTGTCAGAGAATGTTAAAAAAAAACTGCCAGCACAGGAAAATCGCAAAAAACTAAAGAAAACAATTCCTGACAGAAAAGTCAGAAAAAACTGTCGAGCTCAAGCTCCAGGATCCTCATAGAAGGAGCCGGAAAAAGAACTGACCTAACTGTCACCTGTGGTGCATGATGGGAGCAGAGGGTCTCCTGGAGGCCTTAAAGGCAAAGTGTCCAAGTTCTTGGAAGCCTTAAAGGCAAGGTGCCAGTGTTTTACTGTACGGTGATATTTATTCAGCTATGCAGCCTATGGGCCAACTGCCTGCTATTACATGTTTTCTTTTCTGAAAATAAAGGTTTTTCTTGCATAACACTATTACAGTGTATGTTCTCTATTACAGAGTGTATATAGGAGATTGTCTGTACAGGGAAAACCTTTGTAATTTTGGCATTTTGCCTTATTGGAATTTGTTAGGCTGCATATTTATGTATTTATATACATGTATATATGTATGTCGCGGAAGTGCTATGCACTTGTGATCCCCCAACATACTCATATATATATGTATATTTCTATATGCTCCGGGATCCCGCAGATGGGCGGGGATAATTCAGTGCTTATGACTATTGATGAGTATCCCCTGGAAGAGAACCATTGTTCTGATTGTTCTTTGAATTACAAGAACTCCTGTAATGAAAGGTTCTGGGAAAATTGCAACATACTTAGCAAAAGGCTCCAAAATGAAACTGACTCTTGAAACAATAGGTCCTCATGGGAGAACTGGATGCATAACTACGAATTTTCAGTTATTATATAGAACCAGAGTCCTAGCATTCTTGTCCAAGTATGCCAATTCGTTTTTAGTCAACCAACAAAAGACAAGCCTTTCTCAAGAACACGCCTCTCAGAAAGGCTTGTCTTTTGTTTCAACTAAACATGCTGAGTTCCCCAGGTGAGAATGGAGCATATGCAGTTCTTTAAAAAAAAGGCTGTGGGCCCACTTCAGTCGTATGGAAGATACTCAATATCATAATAACATTGGCCTACATAACCATCTACATTCTGCCCACTGATACTGGAAGGGAGGATTTGCCTCATCTTTGATGCATAGATGTTAGTGAAGTAAGACCACGATGTTACCTCAGTTTCACGGATTATTACAGGCAGAGATATGGCCCTATAACTGGTTTGCAGAAATGCACAATAAATCAATCAATCAGTATTTGTATAACACAAGTAAATTGCCTGTGAGGTTGGGTAGCAGGGCTCAGTCAAAAAGCCAGGCCTTGAGCCTCTTCCTAAAATCCTCCAGCGAGGGTGATGTCCAGAGTTGGAGGGAAGGCCGTTCCAGGACATGGTGGCGAGGCAGGAGAAGAACGGCCTCCTCTGTGGCTTCGGCAGATGCGCTGGGTCTGTGAGAGGGCGGCGGAGCGAATGTCTCTGGGCGGTTGGTGGAAATTCAGGTGGTAGTTGATGTATGCTGGTCCTGGGTCGTGGAGGGCTTTGCAGACATGCGTTAATATCTTGAACTGGCATCCAGTGGAGCTTACTGAGATGTGGGGTGATGTGGGTCCTTTTGGGCAGGTTGAGGATGAGTCTGGCTGCTAAGTTCAGTATCGCCTGTAATCTCTTCATGAGTTCGGCGGTGATTCCTGCATACAACGTGTTGCCATAGTACAACCGGCTGGTGACTAGGGCTTGAGTGACGATTTTCCTCGTACCGATGGGGAGCCATTTGAAGATTCTTCAGACAATGTGGTGTGTGTGTGGAAGCAGGCGGAAGAGACTGCGTTGATCTGTCGCTTCATGGTGAGCTTGCTGTCCATGATGATGATACCGAGGTTTGGGGTGTGGTCTGTCTGTGTAGGAGTGCGTCAGAGTTCGGCGGGCCAACGGATGTAGCTCCAAGGGGAGGCGTTGTTGCCAAAGATCAACACTTCGGTCCTGTCAGTGTTGAGCTTCGACAGTTGGTCTTCATCCAGTCAGTGACATTCTTCATGCAGTTGTGGAAGTTGGTCTTCGTGGTGGTGGGGTCTTCTGAGACCGAGACAATGAACTGGGAGTCAGTGGCGCAGGATATGATGTTGAGGTCATGAGTTCTAAAGATGTCAGCTGGAGGTTTCATGTAGATGTTGAAGAGGATGGGGCCGAGGGATGCCGCAGATGGTGCTCTTGGGTCCTGAGGTGAAGGGAGGTAAGCTAATTCTCCGAGTTTGTCCCGGGAGGAATGATGCTATCCATCTAAGGGCATCTTCCTGGATCCCGTTGTTTTGCAGTCTCTTCATGACAGTGTGGTAGAATACGGTGTTGGATGCTGCGGAGAGGTCGAGGAAGATCAGGACTGCCGATTCTCCTCTGCTGACGAGGGTGCAGATGTCACCCGGGGCTGTGATTAGGGCGGTCTCTATGCAGTGGTTGGCGGGGAAACCAGATGGGTTGTTTCTCTCCAGGTATTCAGTGAGCTGCTGGTTGATGGCCTTCTCAAGGACTTTAGCAGGAAAAGAGCAGCGAGATGGGGCAGTAGTTCTGGAGTTCTTTGGGGTCAGCGGAGGGTTTCTTGAGGAGAGGTCTGACTTCTGCGTGTTTCCATGTGTAGGGAAAGGTGGCTGTGGCGCTGGATGTGTTGAGGATGGTGGCAAGTTGGTGGCTGATATCCTTGCCTCCGAGGTTGAAGAGGTTGTGGGGTTAGGGGAATGTGGGAGCTCCTGGGTGGATGGAGTTCATGATGTCTGTGGTGTTCTGCTTGGTGAGCTGTTGTCACGATTCACTCCCTGTGCTCTCGTTCCCACCACCAGGGGGCCGAATTGTGGGGCTTTCCAGTATTCTAATATGCTTCCAGACACTCCCCTGTATGCATATCGTGACTTCCAGGCATTTGGACATCATTTAGGAATTGACATCCATTCCCAATCCATGCTGGGTTTTGTGGAAGTCAGTCTGCTCATCCTGGAAACTCCATTACCTATAATCCCCTGCTCACTGCTTTGTCTCCACCCCTGCCGGCCAAGGATGGGTGGAGGAATTCAGTTCACCTGTGGCTGGCTGCTGCTAGCCTGCTCACACCTGATGCATGTGATTACTGTGAGCTCTTTTAAGCCCCAGCTCCCTTCCGCCCAGTGTTGGTCATTGTAGCTGTATACTGGTGAGGCCGATCCTTGTTTCAAGCGCTTCCTGAGCTTTTGATATTCCTTGATTCCTGAGCTATAGCTATTCCTTGTGCCTGAATTAGCACTGCCTACAGTGCTACCTTGTTTCCTGAGTTCCTGAGCTATAGTTATTCTTTGTTCCTGAGCTTCAGCTATTTCTTGTTCCTGATTTGCACTGCTTGCAGTGCTCTCTTGACTCCTTGGTAGCGATTTCCTGTTTCCTTGAACCAGTACTGCCTGCAGTGCTACCTTGACTCCTGAGCCTTAGCATTCCTTGTTCCTGACCTGCAGCAGCTTCCCTTCTCCTGAACTAGCACTACCTGCAGTGCTACTTTGACTCCTGAGCTTTTCCTCAATTCTTGTTCCTGCCCCAGCACTGCCATCTATGCTACTTTGTTTTCTTGATTCCTGAACATGCACTATTGTAGCCTCCCCTTCTGTATATCCTTTTCCAGTCCCTGCCTTTCTTCCCATTTCCTTGGTTCCAGTTCTAGTTTGCTGTCTTTCTATTTCTGCTGTCCTGCTTCTGTTACCTTGTATGTTTGTTACCTGCTTTCTGCCAAGTGTGCCCTGTGATTTCCTTCCTTTCCTGTTAAGCACTCCTCCTTGCTAGCTCCTTGTCTATTGTGCTTGTGTTTAGTTCTACCCCTTTGCTGCTACTGCCTTGCATGTTCCCGTTTGATCCCCAGGATCCGTGGGCACAGCTGACTACCTAGGTGGTGTTTCTTGTTCACTGTGAGTATTGTCTTTGAGTTACTGTTATAACATCACCATAGGTATAAGCTCCACAGACCCTGCCTTTGCATACATATCCTATAAGTGGGTATTATCAGTCAGTATCTGTAATAGCAATTGTGGGTGAGGAACTTACTGAGCTTCAGTCTTACCGTGTGGAGCTCCTGAGTGCTTTACCCCACATTCCCTTTATTGTTAATGTTGTATTATATATATATGTCTTGCACGTCCGTCCTGGGTGTAGTTAGTCTGAATGCTAAATTGCCTTTCTGAGTCTTAGCCATCTTGTTCCTTTGTACAGGCTTCCCCTTTGGATCCCTTTTCTCCTCTGACTTCCTGTGTGATCCTGGGCAGCGCTGTACTCCTCTCTCTGTGTACGTTTTCTACACCGTTCCCAGTCCTTGCCCAAGTCCCTGACTGTGTTCCCGACATAGACCCGGACAGTCCCTGACAGCTGTTCCCAAGTGGTGAGTGGCTGATCGGGAGAGGTTTCCGTTAAAGTGAGGAGGGTGTGGAGGTCAGCGGGTTGGGGCTCGAAGTTCTTGTAGATGGCGGATATCTTGCTGAGGAAGAAGTCTGCTCGGGCGTCACAGAGCTCCTGTGAAGGGGGGATTGTGTTCTCGGTGGCCGTAGGGCAGGAGAACTCTACGATGATGCTGAAGAGTTCCTTGGTGTGGTTGGCGCTTGCGTCAATGCGGTTTGCCAGAGTATCTTTTTTCGCGTCTTAGTCGCTGGTGTTATTAGTTGAGGGCTGACTTAAAATTGGCTCGGTCTGTGGGGTCTCCGCTGGTGCGCCATCTTCTTTCCAGTTGTTTGCATCTGTGTTTCATAGTCCTGAAGTCTGGTGTGTACCAGCTGGTTTGTTTGTTGGATCTGCAGGTCTTGGCTTGTTTGATGTGGGTGACTCTGTTGCCGGCGTTAGTGATCCAGGTGAAGTTCTGGACTGCTTGTTTCGGGTTGGTTGCAGGGTCGGGCTGGGTGGAGTTGAGGGCCTCCCACCATTGAGTCAGTGTTTCTTTATTCCAGCTGCAGAAGGGGGCGTTGGGGGGCTTGGGGTAGAGCATGATGATCCTGCGATGGTGAAGTGGACAATGGAGTGGTCGGTCCAGGGGAGTTCTGTGGCATAGCTGTATTTGACTCTGTCGCTGGCCGTGAAAATCGGGTCCAGTGTGTGTGGTCGGGGACCAGCTGGGTCAGGCTGATGTTGCCCATGCTTTGCAGGAGGTTGGCGAAGTTTGTGTCTGTGGGGTCATCCAGGTGTAAGTTGAGGTCTCTGAGGACATGTAGTGCTTGGACTTGATGACTAGTGGGGCAATGAAGTTGGTGATGGCGTCACAGAAACCAGTGTATGGTCTGGTGGGAATGTAGGAGAAGGTGCCTCTGATGGTCGTTCTATCGTCGGTGTGGAGATGGAAATTGAGGTGCTCTATGATCGGAGTGGTTTCGTCCTTGGTGGTGATGCTGCGGATTGTTTCTTTGTGGATGATAGCAACACCTCCTCTGGGTTTGTTGGTGTGTCATCTTTTTGTCGTTGGGTGTTGCGGTGGTGATGTCGGGCAGAGGAGAGGTTAAGCCAGGTTTCTGTGATGAAAATCGCGTCAGGGAAGATGGGGGAGATGGTAGCCCAGACTTCGGTGCCATGTTTGCAGAGAGATCTGGAGTTGAGCAGGAGACATTGGAGTGGGTCCGGGGTAGTTGCAGTCGGCGAAGTGGGAGTGTTGCGGTTTTCAGTGAAGGTGGGAGGTCCTGAGCTGCAGGGAAAGAGACAGGGGTGGCAGCAGTTGTTGCGGAATCCGGGGTTCATGGCTCGGAGCTTAGCGGCAGAGTACCTGTGGCCGGTCAGACAGCCAGGGTTCCATGGCGTGGTCTCCATTAAGTAGGTTCTAGGAGGGGTGGCGGGGCACTGGGTGGCAGAAAACGGGAGGGAGAACGGGTGGGAAAAGCAAGCGGCTCCTGTCGGCAACTAAGGGAAAAAAGATCTGAGCGGCAGAACTGGAAGCACTGCAAAGTACTGCCGCTGAAAACCCTGGACAATAGAGAATACGTAGGCATAGTAAGGAGACCTGTTACATGGAAGCTGGTCAGGGAAAGTGCCGGAAAGTGGTCTTGTCTTTGTTACATAGCCTTGGCAGAGGAGGGCAATGTCCAAACTTAAAAAATTATAGGATGGTGCTGACTTGTCAGGCAGTTGGGTATTTCTTGTTGAATGTACCCTGGTAAGTGGAAATGGCTCTCTATTAGGTGCAGAATAAATCAGTTTCAGAAAAAAAAATGCAGAAAGCAGGAGATAGATATTTTTTAATGGTATCTCATTGCAGAAAGTGGATTAAAAACTTTCTGTTGTAATAAAAACATGCATTTAAAAATTCTTTTTTGCACTTCACAAACCATTCCAGGAATACGCCTGAAAAACTGCACCATTTTCCCACCGCCAGACCTATTTTGGGAAAGTCATGAGACATTTTCAGGCTCAAGTTGAATGCATAGTGTAATTCTAGCATTACATCGGAGCCTACAATGCATGTATAAAAACCTGCCTCTAATATCCTTATTACTGTGGCGTCTTTAGTCACCTGTAAAAACAACATTATGCAGCTGCAAAACTGTATAAGTTATTACAACTGAATAAAGTTCATCATAATGCCTAAGCCACCAGCCAATGTGAAAGGCAGGTCAAGGGCATTATTACAAAGTGATACCAAAGGGGATGATGGACGGAGCGTTTGAGCTAATCAAACACTCACCCCCAGTCAACTGATCTGGGTTTAATCCATCATCATTCTTTAGCTCACTCCACCACCCCAGTTCAGACATGGCCATATGCAAATCAGTCTGACCCTGTGCCTCATGGGAACAGTCCAGCCCGAACTGCCAAGCCATGTCTTCCCTGGACCGGAAACAAGCATCCTGGGACCGGTTTCTGGCTATTCAGCCGTCATCAGCCAGGCTAGCTTGAATCCAGTGGCAAAGTGAGCAAGGGACCCACGTCTGGGCATACCCTGCCAACTTAGGGCGAACAAAGTGATACCAAAGGGGATGATGGACGGAGCATTTGAGCTAATCAAACACTCACCCCCAGTCAACTGATCTGGGTTTAATCCATCATCATTCTTTAGCTCACTCCACCACCCCAGTTCAGACATGGCCATATATTTGCATATAGCTGGGTCCAAACTGGGGTGGCGTGGTGAGCAAAAGAATGATGGATTAAACCCAGATCCTTGTGAGTGGGGGGTGAATGTTTGGATTGTTCAGCATTCCGTCCATCAATTGTTTCTTTTGCATTTGTCGCCCTAAGTGGGAAGGGTATGCCCAGACGTGGGTCCCGTGCTCACTGCGCCACTGGATTCAAGCTAGCCTGGCTGAAGAAGGGTGATGCCCTGTAACCGGTCCCAGGATGCTTGTTTCCGGTCCAGGGAGGACCTGGCTTGGCAGTTCGGGCTGGACTGTTCCCATGAGGGACAGGGTCAAGCCTGATTTGCATATAGCTGGGTCCAAACTGGGGTGGCGTGGTGAGCAAAAGAATGATGGATTAAACCCAGATCCTTGTGAGTGGGGGTGAATGTTTGGATTGTTCAGCATTCCGTCCATCAATTGTTTCTTTTGCATTTGTCGCCCTAAGAGGGAAGGGTATGCCCAGACGTGGGTCCCGTGCTCACTGCGCCACTGGATTCAAGCTAGCCTGGCTGAAGAAGGGTGATGCCCTGAAACCGGTCCCAGGATGCTTGTTTCTGGTCCAGGGAGGACCTGGCTTGGCAGTTCGGGCTGGACTATTCCCATGAGGCACAGGGTCAAGCCTGATTTGCATATAGCTGGGTCCAAACTGGAGTGGCGTGGTGAGCAAAAGAATGATGGATTAAACCCAGATCCTTGTGAGTGGGGGTGAATGTTTGGATTGTTCAGCATTCCGTCCATCAATTGTTTCTTTTGCATTTGTCGCACTAAGTGGGAAGGGTATGCCCAGACGTGGGTCCCGTGCTCACTGCGCCACTGGATTCAAGCTAGCCTGGCTGAAGAAGGGTGATGCCCTGAAACCGGTCCCAGGATGCTTGTTTCCGGTCCAGGGGCTTGGCAGTTCGGGCTGGACTGTTCCCATGAGGCACAGGGTCAAGCCTGATTTGCATATAGCTGGGTCCAAACTGGGGTGGCGTGGTGAGCAAAAGAATGATGGATTAAACCCAGATCCTTGTGAGTGGGGGTGAATGTTTGGATTGTTCAGCATTCCGTCCATCAATTGTTTCTTTTGCATTTGTTGCCCTAAGTAGGAAGGGTATGCCCAGACGTGGGTCCCGTGCTCACTGCGCCACTGGATTCAAGCTAGCCTGGCTGAAGAAGGGTGATGCCCTGAAACCGGTCCCAGGATGCTTGTTTCCGGTCCAGGGAGGACCTGGCTTGGCAGTTCGGGCTGGACTGTTCCCACAAGGAACAGGGTCAAGACTGATTTGCATATGGCTGGGTCCAAACTGGGGTGGTGTGGTGAGCAAAAGAATGATGGATTAAACCCAGATCCTTGTGAGTGGGGGTGAATGTTTGGATTGTTCAGCATTCCGTCCATCAATTGTTTCTTTTGCAAGGGCATTATTACAGCTGCAGTTTAAACAACAAAAAAGAGAACTAGTTTCCTGCTTCTGATTTCTTTTTCTAAAATGAACTGTGATCAGCAGAAAGGAGATATTAATGGCAACATGTTTATTTTGTGCATGCCAGGGATCGTTATAGGAAACACAATCACTCTGCATGTTCATACACATCCTGAGCTACAGCATTTTAAAAACTATTTACAATAAACAGACTAGCATCTGTTTGCAAAAACGTACTGTTTTAGTGAGTTTAATTTCACACTACAGATTTCACTTTTATTATTAATTTCTTCAAGCCATTCTGTTAGGAATTGGCTCTCTAGTTGACAGAGGTATGCACCTTCAGGCTAAGTCAGATACACACCCTAAATTAACCTGTGCTCACCCTCTGGTTGCCTGGCACAGAGCAGGCAGGCTTAACTTAGGGGGCAATGTGTAAAGTATGTGTGCAACACTTAAAACAGAAAAAACTGTGAAAACACCACACAAAAATAATCCACACCTAGTTAGAAAAATAGAACTTTATTTATTGAACGATACAAGACCAAAACAACAAAGATATAATATGTAGAACCGGAGTTACGAATTTTTAAAGAATGTCTTGAAATATAGTGCTTAAAAGCAGAAAGCGCAAACTGGAGCTATCTGTTATCTGGTCACGCTGGACCACGTCAAATCTGAAAATTCAGGCCGACCTCGATGGAGCGCGGGTCAGATATAGGAAACAAGTTAGTCCTGCTGAAAAGTACCTTGGTTGAGCCGAAGGAGCCGAGATGCATGGAGCAGGAGGCGATGCATCAGCAGCGAAGTACTGGATTCGTAGGCGATGCGTTGTCGTTGAGCCGCACAAATCGGGGATGAGTCGTCATCGAGCCACAGACTGTAGGTGATGTGTTGTGGTCTGGAGGCAAAAAGCCACTCAGATAGCGATGCAATGTCTTCAGTCCTTGCGGTAGCGGTGATTCGCTGAGGGAGATGCATCGGTTCTGACTAGCGCAACATCGTTGATGCGTGGATCTTGGTAGTTCCAGCACTTTAAACCCACTTCCAAGGGCCTAGGAATGAATTGGCACCTCTTGGCAGGGCAAGACTTATAGCAGGCAAAGTCCAGATGCTGTTGCAGGTGGAAGGGGAGTATTTGATGTTTCTGAGACTCAGAACAAGAGGCAAGCAGACAAGCTCTTGGAGTCACTCTGGTTTCATGTGGTGTAGGTCCAGTCCTTTTCACCCAGGCAAGGAGGGCAGCAGGCAGGTCAGCACAGCAGAAAAGCAGCTCTTCCAGAGCAGCAGTCCACCAGAGTGGCAGTCCTTCAGCAGCACAGCAGGCTTTCTTCCTGGCAGAGTATCCACAGATCCAGAAGTGTACTGAAGTGGTATGATTAGAAGTCAAATTTTTATAATCAGTGATGCCTTTGAAGTGGGGGAAGACGCTTTGAACTGCACGGAGGTCCTCCCTTTCCTGCCCTGGCTCCAGACTCACTACAGGGTGTTAAGTAGTAATTTGTGTGGTGACAAGACACAGCACATTCAGGTGTAAGTGAGGCAGTGCTCAGCTACGCCTCCTCATCAAGCCAGTTTATGGCCCATTAAGGCCCATCAAGTCACACTTAAGCTCCCATTGTGTGTGGCTGTCTAGAGGGAATGCACAAGGCCCAGCTGTCACTCACCCCAGACATGTATTGGAGACAGGCAGCAGGCACACAGGGCTAAGAGCAAAAAAATGCCAACTTCCTAAAAGTCGCATTTTTTAAATTGTAATGATAAATTCGACTTTACCATTAAAGAGGATTTATTGTGAATTACACTTATTAGATTTAACAAGGAATACCCAATGTTAACCTATAGGAGGGGAAGGCTCACAGTGGGAAAAAACACATTTGGGAGTTTTTCACTACCTGGACATGTAAAACTTAAAAGTACATGTCCTACCTTTTAATTGCAAAGCACCCTGCCCTGTGGGCTACCTAAGGATTACATTAGATGTGAGGTATGAACTAAAAGGGGAGTTTAAGGCTTGGCAAGGGGTTTTAAATGCCAAGTGGAAATGGCAAGGTAAACTGCAGACATAGGCTCTGCAGTGGCAGGCCTGAGACATGTTCTAAAGGGCTACTTAAGTGGGTGGCAAAATCTGTGTTACATGCCCACTAGTAGCATTTAATTTACACGCCCTGGACACATGTAGTGCACTTTACTAGGGACTTATAAGTAAATTAAATATGCCAATTGTGGTTAAGCCAAGGTCACCAAGTTTTTTAGGGAGAGAGCACATGCACTTTAGCACAGGTTAGCACTGCTAAAGTGCCCAGAGTTCTAAAGCCAACGAAACAAATTCAGCAAAAAGGGAAGGAGGAAGGCAAAATGTTTGGGGGTGACCCTGCAGAAAGAGCCATTTCCAACACATACCATCTCTTTCATTTGCAACAGCAAGACACCAAGGATTTAAGCAGCGTGTTGGGATGGTGATGGCGCAATCATGTATTATAATAATAATAATAAGAAGAAAATACCTTCTGCCATACGCTAAAGGATATTGCAAATAACCTAAGAGTTCCTTGACCCTATTAAAGAACTCCGCCTTCTGCCTGATTCCTCTGGATGATCATGGAACTTCTTAGTGTCTTGCAATATCCTTATAATGTTTTGAAGGAGCTACTTTATCCCATATATAATGTGGAAAGACAGTGCTGAAGTTCAATCGTACATTTTTTTCTTTTCTATCTTTTCTTACAGGAGAAACATGTTCCTTGTGGAATAACCCATTTCCCTTCGTCTCCAAAAAGTTTGAAGGCTGTTGGATATTTCCCTCTCTGCAGTGTCACTCCTAAACTTGTTGCCTTCTCCTTCCTTTTTTGCTGAATTCGTTTTTGTTAGCCATAGGACTCTATGCACTTTACCACTGCTGATTAATGCTAAAGTACTTGTGCTCACTCCTTAATACATGGTAAAATTCACTTACACCCAATTGCCATATTTAATTTGTTTATAAGTCCCTAGTCAAGTGGCATACCATATACCCAGGACCGGTAAATGAATTTATACTAGGGGGGCTGCAGCACTTATCATGCCACCCACTTAAATTGTCCTTTAAAACATGCCTCAGGCCTGGCTTTACAGCCCGTGTGCTGTTTTAACTGCCAACTCGACTTGGCAAAATAAACCTTTTGCCAAGCTTAAAACTCCTTGTTTAATATATGTAATTCACCTCTAGTGTAGGCCCTAAACAGCCCATAAGGCAATGTGTATTGTATTTAAAATGTTGGACACATACTTTTAAGTTTTACATGACCTGGTTGTGAAAAACTCACAAATTCGTTTTTCAGTACTGTAAGGCCTACTTCTCTCATTAGATAATACAGGGTTACCTTATTACATTTAATAAGCAATACATTTTGATTGGTAGCAGGTAAGATTGTCATGTTTGCACTCAAATGAATTATAATTTAAAACCCTCTTTAGTGGTAAAGTCAGATTTTAAGTCACAATTCCGAAAAATTGCACTTTTATGGAAGTTCACAACAAAGAAGATACCAATACTGACTATTTACACACACAGTTTTTATGAGCACTCTATTCAATAGTAGTGATCATCCAACATAATTTGTCAAATTACTTCTGTCATTTCAAAAAGTTTTTTTGTCATATACAAATGATTAATACAGCCAAGTCATACATCAAAAATAAACACCACCACCCAACACATTAGGACAGATTGTTACAAACAAAAATGGACAAAAGTGAACACACAAATCAATTATAAACACTGCACAAATTATTCCCCCTTACAAAATTGAACACAATTGATATACAAATCATTACTACACACTGCAACTCTACACTCACAGTTCTGAACTATACTGGCCCATAATGGAGAACTTTTAAGGACATCTAGTATATTTACTAGTACTCCTGACTCAATGGGCAAAACAACCTAGCGATCTACTGCTGTTGTAACCAGGGGTTTTATTTCTACAAATTCAATGTTTTTTCCTTGATATACAGCCAAATTTATTCGCTTGTCGGTTGCGCTGTTGTCAACGCGTTTCGAACCCATGACATAATTAGTGGGTTCTCTTCTGGACTCAGAACTGGTGAGCTTTGAAAACAAAAATACAACCACTATGTCACTATTTACAAAATTCCAGGTGGTTGTACCTTCAACCCTCCATTCATTTATTTATGAACAGTTCTTTATCTCAGATTCAATGACTCAGTTTCTTGAGTACTCGAAAAAAAAACCTTCACTTCTCAATCTCCAAATCTGAAAATAGTAAACATGAGTCTTGGTTGGTAAACAAATGCTAAAACGCAAATCCATATTTTCTCACAGCCACTGAGCTGAATCATTACTCACGTAGTAAACAAGGAACAGTCCGTTTACAAAGGCATTTTGGACAGCGGCAGTTTCATCCAACTCTTCCGAAAATAGAGAATCGATCAAGTGTGAGCATATCGTACACCAGAATGCTTTAACCTATCACCAAACAATTTAACTACCTCCGAGTGCACTCTACGTGAAATAATTTGTAAACAAACGCATACCGCGCTATTAGTTCTAGTCTCGAACGTGCATGCCCGACTTCTGTGGAACGAGTTACTTACCTTCGGTAACGATGTATCTGGTAGAGACACAATCTAGCCGCAGATTCCTTAACTTAGAATATCCCCAGGCGTCAGACTGGATCCGGAAAATCTTTTTCCCCACCAGTACCTCTGCACGCCGGGGGGCGGCGTCGCCCGGCTCCGTCCTGACGTCGTCCACGGAAGTGACGTCAATGGAGCCATATAAGTCCCCACCGGCGTTCTTTTGTGAAACTTTTCCACGCCACAACGCGGAGCCACTACAAAAACTGTGAGAGAATAGGAACAATGTGCCAAAAAAGATAAAAAATCTGTGAAACAATAATGACAAGAAATCATAGAATGATGAGAAACCTCACCATGTGAAAAGAGTACTCAACACTTGAAGGGACCATGTTGAAAGAGTACTCAACACTTGAAGGGACTGAAGTGGGCGAACAAAGCACCCGCCCCTAGAAACAGTCTCGCCCAAGCGAAGAGCGGCGCCCCCCCTAAGAGGCAGCGGCATTGGAAATGAATGGCATGACAAACGAAGGACAGTTCGCAACCACAGGATGGAACTGTATGAAAGACAGTCTGTAACCACAGGACGTAACTGTAAAGGACAACAAGACTGGAACAACATGACTCATGGCAAGTGACCAAAAGTGAGCAACAACAGAGAACATTCACCACACCCCACACAATGATCTATGAACTGTAGCATAGTCAAATAGAACCTCAACCCAATCGACTGCAGCATAGACAAGGAGATCCCAAGGTAATGGGGAGAAACAGACGAGGGCGGAGGGAGGGTGGAAGAACATGAGAATCTCCACGCCGGCAAACCAGGGGGGAAGAGCATTGAGAAGCACGTAATCTAGCCACTCAAAACGAGAATGGGTGGAGAGCCAATGTGCCAGAACAGAATGACACACCCTGCCCCAGAGGCAGGTGAACTAGAGTACCCCTCATGAAGACCAAGGCCACCTGTAAGGAGGCAAGTGGGCAGAACCCCACCTGGAAGGCCCTCGCAGAACGGGGAGGATGGGTGGGCATTAAGGAATCTGCGGCTAGACTGTGTCTCTACCAGATACATCGTTACCGAAGGTAAGTAACTCGTTCATCTGATAGAGACATCTAGCCGCAGATTGCTTAACTTAGAATAGATACCGAAGTCATACCCCATTGGAGGAGGGTCTGCGACTGAAAATCCACCAAGTTCCAAAGAGAACTAAGCTGTCAATAACATTGACTAAAACACGGTGGGGACAGCAAATGCCAGCTCGGCTGACACCAGACCTATGAAGCTCTGCAGGGGAGCTATAAAAAGGGGAGGCAAAGGCACCACAACCCGGACGAGACCTCCCTCGTCCAGGCAGGAACAAAAGGAAGACCCAGAACCAACAAGGTCAGTGCATAATGGAAGAAAGTGTATAAACTTCTGCAAAAAGAAGTTCAACTGAGCACCAGATCCCATGGATCTGCAAGAGACAGTCCCAGAGAAAGGACAAGACAGTATGACAGCGTCAGTACATACAAACTAAGCATACATCACAGTGTATGCCAAGAAAGGTGAGGGAACAACATCACCATGCAGAGATATACAGAACCATGACTACCAGGAGATAATGTATGTGGATGACAGGATACACACAAGGAGACAGTGTGTACCACGAGAAATACACCACACCTATGCAAAAGCCCAAGAATTGAAGCATTAGCCGCACACATGCAGCGGCAAAGAAAGACGGGCGCAGCATCAGGTAGTCAAGCCGCCAACCGTACCCAGAGGTACCAACGGCGAAGGAAAAACCGGGGAGACACAGAGGGCTCGCTCCCATAAGAGAGAGAGAGAAGGATTTGGGGTAAAGACCCCCAATACTAGGGCAAGGGAAAACCTAGTAAGCGTGCTCTCACTGTGGATAAGCTCAAGACATGTATGTAAATATATATATATATATATATAATCCAACAAGTGCCACATAACTGCCGAACTCTTTACGACGGGTGCCTCCGGCGTGCATGTAGCTTGCACGCTTAAACATCATCACCAAACTTCCTCCACCAGGAAAAACGGAGCACTCTTACGGGTATGGCAATGCATTTATTCAGCTCAATGCTTCTTTTTCTTTAAATGAACATTTCTTTCACAAGCATGACGCGTTTCGGCGAACAGCCTTTTTCAAATGCTTACAGTGAAAGTCCATTCTGTGCCGGTGGCTATGTAGTTCGCAATGCTCCTCCTATAATAAAAACAAAAGAGGACTACGATTTAGCTGTAGTTCTTTCGATTTCTAGCACCGCCATCTTCAAATGTTTTTAATGCCATTAAGTAATATTAATCTCAGTGATCGCATTTCATTTTAGTAACTTGTCATAATCTTGTTTCTGATGATGGCGTTTTTCACTTTACGCTGTGACTCAGGGGTAACTACATGGCACATTGTCCTGTTCGTCAGCCGCATATCTCCCATACAGGATTGCAATGCCTGAAGGTGTTGGTCATAGTGACTGCCTCCTTACCATGTAAGTCATGCCTAACTCTGTGTCAGCAGACAAAGTTCAATCCTTGGGCTGCGGCGGTTCTGGCAGATCCTTATTCACAATCCAACAACTGCCACACAACTGCCGAACTCTTTACGACGGGTGCCTCCGGCGTGCATGTAGCTTGCACGCTTAAACATCATCACCAAACTTCCTCCACCAGGAAAAACGGAGCACTCTTACGGGTATGGCAATGCATTTATTCAGCTCAATGCTTCTTTTTCTTTAAATGAAAATTTCTTTCACAAGCATGACGCGTTTCGGCGAACGGCCTTTTTCAAATGCTTACAGTGAAAGTCCATTCTGTGCCGGTGGCTATGTAGTTCGCAATGCTCCTCCTATAATAAAAACAAAAGTGGACTACGATTTAGCTGTAGTTCTTTCGATTTCTAGCACCGCCATCTTCAAATGTTTTTAATGCCATTAAGTAATATTAATCTCAGTGATCGCATTTCATTTTAGTAACTTGTCATAATCTTGTTTCTGATTATGGCGTTTTTCACTTTACGCTGTGACTCAGGGGTAACTACATATCGAGACAGGATTGCAATGCCTGAAGGTGTTGGTCATAGTGACTGCCGCCTTGCCATGTAAGTCATGCCTAACTCTGTGTCAGCAGGCAAAGTTCAATCCTTGGGCTGCGGCAGTTCTGGCTTGTGAAAGAAATGTTCATTTAAAGAAAAAGAAGCATTGAGCTGAATAAATGCATTGCCATACCCGTAAGAGTGCTCCGTTTTTCCTGGTGGAGGAAGTTTAGTGATGATGTTTAAGCGTGCAAGCTACATGCACGCCGGAGGCACCCGTCGTAAAGAGTTCAGCAGTTGTTGGATTGTGAATAAGGATCTGCCAGTACCGCCGCAGCCCAAGGATTGAACTTTGCCTGCTGACACAGAGTTAGGCATGACTTACATGGCAAGGAGGCAGTCACTATGACCAACATCTTCAGGCATGCAATCCTGTATGGGAGTTATGCGGCTGATGAACCAACAGCACCAGTGTGAAGCAGCGCAGGACACAACAATGTCAAGACACCTAAAAAGCGACAGCATCCTGTCAACGGGGAAGGAACCCTGGCCTCCCGCGAGACAGGCGGGGACACTGACCACTACACTCACGAGGAAAGAGTGAAAAATACACAGACATAAGTCTGACAGAAAAAGAAAGCAATATCGCCTTTAGTGTTGACTGAGAACCCACAACCAGTGAAACACCTGGAGTGGAACACATAACCTTTGGAGTAAGAGTCAGAAGCTTCAACCACTAGGCCACAGTGGGTCAGAAAACAGCAGCAGAGACCAGGAGCAGAAGCACCTAAACCTCTGCGCGGCAATTATCAAAGGGACCGGAGTCCCTGTCAGGGAAGTGCAGATGGAAATAGAAAACAAGGCAACGCGCACCAGTGACGTAGCTGGCGGAGATTACACTGCCTATAGACAAAAATCCCACTGGGCCCGAGCCATGAGAAGACATAAGCACTTCCTCACACCAGGAATGGACCAGAATAGAACGCAGCCAAGACAGAGGCGCAAGGAACACCGCCGGCACCCTGTGACAGCGAACATATCCTGTGTGTATACACATGTCGAATCCACACGGAAGAAACTGTTCCGGAATGGAACAGAACAACATGCCCCCAAGGGGCACGTGCCGACAGGCAGAAAGAGCACAGCGAAGCCGAAAGAACACGCCATGGAGAGCCAGGCGTAGCAGAAACACAAACAACACTTCGGGGAAGTGTGCCTCCACAGAGGCAGGAGAGAGCTACGGACCAACCGTAGACAACCCAGAAGCCCCAGGAGAGAGCCACACCAAACCCGTGGGTCTCACCAGAGGGGACGTTCTACCACAGTAGGAATAGCTGGACGAATCAGGAGACCCGCAGTATAGACAGAAAATAATCATTCCGAAGAAGACTCCGCGGGAGCCTTCGAAACTTCCCGTGCCAGGAAGAGCAGCTATACATTAGCCAACAAGTACCCCACATAGGGTATGGCACATCCCCATAAAAGCAAGGGACACCTCTTGAGACGAGCTCTTAGGCAGAGGGCTCAAAAAGAAATGCAGAAACAGCTGGCCAGCTGTAGCAAAAGAAGGACAAGACGGCAAAAAGCCGCACAGTCCGTCTGGGTAATAACGTCTTGAACCCAGAGACGGAGCACCAGAAAAAGTAGTGACAATACTGCAACTAAAAGCCAAAGTCCACAACAAGGACTATAAACCATGGAACTCATGGGAACTCAGACATGAGACGTTGAACCGCCGAGTCAGCATGTCTGTCGAACAAGGTGACCCCATCAAAGGGCAAATCCCTAAGACGCTCCTGGACATTGGCAGGGAAACAGCCATCGCGCAGCCAGGCATGGCGACGCAGAGCAACTGACCGGGCCATAGCTCGACCCACCGAATCAGTGGTGTCCATGGCCGACCGAATGGAAAATTGCACCATTTCCCGGCCATCACGAATCAACCGATCCAGGTCAGTCCGAGGACCCTCCGGAAGAGAGGGAAGGAGGCGCTCGACCGAGTCCCAAAGGGCTGAAGTAGCCCGTGCAAACAAGCAAGACGTGTTCAGGGATCCAAGGCCTGCACTGGTGGACGCAAATACATGGCGGCCACACGACTCCAACCATCGAGACTCCCAAGTGTGAGGGAGTAACAGAGCAGAAGGCAGCAAGACTGAAGCCGCCTGAATTACCAGCCCTTGAGCCCTAGGATGGAGGGACAAACAGACAGGGTCATCTGGAGCAGGGCGATGTCGATGTGCAATAGCACGATCCACCGGGTCCCCCGAAGAGGGCCTCGCCCAAGTCCCCAGAAGAGTGTTGTATAATGACTCGCCAAAAGGCAACAAGGGCTCCACTTCCACGGTGCACTGGTGGAGTAAATCCAGCAAGGGATCAGAGGGCAGAGAGACGGTAGCCCTGCAAACAGCCCTTGCAAAAGCCGCACTAGCCACCGTGGCCATTCGAGGTGGCGACAACAGGTGATCCGTAGGGGACGGCATGAGGCTGATCCTGCCACCAAAACGTGGGGGCTCTACAGCCCGAGGACATCCAAGGTCCTGCCAGTGCATGGGGTCCTGCCTAGAGGGACAGCGAAACAACGCTGGGGGTGGCAAACCCACAGGGGCCTCCTCAGTTTTGGCCTCCACATCCTCCACCAACCGATGAACGGCCGGGGATGGCACCGGCGTCGAGACGGCGTTGTCTCGACGTCGATGATCCCCGAAGGAGCCTCGTCCATCCGGCGTCGGACCGGCGTCGATGCGACCTCCACCGAGGTGGGAACTTGCGGAGAGGAACTGAGTCGAGAACTGCGCTGCAGGCCCAGCCGGCGTCGGCGCAGGGAGCCTCACAGGGCTGTGCGGAGACGACATGGAAGGCTTGGACATGCGAGTAGGATGCCCCTCCGGGCCGTGTCCCGACGTCGCAGCGACTCCGGAACCAGAGTCAGGGTGCTCGACCGGCGCCGAGGGCGAACCCGCCGGCAAAATCCCGATCTGAGCCCCCTATCCCCCTCTATGGGGCCCGAAGGCGACCAGGGAGAGGGGGTGACCCAAAGATGGCTAGTAAGGCCCAAGCATAGGCCTCCATCTGGGCCCTAGTCGCCCCAGCTCCAGGAAATGGCAGGTAAGTGGGGGTCGACTCCTGAGGGCCTGTGTCTGGTGGAGACCGGGAGTAGCGGGCCCCGCCTTCGCGTGAGTTCGGCGACCTCCGTGACTTCTTTTTCTTGTGCTTACCTGCGGCAGGAGAGCGACATCCGCGGGAACGACTCCGCGACCTGTCCCAAACCGACCCCCCAGCACGAGAAGGAGACTGGGGACATGAAGACTCCGAACGGGACATCCGGGCGGACAGCAACTTCATACGACGTTCCCGCAGGGACTTCGGCTTCAGTCGTCGGCAGGAGTCGCACTCCTCGGAGTCGTGGTGCTCGCCCAAGCACCACATACAGATCGCGTATGGATCCATCGCCGACATCTGCCGCAGACAAGATTCCCACGCCTTGAAGCCTGAAGGCATCACACACTGTTCCCAGACGCCAAAGGCGTCGAGAAGGCCTGAAAAAAAAAAAAAAAAAAAACTGGCCAGAGGTAACCGCTTCTCTGGATCCGCGTTGGGACGCGGAAAAAAAGAAAACTGACATCAGCACGCCGGGGGAACTTATATGGCTCCATTGATGTCACTTGTCAGGACGGAGCGGGGCGACACTGCCCCCCGGCGTGCAGGGGTACTGTTGGGGAAAAAGATTTTCCGGATCTAGTCTGACGCCTGGGGATATTCTAAGTTAAGGAATCTGCGGCTAGATGTCTCTATCAGATTCTCAAGTGCGGCTACTGCTCACATCTCTTCACTCATATTCTACCCTGTATTAGTCTTCTGTGAGCTACGGTACCCTAGACACCCTCCTATAAGAGGAAACATTGTTCAATTACTCACAAATTAAATTAGACTCTACAATGCGAAATCGGGCGTTATTCCATCACCTTCTCCTTAGTTCGGT
This sequence comes from Calotriton arnoldi, assembly GCA_963921515.1. Taxonomy (NCBI): domain Eukaryota; kingdom Metazoa; phylum Chordata; class Amphibia; order Caudata; family Salamandridae; genus Calotriton; species Calotriton arnoldi. The sequence goes on from CAWUFW010011691.1 coordinate 447,229, forward strand.
CGATGATAGGACGCGCACAACTTCCATATCCACGAGAACTGGCAGCGCTGCCTTATAGTTCCTGATTCTGGAGGAAGTAGCTCCAAGCATTCTGGGGGATGTAGTTCAGAAATAATTCTACTCCTAGTATGGACTTCTTCAGAGTTAATTATGCATATACAACGTATAAAGAACCACTCTATGGCTCAAGTTGTATAGGTAACAAATGCTGGCTTTCTGACATTTCATTAAGCCCATAGGAGGCAGTATTGAAATACAAAATAAGAAACGCTTCTTTTTGACAGAGATTTAAGTCCACATCTCCTCCACGGGGTCTGATTTGATACACTCACAAATACCATTCATGTACCATGCAGGCTACATAAATAAAGACGCACAGCATACATGCTACGATATGGGTAAGTGCATAGAAGCTGAACTTTACACCAGTGGTCCAATAAATAGGCCTCCACTCCAATGACAGATAAAAAGGTCTGGTTACAGCTAAGGATTCACAAAATACAGTAAACTGCCACCACTGCTTTATGTATGAAACCCAAGAGAGGGACAGTAGTCTAATTTCTGTCAATGAGGGCATACTTGGTGCATCCCTTCAGGACACAATACAGGTGCACTACCTCAATCATGTTAAGGGACAGGCTTAGGTCTCTGTGCACACAGTATATCAGCATCAGGCCAGGGCCAAAAAAAAAAAAAAACACACAATACTAGATGTTCACAATTGTGTACTCAGGGCAGGGGAGCACAACTGTATACACCATGCAGGGTGCATTTCTGTCCCGATTGCTTAAAGAAAATCAAATAAAAATAATCCAAAACAATAGCATTACAAAGACAATTTGGTATGCAAGCATGATATCCATGTCTTATTACATGTATTGTAAATGTATACCGTTGCCTTGTCTATGTGTACGTTTGTGGTAAGCAATACTTCCATTTCCAAGTAGCAAAGGCTTATTTGTAAAATAAAAGATGTCAAACCTTTAGAAAGTTGATTTCTCGCAAAGCAATTTTGTTGACAGTTTTTTCTGGCTTCTCATAGAATTTCTTAACTGCTACAATCTGTCCATTTCCCTTGTGCTTACACTTTATTACAACCCCATAGCTTCCTTCTCCCACTGGCCCAAGGTCTTCATACATCTCCATCTTTGATGTGGGTGTCTATTGAAAAAAACACAGCATTGATAATAAACATGCTGCAGCTAACATTAGTCAGAACTTTTACATTTCAGAAAAAAAAAAAATTTCAAGACATAAGAATTGTTAGGAGTACATATTTTCAATGCATCTCATTTTTGGCACATATCATGTCAGGACAGAAAAAATACAGAGTGGGCTTTGGGGTAGACAGGAATTGGCTTGTATGATGAGACCTTTTATGACATTTTTCTTTGAAGTGTCTTTATCAATTTACAATAGCCCACAAGCATATCGACCAGAATGAAGTGGTGATTGCAAAAAGAGCTCATCTGGCACAGTGGACTCTGCTTACGATATCAAAAAGAATGTATGTTCAATGCCAGAAAACGCTAAGTATCACTGATTAGTAATATCTATAAATATTAGGGTGTCTTCATCTGTTTTTCTAGAACATACTAGAGGTGCATTAAGTCAGCAATAATGACAATCACCATCATAACCCAGTATTGCCCTATTTAGCTCCTAAAAACAATCAAAAACCATTAGCCTTGCAAAAACATGTATGCAAACATGTTAAAGCAACGCCCTACGAAAAGCTCAATGAAGGTTTTTGTCATTGTGTTTTTTTGCTTTAATCAAAAGGAGAATTTTTCAAAGGTGTGGACTCTGTTCATAATTCTCTGGTATCCTGAGAATGAGTGGGCAGTGGTGTAAGTTTAAACTAGGGATGCCTACTAGACCTCTAAAATAGCTGAGGGTACCGCAGCCTGTTGCAACAAAGACTTGTGTCTACCTCAAGAGGGACATCTAGAAACAGTGTATGGTACTGCACATTTGTGAACAAATCTTCAAGTACTTCTGCTTGACCCAGGAGCTTCACCTAGTAACAGCTTATGGTACTACAGCTTTATGAAAGAATCTTCAAAGATGTATGTATGACTCGAGAGAAGCATATAATAAAGAGCTGAAGTACTGCACTTTGGTTAAAAAACCTCACATATTTAAATAACAAAATGGGTAGTGTGGTTATCCTCATTTCTGGTATTCAAAACATGGCCCAGAATAAAAACATGTTCCAAGTGGAAAACACAAGCAAAGGAAGGAAAAGGATAACACTTTACTTTATTTACACTAGATAGAAATATACATATAATTTCATTGATGTGTGTGCCTCACTGTGCCAAAATTACTATGAATATTATATTAAATTGTTGATATATTTGAGCCGTAAATGACTTTTCCAGTGATTACAGTTTCAAAAATCACATTCTGAAACACATTTCACCTCTGTTAAAATAAATAAAAACAGAAGGCATGGTTAAGCTGGCCAACATGGTGGGCGCATTGTAATCGCAGGCGTCCTTCCTATTCTTCCCCATCCTCCAAGGACACTTGCTTGGGGGTGGGACGGCCCCCTCCGGCGTCTGGGGCTCCAGACGGTGGCTTAGCCTCGGGAAAGCGGGCTCTGAGGCTCGCCTGGGCCGTGTTGAGGAACTGGAAATAGCGAGCGGAGGAGGACGGTGAAGGGGACGTCTGCATGGCCAGAACAAACCCAATGAGTGGGTGGCTGTCTTGGTGGGTGCGAACGAGATCACCCATGGAGCGGGACCGGCGAGTGGCTGGCCTTGCTGTAGGAAGAGCCCACGGCGCGGAAGTTAAGGTCAATGGGGCAATGTCTACCCCGTTCCTCCCTGTTGCCTCTGCTTTTCACCCTATGTATTGAACCCTTGGCGTGCTAAGTGAGAATGAGAGCGGGTATCACTGGATTCCCAAATGTTATAGGACAGCCAGAAAAACAAGCATTGGAAATGCCATAGTTCTCGCATTTGCTTGAGATAGATCTATTGGCTTAGTAAACGACGATGTCGTTTACCCATGTGTTATGGAGTGTAAGTACATGGTGTGTCATGGGATTATGTGGGTTGTATAGGAATTGCTAGTTGTGGAATTTTGTGGGGTGGAGTGGATCTGTGTAGAGGAATTATGTGGCATGGTGTGCATTGGAAATATGTGGAAAGTAATTATGTGGGATTGAGTGAAGTGGAATTGTGTGGAGTGGGGTTGTGTGTTATGGAGTGTAATTAACTGGGGGTAAGATCAGCCCCTATGCAGTACATAAAATTGTATAATGTTTAGCCAAGCAATCCTGGACACCGTAAATTGATTAGTGAGGGCGCTTTCTTGAGCTCTTTGTTGAAGTCTGCATCCTATTTAGCACATAAGGCCTCTGTGTGTATAATGAATGCTTTGGCGAACCATTTGATGATATGCAGATTGCTCGTGACATGGAACGACTAATCTAAGGAAATGACATACAATTATTTAATGCAAAAATACAAGTTTGACAACAAATCATTCTACTATGAAACTGAAAAAACAAAACGGATATTATTTTAAATGTACAGTAAGAAAAAACATGGGCTTTCAGTTTTATCGTAAACTGGTAATACTGGGGACTAGTTGGCAGATACTGGCAAAATGTCCCGTAGTGAAGTTGTAGTCAGAAACGCAGGCTACCAGGGCTCTTTGTAAATGGAATGCTGGTACTATCAATTTCAGCTCGGAAATGTGTGATAATCATCAAAAACTGGTTGCTTTATATGCAACTCTTCCCATTCTTTAGGAGAAAGTGCTGAAATTGTCAAACTGCCAAATGTTTGGTTAATGTAGGCTCTTATACTACGCTTGGGGGGCAACCTGTGGGGTGATTCCAAACACAGATAGAACATAGAGCTGCACAGGACCTACACAAAACTGCAAAGTACACAGAATTTATTTTGTCTTATTGGAGTGGATGGAGCTTAAGGTGGTATGTAACATTCAACCTATAGTAGCACAGACGTGCACCCAACGTATGCCCATTCACCTGCAAGGACACCTACAGATCATGTGAAGTACAGCCTCCAGAACAAGGAATGTGATGAGACTGGCGGGGGATGGCATGGGAAGATGAGGTGATTTACGACAAACATGTGCGTGCGGCGGCCGGAGCCACAGAAAAGACAAGCATTTGCAATGCAATCGGTCTCGCATTGTGAAAGTTAGCGCTATTGGCGTTGTAAATTATATTGTTTTATACTTCTGTTTATTGTTTGCAGTGGAGTGGTTGTATGTTGTTTGTAGTGGAACAATGTGGTTTAAATTGGAATTCTTAGTTGTGGAATTGTGTGGGGTGTAGTGTATTTGTATTTTTTAATTATGCAGAAAAGTGAATAAATAGTGGTGAAAGCTGCAGAGAATAGATAGAAAGTAAGATTGAGGGATAGGTAGTTTGTGTATGAACTCTGGATAGAGTAGTAGAAAGAGTGTGTGAGAAAGAGAATGAAGGGGAGAGAGGGTTATAGGTGCATAAAGAGGCTGTGCTTGTGTACCCAGAAGACACAGAGAGAACAGTAGGATGGTGTGTGTTTGCGGTTTGGATTTTTTTTAAAGTTATGGTAAAGAAACTGTGCTGAAAGACCTGAAGTGAACCAATATAACTCATGCTGCCTGTAATGCTCGAATGCGAGAATGCAGACAACACGACTTACGGATTCTGTTGGTTGCTACCAGCACGAGTGTTCCCTGCGTATGTCACCCCTAAACATTGTTTATAATACTCGGTATCCCTAACAATTTGTCTGTTTCCCCGATTATGATTTGGATAACAAAAAATGTAACTGCTTGTATACATTGGTGCGGAAAAGTTCATGAAACACTTAATAAGGCTTTGTTGAAAATCTAGCACTGCAGAAGTGAAAAAGATGTTTCTAATAAGTGATTATTCATTTTTTAAATGTAGTAGTCCTTAGCAACAGATTATTTTATATAGGCTCAACGCAAGCCCAAGTATTAAGTCTTGCTGAATATTTTGCTTAGTGCTGTGTTGCTGTGCCTCGCCTTCATAGCGCTGTACTTTGTTGCAGATAGGTTTGTGATCTCTGTGACATGTGGCCAGCTCCCAGCCTCCTCATTGGTGGCCTCATGTCTGTGAGTCAGTGACATCTGCTGCCCTCTTCTTCTGTCACAGGTTAATAAAGTAAAGTTCTTCACACTGAGCTGCGCCCCCTGCTTACTCCCCCGGGTACAGTCACAGGACAAATCCACATGGGGGCAGACAACCAGAGCTGTTATCTCACCGTGAGGCCTTTCTACCATCACCAGCCCGAGGGGACCAGACATGTAAAGCCAAACTATAGGGCCAGCCTCAGACATAGAAGAAGGACTATCACAAAGCAGTGACTGGGCTGTGGGTACAAGGAAAGGACACAGCGCCCTGGCAGGACTACAGTAGCACAGACCACAAAAAGCTTTATATCACAAGCACCGCCCACGATCTCTGGTTAAATACATGCAAATACCAACCTGCAGGGTTATTGCAACCCAGACACTGCACACAGCATGTAAACATCACAGCAAATACTATGTACTTACGTAAAACAAAGGCTACCAGATAACGCCATGTCATCAGTGACTCTATGTGGGCTTTCTTTAACAATATAATTCATTCTGGGAGTCGTAGTCTTGGTCCATTGCAGGTGAACAAATAGGGTAACACACCTGTAAGCAATGATTACTGCTTCAAGGAAGACAGCACAGGTGTGTTCATCAGCAGTATCACAAGAAGGCAGAAGCAGTATTTTAAGGGCCTTTTCTCAAAACTGGGACTTGAAGCTGATTTGGCGGAAAGTGTTGGACGCAAGGACAGACAGAAAGTGGGACTGTCATACAAAGTCTGGGACGTCTGGTCACCTAGAGTAAGGTACGTCCGGCCTAATCTTTACTGAGCTTCTGAAACAGCTGTCCTTGTGGGGACTATGTCTGGATACCTGCCTTGTGGGGACTAACCTTTCCCAATGGTCTTAAAATGTCATATGTACAGAAAATTGTCAAGAAAAAAAATTATGATTATCCTGCTTCAAATGTGCAAACATAGCTTAATTTCAAAACACGCACAGTACCATCCTTATGGGGACTTGAACACATGTTAATAACCTTGTGAGGACTTACTGCAAAAATGCAATTTGTGATTGAATACATTAATTAACAAATGGCTAAATGCTATTTTTCAGTGCTTTACCTATATTACATGATGGTTTAGTTATGTGGGAATAGCCCCTTGTGTCCTAGGAGCATATAGAAAATGTATTTTGATAATGCATTTTTTATCAGAAAACCATAACATAATGGGTGCATGGAATTGGATTCACAGATATGTAGCCTGTTGCTGAGTGCTTCCAAACTTTAAGGGGTAAGAAAAAGACACACAGTCAAATTAATTTAGATGCCAAAGATTCTGCAATGTGGTCCGATGGTAAAACGAGGCTGAGATTACCAGGTTCTTTTACATCAACTTCTCCACTAGGCATCATCTTCTTCATACGGCTGTGCAATATTAGTCCCCAAAGATAGGGCTATGATTATAGTAATATTCAAGTCCCCGCAGTGATAGTGTGAGATTATAGGTATGTTCAAGTCAACACAGAGATAGTGTGTGATTACAGTGATGTTCAAGTCTTGCAGAGATAGTGTGTGATTATAGGAATGTTCAAGTACCCAAAGAGATGGTGTGTGATTATAGTGATGTGTAAGTCCCCACAGAGATAGTGTGTGATTATAGTGAGGTTCAAATCCCTGAAGAGATGGTGTGTGATTATAGGTATGTTCAAGTCCCCGCAGAGATAACGTGTGATTACAGGGATGATCAAGTCCCCGCAGAGATAGTGTGTGATTATAGGTATGTTCAAGTCCCGGCAGAGATAGTGTGTGATTACTGTGATGTTCAAGTCCCGGCAGAGATAGTGTGTGATTATAGGTATGTTCAAGTCCCCGCAGAGATAGTGTGTGATTACAGGGATGGTCAAGTCTCCGCAGAGATAGTGTGTGATTATAGTGATGTTCAAATCTTGCAGAGATAGTGTGTGATTACAGTGATGTTCAAGTCCCCACAGAGAGTGTGTGATTACAGTGATGTTCAAGTCCCGCAGAGACAGTGTGTGATTATAGTGATGTTCACGTTCCCACAGAGATAGTGTGTGATTATAGTGATGTTCAAGTCCCAGAAGAGATGGTGTGTGATTATAGGTATGTTCAAGTCCCCGCAGAGATAGTGTGTGATTACAGGGATGGTCAAGTCTCCGCAGAGATAGTGTGTGATTATAAGTATGTTCAAGTCCCTGCAGAGATAGTGTGTGATTATAGGTATGTTCAAGTCCCCACAGAGATAGTGTGTGATTACAGTGATGTTCAAGCCCCCACAGAGATAGTGTGTGATTACAGTGATGGTCAAGTACCCACTGAGAAAGTGTGTGATTATAGTGATGTTGAAGTCTCAGAGATAGTGTGTGATTACAGTGATGTTCAAGTCCCAGCAGAGTTAGTGTGTGATCATAGTGATGTTCATGTCCCCGCAGAGACAGTGTGTGATTATAGGCATATTCAAGTTACTGCAGAGATAGTGTTTGATTATAGTGATGTTCAAGTCCTTCCAGAGATAGTGTGTGATTAAAGTGACGTTCAAGCCCCCGCAGAGATAGTGTGTGATTATGGTGATGTTCAAGTCCTCGCAGAGATTGTGTGTGATTATAGTGATGTTTAAGTCCCCACAGAGAGGGTGCCCACAAATGTTAAGAGATTTGGAAATTATACCCAGGAAAAATAATTGACAGAATAGATACAATGGGGTAGCTGAGAAAGCCAGAGTTAGATTTTCAGGTTATATTTTCATCAAATTCACCACTAGGCATTGTCTGAATAATGTGCCCTTGTAATGTTAGTCCTCTTAGAGATGACATGCGAGTGTATTAATGTTCAAGAACTGGCAGACATAGTATGAGATGGTACTCATGTTTAAGCCCCCAGAGATACAGTGTGTGATGATAGTCATGTTCAAGTACCCGCAGAGATAGAGTGTGATTTTAGTGTGTTTCAAGCCCTCCCCACCCCCCCAAGTGATAGTGTGCAATGATGATTAAACAAAAACGATTATGCTGTTCCTCTGAAATGAGAGACAAAACACAGGGAATATGAACCATTCTGACCACTATGGTTCAAAGTTGGGAATCCATTGTATTGGATTATAATGCCCTCACACACCCTGTCGGGTGTCATGCTTCATCATCGGGCTGCTCCTCGTCGGGTCGGCGGTGCAATACCCGACGGGCTCCCTATAGTAGGGGCACTTTAGCGGAGATCTTTTTCCAACAGCCATTTGGTGAAGTGGGGGTGAGGGGCCTCGTGTGTGTAGATGTGTGTTTGTGTTAGGAGTGAATGTAAAATAGGGCTGGGAGTACCTAAGACAACAACTTTAATCAAGGGGTCTCCTACCCTAAGTAAAAACAAAAATATAAGGCGCAAGGCTGAGGTAATGTCTCAGGTTGTGGCGCTCTTATAAGTGGTAGGTCAACATGTTTCTCGCCATGGTTTCACATCAACCATAGGACTAACTCGTCGGAGAAGTCCTAAGTCTGTAGACCTACCCACTCCTACCGGGCCCGGTAGGAGTGGGTAGGTCTACAGACTTCGTGCGATCAGCACAAATTACATGAGGAATCCCTCGTGTTTATTACCTACCGGGTACTGTGATGCCTGGTTAGTCCACAACCCTGGGTAGTTCCAGCACTACCAGATATCCGACGAGTTAGTCCTATGGTTGATGTGAGTGTGTAGCCACAACACCATCTTAGATGTAGATAGTATAACCCCTCTTTTTGGTCCTGACGAATCGCCCGCAGATTACTCATTTGGCGAGAAACATGTTGACCTACCACTTATAAGAGCGCCACAACCGGAGACATTACCTCAGCCTTGCGCCTTATATTTTTGTTTTTACTTAGGGTAGGAGACCCCTTGATTAAAGTTGTCGTCTTAGGTACTCCCAACCCTATTTTACATTCACTCCTAACACAAACACACATTTACACACACGAGGCCCCTCACCCCCACTTCACCAAACGGATGTTGGAAAAAGATCTCCGCTAAAGTGCCCCTATAGGGAGCCCGTCGGGTATTGCACCGCCGACCCGACGAGGAGCAGCCAGATGATGAAGCATGACACCCGACAGGGTGTGTGAGGGCATTATAATCCAATACAATGGATTCCCAACTTTGAACCATAGTGGTCAGGTTGGTTCATATTCCCTGTGTTTTGTCTCTCATTTCAGAGGAACAGCATAATCGTTTTTGTTTAATTAATCAATCAATCATCTATATTTCGATCAATTAAGATCATAAGACACTTTACAATAAAAAGACCCATTTCTCTCCATAAATAAATATGAATATTAGCATAACGAATACTATAAGTACAAACATGTTAAAAAGATCTTAAAAATTGCAATTAGTATGATAAAACTTAAAAAATTCATTAAAAAATAAATAAATTTAAAAATTTAAAAAAAAGGGGTAACTGGCTTAGTAATACAGTTAGCATTTCTAGACATGGCTAATGATCTTAGAGCCCTTAACCTTATGTGGCACTAGTGACAAATACACTAGAAACAAAATTTGATTTGTATCACAAATAAGGGGTGAATTATTGAGTTTATAATAAGAAATGCCACCTGCTAACATAAAAACAACCACTTTACTAAGCAATACCCACATACCCATTAATGCATCATTTAGACCTTTACAAACACTGGTTTGGGTATGCTGTAGTGGTCATACCAATTTCTGCCATTTTGCTTTCCCGAATTGACCATGTCCAACTTAAAAATTTTGCAAATCGCTATTACACACGGGATACCAGTGTCGGTCAACAGTATTCTCAAGGCAATAGCACTACTCCTCACTCCCATGTTCTTACATAAGGGCGCAACCATTTTTACGTGGAGCATGGTATGCCGGACAAACAAATAGAATATGAGAGTAGGTTTCCTCGTGTTCCAGACACAACTTACACATGCTCTCGTTGTCCCTATGCCACTTACATGTAAATGCATTTAGGGGTAATGTGCCTACCCGGAATTGAAAGTATAGACGTCTGTCCCTGGGTTTAGTGATGGCATCCCAATATTGCTCGTATTTGGGACAGTGCTTAAATTCCAAAAATTTACCCGTCAGTGATGAGGGCTCTGAGATAGTAATATTATTTCTTATCATCATAGACCAGTATAATCTTTTCATCTCTTTCTTTGGGGGGTATTGCTGGCTCTCTGGCTCATCCCACAAGTGACGCAGACCCATGCTAACCAATGTATTTTTTATGTTTAGCAGCCACTTGATCTTACTTGAGGGTCTAAGACCCAAACATCTTTAAGAGCTGTTGCATACTGATGCAACTCTGGTGTGGTCCATAGTCTCCGCCAATACGCTATTGGACGGAACCTAGCAACCTCTTCCAGTCTGCTGCAGCCTAGATCGTAAAAGACTGGTTTTAAAGGAGTGCTCTGGGGCAGGCCAATGATACTTCTCACGAATTTATTTTGAGCTAGGACTAATGGCTTCATGTCACTAAAACCCCAGAGTTCTGCACCGTAAGTAACAGAAGCTAAGACTTTGGTGTTGTATATCTTAAGTAGAGGGTACATGGGTTGGGTATGTGAGGTCTTAAATTCCTTCAGCAAAGCACCAGCCAGATGGCTATGCTTAAGGGCCAAGGTGTTTATCTGGGGGTTCCAATTAAGTCTATTCCCCAGCGTGATCCCCAGATAATTAAAAACATCAGTCTGCTCCAATAGTTCACCATTAAGAAACACCCTGCCCTTAATTGCTCTGTGCTTGTGCAGGACCATAAACTTGGTTTTATCAGCATTTATCACCAACCCACGATCTTTACAAAACTCCTCAAATCTTAATAGAGCCCTCTGCAAACCACTCTGGGTCTTAGAGATGATCAGAGTATCATCTGCAAACATAAGTATTGGAATTTTAACACCTGCAAGAGATGGTGCATCTGTGGGAAATGCAGAGAAATAGTCTACAACCCCATTAATAAATAATGAAAATAGGGTCGGGGCCAGGACACACCCTTGACGCACCCCTTTAGATACAGGGAATGGGTCAGTTTTGTTACCCTGGGTGCTCCAGCGTACTTGGGCGAAATTTCCTATATGTAATTGCTCAACAACAAATAGCACTTCTGCAGGCATACCTAGGTCTTTACATACCCACCAAAGTTTACTCCGCGAAACCAGATCAAAGGCGGATTTCAAATTCACATAGGCTGCATAGATTGTACCGCCAGCCAGCACAACAACCCGCCAATAGATCAGAACAAACCGAAATACCTGGTCTATTGTACTAACATTTGTGCGAAATCCTGCCTGTAATGGAGTTAATATATTTTTGTCATCAATCCACTCACGGATCCTATTAAGTACCATCCTGCCCATAATTTTTTGAATGGCATCTATAAGACTGATAGGTCTATAATTGCCTGGGCACGAACAGTCTCCTTTTTTGAATATTGGCAGAATCTCTGCCCCCTTCCATGAGACTGGGATGGCTGCCCCACTCGCTATAGCATTCACTAACAGGAGTATGTATTGTTGCCAGATTACTTTGTCTTTCTTAAACAGATCAGCCGGTACGCCGTCGGGACCTGGTGCTCTGCCGTTAACAACTAAACTCAGAGCTATCTCAGCTTCCCTAATATCGAATACCAGTGCTGTACCAGAAAATATGGTGGTATGGACAGCCTCGGTTTCGCCCCCTGACTCCAAGGCAAATTGCGTTGCAAAGTGAGAAACCCACTTCTCTGGACCTACATGATTATTGGGCGCGGGAGCTTGCCCCCCTCTCCCCCATTTTACCTGATGCCAGAAAGACTGGGAGTTACTGTCCTTGCTTGCCTGGTAGAGATCTGCCCACCTCTGTTCGTCCCAGTCCTTTTTTGCTTTATTTAGCACAAATTTATATTCATGCCGAGTATGCTTGACTGCAGTGTAGTCATTTGTCTTAATTGCAGCAGCCAATGATTTGTAGGCTGCCCTACAGTCCTTGTTATACCAACTAGTGTCTTTGCTTTTTCGCTTAATTGAACTACTAGCTGGTTTTAAAAAGAAGGTGCTTATTTTGCTAAACAGACCCTCGTGCAGCTTTGTTATTCTATCATTTATTTCAGACTGCAGTGTGATTTCACGTAGCTCTGCCAGGGTCTCGGAGACTGCTGTCCTTATGTCAGTGAGTGTTGTTTCGCTGGATACTATGGTGTCCCATTTTACCCTCCTCATACTGCTGCAAAGCTGAACTTCGCTAGTGGAGGGAAGCAAAGGTGGATTAAATGGCTGTGGAATACCCTTAATTTCCATTTTTAAAGAAAGAGGATTATGGTCACTTTCCACTCGCTCCATGACCACCATGTCACAAAAATCGGACCAGTAATCTAAATTTAAAAGTATGTAAATCGATCCGACTTGCGCTCACCCCATTATTAAAAGTGTTGGCTCCATGCTTATCGGAGGGTGAGCAACCATTGACTGGACTAAGCCCCCCCTCCATACACAATGCCTTAAGTTGGAGGGCAGCCTCAGTCCATCTCTTGATAGGGGGAATCTCTAGGCAGGGGACACTCCATGGTGCATCCTCTTCTTCTGTCAGTTTTGAATCCTCTCTACCAAGGGGTTCGAAAGTGGTATTAAAGTCCCCGCTATCACTATTTTGGGGGTACCTACCACTCCACCCAGAAAATCTTCTAAGCAACTAACTGTACTTGATTGTCTTCCCCCAGTGAGACCCCTTGCGTGAGATGTTTACGATCAGTATTTCCATATTTTGGTTAGCCTGTAGACGTATGGCCATAATGTCAGGACTATCAATAGGGACTATACTAATGTTAAATCCCAGATTCTGCTTTACCCAAATGGTTAATCCCCGCAGGTCTACCCTTCGGCCCCTGAAGTGCCGGTTTAAAAAACCCAACCGATATAATGGTTTGGTCGACCACGTCTCCTGGAATATGCAGATGTCATACTGCTCTATTAAGTCCTGCCAGTCATGTGACTCTACCTTGGACTGTAAACCCGCAATATTCCAGGACATGTAAGATAACAATGCGGGGCACAATGGTACCGACAATTCCAAGCTACTAGATTGGTTGCATGGTTGGTCGATCATACACCCCTTGTCTGGCTGGGTGGTTGGATACCCTGCTAACCCTTTTTTATTTCCAGTACTGGGGTGTAAGTCTGACATTAGTCAGTCACAACAATCCAACCCACTGAGGGGGGCAAATCTATTCTCAGTGCTTACTACCATACCACCTAAGTTGTCTTGAACACTGGGTTTAAGTCCCTTCCTCCCCATGAGCCCACCAAATCCACCAGTTCCACTGCCCTGGCTGTGTTGTGGCTTAAAAAAGAACGCATAAGACAGTGCTCTAATATCGGAGCTATCACGTGGGTTCCAACACAATTGGTCTATGAGAAAATGTGGCGTTGCCTGATTATTAAAATTTAAAATCACACAATCTCCCCTCAAGGTTTTATGAGTTGGTCCCAACCATTCCACTCTTCTAGCCATTATGATTTGGTTGCTCAATGTGTCCCCCCGGATCCCACACATCCCTCTTATGTTTGCTTGATGGGTTAACCAGTGCAAAGATTTGTTCATAAGTTGCGTGGTAGACTCCAACTGCCCCTCCCTCAAAGTTGGGACATTTCCCAGAATCAATGTAAGTGGGGATGAAGCCTCCGGTAGATACAATGACCGGCACACGATGTTGGACTGCCGTTGGCCCACACCTTGCTGTGGGACTCCAGACTCTGTTCCCAACACCTTTGGTGGTTGGCCGAAATCAATAGCCGTACCTGCTGCAGCAGTTACTGGGGGCTCTTTCCCGGGGTTAGGTTTGTGATTTCTATTATTAAACTTGTTGCCTCCCTTATTTCCCTGGGTTGGCAATAGAACTGATGTACTCCCTAGTAACTTTGGACCCTCTATATTTTGTATCCCTACCTGGGGCCCTCTAATTCCCGCTGGTTCGGAACCCTCTGAGACTACTACAGAACTGGGATTTAGGTTTTTGCATTTACAATTACATTGACATGACCCTGGCCTTTCTATCAGGGACAATCGCTCCTCTATTGTTGTTAGTTTACTTAAGAGAGGGTTAAGCAATTTTTTTTCCAATTATCGGAGCCACTATCGGGGCCCACTGTGATACAGGAGTTACCAGTGGACTTGCTTGCAGTGTACGGGCCTTGATCATTTTCTGTCGCCGTTGGTCCCGAAGTCCCTGATCTTGCAGCTGGTTGCTTAGACCTGGCTTTATACTTTAGTGAGGTGCCTCCCCGGCTTCGTTTTGCAGGTGGCTCGTTAATAGTTACAATAGGCGGCCTTGACACACCATCTCTCCGAGTTGTTTTGGATCTTGTTGAAATCTCGCTACCCTCTAGATCACAATCTACTGGGGGGGGAGGTTATCAAAGTTTCAGCGGCTGACTGCATAGGGGGTGTTTCCGATGATGAGGATGGTAGTGCATCGCACCCTCGCAGGGCAGTGCCTGTTGTTACCTCTAAAATTATAGCGTCATGGCCACTCAGCACAGGTTTAGGATTGATTAAGCCCCCTTCTCCGCCCACCGCCATGCTTGGAGGAACAGCCGGCTGGTGTTCCAACAAGGAGGACACAGGTGACTTGACCATACTTATACCTCCTAGCGAGGACCGTTTCTGGATAGCAAAGGTATCCAGTGAGAGACGTTTTTCAGCTATCTGAATTTCTTTAGTTAGGACCGACTCGGCCCTTAGGAGAAAGGCATCTAAGGTCCCCGCAATTCCTCCCCCCGGCGGTGCACAGGTTTCTTTTCTTTTGCCCATTGACCCAAAAGCGTACCTTTGTGTTAAGGCTCCTTGCACCTTTTCTCAAAACGTTGGTGGATGTGCCCACCCCGGCCTCTTAACGCGCCTCCGGGCGCGGAAATCGCGTCGCGTCGGCCCCGCTGCCACCTGGGGGTTGTAGTTTCTGCAGGCACAAGCCATTGCCCTCACGGCTGGATTTAGCGAGCGTCCCGCACAGCGGGAGCCCACCGGACCTCTTAACGCGCCCCACTGCAACCTGGGGGTTGTAGTTTCTGCAGGCAATAGATCTTCTGCCTCTGGATGTTTATCCTGGCTCCCGACCTGGCTCCCGACCTCACCGGCTCACGCGGAGTTCCCGCAGCACCCGCGGTTCCAGCGAGTCCGGATTCGGGACCGGTTTCGGGTACGTTCTCCCGCGGTGCTCACTGCTCTCGCCCCCGCAGCTCTACCGTCGTGCTCTGCTCAAGCCTATTCTCTAAGTTTGGTGAATATCCGGAGCGCGTGACGATGCTGCGGCTAGTTTGTTTAATTACTGTCCTTGGGCCTTTATGCTGGACCTATCCAAAAGCCCTTTGTCCCCTCTTTGAATACTAGTGTGCAATGATGCTCATGTTCAACCCACAGTGATAGTAGGTGATTATAGCGATGCATTGGCCTGCACAGACATACTGTGTAATTATAGTCATTTCAAGTACTCTAAGAGATGGTGTGTGATTGCAGAAATGCCCAGGACTCCTAGTGTTTGATTACAGTCATATTCAATTATCCATAGAGGTACTGTGTGACAGTACATAGGATAAAGTACCACCTGACGTACTTTATAAGGATACTGCACGTCACCAAGGACTACTGTGATCACATAGAAGAATGAGGTTGAATGCAGAGTTCCTTTATAGGGTCATGAACCTCCAACAAGGATTACAATATCCTTAGAATGTATGCCAGGGGTACTTTATTTCTCATAATTCATGGCATTACCATCCCCCTTCCCACAAACCACTCAAATCCTTGGTGTGGTGCTCTTTCATATGAACGAGATAGGATGTTAGTAAACATGAAGAATACAACTGAAATCTCTAGTGCAAAATTAACACACTAAAACAGTTAGATATTTCTTGCAAAAAAGGTACGTTGATCATCTTAATACAAGTCAGATTTAAATAAATGCTGTAGCTTAGAATTTGTAGAACCATTCTATATTTCCTATAATTACCTGAAGTGTGGAAAAAAAAATCGACATGTAGTCAAAAATATCGCCTTTCTGTTTATCAATTTTCATCTAAAAACACAGAACAGAAGAAGAAAGTGCCAGGGTTCGTTTTTGTTTTTAAAGGGCAGCTTTAATTATGCTCTGTGATCTGCGTTTCTTCTCAGCTGCTGACTCCGACAGTGAGCATTGTGCTTACGCTGACTGTAATAAGTTATTACAGTTGAGCAGCTACATTTATTACAAGCGACTAGGAATGTTACAAGTCACCTGTAATAAGGAAATTAGAGATGGGCTTTAATAAAGGGATTGCAGGCTCTCATGCATTATAAGAACAATAGTTACTTACCTGTAATCTGTGGTTCTCCAGTATTGGTATCTTTCATAGATTCACATGCCTGAATCATTCCCCGTCGTCGGAGTGGGAGTCCCACGGTACATAAAAAGCAATAATTATGCACATAATAACCATAATATAGGTAATATATAGAACCAGGAAGTGAAGTAGATAGAACTACAGGGGAAGAAACTTCCACATTTATGACTTGTCCAAGTCATTATAAACAGTCTAAACTGCAGCCAATCAGGCGACAGCACCCTCCAGAATGTTCTCGGCGGAGGCTCTCAGATTTTCTCGCACAAGAGTGTACCAAGTGAAAAGAGCATAACGAGCCTCTGAGGGGAGGTGGGTGGGTTGCATGTGAATCTATGAAAGATACCAATACTGGAGAACCACAGATTACAGGTAAGTAACTATTGTTCTTCTCCAGTATTGGGGTATCTTTCATAGATTCACATGCCTGAATCAGAGTACAAAGCAGTACATCCAAAATAATGCTCATAAGATTGCAATTGTAACATCATCCTATGTACAAGAGACCTCATTCAATAACATACATAGAAGATCCAAAGTATGCATATATGTATATATTTGTAAATAAATAAACATATATATATGGCAATGTTATATATATAAAAATAAACATAGCTGATATCAGTCTGAGAAACAGTAAGAGGAGGAGGGAAGAACAGAGGCTCACCTTATTTAAAAAGATTACCGAGAACCGCTTGTCCCACAGACGTATCTGCATTACTGGCAGCTTCCAAACAGTAGTGCTTGGTAAAAGTGTGCGTGCTGGACCATGTTGCAGCTCTGCAGATTTGATGAAGAGGCACACCAGCAAACAAAGCAGAAGATGAGGACATTGTTCTAGTAGAGTGTGCTCTTGGAATCGTTTGTAATGGTCTTCCTGCTTGTTGATGGCAGAAACAAATCGCAGCAGAAATCCAACGAGCTATGGTCTGTTTGGATATTGGTTGACCCTGGCGTATTTTTCCATAGGCCACAAATAACTGGTCAGATTTACGGATGGAAGAAGTCCTTTGTAGCTAGAATTTGAGACATCTTTTGATGTCAAGTGTATGCAAAGTTCTTTCCGCAGGTGATTGAGGATTAGGGAAGAAAGTTTTCAAAACTATTGGTTCGTTGAGATGGAAGTCTGAAGGTACTTTAGGCATAAAACTGGGGTTAGTGCGTAGCACTACAGAGTTGGAAGTGAATTGAAGAAAAGGCAGATTAATAGTGAAGGCTTGAATGTCACTAACCCTCCTAGCTGATGTTAAAGCTAACAGCAGAGACACCTTCCAGGAGAGAAACTTCAAATCCACTCTATGAATAGGTTCAAAGGGGTGTTGCATAAGTTGTGCAAGCACCACGTTCAGATGCCAGGATGGAGATGGGCGGCGGACAGGAGGAAACATCCGAAACAATCCTTTGAAGAACTGCTGAATGATCCTAGCTGAATAAAGAGAGTTGGAACCATCTTGCCGATATCTTGAAATAGCCGCTAAAAAGACCTTCAGAGTAGAATGGGAAAGGCCTGATCTTGCCAAGTGCAAAAAGGATGGCAGGATCTGCTCCGGTTTTGCATGGATCGGATGAATAGCAGCAGTTTGACACCACAAGCAAAACCTCCTCCATTTAAGCCTGTACGTCTGAATAGTGGAAGGCGCTCGAGCATTGGCTAAGACTTCCTTACAGTCCGCAGGAATATCTAAATGAGCGAATTCAAAGTGTTCAGGCGCCAGGCCGCTAATCTCAGAGATGCAGATCTGTCCGTTCTGAATGGACAGAAGGTTCGGTATTGGTTGAAACTGAATGGGATCGCATTCTGATAGAAGGAGGAGTTTGGTAAACCAGAACTGGCGAGGCCACCTGGGAGCAATGAGAATTAGGCGACAAGGTTCTCTCTTCATTTTCCGGAGAACCCTGGGAACCAACGGTATCGGAGGAAAGGCGTAGGCATAGATCTGCGACCAATTCATCGAAAAGGCATTCCCGCGTGACCCCTTGTGGGGAAGCCAACTTGCAAAGAATGGGCATTTGCGGTTCTGACTGGTCGCAAACAGGTCTAGATCGGGACAACCCCACGCCTGAAAAATTCGATCCAACGTTGGTTGATGTAGCTCCCACTCGTGATTGGATACTATTGATCTGCTGAGGGAATCTGCCAGGACATTTGAAACTCCCAGAACATGTATTGCTGACAAGCTGATCCTGTGTCGTATCGCCCAGTCCCAAATTTGTTGGGCTTGTTGTGAGAGCCGGGCAGACCTTGTTCCTCCTTGTTTGTTGAAGTAGTGCATACTTGTTGTGTTGTCTGTCCGGATTAATACTGATGCCCCCAGAATGATGGTGCGAAAGGATTTTAGGGCGAGGAAGATGGCCAGCAATTCTAGAAGGTTGATATGCCACGTTCGTTGCTGGATGTTCCACTTGCCGCTGTGAGCCCTTGAAGGTGTGCTCCCCACCCCTCGAGGGATGCATCTGTAGTGATGGTGAAACTTGGAGCTTCTACTAGGAATGCGCACCCTTTTTTCACATTCTTTTTGCGAGTCCACCAGAGTAAGGCTTCTCGCATCCGGGGAGTGATGCGAATGAGATCGTTGAAGGACCCTGAAACCTGCAACCATTGGTGGTTGAGCTCCTCTTGTAGGGGTCTCATTTTGAGATGGCAGTTGGGGAGTAAAGGAATGCATGAAGAAATCATCCCCAGAAATGACTTTAACTGTCGGACTGAAGCGTACCTTTTTGAGCGCAAGAGGTGGGCAAGGCTGCAAATCTTTTGTTGCCTTTCTTTTGAGATGAATGCTTGTGTCAGTTGAGTGTCTAACGTGGCTCCCAAGAACGTTTGTCTTTGCGATGGAACGAGCTGAGACTTGTCGAGATTGATGGAGAGACCTAGAGATTGGAAGACGGACAAACATCTCTGAATGTGGGCGCTTGCGACCGTAAAAGAATTCGCCTTGATAAGGCAGTCGTCTAGATACGGAAAGATTTGGATCCCTTCCAGACGAAGGTGTGCGGTCACCGGTGCTAGAACCTTGGTAAATACAAGGGGTGCGGAACGTAGTCCAAAAGGAAGGACTTTGAACTGGAAGTCCCTGCCGGCCACTCTGAACCACAAAAATTTTCTGTGTCTGGGAAGAATCGGTATATGGAAATATGCGTCCTGGAGGTCCAGGGTGGCCATGTGATCTCCCGCAGAAAGGAGGTGACGTATTTCTTGAAGCGTTAACATCCGGAAGGATAACTTTTTTAAATATTTGTTGAGGAGCGGAGCTCCAGAATGGGCGCCATTCTCCCGATTTTTCTTGATCAGGAAGAATCTTGAATAAAACCCTGTTCCTCTTTGCAATTGAGGGACATTCTCGATCGCTCCCTTTTTAGCATCAAATTTATCTGGGAAAAAAGCTCCTTGAGATGAGCTGGAGGTGGGCCTTTGGGAGGAGAGTTTGGAGGGATCTTTATGAACTCTAGAACATGGCCTCTGGCCACAATGTCCAGGACCCATTTGTCTGATGTTATAGTGGACCAGTTTGAGTAGAACTGGGATATTCTCCCTCAAACTTTTAAAGGGGTAGGCGGTAGAATAGGTGGCGGTTGTCACTGTTTTTTAGATGTGTCGCGTCCCCGATAGGAAGGCTTTCTCTTATTTTGCGAATAGGAGGTATTTCGTTGTCCGTAAGACTGCTGACGTTGAGATTGGTATCATTGACTATTTTGGAAGGACTGGTATGACCTTTGTTGGTTATATCCTCCTCGACTAGAAAAGGAGCCACGGCCCCTAGCTCCACGAAAGGGCGGCTTCCGAAGTGGAGAGTACCCAGAGATTTTGCTGTCTCGGTATCCTTCTTGATGGCTTGAAGGGCGTCATCCACATGTTTGCCAAACAGTGACTCACCATCAAACGGCATGTCAATTATCTTTGCCTGAACCTCCTGGCGAAAAGATGTTGATTTAAGCCAGCCTTGCCGTCGTAGTACTGCGGCACCTGCTAGTTGTCTAAAACCTGTAGATGCGACATCTACAGCCGAATCTATGATCTCCGCAGAGATACGTTCTCTTTCTTGCAGTATTTTTAAAGCTTCCGATTTGGATGGTTCTGGCAACATGTTGATGTAAGGAGAGATGTCCGACCACATCTGTCTGTCGTATCGGCCTAGAATGGCCAGTGAATTAGCAGCACGGACTGTTGTTGCTGCCATGGTGGAAACTTTTTTTCCAATAGTGTCCAATCGTCTGCCATCCCGATCTGGAGGAGCTGTGATTGGAGAAGATGGGTTTCTAGCTCGCCGTTGTGCCGCTTGGGCAATAACAGAGTCGGCTTTTGGTTGACTTATGAGACATGCCGGCGAGTCATCTGGCGCCTTATATTTTTTGTCGAGACGAGGTAGGACCGCAGGAACAGAAGCAGGAGCCTTCATGACCTTTAATCCTTCTTGCCAAATGAAGTCAATTATTGGGATGGTCCGTACCTGCTTCCTCGTCTGATCTTTAAAGTCATATAGGAAACACTCATCCTTTTTGGTTTCCATAGGCAGGAGGAACCTTTGTGTTGCCCTTTCCATCAGAAGATGAAAACCTCCGATGTCAACAGGAGGAGAATCGATGAGAGCTGGAGTTGAAGAAGACGGAGTTTGCAGCTGGTAATCGTCCCACTCCGTAAGAAGCGATCTGTCATCTAACTCTCCTTCCTCCCTATCGTTGTCAGAGGTGTGAGCATCATCGGAATGATGAGAAGGCACCGGAGACGGTGGTCTGGGTGACCTCAACGTAGAAAAGGAAGTTTGAGGTACAGGTGTCGGTGGAATAGATGAAGCCGATTCAGATGGAGGAAAACGGCGATAATAATCATCCAACATGAATTGTAGATTATTTAATAGAGCCAAAGGCATTTGCGCCGTTGGAATCGCATCTGGAGCTGGACCAACAGTCTCTGGGGGAGGATCGTCATCTTGATCGTCCTCCTGATATTTGATGAATAATTCTGATGGGCTCCTGGCAGTGCGAAATCTGTCATTGTCCTCAGATTCCTCATCATCTTCACCGTAATCTAGTAATTGTTCAGGTAATTCTAGAGGTACCTTAGTAGGGGAAATATGCAGTGGAGAGAGGACCTCCAATGAAGAACCACGTCTATGCAGCAGAGAAGATGCCGTTGTCAATGGTGGTAATTGCACCTGTGTCGTAGACGGTGCAGAGGGCGCCGTTGCTGCAGTCGCTGACCAAACCTGCAATTCTGTACAGGCAGATAATTGAAGCGTCGACGAGGGAGCCGTCGACGGAGTCGTCATCGATGGAGCCGGTGTAAATGAAGTAACCGACGACGAGGCAGTCGTCGTCGACGAGGCGATCGTCGACGGGAGTTTTTTTACTCTTCGACGTCGACGGTAGATCTAATTTCCGTCGTCGACGAGATTGGCTTCACGGAGACAGAAACCAGCGTCGACGGTGAGGACGCCGACGACATGATCATTTGTGGTCTTGGCGACGAGAAGGTGGCAGTCAACGTCGTTGTAGCGTCGACGGTAAGCTTCGTCAACGAAGTCGTCGTCGATGCCGTCGACGACAGTACCTTTTTCTGAGGTAAATTCTTCTCAGGAAATCATTTTGAAGCCAGAGACTTCGCAGTCTTTCTCGGGAGGGGTAGTAGGCAGAGGCTTACTTTTAGAAGGTGGAGGAGCCTTTTTTGAGGAGGAAGGCAATTCAGCACCCTTAGAGGACTGCTGTTTTCTCGACACCTTAGCCCCAGGAGAAGACAAGTCCTCCTCAGCAATCCTCTTCCTAGAGGACGCAGTAGAGCCTGAGGCAATACTCCCCACATCAGATATGGGGTTGTCTTGATCCTTTATCTTCTGTAGCCACAGAAGTAGACGTCCCTCTCTGTCTCAGAGTTTTCTGAGGGAAGGTCCTACAGATCTTGCAGTCTCTCACCTGGTGATCAGGATACAGGCAATAAATGCATTTCTTGTGGGGGTCTTCTGAAAACAGCCGGAGCTTCCCACAAGACTCACAAGGTTGAAAGAGAGATCTTTTAGATGAAGACATCCTGAAATGAAGTATTTTGTGAAGAAATAGAAAAGTACTGAGCAGAGCTCAGGGAGACTCCCTTCACACGACGTGCGGTAGAAAATCTGAGAGCCTCAGCCTCTGGGGAGAACATTCTGGAGGGTGCTGTCGCCTGATTGGCTGCAGTTTGGACTGTTTATAATGACTTGGACAAGTCATAAATGTGGAAGTTTCTTCCCCTGTAGTTCTAGCTACTTCACTTCCTGGTTCTATATATTACCTATATTATGGTTATTATGTGCATAATTATTGCATTTTATGTACCGTGGGACTCCCACTCAGACGACGGGGAATGATTCAGGCATGTGAATCTATGAAAGATACCCCAATACTGGAGAATCATAATACCCATGTTCACGACCACGTAGAGATAGTGTGTGATCAGAGTTATGATGAGGATCCTGCAGAGATGGTGTGCGATGATAGACATGATCAAGCCCCACAGAAAATTTGTGTGATAATTGTGATGGCCATGTTCTGACAAAGATAGTGTGTGATGATAGTTATGTTCAGGTCCCCTCAGAGATTGTGTGATTATTGTAATAACCAGGTCCCCACAATGATAGTGTGTGATGATAGTAATGTTCAAGTTCTCGCAAAGATATTGTGTGATTACAGTTATGCCCAGGTTCCCACAAATATACTGTGGGCCCGATTCACAAATGTAATCTGAGACAAAATCCTATATTTACAATTTTTGGTATTCACAAAAAGCACTTACAATTTTTGGTATTCGCAGAAATCACTTACGACTCCTATCTTTACATCTGCACCCGGGCCGGAATTTCCGCATCCGGGGCGGAATTTCCATCTCCGGGCCAGAAATCCTGCACCCGGGCCGGAATTTCCACACCTGGGGCGGAATCTCTGCTTCCAGGCCGGAATACCGTCATTCGGGCCGGATGATCATTTTCCTCAATGCTAAACACCTGTCCAAGTGCCTACCATCCCCCCACATGCGTCAGATGTAGTCAATTACCACCAATGGCAAGACCAGCACCAAAAACCACATAAAAGCAGCACACATTCAAGGAACAGGTTTGGCCACAGAGAGTTCCTGTTTTCCTTCTCTGTTTATCACTACTGGAAAATGTACAACCTGAGGAGGAAGAACAACTTCACAGATGAGGAGACCACCATGATTGTGGAGTTCATTGTGAGGCACTACAAACGGTTACATGGTCTCCCCCCTTACTGCACCAGTGGCACACAGAAGGAAGCTCTATGGCAGCATTTAGCCACTGCTGTCACAGCATTGGGGGAGGATGTGCGCACAGTCCAGGACATCAAGAAGAAGTGGCACGACGAAAAAAGGCGGGTGAAGGAGAAGTACGCCAGGATTGAGTTGGACAGAATTATCCCTGGCCCACAATCCGGAACCCGCATCCGTCTCACCACACTTGAGGAGGATGTCCTCACTATAATCCACCCCCACATGCTGCATGGGCTTCCTGTGAGTGATGTCCGCAACGTGGCACCAGGTAAATGTGATGACAAGAACAAGTATATAAAATGACTGTCTGTGTTTCACCCCCATTGTGAATTAGGGAAGTTGTCCAAAGTTTACATAAAAATATAGTCAGTCAGAGGCTAATGTGTTTCCCTCTGTATGTTACACCACAAGTCCCACAATCCTTTGTATTAGAAATGGCAAATCCCATTCCCACTATTGAAAACATGGGCCCAGTACTGCTGCTGGCGTATATAGCTAACACTGTTAAATCGCAATTGACGAAATGCCCCTTCCACTTATCCAGACGCGGCCGGATCAGTCAAGAGCGTCAGGCTTTGCAGTGCAGAGGAAAATATACAGACAACGGAATAGGGAAAATAAAAAAAAATATACAAAAAATAACTCACCTTGTGCTTGCCGCATCACTGAGCACAAGGTGAGAGAGTCCTAATTTTAAGAAATGTATTCCCCTGTCTATTTCCCACCATTATACCCCCTACGCCCCACTGCTCCTACCTGCACCGGCCGCGGCAGTACTTCACAATACTGTTAGCATGCAGAAGATATGAAGAAATGTCTGACAAGTTACACATGTACATTTTCGATTTGGTTACTTTTCTCTCTTCTCAACCATTGACACATTCAGCCAGAGTACAGACAACCACACTAGCAGAGGTCCCTGCATCTTCTGGGAGGAAACATCCAGAGCAAGGCATACCGCCCTCCCTAACTGGTAAGTCAAACTGGTCAGGAGATGGTCAAAATGCATACATTGTCAGCAGACAACAGAGGGACATGTAGGGCCCGAATCTCAAAGGTAACCGGGGAGGAAAAACTAGCTTTACAACTATTGGAATTCTTAAAGGACATTTACCTTTAGCAAATGACATTTGTGAATAGCGAAAGACAAAAAATAATATATCTAGCCTCATCATACCTTTGTGATATGTGAACATTACATATATTCCATCAACAGTTCCAGAACTGTGAACTCAATCCTGGAATCGAGTGCCACAACAAGTCAAAAAGGAGTCCCGACTACATTGTAATCGTTTCTGTAGACAAAATCAAGAAATGCAATGATAACAAATATAACAATGATGAACAAGAAGTGAGATACAATTGTCAGGAGTACTGAGAATGCATCCACTGTCCAACTTATATTGGTTTTTCCAATACATAAAATTGTCCAGTCCACCCAGCTGGCTTTATTTGTTAACATTGGATGGCATGTTTTTGGGCCATAAACAAAAGACAATAGTGGACCTTACTTCAGGAATTGTTGTGGTGTCAATGGGATAGACGTTGCTTCTAGGCAGTGGGGCCATTATAAGTTGAATGTGGGATCACTCACGATATTTAGTGCTACACACTTCAGCAACGGTAGTGCCCACACTGCTTGTGCTTATCCTTTGTGCCTGAAATTGAGTGCATCACGTGGCAGCTGAAATGTAAAGTTGCAAACACACTTATCATTGTAGGTCCAATGAGGTCATCCCAGATTCCAGTACCCCCATTGACTTCTGCTACAAGGTTGGCTGTGACATCTGGTCAGGGACCACACACTGGGCAGGTGCGGGGCCATGGTAAGTAAACCCAAGAATAATTTACTTTAATGCTCATGCAATGTGCCTTTAATCTCCACTGTGTGTTGTATGTGTACTACATCACTGTTGTCCTGCATCACAACATGCCTACATATGGCATTTAACCACATACCAGATCACACTATGGTGGCTAGTGAAAGGATGACACAAAATGTATGCCAAGTGAGTGCAGAATGGACATAAAATAGGGTATAGTCTCATATGAAGTGTACTAGACACAACTGGATTGGAATTCAATGATATGAAATATCAATGGACAAATCCTATTGAAATTGGAGTGGATAAGGGTCGCATTGATGCCAGTTGTGTACTTTTGTGATGGATGTAGGGGCTGCTAAGGTGAATCTTGAGGAAGTGAAATTTTCAAATCTCTTGGCTGAAAAGCACAACGCAAATCCAGTGTAGGCGGCAACCATCAAAGCTCCTCAACTTACCCACAATGTGGGATCCTAGTCAAATGTTGCATTCTGCTTGCCTCCTCTTCTACTGTATTCACCTATATAAGTGAGTGTATAATATATGAGGTTAGGATGTCTGCTGTACAAGACATCATCCGTTGTCAACTAAGTACTACCATGATGTTGTAAATGGATTATGGGAACAGAGGACACTCAAAGGATGGACATAACAAATGTGTGATCTCTCAGTTCAAAATTAGCTTTGTGACTTCATGTGTAGGGAAGCACAAATGAGCCACAAAACATCTCACATATGAACTCTGCAATGCAATGTTTGGTCAGATGTGCAAATGCGAAATTGATCAGCCTGGTGATGTACACTCCTTTCGCCTTGTCAACAGACAACATTATACTCATAAGGCATGATGGTCTTAACGAGGAAGGTGTAATCAATGTAATGCGGAGGCGTCCTGATTATTTATCCTCGTCCTTCAAATATCAGTAACCTTCTCAAACACGTTTGTCTGTTGATGTGTCATCTCATTGATGTCAATGCTGTGTGGAGGTAACAGCTGATAACTGCTGCATGTGAGCAGGGGCCCACATGTAAAGTCCATGAGGTAAACATGCTGAACATTGGCCAGGAATATCGTATCGATGGACATTGAGAATGACACATACATGTTAGCTCATAGCTACCATCTGGTGTACTGAAATAGGGATATGTATGTCTCATCACAGCTGCTAACAGGATGACACCAGTGCACCGTACACCATACCAGGGAATGCAAGACATCTTGGCTGCAGCAGTGAAACCCTCTTGCACCTCTCCATCAGGTAAGTGTGGCGTGAAGTATTTCCCTATCATAGATTCAAAAACCATGACAAAGATCCAATTCCCCTTCTGCATAGAATCTGAAGTCGGTGTTTACAAAGTTACGTACATACCATTTCATTTTTATAAGTGTGACATGTACCTGTTTGTAAATTAGTAATGCAGATAATAGAGTATGGTGCCACATCCTTCTCCAGCTGCTGGATCGGGGACTGCTTCATCAACTACACCTATGAGGAGCCAGGTTCAGCAGTTAACATCAGGGGGGATCACTAAGGGACACAAAGCTGTGGCTGGAGCTGGTGAGTTTGCTTGTGCATTGTACATCCCCGTTCAACACTGCAGTGCTATGGTGTGAGCTGTCACGTGTAGGGGTACCCAAACCAGGTCACATGTGCTTCATCTGTTGATGCAAAGTACAGTAGATCCAACCCTTGTGTTGCACCACATCTTATACTAGGTCAATTACTTATCTTGTTGCAACCTCTGTGTTCCAGGTGATGATGACGATGAGGAGGATAGACCTTCCACCAGTGTTGGGCGACGGGCAATCAAAGGGGAAAATCTACTGCTCCTGCAGGCAGTAATGTCAGCTGCAAGTACTGTGCAAGAGGAGGATGATGAAGTACCTGAGGAAGCTGAAGAATTTGACAATGATGAAGACTATCTGTCCATCCTCTCAGAGGATGAGGATTGAGATGCCATGGCCAGAAGATTTCCCACATCAGCCAAATTTGGCAAGGCCTCACACCCTCCGCCCATCAAAGTGCCTCAGCCTCCAAAAAGAAAGATTACCTGTCCTCAGCATAGAGCTAACCAGCCACAGCTCACACATACCCCAACACATACATCACTCCCTCACATCCAGTACAGACGTGGTGGTTCCCCTACAAACTCCTCCCTATACAGTGTATCCCAGGCATTCTCGCCACCATCTGAGGAAAGTACCAACCCTGTTGTGGGTGGTACAGGTATCCCCTGGGCACCATTCTCCTGTCCACAGGCTTTCATCTGCCACCCTCCCCCCTGCTGTTGGACCTGGTGGTCTCATCCATAGCCGACCCCTGCAGAGAGGGCCTGCACCTGGCCATGGTGGCCCGTGGGAGCAGGACTTCTTCCAACAGCAGGCAGATGTGAGGCAGCACATTCGTGCCATAGGGGCTACCCTGTCAGACATGTCGGAGGCCCTGCAGGACATGTGCCAAATCCCTCAGGTGGTGGACAGACTAACCCATGTTTTGGACAAGATGGATAGATCTTGGGAAGACATGTCCAAGAATATCAGAGACATGATATCCATCCAAAGGGAAGAGAGTGCAAGACATCATGCCTTGGCCATGAAGATGATGGAGGGCATGCTGAAAGTGATCCAAAGTCTCCCTTCACGGTCAACGCAGGGAGGGGAGCCATCACATCTGCCTGCAGCACATCACACCCACACACCTGTAGCACAAACTGCACAGGACCACAGCAAGGGTACACACCCACCACTGCCCCCTATCCAGGCACTCCCCCCACCTGCACATCCACCACCACCACCCCCTGAACAGGAGCTACCACTACCTGCACAACAACTCCCTGTCCACGCACAAACACCAACTGTACAGACACCATCCGCCCCTGCACATGAACTTCACCCTGTACAGGCACATGCACCACACCAACCTGCACCTCGGCGACAACCCAGACATAATCCCTCACAGGGATCCTCATCCCCAAATTTGCGAAATCGCAAGCACGATCCCCATTGATCACATCTCAAATATTGTGTCTAGTGTGAATATGTGTAAAGAAAATCTCATCACAAGTCAAGACTATGTTGCGTATTATGTCCTGATAGGCAAATGTTTACCAATTGTGATGGCCTAGAGATGTGAGAATGTATGTGTGTGCGTGACACATGTACAAGTATAACCCCATCATTGGAACAAGCTCTCATGTGAAGAGCAGACAACTCCCAAAATATATGTCCATATTTTGTACAAGACATTCACAATGAAGTTAAACAAGATAGAGAAAGTAAGATTCAAAATAACATTTTATGGGGAAAAAAAGTGTGGGAGTAGAAATACAACAACAGTCTGTTTGCAAGGGAGAAAGGAAAACAAAGGATGTTCTTAATACAGAAGGAGAAGGGAACTTGGAGTGGGATGGGGCAACATAAATATAACACGTCAGGGAGCGTCAGGGTAACCAGTCTATATACAAGGGGCAAAGTAAATAATTGTCCAAAAAGAAAATTCTGTCCAACAGGTCAAGTGTCCTTCTGGTCATCATCAATTTGCACAATGCCCAGATCCTCTGAGTCCGAGGTGGGCTTCTGGCTGGCCAGTGCAGGACCAGGCACCACACGGGGTTGGGACACAGGAGGAGTACGGGGGCAAACAGTGCGGTGCAACAGACAGGGGGAGACATTGACGGTGGTGTGGGAGGGAGGTTGGGATAGGACAGACAACATGACTGCACTCAGAGAATTGACACTGGCAGTGAGGGTGGCCATAGCGCGTGCATTTTCCTCTTGCATCATGCGCAGCTCTGTACACATCTGCAGCATGATGCGAGAGGCCATGTCTGGCTGACCCTCAAATGCCCACATCAATTCCTGTGGTACAGCCACAGGAGTAACAACAGAGGGAGGGGTTTGGGTGGAACATAAGGGGTGTGGTGCCTCGGGTTTGGAGCCGAAGTTGGTGTCTACCTGGCAGCCACGATGAGGGGGACTGGTTGCAGGGAATGCAGCTGGAGGCCCCGATGGACTGGGGGACTCTAGAGTTAGGGAGGGTCTGATGGCAGGCCCAGGTTGTGTAGTGGCCTGCCCTGGGGACACCTCGCCATAAGAAAGTAGTGAATGGTCTGGGGGAAAGTAGATCTCCTCCCCCCCCCCCTTGCCAGAGGTGTGCAGTTCTTCACCCCCCTTCAATGTCCTCAGCCTCCACCCTGTCCGTAGCACCAGAGGTGTCTTCATGCTCAGTCCGGGTGGGTGCAATCCCCCTGCCTCCTGATGTAGAAGGTCCCGCCTCATCCTCTTCTTCCTCATTTGTGGATAGAGGTCGTGCCCGCCGGCGCACCAAAGATGTCTTGCTCCGAACCATGTCCTGCTGTTGGTCCTTTTGGCCAGCTGAGCCCAATGAAATGTAAGACAAATCATGATTTAGTGGTTATACACGTCAGAATAAGACACATACCTAGATGAGCCAAGGGCAGACTTTGTTCTCCTCTGATCACACTATACAGTTGTCAGTGATTAGGAGCTTAAATTATGTGTATGTTCACTGTCATCTCCTGATTTGAGTCGGACATAGACATCTCACTTGGATTTTGGTGGCTTACACATCTGTACTGACCAACCCTCAGCTTTGGCATTCTTGTGATCTGTGTGTCCTGTCACTGCTACATAGGCAGTTTCCAAACCCAGTCTACAAAAGGAGATCAGAGAGAATCCAGATGGTATTGGAATGGGCCTGTGATATGGAGTCTCTGCACTTTTACTTCCGGACAAATGTTATCTGCTGTGTAGCAGTGTATGAGACAACACAAAAGACGATTGGGAGGTCACACATCCATATAGGGTCTGGGCTATTAGGTTTGCTAAGTTGTGAGTCTAACCTCTTGATATTCCCTCACAAAAGCTGACAATCCAGTGCCACATATTGGCTTCGAAGACGGATCAGGTAGTGCTGTACACTGGTGAACAGTAGTGGCTAGTTGTTACAGCTACCTGGACTTGAAAGATGGCATACAAGCCACTGAAGGTAAGACATGTGTCTGTGGACACACTTGGGAAAATTGGAAACACTTAAGAGTGAGGCAAGGATCTCAAAGTCTGTCTTGATTCCATGACACATGATGATCTGTCTTAATCAGAACCCAAACACACCGAATGCAATGCAAGTCAAAGCATCCAATACCCATTGGCCTCTCATACACACACTGGACAGGGTCACTACCATTCCTCATCCAATGCACACATCAGTTATGATGCCCTTGGTTAATTGTTAGTGGTGCTGGCAGTGCAGATTTCTGTTAGAAATGCACGTATGTGGCTCAATTCCCCAGTTGTCATAATAAAACTACCACTCCCAGAATGCACTCTGGCCTGTACAGTCAATGTGCTACAGTGAGCCTTTTGCTTCATGATGACTGCTGCATAGACACGGAATAGGTGAATGAAGGCATGGGACACATGATGGTACAGCTCTGTCTTCACTCACATCATACTTCCAGACACATATTGCATATAATGCACTTACCAGGTCTCTGCAGCTCATGCTCCTCCAGCCGAGCATGGAGGGTCCGCCAAGCTGCATGCAGGACCCTCCAATACAGTGGCGAGAGGCGGGGACGATGCACATGGTGCTGGGAGGACTGGCCCAGTAGCTCCTCAGCTTTGTGCCTGGCCCAGCGTTTTAGGTCCTCCCATCGCTTGTGGCATGGCCTGGCCTTCCTGGTGTGTTCGCCCACTGCACTGCAGCGTTCCCCAATGTTGGCCCATAGTGTGGCCCGCGCTGCATTACTCAGCTGGTCCTCTGGCCCCCCCCTTATAGCTGAGGATATTTGTTAAGCACCCACTCAGCTAAAATGTCTAATTCCCTTTCAGTGAGAGGCGGTGCTTTCTCCTCATAACCCTCAGCCATTTTGGGGATAATTAGGTTGAACTGAGCAGCAGAATGGCAGAGGATCTGATCTGTGAGAGAGGATGACTCAGAACCAACACAAAATGGCTGTCAACAACTTCCTGTGATGTATTTCCAGTCTACCACTTCCTGTATGTCATTTCCTGTATATAAGAATGTGTTCCGGTTCGTTTTCGGAACTTCCGGCCCGAATACGTAATCTCTGGAACGTAGGGTCCGCATACGAGGCATACGCTGTGCAGACGGAGAGCACGCATTTGTGCTGGAAGTTGCGAAAACGGACCGGAACCCATTCTTTCATACAGCTAAAAAAACGATGATGGATTCAACCCAGATCTGTGACTGGGGGGGTGAGTGTCTGAAAAGTTTCAGTGCTCCGTCCATCATCTCCTTGTGTTTGTGGGGTTTATAGTGGTAAAGGGTGGGAAGTAATTTGTGTTTAATTAATAATTATTTGTTAATTAATATTAATTGACATTTAATTAGGGTAATTTATTATTTTTTTGTGTGGTTTTTACTTTTAAAGGGGTAAAGGGTTGGGATTAAATACATTTTACTTACTTTATAATTAGTTGTTTAATAGTAATAGTTTTGAAAGTAAGTTTTAATTGTGTAATAATTTTTTTTACAGTTTTATTTTAGCTGTGGGTTGTGGGGATTATAGGGTAAAGGTTTGGGTAGTTAATGTTTTTAAAAAAAAATATATATATTTCTTTAATTGGTAATAAATTATGTTAATTATAGAAGTACATTGTTTATTAAATTTAGATGTGGGTTGTGATTTGTGTGGTGTTATAGGGTAGGAAATAAAATGAATAAATGTATGTAATAATTAATGTTTTTGTTTGTAAATATTTTCTAGTTACAAATATTTATTTGAAGTTTATTTTTTATATAATATTTGGAGGTATTTGTCATATGTAATTAACATTATAATATGTTTTTATTTTTGTATTTTTAATATTAAATATATTTGTATTTTTTACATATTTATATATTTATTTATTTTGTTTCTAAATTTTTTTAATATTTTTTTTTTTACTTTTGAACTGACTGAAGTGGGAATAGTAAATTGTATCCCTCTGCTATCCAACACTTTCCTTACTTTTACACTGACTGGAGTGGGAATAGTACATTTTATCCCTCCTCTATCCAACACTTTCCCTACTGTTGCACTGACTAGAGATGGAATAGTAAATGTTATCCCTCCGCTATCCAACACTTTCCCCACCGTTGCACTCACTGGAGTGGGAATAGTAATTTTTACCCCTCCACTATCCAACACTTTACCTACTGTTGCACTCACTGGTGTGGGAATAGTAATTTTTACCCCTCCACTATCCAACACTTTCCCTACTGTTGCACTCACTGGTGTGGGAATAGTAATTTTTACCCCTCCGCTATCCAACACTTTCCCTACCGTTGCACTCACTGGAGTGGGAATAGTAAATTATATCTCTCTGCTATCCAACACTTTCCCTACTGTTGCACTCACTGGAGTGGAAATAGTAATTTTTACCCCTCCACTATCCAACACTTTCCCTACTGTTGCACTCACTGGAGTGGGAATAGTAATTTGTACCACTCCGCTATCCAAGACGTTCCCTACTGTTGCACTCACTGGAGTGGAAATAGTAATTTTCACCCCTCCACTATCCAACACTTTCCCTACTGTTGCACTCATTGGAGTGGGAATAGTAATTTTTACCCCTCCGCAATCCAACACTTTCCCTACTGTTGCATTGACTGTAGTGGGAAATTGAAGTTGACATTTTTTTAAATAGTTTGCTTTAATTTATAATAGAATGTTTTTTTTTATTATATTTTATGCTATTGAGATATATATATATATATATATATATATTTGTTAATTTTTATATAATTTTAAAATTCTAAAATAATTTTAAATTAGTTTATTAATTGTTTTAAAGTAAATATATATGTATATATTAATTATTATGTATGTGTTTAACTTATTTTTAATTAAGTTTATTTGTTATATTTGTTAAAATGTATATTAAATCTAATTTATTTTGTTAAAATAAATTTTATTTAATATTTGTTATTTTATATTATATAATATATATAAATCGAATTTTTTACAACAATTTTTTTACATCAATATTTTTTTCCAATATTTTTGTACTTACCTGTTTAAGATTAGGGAGTCGATATTTTTGTATTCTATATTTTTTACATCAATATTTTTTTGGTCGATGTTTTGTCTGTGAACCCATTGAGATAGTGTGTGACTATAGTGATGCCCAGGTCCTCAGAAAGATAATGTCGAATAAAGTAAACAGGTGATAGTCACATTCAAGTCCCCGCAGGGATTGTGTGTGATTGGGTTACCGAGATCCCCACAAAGATAATGTTGAATAAAGTGAACAGCCTTAAAGGTGTACATTTTTGGTAGGGGTTTGCAAAATTAGCTTTTGCATAATTAGAAGAAATTTCAGGAAAATTATGCGCAATTCAAAAATCAAATAAGAGATTGAGCGCTATATTTTGACACTACATCCATCCTTGCTTCCGTTTTGAATACAAAAACGTATTTCAGGATAAAAATAACTCGCAAAAAATACAGATTCTGCAAGCAACAGCCACTTGTTTTCTGGCCATTTGAATTGTTACTGACTGCTCACAATAAAATTTAGCCACAAAGAGCACGCAGTAGTGTAATTTTGGTAATTTAGTGTAGCAAGAGCAATATAAATTTGCACAAATTATGAGAGAATATGCCGTTATACTTTAAATTTTGCCTGGGCCTAGTTTTACTTATTTATGATCATTTTGAAGGTACTTTACTACTCTGAAAATACATTCATTATCACTTTTGTGAAAGAGAGTGGGAATGGACTGGCATGAGCCAAACATTTGATGGGGGTGTTGAGTTAGTGATTTCTCCAACTGGAAAAGTATTTCCTCTATGAACAGAAACAAAATGTCTGAAATCTCTTCCAAATGCAGACATGAAACGACAGGAGTAGATTTACGACTTTTCACAGCCTATGTTTGCGAATCGAAACTTCTTGATTTAAAGGCACAAAACTTGATCATTTGCTTAGGTTAAATTGTGAATCATACGTTACTGCTCCTTTAAATGCAGGAGCGTTAGGCCTTTTGTATTCGGATGATGGTGCTGGTCTGCACAGCGTCTGACGTGGTATTCAGAGCAGGCTACTAGTGTCTCACACATCACACAAACATCATCCTCAAGCAGAAATCACATCAAGTTTAGAGTGAAATCATAGGCATAGAAGGAAAATCACCACCACCCCGTGAATACATTATATCGCCCCTTGTCATAGGTCCAAGTACCATGAGACTGGTTTGCTAAAATCAAACATGAGCTCATCTGAGCCCAAACTCAAACTCAAAAGATCCACAGGGCTCCTGCTTGTATCTCGAATATGGTGTGAAAACCTATAACAAAGTCTGTGTCATAATAAGGCAGGTTTGTTTTTAAAGGGTGTACTTGTGTTTTCTTACTGTAAGACCGAAGTTATTTAGTGTTACCCATTATGTGAACTTCATTATTGTCAAATAATGCCAAGTGTATCACACTGAAGATCTCCAAACAGAGCGAGATCTGTCTGTGATTCATGAATATGGTTTTGAGATGTTTCTCATAGTCCAGCAGTAATTTTTGAAGCAACACTTGTTTGGTTACGCGATCACTCTAAGGCTAAGACATCGGTCAGGAACTGGAACCGAACGACCTCTTGTCGTGGGTTCCAGACCTGCAAGTAGGATGCGACGAACCCTGTACGGTCGCAATCCTATACTTAACGATGGGAGCATGCATTCCAAAAGGAATGCATGCTTGTATCGTTAATTGCAGAGGTGCAGTTCATCCCTGCACCCTGTGGCAGGCACCCCAAGGTGCAGGGATCAATAGGGGGGCACTATTGGTGCCCCCTAAGCCGCCATTCGGTGGCCTCGCACCCATGGGGGGCCTGCTGGGGGCCCCCAAAGACAGTTTCCCACTGTCTTTCTGTGTCGGAAAGGCCGGCACAGAAAGGCAGTGGGAAACTGCTATCATACTCCCTCGGCCAGAAAGAGCCAGCCGGGGGGAGTACTGAAGGGTTTCCGGATGGCGGACGGGCTCTCCGAGCCCGTCGTAAGCCATCCAGAAAACCGAATCGGATTCCCTTCCGACCGAGCCCATCGGAATGGCTCGGTCGGAAAGGAATCCGAACAGGCAGGTCCGATGCAGTTAGGATGGCTCCAACTGAGGGTCGGAGCCATTCCTAACTGCATCGGAATCGGGCCCTTAGATGTTGCAAATAATCTTTTAATCCAGGTGGTGTTGTTTTCCACCTTGGTTCTGCAGCGGATGCTTGCTTTATTTGCTCTGGAGAATATTTGTGTTCTAAAATGATATTTGAACTTTAATAAGATCAAGTGATGCTCCCAATGGTGTTTGAAATAAAATTGTCCCTGGAGTTTTGGTTACTTTTGAATGTTGCACTAGAGGTATTTCAATAAGTAAAGTTCTTGGTCTTTCAATAAGTATAAAACTATGTCTACTTTTGGACTATGCATGTGGTTCACAAATGGATAAATAAGAAGATTCTTTTATTGAAGTTCGGTTGATTTATTAGACAGTTGAGTTGCTACTAAACAAGGCTGTTCTGGCAGTAGTCGAGAACTCTTAAGATGCACCAGGATCTCCATAAAAGGTGCGAAAAAAGCGAGGTTGTGTTAGCTTTAGGTTGAGCACTTAGAGTAAGAGGAGGTCATTCCAAAGTTTAGGATTGAGCTGTGAAGAATCTCATCCTGGCGTGGGTGCGATAAAATGTAGGAATGTACAATAAAGATCTAGAAGCAGAATGTAATATTTTTGACAACATACAGAGTAATGTGAGGCCGAAAAGAACAGCTGCTCCGAATAAAACTTTAAAACAGATTCAGGTAATCTTAAAATGAATATGTGCACTGTAACCAGTAAAGTGGGAAGTAAGGCGTTTCAGCCTGTCAAAGTAGATGGTATTGCCACAGTACCCAAGAGAGGCTAGAACTGCGTGAATTACTTTTCTATGATGCTGGGATGGGAGAATCAGAATGATTTTGCTAAGGCTTTTCAACAAATGGTTGCAATTCAGGTGGGAACTAAGAGTTGCCACCAAATAGGTGACTAGATAGGATTGCTACTCTCTATTATCGGAACATCTCTTCCATCAAAGTTGAGCTTCAATGTCTACTCCAGATGAAGGTGGAGGGCATATAGTTATGGAAACTTATATTTGTACTTGATAAGTTGTTATCTATCAGGATGTCAGGGTGCCATCTGCTTAGTTGTAAAAATCAAACTGAAAAGACCTGGTCAATATGGTGAAGTATGTTATGTAGATATTGAAGTGAAAATGGCCAGGGTAGGATCCTGTGGCACCCCACACTTGATGAAATGCAGATTACAGCAACAGCAGGTCATGCACCCATCTGAGACCAGTCTTTCAGAAAAGAATGAAACTACTCCAGTGAAGGCACTCTTTCGCTGATCCCAGAGGCAGAGTGCTTACAAACATAGATGGAATGGTTGGCTGTGTCAAAGATGGTCTATAAGCCCAAAAAGATATGGGCCACCTTCCCATCACCATCTAGAATATGTTTCATATCATCGAAGGTTGCAACGACATGTATGACTCAGGTCAAAGTCTAGACTAGGCATTCACCTCATGTCTTCTTGACAAACCCATGCGTCATGTTACTTTGACATACCAACCTTTATCCGGGTGAATTGTTCCCCAAGCATTGAGTGGAAATGTCCCACATCTCATTGTCACCTTTGTTCCTCTGCATCATCCCCCTTTTTAGGCAGATTTATTATCAGACCCAGTGGCACACATTCTGAAAACATTCAAGTTGATTGCTCTGCTTCTAATGAGGTTTCTAGCTACGTTCGCTAGTACCTGTTGTGTTCCTCCTTTCTCCGCCCATTTGTTTGGTTACTGTTCTGTATTGAGTATTGATGATCACTGGTGGTCTTGTATCAATACTCATCCTCTTCTCTATCACAGGTACAGGTGCAGCAATGTTTCTGTGATATATGGGCCATATCTACAACAAGTTCTGCACCTGTCCTAACCCGGTCGTACTACGAGCTACAACACGAGCAGCCCACACCACAGTTCGGAAACATGGAGAGGCAGGGTCCACCGCGACATGTTTCTGAACTGTGATGTCAGAAGAGCTTGTACATTATATTTCACATTTTAGGAAGTGACTCATGACTAATAATATTGTATAAACATTTTGCCATATTCAAAATTAGAAACAACTTCACAAAAAGTGGTCTAACATATGAAATGTGATTTGAGTGTCTGCATTGAAGGCAGTACAGGATATGCATGCACACTGATGCCTAGAAGCATAAAACACTGTCCTTGCGCAAACAGAGGTGCACAGATCAATTCTTGCACAGTCAGCACATGGTAGTGACCCAGTTTTACGCACATACAATTCAACGGAAGAATTTAGTTCAAGTTTCTAATTAAATAAAATAATAATGCTTTGTGAGTACTTGTCTTTGGAGCGCCACATTGCTATTTTATTGTACTGGGGCATTTCAACAGCCCCTTCTTCCTTCTTGCCAAGGCCTCAAACCCCATGTCATCGGTGAAAGGAATCAGACACTGGGAAAAGCTCATAGAATTCTAACACATGTTTAATGTGCAAATAGCCAATAAGCATCACAAATATTCTACATGCAAATTGGCATTTCACCAGGCCAGCGCTCCACTGTCTTATCAGCTGAAGCCTATAATGCTAATTCTACTCATTTGGCGCTACATTTATGTAATTTTTCTTAATGCAGTATGTGGAGGAAATAATATATGTTCAAACAGAAAGTGCAGAAAGAGCAGGTGCCAGGCTCTTCTCAAGGGAAGAATGTAGGAAGACCCTGAAGAAGGGCACAGCCTGCCGTGTTTGGCAAACTGCGCACTGACTTCTACTGAATGTATTGGAATTTTGCGAACCGACCCATGTACTAATAGGTGAGTTCTCAAAATACTGAATCGTAGTGGGTCACAATTTGACCTACCTCATTAATATGCAGGAGGTAGGTTGCTAATTGCGACCCTTACGACTAGCCACATTCACATGGATTATGGCCTGCTGGGGTCAGCAGACAACCATGTATGCAATTGCTTTAACTCACACCAAATTATTTTTTTTCAATGCAGCTCATTTTTCTTGAAGGTAAACAGGATGCATTTTTAAAAAAATGAGGAGTTACACAAACCTTTTTAAGGTGCAGGCATCGGTCCGACTCCTGCCTACTCCTAAAAAAATGTTGCCAACATTCACAAAGGGGAAGCGGTTTCCATTTGTGAATGGCTTGCCACCTTCTTTGAGGTGGTGGTAAAATATTAATGCTTTGTGACCAGATTTTGGTTGCTAAATTAAGACATACCTTGATGAATCAGTATATGGAAGGGATACCATAAACACGCCCAATCCGAATACCAAAAACTTATAGTTTTCTTAATCAATTTAACATTTCAGGATGCCTTTTTTGATTCATTAATTGGGTTTGGGTAATTTCAAAATGTATTTTAACATTCACTATTTCTCTAAGGGTTTGTGGTTCTTAAAACACTTTCTAAATGAGCCCCAGAGTTTCAAGGGAAGGGGTAACATGACCATGGCATTTTAAATTGTATTCCGGCCTGGGAGTATCAATTTGTCACACTGACCTAGATGAGTGAAGTGGTATGGAGACCTGGGTAGAGTCCATTACTGTAGTTCCCACATGAGACCACTGCACGGATGAGTGCAGTCTTCTGTGATCAGTGTAGCAGAGGTAAGATTCTCTTCAATTGATGAAAGCAGAACAAAGCATTTTTCTTACCACATTTATCAGCACAGAGAATGTGAGATCACTATCGAATATCACATGCATGGTTCACCAGTTTGGGGGGGAGAGACCAAATCACCAGGCCAGGCAAAAGGGGTGACCCTACCTCAGAGCAAGAATTCAGCCTTGTTCTCATTAAGACATAGCCAAATATTTCCATCCACCACTGATTGTGAGAGAGACCTTTTTAAAAGTTGAGGGAGTTATCAGAATCATCTTCAAGTTTCAGAAAAGGCTGGTATCATCTGCATCAAATGATACCTAATCTTGGAGGAATCCAGAATTTTGGTTAAGGGAGTCATCTAAATGTTGTGGGAGATAGAATAGAGCTTTGGGGAACACCACAGGGAAAGTCGAAAGGCCTAGTTTTAGCTTCCGTGTGTTGTTTTGTAGGAAGGAGAAGAATCATACAAGAGCTGCATTGATATGTCAGCTGAAGTTGCCGGTCTATCTAGAAGTACCATGTGGCCAATGGTGTCAAAGGCAGAAAATAGGACAAGTAATATCATCACACAGTGGAGGCCTGAGAGAGAGGTATGGGACTTTCAAAGGTGGACAGACCCACTGTGGATTTCTTTAACACAGGGGTTATAATGGCATGCTTGAAGGGTTGGGGGATATTCCCACTGGCTAACAAACACACCTAATGCAGTCATGTGGACTGTAATACATGCATTAAATGCCATCTGGTAATGAAGGTTCCAGCATATCATTTACAACCAGCTACATATTGAAACCTTCAACATTTGCCCGAAGCATAATTGCACTTATCACTATCAGTGGAGTGAACATAACTTAATAGGGGCACTACTTTATAGCATGGGATATCATTTAACAGCCTCACTGCAACATGGCAATGTCAATAGCTCTCATAGGTGAAACCAATTGGCTTTGCCAATGGTTGTTCCAACTGAAAGAGCATCAAGAGCACATCATACAGTGTGTCTGAACAGCAGAGGCTGATGTAACAAGGCGTAATGTGTTAAGGATTGGTAGGGACCGCATCCAACTAAGGTGGCTGCTGTTTAATATGACTCAGCAGCCTATGCAAGCTTCCATCTGGAAACCTTTTCCCATTGTAAGCATCACAGAAGAAACAACAGCCACATGGAGAGCAACTGGGCAGATTGACTAAAAGACACCACAGCGGAGGCCATTCATGGGCCCATTTGTAGCATCTCCATGTCTTGGTTGGGTCCCTCCCTTGGCCTCCCAAGGAGCTAGTTTTAAGTCCCTGAAGCCGATGCATCATAAAGTAAGATAAATGTGGTATTCCTTCTCAGATAATACATAGACTGATTTTGAAATAAGTGACTAGTATTATCCCATGGGATAGATACAAATTGCCTTTTGGCGAAGTTTAAGTCTCTTGGTTTGGTCTTAATCTTGACAGCTAAAAGTCTGTCATTAACAGTGTAATGTAGCGATGGGCATAACTTGTGCATTTTGCTGTAGCGTAATCATGTAAAATTACAGCAAAACTGCATTACATTACGCGGAATTAAGCAAGGAGTGTCACCCTGCATTTAACATTATTTTCTTAAAGCTAAATGCACCCTTGCATCCAAAGGAAACATTTTCACTAATAAAATAGCACAAAGTGCAACAGAACAGGAAAAGTAGCAGCCTGGTGTGCTCTGTTCCAGTCCTTTTGGGTAGGCATTTTTGTTTCAAACTGCTCCAAATTATGTGAACGTCCGTAATAGCAGATGGGTAAAATAAATCTTTGATATAATACCTCCTGTAGCCCAAAAAACAGCTATTCAAGCATTGATCCTGTCAAGAATAGAATATGGGATCATTCTATACTTGGAGGCTGAGGAGGCAGTCATTCGGCCCATTCAAGTAGTCCAAAATGCTGCAGCCAGTCTACTTTTCAGCGTCCCTAAGTATGCATCGGTATCAAATTTGCTCTGGGAACTCCACTGGCTGCCCGGGGAGAAACGTATACAATTCAAAGCCTTGTGCTATATGCACAAGGCTAGATTTGGTATGGCCCCAAGATACATCCAAGAGCTGGTGGAAACTTGCCAGCCTGCACGGCCGCTCCGATCGTCCAACCAGTCCCTCTGCAGGGTGCCTAGAGTTAATCTAGCACGCACAGGGGGGCAGGTCTTTCTCTTATCTTGGCCCAAAGTTATGGAATAACCTGCCTGAAACACATCGAAGCTGCTCTTCCCTAACTGAGTTTCGCAAGGGATTGAAGACTTGGCTGTTTTAGCACACGGTCTGCTTTTTGTGGTTTCATCTTACCTGGATCTAGCGCTGGGAAACCCCCTGAAGTAGCTGTGTGCTTTGTAAGATATAATAATAGTAATAAAATGTGGGCTAGCCATGTTTGATTACCCCCAGTTTGGATGAAGCCTATAGGGTTGTAGAGGGTTCCATAGGGTTTATTAGTCAGTTCTGCTGTCTCTCTTCTTCTTTGCTTGTCTCCCTGCACAGCTTTCTTTCCTCCCCGTCTGTAGAAACATTTAAGGCCAAGTCCATGGGTCTAGGTTTTAATTTACATCCACACTAGGAAGCAGGGTGGTTCCTTTTTCCTTATCTGACCTGGAGCAAACCAGCACTAGCAGTTCAGTCTGGGAATGAGAGAGGCAACGTTTAAAGAGTGTGGGCAGGATCATGGCTAAAGACTGCACACCTACAAAAACAGCTGAGCTATCTGATGGTCTCCTGCGTCTTTTGGCCTGTGCTGCTGGAAGGTCAAGGGACAAAGCAATGGCACCTAACTAGGCAGACATCTCAGCCATCAGCAAACCCAGAGCGACAGTTGTTCTCCAGCCATGCTACCATTGAGGTGAAGAAGGATTCAAGGAAACGTATTTTGACTAGGTTGACTGCCTTTTGAAAGACAACTTTGAATTTGAGTGTCCAGTTTGCTGTAGGATGGTTTCTAGTGTATTCAATATAAGTGGGAAACAAATGTGGATGCAATTTAGATGAAGAGAAAACTGAGACAGCAGTGGTATATTTCATATCTTAATACGGTCAGAAATGAGTTAAACACTAGGGGAGAATGGAACAAATTTCTGTAATTAGCACCGTCTTTAGGGCCTTTTTAAGACCCCAAATCGTAGTAGTTTGGTTTCTGTGATTCTCTAAAACATTTTTTAACAAACAAAATTATTTTTACAATAAAGTTATATCAGTGTGTAAATAAAAGATACGTGATTATATTCGCATCCTGTTTTAATTAAATACATTTTAAGATTCATATTTGTCTTATATAAAGGGTCTCACTCTAAATCTAATCAATCAGACTGTAGACATTCTAGGTGTCCATACACACGATCATTCATGTCTGTATAGGATTAGGTACTCCACTCCAAGATGGCCGCCACGAAACGATGAGCATATGGCTTGAATCTCTTGGAACACGTAACAGGAATGCAGGGTGTTGGATAATGTCCATTAACAGCAGGATATTTAAACCATGACGCGACCAGCGCGTGGTCTACAACACAAGCAGATCGGACGCACGGAAGCCGAAGGGCTTGAAATACAACAGGTGAGAGTATGCGGAACTGCCCTGACTCTTCCGGTCCTATATGCTATTTGAGAAGATGTAATAATGGTAGAAGTCCCCAGTGATCCTAAATACTTGACTTGTATTGCTTCTCCAGCATCTATATGCTCCGAGAGATTGATGGTCCCGCATTTTGAGCCCTTGGGAAATCCACTCACGAGTAGGGACAGTATAATCAGACTGACCTGGAATCGTTGTGCAAAAATTGAATAGGTACGGCTAGATTGTGATTTATGCTCAGCTTTCTTGCTAGTTAAATGACAAGAACTGTAATGTGATGTTTCTTGGGGTAATCTCCACGCAACATATTTTGGTGAGCTTACAGCCCTGCAACTCTGTATTCAATATTAGTCTGTAATTTTACCAATTTGGTAACAGTACTGACACGGAAGGTCGAGTGGATTTAATTTATCTCATCGTTTTAACTTTTTTTTAAACGAAACATACATGACGGGAGTTCCAATCGGGATGATGGTATTACCATAGTAAGCGGTGGACCCACTTCCCCATAAGGACTATATACCCCTTTAGGACACTCTGCACAGTTGCTTGGGTGAGTTGTGATTCTAATATGCAAAATAGAGCATCGGAGGTTAGCTGGTACAGGCGTATGAATGAATGGGCTTAAGGTACAATTGAGTTGGTTGAACTGAACAGCGTGGAGGACATAACAGTAATGTGAGTTGATGTTAATAGGCAAACACTCATGAGAGCGATCATATTTTGGTGATTAGGTGTTAACTCCATTTATATTGGTTTGTGCCACAACACACTCTTTTTGCGATAAGATATTACATGTTGGCTTTGTGTATCTTTATTGGGGGAGTTCCTAACCCTGAGAAAAATTATGGAACTGATAATTTTATGATTATGTGTATGGCTAGTAATGATTGTCTATTTGTACATAGGTATTGGTCTGAAGATTTTAAAAGGAGAGGCACACTCTGTGAACACCACCGAAACGCGTCATCGCTTGAGATAAACTAAATCCAGTGTACCGGCCAGCCATTGTGACAAAAACACTTGGATTGCATACATGTCTGCCACTTGAGTTTTTCAACTTGGATTACTTCACAAACCACAAATAAGTGTATTGTCGTATTTGTTGTCTGTCTCTCTCTTATCCTGTTTTATCTTCCTTTTAGATATTTTTCTTAATTGTTTTTAAATACATTGACATAGTTTTTGTAGTATTTGTATTGAAATTTGATGAATTTTTGCATCTCCCTTTTTTTTTTTAATCGATATGCTGTTTATTGAGCAATGATATATGTTTTTTAATGGTATGTAAATTTATGAATTTTGTATGATGCACAATTTTGAAAGGTTTTTACGTCCTTTAATAAAATACAGGAGGCACTCCATCATCATTCAGTGGCTGTCTTGTGGCATTGCAAATATAGGCACATGGGATTTTGTGTATATTTGATATGAATGGTTTGTGGTATACTTGAGATGAATGGTTGAAAAATTATTTTCATTTGGTTACCAAAGGGAATTTATATTCTTCTTTCAATATAAGTGGACCAGTTTAGCTTATTCAGCGCTAACCTTTTACTTGGATAGAGCTTTTCACATCTGTGCAGAGAAACAATGGAGCCAGAGACAGAAACCTTGACCTACTGCCTTAGACTACACACAGGACTGAGCACAGCATGCTTTGCTACTACAGCCTAAAGGAAGTAGATGAGGTATTGCACCTGGAATGTGGTATCTTGACTGAT
Source organism: Calotriton arnoldi (assembly GCA_963921515.1). Lineage (NCBI taxonomy): Eukaryota > Metazoa > Chordata > Amphibia > Caudata > Salamandridae > Calotriton > Calotriton arnoldi. The sequence goes on from CAWUFW010011691.1 coordinate 491,754, forward strand.
TCAGAACACAACCTAGAGAACAATACAGTGTCACTGTGTACTTCCTAAAGGATAGTTGATGTGATTGTAATGGCCAGGACTAAAGACCTGAGATACTGCCAGGGCCAACTAATGATTTAAACAAGCAGCACTGATAAGAAGTATGAAGCCCAGGACCATATTTATTCCATGGTGATGCTGCTGCAAAACATAAGGCCCTATGTGCCTTCATCATGGCTATGCATTTGTTTTTCCTGGAGCTGCATTGACCATAAACCGCAAGGCCCGAGCACCTCAACAGAGCCCCATTGCCAACACCAAGGCACAAGACACATGTTCTTCCAACGCTCTTTGTGATGACAAGTACCTTTAATATGTTTGTGTGAGGGTTAATTTACCTTCGCCCGCCACTGTCTGCTTCGTCAAAGACCAAACCTATCAGACAGATGAAGAACTATCATTGACTGCTCGGCAAATCTGAGGGAGTCAGGGAAGAGGGAGTCTGGGCAGTGACGGCTCTTCCACTATGGCAGAGGAGCTTCGCCCCACTGTTTTAAGGTCAGTGTAGAGGAAAAATAAAATGATAACCTCCTTATTAGCATTTTATTTTTCACTAAGGGCAGGGTTGGGGTGGGGATGGTGGAACCGGGGGAGGAGTGCTTTACACACTCCAAGAGCGCATGACTGTTTGGCCAGCCCTCTTGGGCCGGCCAAGCTGTCATGCGTACTTTGCATGTTCCCCACCAGGCGGTAATGCACAGCCTGGTGAGGAACATGCACAGGCTCCCTGTCCCCATCTGAGCGAACCGCGGTGCTCAGATCAATCACAACGCTGCATTGCAGCGCTGTTATTGGCTTAGGGGAGGGAGCCTGGGTGCTTCTTGTTTCCAGAAGCTGAGGAGAGACGACGGCGTCGGAAGAGACCGAGACAACAGCTGGAGAAAAGGTAAGTGTTCTTTTTTTTGTTCCCTCCGCCCCACCACCCCCGTTCCCTGCCAGTCGCCGTTGAGTCTGGGGAAGCACTGTACTAACATCTCACCTGCATGGAGCCAAACTATGAATCAAGATGTTGAAATCAGTGACTGCAGTTGCGAGAAACCAATGCTCCATTTCATTGCAGTGTTTCATTTTTAGATGTGCCATTTGGAAGCTGTGCAAGATGCAAGAAGTCATATATCCTGCAATTTAGACTCTATGATAAATATCTGACATTAAAGATTTATGGCATAAGATTACCTCATTAAGCATATTATTATAAAATTAATAAAGTTTTACTTCTACCCTGTACTATCTCCAAAAGTAAGCCCTGCCCGTTATACCTTTAAAAGGCAAAGATCAGAGAAGAGGTACTTAGAAATTCATTGACCTTGCAGTAGTACCTGGCTCTTGTCGTTCCAAGGATAACCAGTGGTGGCTGGCACCTATGGGGAGGGAAGGGGGGCGAGCGCACGGGCAAATAAAATAAAAAAGAAACACCTACCTTACATGTCCTGCTCCCGTCCTCTTCTTCCTCGAGTGCGGAACTGCGGGCACGGCAAACTCCCTTGCCCAATCCAGGCACTGCTCACATGCAGCATGTGATCAGCGCCCTGATTGGAAGGAGCGGCCTCACTCTGCGCTACACAGCGCTCTGAAGGCCTGCACTGACTCTCAGCCCAGATGTCTTAAGACAGCTGGGTTAAGAGGTTTAAAGTGCACGTGTGGCTGGCCGTCGCAAGACAGCCGGCTAAAAAGACATGCGCACTTGCCCATCCTCCACCCTGCTGCTGTCAGTCAGCAGGGGCCCCGCTCCCGTCATGGCGCTCAGTTCAGGATGGGACAATGAAGAAAAAAAAATGGTAATGAATTACCATTTTATTTTTCATCTCAAGGGGGGGTTTTGGGGGGCATTTAAGTGGGGCGATGCTCCTCCGCTGCAACGGAGGAGCCGCCCCTGAGGACAACATTGATTCTCGTTATAAGGGTTGAGTATTTGCCCTTGTGCTCGACAGGACCTGGAAAATTGAACTTACAGCATGTACAATTTCACATGGAATAATGTAATTCACAAACGTTTTGCAACTGTGCATCAGGAAATCTGACTTAACCTGGCAAACATTTGTGATTCCTTCAAATTAGTTAATATACACCCATCCAAGAAGGTAAACATTCCCGTTTAGCTATACTTGTGTTTTGTGAATGCGACCCTCTCGATTTCCCTAATGAGCCACATTCACAGAAAAGTAGGTGTCATCGTCTAACCATCCTGTGGGACTCTGACCCTCACTTACAAACTAGCCATGAAAAGAAGACGGTATGATTTAGTACACATTTGCAATACATGAATGAATGAGTCATAACGTAGCTTGTGGTGTATTTAGTAACAGTGCTGTAGCGCAAATTTGAACACACGTTTAAAACAAGCATTTGCAATGGAATAGGTCTTACATTTACGGGAGTTTAACCTATTGGCATTATAAATGACAATGCCTTTTATTTATCTGTTTTGATAATTAACACATAAATAAAAGGCATTGCCATTTACAATGCCAAAAGCTCAAACTCTTGTAAATGCGAGACCCATTTCATTTGAAAGAAGCGGACGCCATTGTCCCGGGCTGCTTGGAAAGTGAAAGCGTGCATGGCACGCTGAATGTTGAAAGAAAGCATGTCTGGCCTGCAATAGGAGAAACTCATTAAAGAACAAGCATTGGCATAGCCAATAGGTCTCGCCTTTGGGATCTTATCAGTGTTTAGCCAGAGCTATTGCCTTTGCCAATGTCTTTGAGCTGTTGTAGAGCAGTGTGGCTGTTGTACAGCTGCAGCATGCTGTAAAGTTATAATAAAATTGTGTTATAAGCATTTTTGTTACCTTATATATAACCAAGAAGACATTATGTACAACTGAACAACCCTATTAAAAAACATAATTAACATAAAAAATATCTTCTAGTTTTTTGTCCTTGCAATGCTGGCAACTTCTTCCTGCCTGTTCTAATGCTGATTTGTTACAGAAGGCCACCAGATTATTCACAGGGGTCCTTCCAGGCATCAGCCAGCCCCTCGAGAAGCCATAGATTACTGCTGAGCACCAGGGCCTTGGCTGTCAGGAGAGTTTAGAGAGTTCGTAAACAAATGGGGAGCTTCTCAGCTTTTGTTTATAGAGCACGGAGGACAGTGGGTGAGCCAGGGGCAGGCCTCTGAAATGAGTTACAGCTGCGACCCCTGCGTTCCCCATACCTCAAGCTCCTCTCCGCAGGCAGACACAAGAGCTGCAAACACCTTGCGGGGACGGCTTCTCCAGATGAGGCACCCTGGTGGTGGGGGTAAGAGGGCGCCCCCTGCTTTCCGTGCCCCCCTCGGAGAACCCACAATCGGAAAATCATTTGCAGTGAGAAGAATTCTTTAAGCTGAACTGCATTTTTTTATGTCCCAATCCTCAGTGTTCTATTCCACTCCAGGAGGAAATTAGGAGAACAGGCAGAGGATGTGGCGCAACGGCCACCACTGCTGACTCGGAAGCTAGGGAATCAGGCAGGGATGTTCAACATCCTGTAACTGTGCAAATCACTTAATTTTCGCATGCCTACCGAACATTAATGTGTTTTCCTGTGATGTAACTGGTACTCATGTAAAGCGCCCCAACACCTTCCGCTCGAATCCTCGCTACATAAAAGTGGATGAAAAACAACAACAAAAAACGTCTTGGCCATTTAAAGGAAATTTGGGATGTAAATGCGGGAAGTTCTTGATGCAGTTCTTCTGGGGACCAAAGCATTTCCTGCCCGGGACACCATTTGTTTAGGTTGTCTGGCAGGCAGTAGCCCCCTCCCTTTGCCATTGGTGCATCCCCAGCCCCATCCCCCACCCCAACACACACGTGCACATCCAGTACTGCCACTGGTTTAAATCTGTGGGATCGTGTATGAAGGAAGGGCTGGTGGAAAGAGTAGCTTGGACCCCAAAGGTGCACCTTCCACAGTTTTCCCATGGAGAGAAACATGGTCTTGATCTCTACGGTACATCGCATTGGACCCTAAACCCACGCCTCAGCGCGTGCCTGAACCCATTTGCTGCAGAGCGCCCAACCCCGAGGACAGGCTCAAGAGGTCATCCACACTATGAAGGGCACTCATTGCTCCGCCCCTCCCCAGAAACATGTTTGCTTCTACATTCAGACACTCAATCAGTTTACCGCGCCTCTGCAATTTCAAGCTGTATTTCTATTCTGACAATTGCGAGGAAAAATGTGTTCCAATTTAACAGACACATTACAGTTTTGAGGAAGTAATTGAGTTCTGACCCCAAGCTTCATATGTTGGCCCGTGCCCCTCAAGTAAAAGCAGCTTCCTAACCTAATAAATCAGAAATATTGTTACAGAAATTATGTTGTTACTGACACCCAGTCAGGTAGTTTAAAGATTATGTGATTATTCAGTTTGTATCGAGAATATGTTTTCTGTTTTTAACTGGTGCCACTTCCTGTCCATGACTGTAGCTTTTAAATCAAGCTAGTTTGCATGAATCTGAATAAACTCTTTTATCAGTTGACATCGTTCAACTGAAAATAAGAGGCAGCCATGGGCGGGGACTGGATGACACGGTTTATTGACGACAGGCGCCGAAGTAGTTAAAATAACAGGCAGTGACGGGCGGAGCGGCACAGGCAAATTCCTGAAAATAAATATTTACAGGCGTGTTTTCAAGCCGGTTTGCACTCTGTCAGTTTTGTTTTTTATTGCAATGTGAGACGAAACATGAAGCACTTGTCCACACGACCGGAGTCAAACAATAAAAATCAGAATAGACCTCCAATGTAGCGCCTTGAAAAAAATCAGAACCCAGATGCAGCACATTGTGCCTTGGATGTTGCTGATTCGTGTTTGTTGGCAGAGGGTAGCAGTGGGCTCCTCTATTAAAAGACCCTGCTTGTTTATCTGACCTCTGACCAGATGTCATGAATGCGATTCTCTGCCAGTTCTGTTTCTTCAGTCAGCTGCAATGTACGTTCTGAGACTTGCCGGCCTAGACATATAATGGAGAAAAAAAAAATACAGGACCAATAAAAAAAACGTGCGTATGTGCCAAAAAATGCCAGTCAAATAAAAAAGGTTTCACTTTAAAGTCACGTCCTTTAAAGGAACCCTTCCTGCAGCCATCCTACACATCCAGATGCACTGGTAACGGCCGGAGCTGCCAACTTTGGAACTGGGGAAGGTTTGAGTCTTAGAGTTGCCTCAATAGCCTGTAATTCTAGGCAAATCACGTAATCTCCTTGTACCTATCAAAATTAATGTGTCCTTGTGTGATTTAACTGGTGCTCATGGAAAGCGATCCAGTACCTTCCCGTCGACTTTGCAGTATATTAGACTGCAATTTTACAAATAAAGCTATGAACAATGCTCACAAATAAAATTACAGTTTGTGTTACTGATATACAACACCACAGTTAAAATAGAAACAAATACAACAGCCACAGCCGTAAGTGCGTGATTGCAGAAAACCCCCACAATTTGTCAGAATTTCTGTAAAAATTTGCCTGTGTAAAAATCTTCCAATTATGATTGTCAGAACCAGGTTTGGAAATTTTCTTAGCAAATTACTTTCTCGTCTGGCATTTGGACGTAGATGCGCTAAACCTACTCTTGAATTATCTGGCAGTTGTAAATGTTTCGAGCTAGCTTACCTCCAGCTACACAATATCCCGTAGCACTCTTCGAATGGTCAGATATATAAATTGCTGATTGCCGTTTTCTTTCCCCCCCTTAGACAAGCACGGATGTGGACCCAGTCAGGATGGAGCGAGAGATTTTCTGTAAAGAAATAAAAGAAAGCCCGGTGGAGAACCTGAAGTGCCTCTTGATGGAGCTCTTCTTCCCGGTGCTCTTGTGGAGGGGACGTGCATGGGGACCAGACACACACAGCGTTTCCCTTGCGGGAGCGAGCAGCGGCACCATCTGTTTTGAAGATAATTACTAACAGATGGCGCCGCTGCTCACTCCCGCAAGGGAAACGCCAAATGTGCACGCGTTGCAATACAAAGCAATGCAAAACGTGCACGCGTTTAGGCAAAAGTTGTGATCGATTGAAAGAGGTCCCCTCCTAAGCAGCGCTTGCGTGCTGCGTAGGCGAGACCTAAAAAAGTGCTTACAGACTAAATAACAAATACCATGTAACAACTGAAGTAAAAGGGCCAGTCCTCATAGGAGGTTACAAATGAAGACAAGGCGGTACTAAGGAGGGACTAACAAGCCTATTAACGAATCAGAAGCCAGCATTTACGAAGGACAATGACACAAGTCAATGACAAACATGGGCGGAGAGTGGGCGGGGATTCAAGTCCATACTGTAATACAGCATGCCTCGCAGAGCAGCACATGCGCTGCCCATGCTCGACCTAATAAATGGGGAAAGGTCAAAAGGTGCATTCAAAGACATCCCTGGAACCTCAACATCCAACCAGCTCCGTGGCAACCTTCTCTAGAGGTTGGGGCATACTGAAAATCTCCAAATTCTCAGCAAACGCAATATAAGCGCAATATAGTATTACAAATAAAAATGTGATTTTAAAGAAAAAAAGTGACAAATTACTTTAAAACAAAACTCACTAACAGGAAAAAAGGCAATTACTTTGCACTAGTGTTAATTTGAAAAAATAATGATTTCCAAGGAACATTTCAAGGACTCTGAGACCATTACTTACTGGAAACAAAATACTTACATTTGTATAAAGGGACATTACAACTTTAAATTACACGTACAAGGTTTAAAGAACTGGAAAAAGTAAAGTTTACAATTGTTGGCGAAGGTAAGCCGACGGTAGGAAGATAAGGCCGATATCATGACAGATTATTATGCTAGAAATCAAGTGAAGATTAGCTCCGCCCGGGAACAAATAAGATATTATGACACCTCTTATCCCACTGAAACAATGCTTGTTTCAGTCGTAAGAAAACCCGCATTTCTCTCTGCCAATTATGAATAATTCCGTCTATTTTCCTGTCAGGCCTTTGGTCAGTGTCTGAACAGTCACCTCTTTTCAAAGTCTTGTGTCACATAATTATCATATCTTTGTAGTATCACAGTGGGGCTTTTCTCACAATGCAAGCTTTTCAAAGTTACAACAGATGTGCAGGTTAAAGATACTGTACTTTCATTCCCATTTTTTCATTGTTTTATAGACCATTCCATCTTTGCCTCAAAAGCAGAAATCATTGCCTTTTCATCCAAGGTCACTTGCAGTTTTGTTCTCTGGGTCTCCCTCCCCCCCCCCCTGCCAGGAGGATCAAAGTGATTGGTGAACAAAGCAAACAGTGACAGAATTAGAATGGAGCAGCCCTTAAACCCCTTCTTAGGTCTCGCCTACGCAGCGCGCATGCGATGCATAGGAGACCTTTAGCCGTCGTTCAGCTCTTTTTCGAAGCACATACTCCTGCTTGTGGCGGCATACACCTTGCGGGAGCGCGCAAGGGCACGCCCCAAGCACAAGTGTGTGCTTCGAAAAAGAGCTGCTCTCCCAAGCGCGCGCGCCTCGCTCCGCCTCTCTGTCTTGTTTCTTTTTGCTTTCAAGAGTCTACGCGGGATTCTGCCGCTGTTCCGCACTCATTATCGTAAAACTGTAGACCCCACACTGTATGCTCATATATGCATGACCGCCAAACCAAGATACTCTACGTAAACTCTATGTACACCCCGAAAAAATAATCATCTTGCTCTGACCTGTATCACCTGTATTTAGTTCAACTAACAGTATCTCTCTGATGTATTCTTCAAACGTAAGTCACATCACGATTGGCTTCAGACACACACACACACGCTTACAATTTCAGCTGTTTTGTTCATTTTATTACCTTTAAACATCTGCATTTCATGGACATAATGTTAGGCATTCCACTTAATTTCCAAAAGATCTCTGGCACATGCACTCTGACCTAATAGCATTGGGTTTTACAAATAAACTACCGTTGAAATTTGCACTCACAATGAATTACGTTAAATTCTTCACTGTTAATATCATTCCATCTTGTTGATAAACTGCTCTAGAAAAAGTGCGGCAGAAAATGACAAAGGATAAAGAAAAACTCACAAAAATCGAATTGAGACATAAAATTGAAATTCTTTATATTTTATTAAAGTTTCCCAAAATATCATGAGTTGGTCTCCTTTGCGCATGCTCAAGGCAAGTGTTTTAAATAAACTCGTGGGAAGCCTGCTAGTTAATAATATTAACACTCTGAGAGCTGAGACAGGAAGTTGTTTGCTAGTCATACAGGAAAAACACAACATTCGGTGATTGACGTCTTTGTGATGGCACCTTAACTAATTATATGGAAGTTTGTTGTTAGCTGTGTTAGATGTGGCTCACTTATGTAACGTAGAGACACGGGTTATTTGGTTTTGAGAAACGCTAATTCCTTCTGGCATAGACAGAGCTTCAGCTTTTGGTGACCTCGTGTAATCAAACATTCATAAATATAAAAATTCATCCTTTGGCCTGCTCATCTGTCGTTCACATTTTGCTTCCTTTCGTCATAGCATGGGGCTGTAGGTCAGCTCACTTCATCCGTTGCCCCACACACTTTGAGTGATGGCATTTTGCCTAAACACATATGCATACCTGTCTAAAAAAAGTGCCCTTTATTACCAGGACTGGTGGCCCAGCACTGGCAAATACTTCTTTATTTCCATTCCTTATCATGTTACCGTTTTTTTTAGTCGTTTGTGTAAGCTATGTCAGTAACTCAAACCCTGGCTTATCTTTTCTTTAAGCCAATAAGAGTAATATTTTCCTGTGAAAAAAGGTTTTCTTTACCTGTTCTAATTACACCTGCCTGCCAGGAAGCACCAATACTGGTCTATAAAAAAAGTTATAAACAATGGTTTCATTATTTTTTTTATTTGAATTTTTATTAGAAACTTTTGGCCTCCATATTTAATCCGTGGCATGTTCTTTTGTAGCATATGCTTAAAATAAACAAGCATTGGCATAGCCAATAGATCTCGCCTTTGGGACCGTATAAGTGTTTAGCCATGCAACAGTAAATGTTGTTGCACCAAGGATATTGTGCTGCATAACTAAATACTTATAAGGTCCCAAAGGCGAGACCTATTGGCTATGCCAATGCTTGTTACTTGTTAAGTGAGTATATACACTGCAAGATTGTGTTTTTCTGCGAGAAATCATACCATTTTAGCTCTCTATACTGCGGGGATTTACAATTCCTCTAAGCGATAGGACCAGGCGTCTTCAGCCCAATGGCTGATCAGTGTTAAAAACTTCACTAAAGGTTCAGCTAACGCCCAGACTTAAAGGTGATTCCCCAGCTTTAAGGCTGACACCTTTGACCGTGGCCGTTACCACACCCTAATCCCACACACTAATATTAAACAATAAAGAATTATTCTAACAGTGCATCGCTACTGTGGGCTTGCATAACTTAATGTTATCTTTTTATTTATAGTGTATCAGTATTATAAGCTTAAATTAGATTTATGTTGCTGTGTTTTTTTTTTTTTTTTAACATAAATACAATTGCAGGCTGCCGTTAAAACGTAAACACGCTGTATTATAGTGTAAAAAAGAAATGTACCCATAAAGAAACAAATGCATCCGTGGAATAGGGGATTGTTTATATTAATATAGCCGGCTGCATAAAAAGGAGGCATGCTGCATTAGTATTGTTGCCGCGTGGAAACGGAGTGTTGGGGAAGCTTGCTACTGGTGTTGTGTTTGCCGGGAGGACTGGGGGTGACAAGGTTGTTATTGTGGAGTTTTCCTTATAACTTGTTTTGGGGCATGAAGAGATGCAGCGAGGTCGTTATGCTCGTTCTTGGCATGGGGGGCTGGGTGGGGGGTTAAAGGTGCTAGAGTGTGTGGTATAAACAGTATGGACTTTGGATAAGGCAGGCGCATTCATGGGGTTGCAGCGTGGGAAGAAGTGTGTTTTGTTTGCTGGTGTAAGGAGAGGACCCAGACTAAAGAGGCACTAGTAAGAAGGAACGCAGAAAGCAAGACATATTAGTAAATAAAAATATAAACTGCTTCTGCGTTATATAATAAAAATATAAAACAGACACTGTATTTTGTACAAAATATTCGCAAATATGGAACTGTAAAAAACAAATACAGCATATTATAAACTTTCTACAACACATAACAGCAAGGGTTAGTGGCTTAGTGTAGTAATTCGTCCACTGTATGTGCCTGTGTTTGACCTTATGGTCACAGGTTCAAATCCTGAGATAAATATAAGTTTTATAAATACCAATTATATAAAGAGTGCTACAAAACTTGGAATTTAATTAATGGTTTAAATTACCGATAATTTGGGATTGTGAAGGGTAATATTTACTTTTTTATTGTGAGAATGACTGCATAATAGGGAGGCATGCTGCATTAGTATTGTTGCAGCGTAGAAACGGAGTGTTGTGGAAGCGTGGTGTTGTGTTTACCGTGGGGAGCGGGGGTGCTAGGGCTGTTATGGTGGAGGTTTCCTTGTAACTTGTTTTGGGGCATGAAGAGATGCAGCGAGTTTGTTGGGCTCGTTCTTAGGATGGGGAGCTGGGTGGGGGTTAAAGGTGCTAGTGTGTGTGGTACAAACAGTATGGGCTTTGAATGTGCAGCCTGGGGATTTTCAATTAGCGACTAGATGCGCTGGAGTTAAACGGGCAGCATAGCAGCAGGGCAGTGTGGTGGCAATGTACCTTGGCAGCATTTTTGCATTGTATAAAGGCCATATTTGCTCCTTATTGTAACGGTGCTTGTATGAAAGGGAGGCATGCCACATTCATGTAGTTGCAGCGTGGGAAAAAGTGTGTTTTGTTTGATGGTGTAGGGAGACAACCCAGACTAAAGAGGCACTAGTAAGAAGGAGCGCAAAAAGCAAGACATATTAGTAAATAAAAATATATACTGCTTCTGCGTTATATAATAAAAATAAAAAACATAGACGCTGTGTGTTTTGCTTACATTATTAACAACTATGGAACTGTAGAAAACAAATACAGCATATTGTAATCTTTTTACAAGACGTAACAGCAAAGGTTAGTGGCTTAGTGGAGTAATGCGTCGACTGTATGCGCCTGTGTTGGACCTTCAAATCCTGTCATCGTAACTGAGCCTTTCATCCTTATGAGGACAATAACATTAATATTTTAAATTTCAACAGGTTGAATGAAGCCGATAGCCTTCTAAGGTCGATACAATGACTACTGTTGGGTAATATGACATGTTTTATTTAGGCCAATATGGCCACAGATAAATATACGCTTTATAAATAACAATTATGTAAAGAGTGGTACAAAACTTGGAATTTAATTGTTGGTTTAAATTGCCAATATTTTGGGATTGAGAAGGGTAATATTTACTTTTTATTATGAGGATGGCTGCATAAAAAAAATGAGGCATGCTGCATTAGTATTGTTGCAGCGTGGGAATGGAGTGTTGTGGAAGCGTGCTGCTGGTGTTGTGTTTACCTTAGAAAGTGGGGGTGGCAGGGTTGTTATAGTAGAGTTTTCCCTATAACTTATTTTGGGGCATGAAAGATGCAGCAAGTTCGTTGGGCTTGTTCGTGCATGGAGGGCTGGGTGGGGGGTTAAAGGTGCTAGTGTATGTAGTAAACAGTATGGGCTTTGAATGCGCAGCCTGGGGGTTTTCAATTAGCGCCTAGATGCCCTGGAGTTGAACGGGCAGCATAGCAGTATGCTTGAAGTGCGGGTGCCCTAGTAGAAAGTGGCTAGTGTGGTGGCGATGTACCTTGGCAGCATTTTTGCATTGTGTAAAGGCCATATTTGCTCCTTATTGTAAAGGTGCTTGTATGAAAGGGAGGCATGGCGCATTCATGGGATTGCAGTGTGGGAAGAAGTGCGTTTTGTTTGCTGGTGTAGGGAGAGAACCCAAACTAAAGAGGCACTGGTAAAAAGGAACGCAAAAAGCAAATCATATTAGTAGATAAAAATATAAACCGGTTATACGTTATATAATAAAAATATAAAACTTAGACGCTGTGTATTTTGTATAAAATATTCACAAATATGGAACTATAAAAATCTAATACAGCATATAACAATATTTTTACAACACGTAACTGCACACGTTTGTGGCTTAGTGGAGTAATGCTTCGACTGTATGGGTCTGTGTTCGAGCTTATGGTCACAGGTTCAAATCCAGTCATGTTAACTAAGCCTTTTATCCTTATAAAATAGATCAAATTAATCATTCAAATATCAACAGTTTGAAAAAACCTGTTATCCTTCAAAGGTCGATACAATAACTACTGTTATTTATTATTACATATGTTTTATTTAGCTTACTATGGCCACAAATAAATATACGTTTTATAAATAACAATCATATAAACAGTGCTACTACAATTTGGAATTTAATTTATGGTTTAAATTGCCGATATTTTGGGATTGGAAAGGGTAATATTTGTGCTTTAAAGTGTGGATAGCTACATAACAGAAAAGCATGCTGCATTACTATTGATGCAATGTGGGAACGGACTGTTGCGAAAGCATGATGCTGTTGTTGTGTTTGCCTGGGGGAGCAAAGGTGACAGGTCAACAATTTTTAACTGACGCTGTCTGTAGAATACAAAACCCAGTGCACGTAAGCCCTAGATTTTAAACTAAATATGATAATTTATAAAATGCTGTGCTCTGGGAGATAAAATGCTAAGTCTGATACGGGGCTAATAATAAAAAAAAAATATGCATTTCACCATTTGTTATTAAATTATTGTGCTTAAAATGTTCTACAATCACAAAGCTAGGGGGAACTAGTAAATATTAAACTAGCACTAGGACGATAGAACTCTGCCGCTCAAAAACAAACATACTCAAAACAAATAAAAAGTTAAGTGAACTACAGTGAACAGATATAAATCGTTATATTCCTTATAGCACAAAATACTAAAGCTATGTCGTTTTAAACAAACATACAGTAAAATAAATTCAAAATAGAAGTCGAAATATTCCACTAGCAGCATAATCGCTGTATTCAACAATTACTGGTCATTGTTTGTATTCCGTATAGCAGCAGGCACATTTAAAGTAAACATCCGGTGATAGTTTCAAATAAAATCAGGATAAAGACAACAAATTCCACTAGCAGCCTAACCGCTGGGTTCACACGTGGTCCTTTGTTCTATAAATAACATCTGCACGGAGGATGGCTAGGTGCCTGGCAATGTGATTGATATGCCTGAGTTCCTTAATGTTGTAGCCACATAAAAGCACTAAAACAGGGATCGCACAGCGTGCGCGTCCCTGCTTGTCCCAGATTCAATACTCCATGGGAGTTAACTTCTATGGAAAGGTGGGGCATAAAACACTAATCAGCCATTAGCACACTCGCATTTTTAGCCGCTTAACTGCTTAGAACGTTCCGCGCCAGTGCGGAACGTTCTATTAAGCGGGCGGGGCCGCGTCGGCCAACGGACGTGCGCAGCACTACCGAGGTAGTGCTCGCGACGGCCGTTGGCCGACAGAAGCATCGAAGGGGTTAAAGGACAGACACTAAAGCCAATCGTAAGCAAAGGAGGAGTCAGACTATACAAACTAAATACAACAGATCGCCTACAGCGCAAGCGCTGTTTAGGCTCGACCTAAAAACACCAGTTTGTAAAACACAAAAGCCATTTTTGGGAAAAGAATCAATTAAGCTATGAATTTGACTTGGAGGAGACCAGATGCCTTGAATGCATAGTGAACAGCACAGCCACTTTGCACAGAGTAAACACTCATCGGCTCCATGTTCTTCAGTAAAGGGGGGGGGAGCTAGGTGGAGATTTGCACGCCTGACATGACAGTGATGTTTTGAAATTGTAAATAATTTCTGCTACGATTGCCAACAATCTTCCAAAGGACTTCCTTGGGCAAGGGTCAAAGGTTCGACAAAAGGGAAGCTCTGAAATAGAACGACGTGCGAGAGGTGGTGGAGGGACTACGACACGAACAGGAAAGCAGCGAGAGATGGCCAATAAAACGAAAACATGACTGTGCGGGCCAGTCGTGTTGATTATAAGAGTAATATACCTTGGAAAATGCAAGAGCGGCGTCCCTGAAGCGGGCGCCGTGCTGATACACAAGCCTTAGTCAGCCCAACAATAAAATAGTGCAGAAAGGAATGTAAAGTTAAAAAAAATGTAAGACCACATGTAGCAGGGGCAGTCTGCTGGGAGGGTCTGAAACATGAAAAGGCGAGACTAATTAAGCATGCTAGCCGATCAAAAGCAGGCATGTATGAAGGGCACGAACAGTAACAAATATAAAAGGTGGGAGGTGCTACAATCCACAGTCTACATTACAGCATGCCTCGCAGAGCAGCACATGCGCTGCCCAGGTCGACCTAAAAATTGCTATATGCGGATGATATCAGAGGATAATTTGCTAGATGCGGACCCAGAGATGGCTGTCCCGCCATCTCTCTCAGTATTCTAATCCTTTAAATGAATATTTTGGATATAGTATAAACTGGGAGAAATTGATCCTGCCTTCCCTGGGCCCATTGGATATACCGGGTAACTGCGGCCTCCGTGTGGAGAAGGTGGAGTCCAGATACCTTGGGATCGAGGTAACCCTGGACAAGATGCAGTTCCTAGGGAAAAATCTAGACAGGGTCATTCCGGATTACCAGGCGGACGCCGAACGATGGAGACGGCCAACGCTATCCTTGATGGGCAGAGCTGCAATATTTAATATGATTACACTGCCTAACAGTGGCGTAGCAAAGGAGAGTGGGGTATGCCCCGGGCAGCAAGAGTTTTGGGGGTGCGGTGGCTCTTACCTGTGGCCATTGCAGGGTGGCAAATGCAGAGACAGTCGCCGCCATACCCATCCCCCGCTCTTACATGCGGCCGTCGCGGGCGGCAAATGCCGACTGCCACGGGCGGCAAAAGGTCTAGTTGCGCCACTGCTGCCTACGCTGCTGTATGTCATACAAAATACACCATTTAGCATCCGCCGAGTCCTACTTCTATAGAATAGGCAGAACTACTCTAGGACCGGGGCACACCTCAAATAGCTCTCCAATCCAAATATGTACTCAAACTATTTCCTGTTCACGTCCACTGCTCCAGGGTTAATTTGCACTGTTTCCATTCATGAGGTGGGTTTAGTATTGGTGTATACACTTATTGGTCTTTGGCTAGCTCTAGGACTATGCCACAACTGGTGAACAGAACCCGATTTTATAGTGAAAGCAATATTTTGATTGCTCTCTTATTTGTTGTATATTTATACCAATTAGCATATTAATAAACGAACAGTCATGGGCATCTATCGGCAAAACCAAAAGCAGCAACACTCTTGTTTCAACGTACTTGGAAGGAGAATGTAAAATGTTCTAGTTATCATGAAGGAAAGGTTCAATATTGTTAAGGAGACAGAGGAGAGGATTATGCATATTACTTTCGGCAGCCCTGGAAACAACATAAAACTGATGCCGGGCTACAAGACCCATAAGGCCCAGGAAAAGAACAAATCATCATTCTCAACAACCAATCAGATGAACACTAGTCAAGACATGAGCCCAACAGGAGAATAACACTTCCTCTTTCTTCCTGCCAGTTAAACGGAAGCAATTGCATCCAGACTTTACTTGTGCTTTTGATCCAATCCTAAATTAACCTGACACTGGGAATAATTAACCTTCCTCATAAAATGAGTGAGCAATATCAGTAACTGTTACAACATAATATGCTGCAAAACACTGACTTTCCGTTACACGCATGTGGAAAAACCATACTGATAATCATATAATGGCATTCAATCATTTTGAAGTATAATGCAAAAAAACTATACATTTATCTAACCACTGTTTCAGTCTCCCTTCCTTAATAGAATTAAGATTTTCCTTCACAATACCTAGGACAGTTTACGATGTATGTCAGGACCAGATTATGCATGTTGAAAGCTTACTGATCACCAATGATACCAGCACCGTATTAGAATTTCTTGAGGATCAAATCAATCAACCAGTCTGTGGCATTTATGATGTCCTCTTGGCTGCATCCTAATGCAAATGCTTTCAGAGCCATAGCCTCTCTAAAAAAGTGAGCCCAAAAATAGATCAATTAATCCTGATGCCCATCTTGCTGTAGTTGGTGATGGCACAGCTGCAAATGGCTTCTTGGTAGAAATGAGTAACTGTTGTTCTCCTGGTAGTCTAAACTCCACCGTCTGATTCTTGCACACCTTTAAACATCCCTGTATTGGACTTGGTCTTTCTAGCCACCATAAAAGTGACCCCACCCCTCCAGAATAAACACCATTACCGTTACATCCAGTGCTCGCACACCTGAAAATCATAAACGGGATATCAAGCATGAAATCCAGGACCAATTTGTAGTTCCAAGACTGCAAGCATTTCAGTTCAGGCGGAATCACCATTGTAACACCCACAAGGAGGCGAGACACCAATGTATGTTCCCTAATCGAGACACCATTGACAGGGACAGGACCCACTGAAATGGCTGTGACAGGCATTGATTGTTCATTAAGCCAATCATTTTTCTGCCATCTCCGAACGGAAGTTTAGGATGTGAGCAATGTATGCCCCAGGGGATCCAGACTCGATCCCAAACACTAATGGGCCCATCTTTTTCTTTATTAACTTATTGCTTCATCGCAGACTCTGCATAAGCTCATTGGATATATCCTGTAGCATGGAATAAAAGTTCTAGGACTTCAAGGTATCCAGAAATCCTCCTTGTCACGAGACATGTAGACCTCGCTAGGACCAGCTAGTGGAAGCTCTGTGTTAATCCCTCAGAAAGTCTGGAAAATATCAGGAAAGGTCAGAAGAACCAAAACCACACTGACGCTCTCCAAAGTGTATTATCAGGTGTAGAAGACTGAGTTTTTGTAGCAGTATCCCTCCCACGTTTTACCTGATATCTGGGGCAACTTTGACTTAACATGTACTGGATTCCTGCTAACTAGGTCCCCAACACCAATGTTCTTTCCTTAAACTGTACGATTGTTCCACAATTGCAAACCCTTTGAGATCCCTTGTACGTCCCTAGTAAGTGGTACCCCTGGTACCTAGGGCACTGAACCTAAAGAGGGTCCCTAAGGGCTGCAGCACGACTTGTGCCACCCTAAGGGATCCCCTTGCCAAGCTCATGCAAACTGCCATGGCAGCCTGCGTGTCTTGGTACAGAAAAAACCGAAGAGTTGACATGGCACACATCCCTGTGTGCCATGCCTGCCAGCACTACATGTTGGATAGGTAAGACACCCCTACGGCAGGCCTTACAGCCCTAAGCCAGGGTGCACTATACCCATGTGAGGGCGTATCTGCAAGAGTGGATATGTCCCGTTGAAATCTAAGTTCACCCTTATTTATTACCAGTGCACGGGGAAGCCATAACGAGTACATGGGCTGGACACTCGTCATTACGAGTTCCCCAACTACATGATGGTTTTACTGTACCCCAAGGTATTTGGTACCAAACACCTCATCTTAATAAAACCACACTGATGCTAGCACTGGATTTATTAATAGATGCACCCAGAGAGCACCTTAGAGGTGCCCCCTGAAAACCTACCGAATACTAGTGTGTTGACTGACTGGTCTCGACCAGCCAGCTACCCTAAACAGGTTTCTGCCCTCCTGAAGTGAGAGCCTTCGCTCTCATAGGACAGGAACAAAGCCTACTCTGGGCAGAGTTGTTCACACCTCGTCCAAGCAGGATGGGCATTCCAGGGCCAGAAGCTTCAAAGGACCTGCCGCCTTTAATATGCGACCCCGGGCCTCTCCAGATAGTAAAAGGTGCCCACCACCCTGTCCTGACCCAACTTTTTGGCGGCAAGACAGGCGGGAAAATTAGTTAAATTAGGAGGTGTGCCCACATTCAGCCAGCACCACCCCTAGGGTGAGCCAGCTGATGTGGACCCCACTTTACAGAATTCTACATCTTGTTTTGGAGAACATTAGCCTATTAGGGTCAGAGAGGGTGTAGTCCCCCTACAGGTCGGCAGCCCATTGGATACTACCCAGTACTCCTCTTAACACCCATAAATTGAGTATTTAGGTAGCACCCCTGGACCCTGAACTTCAGATTTGAAGGATCAACAGAAGAAGGATGAAGAGGAGTCACTGGCTGGCGAGAACTGCAGCAGAACTTTGGCGAAAACCCCACCGTTCTCAGCCCTCTCTCGTCAACCGCGACAGAGTGAATCGTCCTGCGAGCTGGAGAACTGCCAAAGCCTTGGGTAGCCCGTCAGCACTTCACCCAACACTGAACGTTTCCCTTGGAGTAGAGGAGCTACTCTCCTGTAGTCTGCAGGTACCAATAAGCAGAGTCTGGTCCACCACCCTGCAGCTCCCCGGCCCGACCAACGCAGCAGTCAACCAGGAGAAGGTATTCGTGCTCTGGAACATCAGATCTATCTCCTACCGAGTGTGAAGACACCATGACCAACCGGAGCCGTCCCATACCAACCCCCAGAGTACCGGATGCCCTACACCAAACACTGACCATGAGTGTCAAGTCCGGACTCTCACTGCACCAGGACCCAGTAGCCGTCGAAGGGCATCAGCATCACTGAGACCCACTTCAAGAGTGGCTCAGCTGCCTTTATTGCTCCTCTTCCATCTGTTTGTCTCTGACCGCGAGGGGCATCTTTGCGCACCTGCCCAGACGACCAAACCACTCTGCTCCCGAGCCCTCCACCCTGGGTTCCGCCAAACCGGCTGGGCCCCCAAGACCCTTACAACCTGAGCCCCCGTTTGAGAGCCTTCGGAGATGCCCACAAGTCCTCCTGTACAGCATTTTCAGGTGGCCCTCCTTCTCCTTAGCGCCAGTTACCAGCCTCACTAGCACCCTCCTCCCGCTAGAACCCAGGCGGTTCCTGAAGAACTGATGGTAGTACTTTGAATCTTGGCCCACTACTATTCCAACCCCTAAAACAGACTGTATCTACTTTATATGCATCTTTGACTTTTCCTCCCATAGGATTGCATTGTGTGTAAAAGCGCACAGGTCTGAAACATTTACTTACCTGTGCATAATTTTATTGAAAACTGTACTTACCTTGAAACGAAGTTCTTGAAATATAAAATTAAAAAGAAGTGCTATTTTTCTAAATTGGTCTCGGATTTATTTTTGAGTGTATGTCTCATTTATTGCCTCTGAGTACAACAAATGCTTAGCACTTCCCTATGATAAGCCTAATTGCTTGCCCACACTACCACAGAATAGAGCCTTAGTATCATCTACTTTAGCCTCTGTAACAAATTTGTGACCCACTGGACTCTGCACAGTGTGCTTCATTTTAGCACACTATATAGAGAGTCAGCTTCCTACATCAGGACAACATCTGTTGACTGCCTCCACACCTGTGCCATTAGTCTGGCGATCTTACCAAATGGAGGGAGAATGTGTTACTGCACCCAAATCCCCCAGTTCTGCTTGTAGGTGTCAACCCTCAGCTTCTGGGTAGAGTCTGCAATTGTAATACCCAAGAAGCTAGTAGTTCAACTCGAGGCAAAGAGATCTACCTTGCAGGGCTCTCATTTGTCCTTCAGGGAACAGAAAAAGTCCGGGTGCAGTTGCAAGGCACAGGAAAGACTGAGAAACCTGGAATTTGATGGCATGGGTTCCTGATGTGGTTGGGAAGCACTTTAAGATCTTCCTTAACATCTTCAGGGTGTGGAAGCACAATGCTGTAACGGCGTTGACTTAATTCTTCATTTCCAGTTTGTTGTCCACAATGATCGCAAAGTCCCTGACATGGGTGTTGGGTGAGGGTGTGGATCCCAGTTTAGACAGCCACCACTTGGAGTTGAAAGGTGAGGTGCTATTGCTGAAGATTACTACCTCTGTCTTTCGTTGTTGAGCCTTTACTTTATCCATGTGGTGGTAAACTTGTTTCTTGGGGCGGGTATCCTGTCAGAGAGGGAAAGTATTAGCTGGGCATGATCGGCTTAATAGAGGATGTTGATGTTGTTCGAGTGGATGGCATTGACCAGCGGGATCATGCAGGCGTTCAGTGTGGGGCTGAGTGAAGAACCTTGCTCCACGGACAAGTTGTGGGCTACTCAGGAGTACATTGCCAGGCTAACAGCTTGTTTTCTTTCAATTAGGACGAAGCAGGTCCAAAAGAAGGCGGGTCTTTGGTTATTGATTTCATGGGGTGAGGTGTGAGACAGTAATGAAATCTGCCAGGGGATCCAGGAGGATGAAGGCCAACGATTCCCCTCTGTCTAGAATCATGAGAATTTCGTCTGTGGCGGTCGATGAATGCAGTTTCCATGCTGTGGTTGAGCATGAAACTGGATCGAGTGGTATTGAGGAGCGGATGGTTGTTGAGGCTGATCGTCACAGATCAAAAGTAGTACGGTACACAGATTGCGGTTGTCAAATTATAAATCAGATTGGAAGTACTTGGATAATGAATAATGAGCTTTTTACGAAGTTGCACTGGGCATCTTTGGTGGAGTAACCCTACCCTTGTTGAGTCTCACAGTAGTCTTTACCAACAAATAAAGAGTAAGGCACTCAGCAGGAAAGACTAAGGGAACAAAACAAAGGGAATCTCTTTAGCAGCTGAATAATGGTAATTTTTGTAATCACAAAAGGGAAAAGTGAGCCTCGATCTGGAGGTGCAGGGACATAAAACGCACACTGCAATAAGGAAACTATTACCTACACAATTCTCAACCAAGTGCTCCTCTTAATGGGCATCAGTTCCCTTTAGCGGTTCAGTTCTGCTCCAAAAAGAGGTAGGATGCAACCCAACAACAGAATCTTCTGTGATGTCACACACTCACCTGTAAGCAGTGCTGGAATTGGAATACATTTACTCCAAGAACCGATAATTTGGAGACCAATGTGTGGCAGAGGAAAGGGGGTGGAGTCACAAGGAGCCTGAAAAGCAGAGTCTGACAGTCAACTTACAGTTATTTTTTTTAAATTAAATATGTTGCAAACAAATTGGCAAAAGAGGACATATGTGACAGTAAATCTGTTGCAGTTTACTTAACTGGTAACAAACAGGCTGCATTTTAAAATATCTGACAGGGTTACAACACCTGCTGCAGAATAGATCTTTTGGTGCCCAGAAATTTTGAGGGAAATATAACAGCACAAAGGTAACTCGATTGGTTAACTCTGTTCTGGGAGAGTTCAGTCACAGTTTTGACTCAAAGTAGCACAGAGGATTAACGTGCCTGCAGCAAAGCACATTGTGTAACACGCAGATCACAGATTTATATTTATTTAGATCAGTATGTGGGCTACTGCTTTTGAAACAGAGATTATTTTGTTACTTCCAGTTCACAAGTTGCAAGCCTTCTAATATAGCACAGTGATCTACAAACTCTAAGCTGTGCGTTTAGATCTTTAATGTTTTTCTCAATATGTTTTTTCTCAATCTGTTGTAATTCTAAGATTGGATTCCTTTGAGAAATAATAAAATATTGTCAGCACAGATAACAACAATCACTATGTTACGTTTTATATCCTGACTTTGTGTTTCTTCCGACCATTCACTCTTGACATATACTGTCTACAAGTATGGATGATATGTGGTTCCTTCACCTTATAACCTTCATTGTCTTATGTAACATTTGCTGTACATTTATTTACACACTTGTATGATTTATTGTACCTGTGTGTGTGTGATGTAAAGCACTCCAACATCCTACACTGGGATGAGTAACCCTATAAAAATTATTAAATTAAAAAAGTAGGTGCCATTAAAACAATATTTGTGTAATTTCTCACACAGACTGACACTTTGGTGAGAGCGCTGGCATGTGCCTGAACCGCTTTTAATTCTTTTTAACGTATATTTGTTAATTCTTTTTAACTGATACCGCATTGGTTTTAAAACACTTGTTGTAATTTCAGGTTCTTACCTTAATTTGCGCCGCATCGTACTTTTTACTTGTTGCCGCCCGCCCCGGTCCATCCCGGCTGTGTGCCGTTGTGTGGAGGGCGTGGCTGACCTTGCGTAGGCCATCATTTCCGGGTGGGGAGGCGGAACAGGAATTTCCCGCCCACTCCACTACTTAGACCCATGTGTGTTCGGCCGCGCAGCGGGCGCGCCGCTGGCGCGCCAAAGGCGCGCCGAAGGCAAGCCCATCTGCGCCCGTCCGTGCCCGGCAGGGGCCAGGACCCCTGGCCCTGCTGAGCCACTTAGGAGATTCCGATACACAGCGGATGAGCTGTGGAACCTGGCAATGCCCATGGATATATGTTGCAAACACAACATAAATTTAGACAGTAATGAGTTGCAATGCGATCACTGCAATAAGACATTAAGAGCTATTAATGACAAGGATAATAAAGATAGACTGCAGCTAGCACTGCTAAATTGTAGATCTTTAGCGAAACACAAATATGAGGTACAGGACCTTCTCAGGGAAAGATCATTGGATGCTCTATTCCTGACTGAGACATGGCTGAATGAGAGCTCCACCCCTGATGTTCTGGATGTAATCCCCAGTGACTACATGCTAGTAAGGCAAGATCGGGAAGGACAAACAGGAGGGGGCATAGCCATTATTTTTAAAAACCTCAATGAAGTGTGAAATTAAACAGGCCGACCTTGACAAATGCGAGGCGTTCTTTTTTACTTTATCGGACACAGCACATAATACTTTAGCTGGCTTTCTAATTTACCGTCCCCCAGGCCCAGGGTCACAATTTATAACTAGCCTGGAAGAGAAAGTAGTTCAACTCGCACTTCGACATAAAAACTTTCTGGTACTAGGTGATCTGAATTTACATTTTGATAACATGCAGAACCAAGAAGTATGCACCCTACACGATGATTTACTGACCCTTAACCTAGTTCAAAGAGTAGGATCTCAAACGCACCAAGGAGGCCACATTCTAGATCCTATCTTTTCCAACTTTGAGGATATAGAGGTTGAGACACCATGGCCTATTCCCTGGTCTGATCACTATCTAGTCCAGTTTTCTGTTCCTACGCACAGGAAGAGGGAAGTTCAACCTACTAAGGTAATTACTACGAGAAACTGGAAGGATTTTAACTCCAATTCTTTCACACAGGCTCTGATGGAGAAAATGCCCATCTTAGATATAGATGATAATCTAGCTAACAATCAATTGGAAGCCTGGATCACAGAGGCATTAGATAAGACAGCACCGTGGAGCACCAGGACTCCTAAAAGACAAAATATAACAACACCCTGGTTTAATGAAGAGTTGATGATAGCCAAAAAAAAATGCAAAAGGTGTGAGAGAGTCTGGAGGAAGGAATATAATAGTGAGTCGAAAGGAAATTATAAAAAAGAACTAAAACAATATCATTCTTTAATTAAGAAAGTCAGATGTAAGTTTTACACTGAAAGGATAGAAGGTGCCAGCAATTCCCAGAAAGAAATGTTTGCGATATTGAACTCCTTAAGAACACAGGAAAATAGGAATGATACAGATGCCTCGGAGGAGAGCTGTAACAAGGTGGCAGAATTCTTTGCAGATAAAGTGGCCAAAATGTACGACACCTTCCCGATTGAAGTACGGGAAGGAACTACTAGGGCTGGTGATAGCCAGTCAAACTTTGTTGGAGCAACGTTGGATGAGTTCAAGATACAGGAACTTGAAGAAATGACCACCATAGCAAAAGGGATAAAATCGGGATCCCCTGGACCCAGCCCAACCAAATATTATATTGCAGGGAGCTAATGTAATGATGCCATATATTTCTGATCTTATTTCCTGCTCCTTTCAAAATGTCGTGGTTCCCACAAAATGGAAACAGGCCATTGTGAAACCACTTAAAAAGAAGCCATCACTGGAGTACACAGTGCTGGAAAATTTACGGCCTATTTCGCTGCTGCCTTTTGTAGCGAAAGTTGCTGAAAAAGCGACTAATAAGCAACTCACAGACCACATAAATAAAAACGACCTACTGCATCCTTCCCAATCAGGTTTCAGAATGGCCCACTCGACTGAGTCAGCTCTTCTTATAGCCACTGAAATATTGAGGAAATATGCAGATGAGGGACAAACAGCCGCACTGATTTTATTAGATCTCAGTGCGGCGTTTGACACTATCTCCCATAAGCTTCTTATCCAAAGATTAGAGGCGTGTGGCATAAGGCGTAGGGCATTGAGTTGGTTGACATCATTTCTCTACACGAAGCTTCCAAGTTGCTCAACAAACCCATCTGTCCAAGAAGACTCCCTTGGCTCAAGGGGTCCCACAGGGCTCAATTCTGAGCCCCACTTTGTTTAATATTTATGTGGGGCCATTGGCAGAGTGTGTGGAGAAGTATGGGGTGTCAATTGTTTCCTACGCTGACGACACACAACTAATTATGATGCTAGCACAAGACAGAGGCCAGGCTGCGACCCGGTTCTCCAAATGTTTAGAAGAGGTGGCAGACTGGATGTCTAATCACTGCCTCAAGCTAAACAGGAGTAAAACGGAGGTCATGGTAGTAGGCAGAACGCCATCTTTATGGTCACACGCGTGGTGGCCTGAAACTCTAGGTCAATTGCCTCTCCCCAAATTAGAAGTTAAAAATCTCGGTATGTGGCTTGACCCCGAGCTGACTTTTGAAAGTCAGATTCGGAAAGTAGCAGGCAAATGCTATGGGAATATGAAAATTCTGAGGAAGGTCCTAGACCTACTACCACCGAAATCCCGGAAATCTATAGTACATGCGGTAATAACTTCACAACTAGATTACGGGAATGTACTTTACCTAGGTGCTACTAAAAGGGGTCTTGCCAAACTACAAAGAGTACAGAATGCCGCAGCACGGCTGGTACTGGGCCTGCCAAGAAGAGGGAATACAAAGAAAGCATTGACAGCCTTACATTGGCTCCCGGTAGAAAAGAGAATTGCTTTTAAAGCAATGTGCCACTGCCATCGTATTCTAGCAAAGAAAAGCCCTAGATATTTGCAACAGCTAATAACCCACTACACCCCAGGACGGAATCTAAGGTCTATGGGGATGGCACTGGTCACTGTACCGAGAATATTCAGAGCTAGAATGGGAGCTCGCTCATTCAGGTACCGTGCAGCCATAATGTGGAATGCCTTACCACTAAATCTAAGAACAGAACCTTGCGAAAGCAGTTTTCTTAGACAGCTAAAAACATGGCTGTTCAGGCAAACCGGATAGACGTACAGGTTAAGGAGTTCTACACAGCATAGCAGTTTAGGTGGATGATAGCTATCTCCATCCAGAGTATGTCTTCAGCGCGGGGACACACCGGTGGTGTAACCAGGCGCTCTACAAATGAATAAATACAAATACAAACCTTGCATTCTTAGAGTGCAAGCCCATCTCTTACATAGGGAGTTGAACAAAGTTAAACATTTGCCTCCAATAAGTTCTCTTAATTACCTGTGAAATGGTAACAAGCTACATGCCCTTGTTTGCTTCCATTGCATTGACATCTAGGTGTTGGGCTCCAGATGGCGTCCAGCCAGGATGATACTTGAACTACAGGAGGGCTGGTGGGCCTTTAAATTGGGCCTTTGATTTGCTCCCAGCAAATGTTAAAATAAGAAACCCCCCTCACTGCCTGCAGGTTTCCTGTACCAAAATGAATGCAGACAACGTGCCGGCACAGCTGAATTATGCCCTGGTGTCTGAATATAACACCAGGACAAATTTGGCATATTTCTCTGGGGATATAGCTGCCAGAACCAGGATCCAGCAGGTTCTCTGTATTTTCCAGCACTGCCTGTAAGCATTGCATTTTCTTTTGCCTTGCCAATATTTTGAGAACTGTGTACCTTTTTCACACACATTTACAGAGAATCAGAAATGCAACTAGAAAACGTGACCATTGCTCTATATGCTTTTGAGAGAAGCCAAGGATTGGATGACCATGAATTTTGAACACCATTCTGACCTGTTTCAATACCCTATTTTAGGTCAAGCCTAGGTAGCGCACGCACTGTCTCTTCGAGACATACTGTATTCACTCTAAGGGGCTTACAGCTCGCCCATAGGCTTGCTATTTGCTGGCTCCATTGTCACTCTCCTATTCTTTATTCCTATTTGTGTATGGCATGCATTTGTCATGTCTCTTTTAGTGTTTATCCCTCCCCGAGAGCAGGGACAAAGTAAAATATCACTCCACTAGTTACCATGAGTTTGTCAAACTACTTTTTTTTATTGAACAGGAATTAATACGATCAGTCCTGATTTCCTTTGAGGCTGCGTTCTTTTTCTTTTGACGTCACGTTAGTGCCTTTTAGAAATGTATTTTTGATCTGAGCGATCTCCATTTGCTAACAATCGTCATGTATTTAAATTGGGGTTTTTTTGTAGGCACATGGAGAACTGACGCCGAGACTAGAACCCGGTTCCCTAGTTCTAAAGTCGGCAGCTCTAAATGTTACGGCACATCCTCTCTCCAAATATTGCTGGGTATAGGCATAAGTGTGTTTGGCTGCGAGTGGGTGAGGTTCGAAATTCATCTTTGAAGCGAGCTGACAGTGGCAAAGCCTGCTTCCTTGGGGCTGTCTTCCTCGTCTCCATTGTAACGCTCTCGCCCTCCCTCCCACTCTCTGTAGGTTTCGGTGGAGACTCTAGTTGGTCCTTCCCTTCCACCCAGCTGGACTCTAACCCCCTTCTTTTATTTAGATTTGCCTCTTTTAAGAGACCACGGTGATGTGCGGGCACCTCATCAACTCTGCATAAATAAATAAATCATCTTTGGTCTTGCCAATATTTAAGATCACGCGTCTTCCGGTGCAGACCGGGAACCATCATGGCTTGACTGGGGCATGGAAGACTGAATCGTAGTTATATGATTACCGACTGATTGCTTTATTTACCTCCAACACTCACGGCCTATGGGGAAATCAAGAGATCTCCTCACAAAGCCTATGCTGGCTACAGTGCAGAAAGTGCTGTCCACGAGCAAGTTGTATGTTCGCTATGCAGGTTACAACTTAATACGTCTGAATCTCCTGCAGAACAAACTAGTCTGTCAGACCACAGGTAACATATGGCTGCCTTTACCTGCTCACCCCCGTTAAGAGGGGGGCACCTTGCTAGAAGCTTTTGCCTTTAGATCAAACCGTTCTGCGCTTTTATTCCTAGCTGTTCAGGCATAAAGTCTCTAGTTGTGAAACTGCGCATGCGTGCACCTCTTTATCAAGCACTTTAGTTTGGGGAGTAGAGGGAGGTATAGGAGAGGTGATCACCGAAGAATTGCTGCAGAGGCAGTGAATGTTAAATTAAAATGTATGTTCTTAAATGCACACATACCGTGGATTTTTTCCCCTGTCTTTTTTTTACTCGTAATAATACTTCTTATTAAGCAGCAAACTCAATTAGGAATTTGAGAAATCTGGAAACAGAAACCTATTTCTAGCAGCGGGTCTCCCCCTCTTGAGAAACAAAAAATTACTGTGAGTCATAACAAATTCAAAACAAACGACCACTGTGCGCTTTTAATAAGAAGGTAGCATACAAAATCACGTTCCAGCTAAAAAGCATACCATCGCGCTGCTGCTCTCTTGTGCCCACTGCTGGGGATCGCTAGCTCCCATGCTGGGGTGCTTTGGTATGGACGCACAGTTGGACATGCTCAGATTTAGTCCAGCTGGTAATTCTATTCTCCCCCTAAAGCAGCAGTTCACTACCATGGAGATGGCCTTGTTGGTGTGGGAGACATTATACCAAGATGAGAGAGTAAGTTATTGAAGAATGACGTGAGGTCAGCTTCACCCATCAGTGCTACAAGGATCTGTTCTATTGGTAAAATAAAGATGTATCTAGTTTGTCTGCCATGTTGAGTTTTTTTGTTTGCTTGCCTGTCTCATAAAACCTAATGAAAAAATCTGAATTTTAAAAATGAATGGACTTCACAAGAAATGAGTTTCTAACCAAATATAAGTTTGATTTCTTATTAAAGAGCTGGGGCCTAAATTGTTGACTGTGGAACCAGTAGACTTGGGTTTTATTCCCAACTCTATCACTTGACTACATTGTGTAATCTTGGACAAATCCAGTAATCTTCATTAATGTGAATCCTGTCTGAAGAGGCAGAATAAAGAGAATCCGCCTTGGACCCTTGTGGCATACCTGAATGTTTAGAGTGACACACAATTCCACACCACACAATTCACCGCCACACAATTCAACACCACCCAGCATAATTACACTCCACATAATACCACTCAACGTAACATGATTCAACTCCACATAATTCCAATCTACTCAATAGCACATAAATACACCCCACATAAAACCAGCCTATACCACATAGCAACAATCCACATAAATGCATCCCACACCATGCCTCATAATTCCAATCAGCATAATTTCACTCAACGCCACACAATTCAACTCCACACATTTCCATTCCACACAATTCGACAACAAGCCACATAATTAAACTCAACACCACAATTACATAACACATCACATACATCTAAATCTAATCCACACCACAGAATTCTACATCATGCCAAAAAATTCAACAGCACACCACAAAATTAAACACCACTACATACCACAACACAAAATACCATTCCACATAATTCCACTAGATGACACACAATCCAACCCCACATAATTCCAGTACACTCAATACCACATAAAAGCTATCCACATAATTCCACTACACAAATCTACCCCCACCACACAATTCCACAACTAACAATTCCAATCCAACCCACATAATTCCACTCCACACAACATACGTCCACTCCATAACACATGGGTAAAAGACAATCTAACTCTCATAAACACTTTGCCAATGCTTGTTAATTACTACTGGGTCTGAGACCGAAGGGCCCGGCCCACTTAAAGTCATCCTCGTAGTACAGCATGACGCATATCTTACCAGTAAAGCCAAGACCTCTCTTGAACCGCTAGTTACAGCACAGAAATGACAAGCCAAAATTGCCCTTGGAAGTCCGTTATTTCGCCCTCGTGCTGACTGCGAGTAGTCCCAAACACGTACGACCCTGAAGTGCTTTCTGCAAATCAAGTAGGTGAAAACGTTCTTCAATTGGTAGGATCTGCAACAGCAGTGGATTGGCTAGCGCGTCTCTTATAGGATTGGTGGACGGGGTGTTTTATCAATTGTTTATTGGCTCTTAGTTTTGGCAGACTTTTACTATGAAGTTATGATTGGCTGGCGTTTATCGGTGCAGTACTGGCTGTGGCTCCCGCCCCTACCTTACCTCAAGTATGTTTGTTCGTCAGTTAAAGGGTGAACTCCATCTGACCTCGGTTTTCTGTGGGGCTGTCGACTGCCTCTATGGTCCCTCGCACCTTTTGCGCCACTATGTACCTCAGTACCGCTGAGAGCCGCTCGGTTCGTAACCACCGGAACTTATCACCTTCAACGCCCTCCTTAGCTTTCTCTCTGTTGCCGTCGGGACCTCAAAGTGACATTCGCTAGTGTGCAGAGATAAACCTAAGACAATCTGCTTCTTGCTTCTCGCACATTCTACGTGATGCGCCTCTCAACACTTTGAAAAGCGGCAGTTATTCTAAGAGGTGTTCCCGACTGTAGAAGCCAAAAAGTCTACCAACGGACCGAGAGCGAGGCAGCAGTTCGACGTGTCTCTAAATTCGGCTTATTTAACACTCTCCATGCAGGCCGCGTTTAAAACAGCGTAAGGTACTAGACCCAGGCCTGATGTAGGGTAGACCGTGTGCGAGCTACCGAAAGCTCGAACGTGAAGCCTGGTTCTTTTGGAAGCTCGAGTCCATAACAAGCCGAGCGTTCTTGTCGCTTCTGCTTGCCTCCTCCACGTACCTGATGTGGCTTTAGGGCTACAGCTGCCGACTGTTCATCTGGGTAACTGGGTTCAAGTCTCGGAGTCTGCTCCGCATTCTGTGGGTCTGGGCATGTAACCTACTGGCTAGAGGTCTTTGAGACTGGTGGGGAATACACGGACTGAATTGCAGTAGTGGAGTATCCACACATTTCCTTGTTGTATTATCCTCCTGCAATATGTTGGCTATCTTACATTTGCTGGAAAGAAGCAATACTCAGTGAGATAAATTGGGCGTTATCCCTGGTGAAAAAAATCAAAATGTTTAGAGACAATCATAAGGAGTTTAGTATATTGCCTTTTCCTTCAAAACTGGCTTTGGAAAAAATCTGCTAATGCATTGTTTCTTAGAATTGATAAGGAGTACATAAAATATAAATCATAAATGTCCCTGACTAAAGGGATATTAATGAAGCGAAGCCGTGTTTCAGTATTAATATAGATTACTGTTGGACATGGCCCTTTTCTACAAGGTCACCCCAGAGTTTTGCCTTCCTCTGCTGAACTTACTTGTAACTCCTCAGTGTTTGGTACTACATGTTCCCAGGGCCTGTAAATTAAATGCTTCCAGTGGGCAGCAGCACTCATTGTGCCACCCACTAAAGTAGACTTGTCACGTCTGAAAGAAGAGTCCGACACTTCTGCAAGGACACAGTAGTTTATTTCCAAACATTGGAGAGCAGCCCAGTTACACAGCCATGTTCCGTTCTGTCACCAACCGAGCCTACCTGCTCGCATTGCATTACATCAGCATGGAATGTGAGCTACGTAAGAAACGACACAAAACATCCCCCTTTCAATATCCAAAATAGAACAAAACAAGCATAAGATAATCAAAGATAACTTGACAATAGCCACCGACAAGATTAACAATAAATAAAAACAAACAAAGGTGTCATAATACACCAAAGAAATTATCAATATGACAATACAAAACTTTCAAATAGATACATCCTCACTTGTATAGTCCTTCATCCTTTCAGGGGACTTTCGCTCCCTTTTAGGCAAAAGCCTATAGCCCTTAAGGAATCCTCCTGCGAAGATCCCACCTGTAAAGGAGAAACCTCAGCACACGAAGGAGTGGTTTTATTATGTTTAGACATCTTGCCACAAGACAACTGTGGAGAAACATCCACTGAAGTGGTATTTCCCTCTACACCGTCCTTGAAAAGAACATCATTCTCCTCAAGCATGTCACCAGGAAGATGGTCCTCAACCAGATTTCTCTTTCCATTTATGTCAGAATCCCTTTTCAAACTGCTACTTTTAGCTATTCTTTTAAGATTCCTCACCCTGCTATCACTCAAGCAAACAGCATTACCCAGCATTTCAGTTACCTCCATAGTTTCTGAAAATTGACCTCCTTGGGAATTTTCCCTGGTTTCTTTACTCTGACCAACACTCACCTGCACAATTTAGGTATTATGCTTAAGATTATAACATCTTTTATGCTTCAGCTGGTTATATTTCAACCTTTCTTCAACCTCCTCGATGTTCCAATGCTCCACACAAGACTTCAACAACCACCCTGGATTGTCCTTGATTCTGGGATTCCTACCTCTCATCATTACAAAAGGACTCAATCCTTTAGCTTCATTCTCAGATACCCTGTAAGCCCAAATAGCTTACTCTAATTGGACCTCCCAAGATAAACCACCCTTCACCGCCAATTGAATTACATTCTTTATAACCCTGTTGAAACGCTCAACCATACCATTTCTACTAGGACTATACAACGTGGATTTATGCTTAACACCAATCCTTGTCAAATATTCCTTAGCCTTATTAGAAAGAAACTAACAAGTATCGCTTAAAACAGATGTATGAATGCCTTCAGAAGTAAATACACCATCTAAAAATTTCAGAATAGAATCTGTGTCAATATTATTTAGCTCTTCCACATCTGGCCACCCTGAGAACAAATCAATTAAACTATGATATACTTCTGAGACTCACCTACAGGACCCATAATAATAATCACAACATATTCCTTAGGGAAATTTAAGAGTAATCCCAGTTAACATGGGAGGTCTAAAAGTTCTGTGAGACTTATCAGCCATAGCACAAAGTAAACATTACCTCACAAACCTCTCTATATACAGTGTCCATGCAGGTCACAATAAAAAATTTTTGTACAACTTGCTTGGTTCTAACTATCCCAAAAGGACCTTAATGACACAAATCAACAATATCTTGACACATAGAACTCGGACGCACAACTCTCTCACCCCTCGAGTGTCACAAACCCACTCACCTGAAAACCGGGTACAGCGGAAACGGAGAAAGTCTCCCCCCTCATCTCCAGACCAACACTCCACACTGTTTGGAACAGGATGGGCGATTGATCCCAAGGGGAAAGGGAAGAGAGAAAAACCAACAAACCTTGGGAGAAGACTTCGGAAACGGGGTTTCTTGTTGGTGACGGAAGGGGAGAGAAGACAGGTTCTGCCTCTTCTGATTCTTGGGGTCACAAGGGAGAGCCACGTTCTGGAAGACACAAGCGTATAAGAATAGGTAAATAAAAAGGGATATCATGCAACAAGGGGAGAGAAACCTTACTCTTACTGTTTGGAAAACATACAATGCACTCACTCGCCACAGAATAAGCGTTAAAGGTTCCCAATCGGATTGTCTTTGGAATGGCAATTTGCGGGAATAAGAGAAGTCCTAGAAGTCCATTAGGACAGTGCACTGAACCCAACATATATTATAACATAAAAAGGAATTACCATAGGAACGGGTGAGTTTTTTAATCCAGGAGAGGGGAATCCGCAGACTGCCAGGAAAAGCGGGGGAAAACACAAAAGGAGAGTGTAACAAAAAATGATAATTCCCCACAGCGTGCCAAGAAGAAATGCTGTTGTAAGGGAGGATGTTTGCCAAAGAAAAAATGACGAGGAACCACTCCTGTGGTCTTTGTTACAATGTAGCGGTGTGCACAGCAGCGGCCGTACACCGATGTGGCAATCAAGAAAGAGTAACCGCTCCTGCGGCCCTGGCAACAATATAGCGGTGTTCACGGCAGCGGCCTACACCGGAATAAAATCACAAAAGAGGAACCGCTCCTGCGGTCCTCACACTGGCGTAGCGGTGTTCACGGCAAGGGCCGTACACCGAAGGGAAGCAGGGAAGAGGAACCGCTCCTGCGGTCCTCACACTGGCGCAGCGGTGTTCATGGCAACGGCCGTACACCGAAGAGGAAATAGGGAAGAGGAACTGCTCCTGTGGTCCTCGTGCTGAAGTAGCGGTGTTCACGGCAAATGCCGTACACCGGAGTCTTGTTTGAAATAGGAGGCGGGAACTGTAGTCTCCGAGCAGCGTGGATCCAAATAAATCTTTAAAGCCACGCAACTCGATACTGCTTCCGGTGCCTTTCTATAGGAGCGAATCCTTATCACATGGTGTGTTTAGCCCAATAAAGAAGGAGAAGGAATCATTAAAGGGAAAGTAATAAAGAAGAAAAAAGGAGATGTGCATTCATACAGTTTTGAGGGTGGCTAGGAACTCGAGTGGTAACATTGAGATTACCTTGTCCAAAACGGATAACTCGGATCTTACTTCCCAAAATTGAGACACACTTACATCTAGGGAATTTATATGTAGGCCAACTTTTTTGTATGTAACCGAACACCAACCTCAAAATATCTTCTTTATCATACTCAATAACCAACTTTTCCTTATTGATAGTCACGGGACCCGAATCATGAACGTGTGCCTCCTAAAATTAATTCCACAATTCATCTTTACACTCTTCCAATTTTTTGGGCATCCTTGATAAAAAATCAGCCACAGCGCTAATCTTCCCAGCAACATAAAAAATGTTGTAGTTGTAATCTTGCATTTTAACAGATAGTCTTGCCAACCTGGGGATGCACTCATACTCCCTTCCGTAGTCAGTCTCCTCACTAAAGGTTTATGATCGCAACTAATTGAATAAGGATGTCACCCTGAAAGAATCTGACCCATCGGTTTTACCAAATAATTGAAACAATAATCTCTGGAAAACTGCAGTGGCCGAGGCCAGGCTGACAGGCATACACTTAAATTGGAAGCAACCAATAAGAGTAATAAAAGCTGTCAGCCCCTTTTAATCAACTGTCAATGGTATTTGATGATACGCTGATAATAGATCAACGGTGGAAAACTACCTTGCCCCATTCAATAGCGTTAATATTTCATTTAATTAATCATTGCTAGTGAAAATTGGTCAATAACTATGTTGTTGTTAAGGTGATGTAAGTCTACACAGTCTTAATTTTCCATTACTGTGGCGTGCCACAACCAAAGGAGAAATCCACACAGGCGATTCCACTGGTTCAATAATGTCTGTTTCCACTACCTTGACTGATTCTCTTGTGACTTCATTGCTCAAACCGAATGGGATGTTTCTAACTTAATGTATTTTCGGACACGCTCAGTCCTTTAAGATAATCTTGTGTTCAAATCCTTGCAAACAACCAATAGTCTGATTGAATACTGTTGGACCTGACAGCCTTAGGATGTCTTCCCCCAACTTTTTGCCTGCCTCCCTCCATTTGTCTGGCCTCGTGTTTGCTGGTTTTAGGACTCTGTGTACTTTACCACTGCTGACTGGTGATAAAGTGCTTGTGCTCTCTCCCCTAAAAATGGTAACATTGGCTTATTCCCAGTTAGCATATTTAATTTACTTATAAGTCCCTAGTAAAGTGCACTACATTTGCCTAGGGCCTTTAAAATAAATGCTACTAGTGGGCCTGCAGCACTGATTGTGCCACCCACATAAGTAGCACCTTAACCATGTCCCAGGCCTGCCACTGTAGAGCCTGTGTGTGCAGTTTCACACTGCCATGTCAATCTGGCAAGTAAACCCTCTTGCCAGGCCTAAACCTTTGCTTTTTATACATATAAGTCACCGTTAAGGTAGGCCCTATATAACCCACAGGGCAGGGTGCAGTGTATTTAAGAGGCAGGACATGTACTTTTAAACTTTACATGTATTGGTAGTGAAAAACTCCCAATTTCGTTTTTCACTACTGCATGGCCTATCTCTCCCATAGGATAACATTGGAATTACCTAATTACATCTTTTAAGTGCAATTCCCAATTGTGAAGAGATAGATTTTTCAAGTTTAGTGTCACTGAACTCACAATTTGAAATTACAACTTATGGTGAAGTTGGATTTTAAATTCCAGTTTAGCAAATGCCACTTTTAGAAAGTTGGAGTTTACCTACTTTAGCCATTTGGTGCCTTCTTCCTGTCTCTGGAATACACGTCTGGGGTGGGTGACAGCTGGCTTCCTGCATTCCCTCTAGACAGTAGGTGTGCCTGAGTGGTCATCTGAATACGGATGGGCCATCCTGAGCAGGATGGGACGGAGGAGCTGGCACACCTGAAAGGAGTGTCCTGTCCCCACACAAAGGATTAATTACCCTCCTGTAGTGTGTCTGGAGCCAGGGCAAGAAGGGAGAACCTCTGTGCACTTCAAAGCTTTATTTGAAGTCTCTCCCACTTCAAAGGCACCACTGGAGACACGTACTGGACCCCTGACACTACCAAATCAGTACACTTCGGGACCTGTGACCACTCTGTCTGGAAGAAGAGGATCTGCTGTGCTGCTCAAAGACTGCCACTCTTCTGCAACTGCTGTTTGCTGAACTCTTGCCTTGCTGTGTTGCTCTGCTACTCTCTTCCTGCCTGGGTGAGAAGTACTGGACCTGCATCACTTGAAGCCAGAGCGACTCCAAGCGCTTGCTGGCTTGCCTCCTGTTGCCTACGTCTCAGGGAGACAAAAGACTTAGAACCCTCCTGTTCCACACCTTGGGCTCATCTGCTTGTGAGTCTGTCCTTCCAAGTGGTGGCACCCCAGTCCTGGACCCTTGGAAGAGGACCTAGGGGTTTGCTCCAATGGAACCAACGCATCTTCTGCTGTGAAAGCAGAATCGACGCATCGACGCTGTTGCGGGAACCGGACTGGCGTATTGCACTTGGAACCACTGCTTCAGAACCGACGCATCGCAGCCACTGCGTGGGAAGATCAAAGTATCGCCTCTACAGCGTGGAGAAACCCAGCGTATCGCATTGGGAACCGCTGCACTTTGGAACTGACGCTTTGCTCATGGGCTCAACGCATTGCCTCAGTTGTGTGGAGAAAATTCGGTGCAACACCTCAACTGCGTGGGAATCACTGATGCATCTCGTTGTTGCAACCAGGATAAAGGTACTTTTGCTCCAGGGCCTGCATGGGTCCTGAATCCAGCCCGTACTCCATCGCGGTCGGCCTGAACTCTTGACTTTGTCCCAATCCAGCGCAACCAATTAACTCTTTAGGCGCTACTTCCTTCTAAGCACTGTATTTTGCATTTCATCTTTAAAAATTTATATCTTGACTTCCACTGGATGGATATTTATCGTTTTGGTCTTGTTTTATTTATAAAATCATAATCTATGTTTGTAACCTGGAATGGAGTCTTTTTGTGGTGCTTTCACTCTGTTGTTGTATTAAGTGTTGCACAAATACTTTAGTGGTAGAAATCAAAATGAAGAGCGAGGAAAGGTAGAAGCCAGTTCACTTCCCCTGGGTTTATATGCAAGTATCAAAGGGAACTAGCTACTGGGTAGGAGCTCCTGATATGTGTATGTAGAGCAACACATATGTGTTTAGGAAGACCCTCACTCACCAACCTAGTTGGTGACATGCTTCATCATCGGGTCCCACCCAAGGTACCGAGTGTACCTTGGGTGTGCTTCAACGCCTTGGTGCAGCGGAGCTGGTTCTGTGCAATGAGTGTGCAGTGAAAGTGAAATGAGTGTGGCTTTGAAAAACTGTCCGTAGGGTCCTGTTAAACAACAAAAGACTATTTTAATGTATGGGCCCTCGGCAGAGGTTAAAAAAGGAGAGGTGGATATCCGTGGAGATATTTAGGCTCCGATATCCTGTGTGGTGAACATGTTTCAGCCAGTCTCTCACTACTGGGCTGGCTTTCTTCAGTACCTTATGTGCGTGGAATTAAAATGGTGGTCTAAAACTAAATGTGTTAGAGACCATCTATGTGGCGCACTTGCTAAGGTGCGTTATGTGGTAGAGGATGGTTTCCTCTCGCGACGCATTCCTGTTGGGGGTAAAAAAAGCGACAAACAGACATACACATAGATACATTTAGATGAGATCGTTAAGCACATCCAATAGTGTGACTCAGGAGCGTGGTGTCCGTGCTCTATGCGGATAAAATACGTGGTGAGGACGGACCGTGGCGTTTTTTGTGCATTGTATTTAAGTCAAAACAATGTATACGCTTCGTATATATGCGTTACCGTGTGATAATCAATGTACGATAATGCGTAGTGATGGATAAAAGGATAAAATAATAAAAACATCTTATACTTACTCAGAAATTGTCTGAGAAGTGCCCCATGAGTTCCGTGGGGGGCCTGACCTATTGTCAAACTCTGTGTGATGAGAAAAGAAAAGAAAAAGAGAAAGGCACATACGGTGTAATTCACTAGCGTGCCATGTGGCTAGGGGACTCCGTGTCCGTTTTGGGCTGGAACCCCCCAGAAAGCACCCCACTTACTTCTTCAACATCAAAGGCCCATCTCCGTACCTAGTCTGGCCGCATCGGAACTCCGATGGTGAATGCCTGGTGCGAAGCGGGAGTTTAAATACCTTGGCAGATACTGCAGGTGAAACGAGTTTCTGTAACGAGCTCCAGGTGCGTGTGGTCTGTTCCATGCCTTGCACCTGAGAGAGTAAACAGAGAAGAAAGCAAGCGCACGTGTTTGTTTGCTTACGCTGCGTGTCAATAAAGTTTAATTGAATTACGTGTAAATTCAATTGACTATCGGGTAATTCCCTGTGATATGTGGCATGATTTTATAAATAATTTAGAAGGGTTGAAAGGCTGTGTTATGCAAAAATAAAGCGCTTGTTATGTGAAGCATTGATAGCATCTGCCTGGGAGTGGAGAGGCAGGGGGACAGTTCTACGTACTGTGTCCACAAGTAATTCAAGTCCGCGTGGACCGGATGCACATATGTAGACCCCTACGTCTGGGGATCGTACATGTGTTAGTGTGTAGATGGGACACTGCGCGTGTGTAAAGAGGGTGTATCTTAAATACTGGCATTGGTGTCATCTCATTAGTATGGGGTCGTGATGGAGACACGTTGGTGCGTAGGGCTCTTTATGGATTTAGTAACCTTAGGCGTGGGGGACTTCAGCAACTTCCCGTGGTAGTGATGGAAGATGTACAGATAGTCAGGTTAACAGTGAAGGCTGTTCCATGGAATATTGTCATTCAGTCCTGTTTTGTTAGTGGAAAGGCGGTATATCCGGCGTTGTTCCTTTTGTAATAGGATTTTGTCATTGGTAGTGCTATGACGTGCGATGTGTTCTATAACAGTCCACCTGATGTCATTAGGTGTGTGTCCTGTTGTGAGAAAATGGTCTGTAAGTCTGCTCAGGTTCTTTTTGCAACGTATGGTGCTGCGGTGTTCCACGATTCGCGTCCTTACTTTGCGGCTTGTCATGCCTACATAGCGTAATTTGCAGGGGCATTCAATTAAGTAAATTACGTTTGTAGAGTTACAGTTCGTGTGCTTGGTTTGGTGCCATGTTTTGTCTGTCTCTAAGTCCAAGGTTTTGGTTGCTTTTGTTAAATGACAGACGCTGCAATCACCACAAGGGTAGTGACCTACTATCCCTGGAAGGCCCCATGTGTTTAGTATGGTGTTAGTCATGGGAGTGGGTCTTTCCTTTGGTCTTGTGGAGACAAGGCGGTCCCGGAGGCTTCCTGCTTTTGTAAGCAAAGAGTGGGGGTCCCATGTGAGGGTACCGGTATTCAATATGCGCCAGTTTCTCTTAATTATTTTGGCCACCTGGCTGGAGGCCACGTTATACATGGTGACACAGGTAAGTGGGGTGGGAGTATTTTCCCGTATGTTGTCTTCCAAAGGGCTTCTCTTGGTTGGTTGCGTGCCCGTTTGTTAGTAGTCCGAATGATTTTTTCTGGGTAGCCACGTTCCCCTAGTTTTTTAGCCAATGCGGATGACTGTGTTTTGTAATCCTGTAGATGGCTGCAATTGCGGCGTATGCGCAAAAATTGGCCGTAGGGGAGGTTTTCCCTGAGGGGCCTAGGGTGGAAACTCCCAAATTGAAGCAAGGAGTTTCTTGATGTGGGTTTATAGTAGGTCGTTGTCTGGAATTTGCCCTCTGTAGCCGTGATATTGAGATCCAGAAATGCAATATTGGAGTTGCTTGCACTGCTGGTGAAGCGCAGGAATGGATCCCGTTCATTCAGCCATGTGAGGAAGGTGGTCAAGGAATCGTTGGATCCTGTCCATATCAGAAGAATGTCATCTATGTATCGACGCCAGAATTGGATGTTTGTTCTGTATGGGTTTGTGGCTGGTAGGATGTGTTCTTTCTCAAAGTGGTAGACATAAAGTCCAGCCACACTTGGAGCAAAAACGCTGCCCATGGACGTTCCGTTCGTCTGTAAGTAGAAATCACCCTCAAATTCAAAATAGTTCTGCTTAAGAGCTAGGGTTGCACATTGCAAAATGAATTCTCTTGGCGTGGTGTACTCCCAAGTGGATTCTTGTAGCATGGTTCTGAGAACCCTGATGGTGTCGTCCTGTGGGAGGCTTGTATATAAGCTCTCGATGTCCAATCCCACTAGAAGTTGGGACATGGGATCAAAATCGATGTCCTGGATCAGGTTTAGTAGATGTTTTGTGTCCTTAATGTATG
The DNA here is from genome assembly GCA_963921515.1 of Calotriton arnoldi. Classification (NCBI taxonomy): domain Eukaryota; kingdom Metazoa; phylum Chordata; class Amphibia; order Caudata; family Salamandridae; genus Calotriton; species Calotriton arnoldi. The sequence goes on from CAWUFW010011691.1 coordinate 531,183, forward strand.
TGGACGACTTCTGCACCATGGGGTTTAGGAAAAAAATCGCAGAATCGTGATAGTGGTTCCAATAAGGAATTGATTCCTGACACTATTGGGCGTCCTGGTGGTGGTCTTGTGTCCTTATGGATTTTTGGAACCGTGTAGAAATACGGTATGTTTGGCTTTTTAGTACAGAGGAAGTCTGCTTCCTGTTTAGAGATCTTGTTGAGAGCCTCTGCCGTCCCTACCAGAGAGGTGATGGTGTTCTGGAGTGTGGTGGTGGGATCTTCCTGGAGGCGTCTGTAGTTTCTGACATCACTCAGTAGTCTTCTGCATTCAATAGTATAATCCGTTTTATTCTGGATAACTATGCCTCCCCCTTGTCAGCTGGTTTAATGACAATGAGGGGGTTGTCTTGGAGCTTACGTACAGCTTCCCTTTCTTTGTTGGTGAAGTTGTTGAAGGGTTTTGGTTGGTTCAATTCCTCAATTTGGTTAAAGACCGCCTGTTCAAAAGTGGCTACTTCAACCCGGAATGCATGCAGGTGGTGGGAGGAAGGTGGACTTAGGTCTAAGTCCTGTTTCATTGGTAAGGCGTGAGGTCTCTGTAAGTGGCTGCTTCTCAAAAAATGCCTTCAGTTTTAATTTGCGGAAAAATTCTGCCAGTTCCACATGAAGCTGGAATTTATCTAGACGAGTTGTAGGTACAAATGAGAGTCCTTTTTTGAGAACCTCTTCCTCTGTCGTTGAGAGTGGGGTGTTTGACAGATTAAACACCAAAGAGGGTGTATGTTGGTTACTCTTATTCATCTCATTCCACTGTGTCCTGGTTGTGGTTCCCTTGTTTTGCTTCTGGTGGCCCCTGCCGGTCCCTCTTCGTCCGACCAGTGTACTTGGGGTTGGTTTCGTCTCCTTCCTCGTGAGCGACGGCCTCTCCCTAAAAAAGGAGGGCGTTGGTTGGGTTGGTAATAGGCCTGTTGACCGGGTTGGTACATGGGTGGCCATCCGAGGAAGGGGTTCTGCGTTGGGAGGTTGAATAGCGGTGGGCCATAATTTTGGCCTTGATGGTGGTATGTGCTCCATGGGGCACATACCATCACCCATGTACCAACCCGGTCAACAGGCCTATTACCAACCCAACCAACGCCCTCCTTTTTTAGGGAGAGGCCGTCGCTCACGAGGAAGGAGACGAAACCAACCCCAAGTACACTGGTCGGACGAAGAGGGACCGGCAGGGGCCACCAGAAGCAAAACAAGGGAACCACAACCAGGACACAGTGGAATGAGATGAATAAGAGCAACCAACATACACCCTCTTTGGTGTTTAATCTGTCAAACACCCCACTCTCAACGACAGAGGAAGAGGTTCTCAACAAAGGACTCTCATTTGTACCTACAACTCATCTAGATAAATTCCAGCTTCATGTGGAACTGGCAGAATTTTCCATAAATTAAAACTGAAGGCATTTTTTGAGAAGCAGCCACTTACAGAGACCTCACGCCTTACCAATGAAACAGGACTTAGACCTAAGTCCACCTTCCTCCCACCACCTGCATGCATTCCGGTTGAAGTAGCCACTTTTGAACAGGGGGTCTTTAACCAAATTGAGGAATTGAACCAACCAAAACCCTTCAACAACTTCACCAACAAAGAAAGGGAAGCTGTACGTAAGCTCCAAGACAACCCCTCATTGTCATTAAACCAGCTGACAAGGGGGAGGCATAGTTATCCAGAATAAAGCGGATTATACTATTGAATGCAGAAGACTACTGAGTGATGTCAGAAACTACAGACGCCTCCAGGAAGATCCCACCACCACACTCCAGAACACCATCACCTCTCTGGTAGGGACGGCAGAGGCTCTCAACAAGATCTCTAAACAGGAAGCAGACTTCCTCTGTACTAAAAAGCCAAAAATACCGTATTTCTACACGGTTCCAAAAATCCTTAAGGACACAAGACCACCACCAGCACGCCCAATAGTGTCAGGAATCAATTCCTTATTGGAACCACTATCACAATTCTGCGATTTTTTCCTAAACCCCATGGTGCAGAAGTCGTCCACATAAATTAAGGACACAAAACATCTACTAAACCTGATCCAGGACATCGATTTTGATCCCATGTCCCAACTTCTAGTGGGATTGGATATCGAGAGCTTATATACAAGCCTCCCACAGGACGACACCATCAGGGTTCTCAGAACTATGCTACAAGAATCCACTTGGGAGTACACCACGCCAAGAGAATTCATTTTGCAATGTGCAACCCTAGCTCTTAAGCAGAACTATTTTGAATTTGAGGGCGATTTCTGCTTACAGACGAGACGGAACGTCCATGGGCAGCGTTTTGCTCCAAGTGTGGCTGGACTTTATGTCTACCACTTTGAGAAAGAACACATCCTACCAGCCACCAACCCATACAGAACAAACATCCAATTCTGGCGTCGATACATAGATGACATTCTTCTGATATGGACAGGATCAACGATTCCTTGACCACCTTCCTCACATGGCTGAATGAGCGGGATCCATTCCTGCGCTTCACCAGCAGTGCAAGCAACTCCAATATTGCATTTCTGGATCTCAATATCACGGCTACAGAGGGCAAACTCCAGACAACGACCTACTATAAACCCACATCAAGAAACTCCTTGCTTCAATTTGGGAGTTTCCACCCTAGGCCCCTCAGGGAAAACCTCCCCTACGGCCAATTTTTGCGCATACGTCGCAATTGCAGCCATCTACAGGATTACAAAACACAGTCATCAGCATTGGCTAAAAAACTAGGGGAACGTGGCTACCCAGAAAAAATCATTCGGACTACTAACAAACAGGCACGCAACCAACCAAGAGAAGCCCTTTTGGAAGACAACATACGGGAAAATACTCCCACCCCACTTACCTGTGTCACCACGTATAATGCGGCCTCCAACCAGGTGGCCAAAATAATTAAGAGAAACTGGCGCATATTGAATACCGGTACCCTCACATGGGACCCCCCACTCTTTGCTTACAAAAAAGCAGGAAGCCTCCGGGACCACCTTGTCTCCACAAGACCAAAGGAAAGTCCCACTCCCATGACTAACACCATACTGAACGCATGGGGCCTTCCAGGGTTAGTAGGTCACTACCCTTGTGGTGATTGCAGCGTCTGTCATTTAACAAAAGCAACCAAAACCTTGGACTTGGAGACAGACAAAACATGGCACCAAACCAAGCACACGAACTGTAACTCTACAAACGTAATTTACTTAATTGAATGCCCCTGCAAATTACGTTATGTAGGCATGACAAGCCGCAAAGTAAGGACGCGCATCGTGGAACACCGCAGCACCATACTTTGCAAAAAAAGAACCTGAGCAGACTTACAGACCATTTTCTCACAACAGGACACACACCTAATGACATCAGGTGGACTGTTATAGAACACATCGCATGTCATAGCACTACCAATGACAAAATCCTATTACAAAAGGAACAACGCTGGATATACAGCCTTTCCACTAACAAAACAGGACTGAATGACAATATTACGTGGAACAGCCTTCACTGTTAACCTGACTATCTGTACATCTTCCATCACTACCACGGGAAGTTGCTTAAGTTCCCCACGCCTAAGGTTACTAAATCCATCAAGAGCCCTAAGCACCAACGTGTCTCCATCACGACTCCATACTAATGAGATGACACCAATGCCAGTATTTAAGATACACCCTCTTTACACACGCGCAGTGTCCCATCTACACACTAACACATGTACGATCCCCAGACGTAGGGGTCTACATATGTGCATCCGGTCCACGCGGACTTGAATTACTTGTGGACACAGTATGGAGAACTGTCCCCCTGCCTCTCCACTCCCAGGCAGATGCTATCAATGCTTCACATAACAAGCGCTTTATTTTCGATTAACACAGCCTATCAACCCTTCTAAATTGTTTATAAAATCATGCCACATATCACAGGGAATTACCCGATAGTCAATTGAATTTACACGTAATTCAATTAAACTTTATTGACACGCAGCGTAAGCAAACAAACACGTGCGCTTGCTTTCTTCTCGGTTTACTCTCTCAGGTGCAAGGCATGGAACAGACCAGACGCACCTGGAGCTCGTTACAGAAGCTCGTTTCACCTGCAGTATCTGCCAAGGTATTTAAACTCCGCTTCACACCAGGCATTCACCATCGGAGTTCCGATGCGGCCAGACTAGGTACGGAGACGGGCCCTTGATCTTGAAGAAGTAAGTGGGGTGCTTTCTGGGGGGTTCCAGCCCAAGACGGACACGGAGTCCCCTAGCCACATGTTACGCTAGTGAATTACACCGTATGTGCCTTTCTCTTTTCTTTTCTTTTCTCATCACACAGAGTGTGACAATGGTCGGGCCCCACGGAACTCATGGGGCACTTCTCAGACAATTTCTGAGTAAGCATAAGATGTTTTTATTATTTTATCCTTTTATCCATCACTACGCATTATTGTACATTGATTATCACACGGTAACGCATATATACGAGGCGTATACATTGTTTTGACTTAAATACAATGCACAAAAGCGCCACGGTCCGTCCTCACCACGTATTTTATCCGCATAGAGCACGGACACCACGCTCCTGAAGTCACACTATTGGATGTGCTTAACGATCTCATCTAAATGTATCTATGTGTATGTCTGTTTGTCGCTTTTTTTACCCCACCAACAGGAATGCGTCGCGAGAGGAAACCATCCTCTACGACATAACGCACCTTAGCGAGTGCGCCACATAGATGGTCTCTAACACATTTAGTTTTAGACCACCATTTTAATTCCACGCAAATAAGGTCCTGAAGAAAGCCAGCCCAGTAGTGAGAGACTGGCTGAAACATGTTGACCACACAGGATATCGGAGCCTAAATATCTCCACGGATATCCACCTCTCCTTTTTTAACCTCTGCCGAGGGCCCATACATTAAAATAGTCTTTTGTTGTTTAACAGGACCCTACGGACAGTTTTTTAAGCCACACTCATTTCACTTTCACTGCACACTCATTGCACAGAACTAGCTCCGCTGCATCCAGGCGTTGAAGCACACCCAAGGTACACTCGGTACCTTGGGTGGGACCCGATGGTGAAGCATGTCACCAACTAGGTTGGTGAGTGAGGGTCTTCCTAAACACATATGTGTTGCTCTACATACACATATCAGGAGCTCCTACCCAGTAGCTGCACAAATACTTTACACATTGCCTCTTAAGTTAACCCCTTCCATGTTTATGACGGAATGGTTCCGTCATGAGCCACAGTGCTTGTGTGATCATGACGGGACCATTCCGCCATGTGCACACGAGCACGAAATCCCTCTGCTGTAAACAGCAGAGACATTTTTTGCCTAGGGAGGTTAGAAAGAGTTCTCCCAACCTCCAGAGGCATTTTTTTTCAATGTAATGACTATTGCGCGTATGGCACGCTGACGTCATTACATTGAAACTGAAATGAGCCAATCGGCTCGTTTCAGTTTCAGTGCTTCGGTGCTCGTGGGCCTATCTCAGCCCCCCGAGCGCCGAAACACACAGGAGAGGTATCATTGGAAATGGGAGACTCTCCCCTTTCCAATGGTACCCCTCCCTAGTGGATCCCTGCTTGGGGATCGCTGCAGGAGAGCAATCCCCAAGCAGGGATCCACCACTAGACACCAGGAAGGGGGAGCGGCCCCATGGGCAAGGGCTCCATATATAAATGGGGATATTCAGTCTTTCTGCCCTCCCTGGGGAGGGGCAGATGGTGGCAGTATCCCCAAATCTGCCGGGGGGGGGCAAGAAAGCACACTAGACAACAGGTATTATTTTTTTCATAGTTCAGGGGTGGGGGCTTCCCAGAATGGGCATGCCAAGGCCACCCACCCCGCAAAAAAAATGTCACAGTCTTTTTGCCCTCCTCCCAGAAGGCAGATGGGGGCAATAGCCCCTGATCTGCTCCCCCGGGGGGCCAGAAAGCCCATTCGGCACCTGGGATTTTTTTTTTTTTTTTAATACGTAGGGGAGGGGGCTGCCCAGAATGGGCATGCCAATGCCCCACCCCCAAAACAAATTGCCACAGACTTTCAGCCCCCGGGAGGCAGATGGTGGCAATAGCCCCTGATCTGCCCCCCCCCGGAGGCAGAAAGCCCACTATGCAACAGGGAATTTGTTTTTTATTTTTATACGTAGGGGTGGGGGCTGCCCAGAATGGGGGGTGGGGGCATTGGCATGCCCAAACACTAATGGAACAGTCTTCCTATCCCCCTGGGGGGCAGATGGGGTTTATTACCCCATATCTGCCCCCCTGGGGGGGCAGAAAGCCACTAGACAATAGGGATTTTTAAATTTTATTATAAAAGAGGGGAGGGGCTGCCCACAATGGGCTTGGCCATTCCCCCAACCCACATAAATGGGGACCAAAGACTTTCTGCAGGTGAGGCAATAGCCCCAGATCATCCCCGGGGAGGGCGGCAGAAAGCCTCCAAGGCACCAGGGACCATTTTTTTTATTAGTGTAGGGGTGGGGGTTGCCCAGAATGGGCATGCCAATGCCTCCAGCCACCCATAAAAATGGGCACAATCTTTCTGCCCCCTCGGGGGCATATGGGAGCAATAGCCCCCGATCTGCAGCCACTCTAGGCACCATGGACTATTTTTGTTTCTTAGTGTAGGGCTGGGGGTTGCCCAAAATGCTCATGCCAATACCCCCACCACCCCAGAAAAATGGCCACAGTCTTTCTGCCCCTCCTTGGGGGCATATCGATGCAATAGCCCCCAATCTGCCCCCCCCAGGGGGGAAGAAAGACTACTAGGCACTGACCTTTTTTTGCAATGTGCCTAACTGTGGATTTTGGGCCCTTGCGCAGCCGGCACCTAGGGAAACCTAGCAAACCTGTACATTTTTTAAACCTAAACACAAAGGGGGATTCCAGGATGGGGTGACTTGTGTGGCTGTTACCCAGAATTCCTTGCACACCTCAAACTTTCTAAAAACAAAACACATTATCCTCACATTTCTGTGATGGAAAGTTCTGGAATCTGCAGAGTGACAAACTTCCACCCACCCAGCATTCCCCCAAGTCTTCCAATAAAAATGGTACCTCACTTGTGTGGGTAGGCCTGGGCCCGCAACAGGCAATGGCCCAAAACGCAACATGGGCACATCCACATTTGTCCACTGAAAACTGACCCTTTTTTTGCAATGTGCCTAGCTGTGGATTTTGGACCCTAGCTCAGCCGGCACCTAGGGAAACCTGTAAATTTTTGCAAACTAGACACCAAGAGGAAGCCAGGATGGGGTGACTTGTGAGGCTCTCACCAGGTTCTGTTACCCAGAATCCCTTGCAAAACCTCAAACTTTGTAAAAAGAAACACATTTTCCTAACATTTCTGTGATTGAAAGTTCTGGAATCTGCGGGGAGCCACAAACTTCCACCCACCCAGCGTTCCCCCAAGTCTCCCGATAAAAATGGCACCTCACTTGTGTGGTTAGGCTTAGTGCCCGCGACAGGGAACAGCCCAAAATGTACTGTGGAGACTTCAAAATTATCGATCACAAAACGACTGTGTTTTCCGAGGGAGTCACCTGCGTTTTTGGTCCTGGGCTCGGTGGGCATCTAGGGAAACCTACCAAATCCAGACATTTCTGAAAATTAGACACCCTGGGGAGTCCAGGGAGGTGCGACTTGCGTGGATCCCCCAATGTTTTCTCAAACAGAATCCCCTGTAAATCTCAAATTAAACTGGAAAAATCACATTTTCCTTACATTTCTGCCTGAGATCACCGTGCCGGCACATATGTCCTACCATCCAGCGTTCCCCTTGGTCTCCCAATAAAAATGATGCCTCACTTCTGTTGGTATCTAATGCAGAGTCAGCCTTAAAACACTTATAAAAAGTAAATATAGCTCTTAGAGCTCACTGTACTATCCCCTCAATCCCTATGTTTTTTGCCCTTCCTAATCGCAGGCACTTGGCCCACCCACAAAAGTGAGGTATCATTTTACTCGGGAGACTGAGGGGAATGCTGGGTGGTGGGTAATTTGTGCCGGCACGGTAATCCCAGACAGAAATGTGAGGAAAAAGTGATTTTTTTTAGCTAAATTTGAGGTATGCAGGGTATTTCGGGTAAGAAAATATTGGGGGATTCACGCAAGTCACACCTCCCTGGACTCCAACGGGTGTCTAGTTTTCAGACATGTCTGGGACTGGTAGGTTTCCCCAGATGGCCGTTGAACCTGGAACCTAAAGCGCAGGCTCCCCCCCCTTGCAAAATCAGGTGCGGAATACTGGGTGGGTGGAAGTTTGTGGCTCCACACAGTTTCCAGAACTTTCCATCACAGAAATGTGAGGTCATTTTTTTTTTTTTTTTTTTACAAAGATTGAGGTTTGCAAGGGATTCTGGGTAACAGAACCTGGTAAGAGGCACACAAGTTACCCCATCCTGGATTCCCCTGGGTGTCTAGTTTTAACAAATGTACAGGTTTGCTAGGTTTCCCTAGGTGCCGGCTGAGCTAGGGTCCCAAATCCACAGGTATGCACATTGCAAAAAAGGTTCAATTTTCACTGGAAAAATGTCATGTGTCCACGTTGCGTTTTGGGCCGTTTCCTGTCGCAGGCACTAGGCCTACCCACACAAGTGAGGTACCATTTGTATTGGAAGACTCAGGGGAAGACAGAATAGTAGAACAAGTGTTATTGCCAGTTGACTTTCTTTGCATTTCTGCCTTCCAAATATAAGACAATGTGTAAAAAAAGAAGTCATTTAGAAAAATATCCTTTAATTCACATGCTTGTATGGGTGCCCACAATTTTGGAGATGTGCAAGTAACCACTGCTTCTAAACTCTATGTTTTGCTCCCATTTCGGAAATATATAGGTTTCCTTGAAACCTATTTTCACTCTTTATATTTTACCAAATGAATTGAAATATACCTGGTACACAATGAAAAACCATTGCAAGATGCAGCTCAGTTATTGTCTCTGGGTTCCTCGGGTACTTGGTCAACCTACAAGACCTATATATTCCCACAACCAGAAGGGTCCAGTGGACGTAACGTTATATTGCTTTAAAAAATCTGCCAGAGAGGCGTGGCCAAGATGGCGGCCGAGTAGGATGTGCCTGCACGCCGCTCCGGTCCTTCACCTGGGCCCCAGCTCTACAGCATCGTATAGATGACCCGGGGGGTGAAGAAATATCGCCGACACCCCCAGCGAACGACCCTGCGGCAGCCTGGGCCGGGGGGCTGCGAGGAGGCGTGGTGCAGGCCCCAGAGATCGCGCCTGCCGCTCCTGTGACGCTGGGCCTTCGGGTTTATTGGCCAGAGCCTAGAGTGCAACATTTGGCTGGAGCCTGCGCGGGCTCGCGCTCTCAGGCTGCGGAGTGCTGGGCAGCAGCTGATCCGGGCCACAGTGTGAAGGGAACCCCGGCGAGGCGGAGCGAGCCCTGCGGCGAGATCGAGCCCAGCGTATAGGAGAAGCGGGCTGCTCCGCCTAAGACCTGTAGCCCCCCTCGGGGAAAGAAGCGGGCCCCTTGAGCCCCGGGATATCAGCGGCCGGCCGGTGGGAGTGTGAACCCTGAAGGAGGTGAGTCGGGCCAAGCAGGAGACGGAGAGGGGGAGCGGGCCCTCCTCTCCCTCAACGACGCCGATCCCCAGCCGGTGCAGCTACGCGGGGCCGTGGCCCGCGCGGGCCTGTGACCGCCGGCCGTGGAGCCCGAGATGGCAGATGACGGTGGCAGGAGCCCAGAGCAAGGGCCTAGAGCCCTGAACAACGGGCGTGGAGTGGGCAGCAGGGCCCACTCCCCGAAGCACAGAAGTGGGCTGGACTGAGCTACAGTACTGCGCTTCCCCCCAGGCATGCAGCGGGAGGCGGCGGTGCGCAGGCAAGGCCTTGTAGGCTCAAAGACACTGGTTCCCATCCCCGGGGGCGTGAGTTAGCACATAGCTCAGTGAAGGGCCCCAGAGCACATCTGATGATTCCGAGTGGAGTGACGGCCTAAGGTGATACAGCGCGGATAGGCCGGGGCCGTGTGGGCTCACAGCTGCTGATACTGCCCGGGAGCAGGAATACTGGAGCAGCAGGCCCTGAGATAGACAGGGCTAGCCCTCGTGTGCTTGCCAGGGCGGATTGTTGGGCAACGACCCTGAGACCAGAGCGAGCAGGCGGGCCGGCCCGCAAATATCGCCCCCTACAAGAGAGCAGGCCCTGAGTCTTTTGCGGCCTAGCTTCGGTGAAGTGCAGAGTTGGATGGCGCTGTGACAGATTGCTCTGAGGAACTCAGAAGGTGAGCGGGCCCCCGTATCTCCCTTTCTTGCTGACAGTACTACAAAGACCATTGGGGTTCGCTTTCTCACACTCCGCTTAGAAGGCCCCGTCCAGCCGTTGTAGTAATCAGACCAAGGGACGGTGGGGCGGGAGAGGAAGCACCGCCGATCCCTGAGAGAGCAAGAATGAAAGCTGTCAGCAGCCCCGCGAAGGTAGAGGCACACTTAAGACAGCCTTAAGACTTAAGTCAGCTGCTCTTGACCTTGAGCTCTGAAACCAAAGCCCCATTTTTAAAACAGAGTACGGACATAAGAGGAGGAGGAGTGACTCTTAGCCATGGCGACCAACAAAGCAAAGAAGCAGCATTCAGTAAAGGATCTCCTCCTTAAGACCAGCGCTGGAGGGGCCGAGGCAGCCCCGTCCTCGAGTGGACACTCAGTAGACCACGAGCAGGGTGACGCTGAAGGCCCTGTCACGCGCGCTTTCCTTGAATCCTTATTCGCCTCTCTGAAAGGGGAATTCCACGCCATGAAGAAAGAGATATCCCTAGAACTCTGGGAATTGCGAAGGGACATAGACACAGTTGGCAAAAGAGTGGACACACTGGAGACACAGGCCTCAACGAGGGATGAAGAGATTGACCAGCTTCAACAGGAGGTCCTCTGCCTTCAAGACCAGCAACTGGACCTTCAGGCCCACGCGGAGGACCTTGAGAACCGCTCCCGATGGAATAACATAAGAATTTGAGCGGTCCCTCAGGGAGCCAAAGGGCAGGAAATAGAAGCCTTCGTGGAAGAACTCTTTCGATTCATCTTGAGAGCCCCCCCGGAGCAGCGGATCAAATTGGACTGGACCCATTGTGTGGGGCCTAAGAGACCTGCGACAGCTCCCCCCTGGACATACTAACGTGCGTCCACGACTTTCAGCTAAAAGAACGGATTCTCCGGGAAGCACGCGACAAGCACCCTATAGACTTTCACTCTTCCAGGCCCCTCCTGTATCAGGACTTAGCCGCATCCACCCTGCAAAAAAAGAAGGGAGTTCAGGCCGATCACAACATTCTTGCGCTCCAAAGACATTTCATATTCCTGGGGGCACTCCTTACGGATAATGTTTAAGTGGGATGGCAAGCTCCATCAAATTCGCTCACTGCAGGAAGCCAAAGCACTAATCACTCTGCCCGAAGACGACATGGGGGCCCAAACCCAGGACGACACTGGAGGGCGTCGCATTGGAGCAGAGAGATGGCGACGGGTTGGAAGGTACCCGCTGCGCCTCCGACCGGACCCCGAGACGATGGCCAAAGAAAGAAAAGTAGTTATTGCAACACTGGTAGAGGACTCAGCTGCCGCAGAGTGAAGACCACAATGAAATGACACTTTGGGGGCGAGTGGAAGAGGTGGAGGCAACTCCGGGGCTTTGAAATTGGGGCTCGGGTGGGGAGGGGGGCGGTGTAATGGGTCCTGCTGAACATCTCACGTCTCACCATGGGTTTGCAACCCAGGACAATCACGGACTTCGTAAGTTACCGTTAAGTTTTGTATGTTCTGTTCTTGGGGTAATGGGGTTCCCTCCTCCTCCTTTTAAATACGCAAGAGCTTGGAGATACACGTGTAAGGGCGACCATTGGGTATACTGGGTTGGCACGAGCATTGCTATTCCCAGGTTAGGGTTGGGTCTGGGTTCACAGTTCCTTGATGCGCATTCCGAAATCCACTACTATGGCAGCGGACATTAAAATGTTATCGCTCAATGTAAAAGGCCTTAATAGCCCAATCAAGAGGCGAGCAGTCCTGTCGTTCCTAGAAAACTCCGACGCCCACATTTGTCTCCTTCAGGAGACGCACCTCCTGGCAAAGGACACTCATAGATTACGGTCTAGGGCATTCCCCCACCAGTTGTTTTCATCTCATTCCTCTAAGACAGCAGGGGTGGCTATTCTGGGCTCTGCTAGGTTCATGGGTAAAATTGGCCTTAAACAGGCCGAGATCAAGGGCAGACTTTTAGCATACACCTTCACACTGGGACAGCTTTCTTTGACAATAGCTACAGTTTATGTCCCCAATGACGAAAAGGAGGGGTTCCTCCGGGACGCGATTCATGAGCTGTCTGGCTCCCACGACAGATCAATATTTCTGGGAGGGGACTTTAATTTGGCCTTCAACAACGAACTGGATAGATCATGTCAGCGTTCAGGGCAGACTGGGGCCCTCACTAAGAAGGGGAGGCAACTACTATCCGAGGCAGGGCTTACAGATGTTTGGTGGTTACACCACCCGTCCTCTAGAGAGTACACATTCTACTAGCATCCCCACAAAACGTACGCCAGAATAGATTACATGCTGACAACGGACACACTGACACAACAGACGCAAAAGGTGGAGATCCTCCCATGCCCCCAGTCTGATCACTCAGCTGTGTGTATATCTCTGTCTCTTCCCTACTACGGCTCGTCTCGTCACCTTTGGCGCCTTAGAGATACGATGAGATACCAAAGGGGATGATGGACGGAGCGTTAGAGCAAATCAAACACTCACCCCCAGTCAACTGATCTGGGTTTAATCCATCATCATTCTTTAGCTCACTCCACCACCCCAGTTCAGACATGGCCAGATGCAAATCAGTCTGACCCTGTGCCTCATGGGAACAGTCCAGCCCGAACTGCCAAGCCATGTCTTCCCTGGAACCGGTCCTAGGATGCTTGTTCCAGTCCAGGGAGGACCTGGCCTGGCAGTTCGGGCTGGACTGTTCCCATTGGGTGCAGGGTCAAGACTGATTTGCATATGGCTGGGTCCAAACTGGAATGGCATGGTGAGCAAAAAAACTATGGATTTAGGCCCAGATCTCTGTACTGGGGTGAATGTATGACATTGTTCTGCATTCTGTCCATCAATTGTTGTTTTTGCATTTGTCACCCCGAGTGGGACGGGTATGCCCAGACGTGGGTCCCGTGCTCTCCATGCCACTGGAGTCAAGCTATCCTGGCTGATGAGGGCTGAAAGCCCGAAACCGGTCCTAGGATGCTTGTTTCCAGTCCAGGGAGGACCTGGCCTGGCAGTTCGGGCTGGACTGTTCCCATTGGGTGCAGGGTCAAGACTGATTTGCATATGGCTGGGTCCAAACTGGAATGGCATGGTGAGCAAAAAAACGATGGATTTAGGCCCAGATCTCTGTACTGGGGTGAATGTATGACATTGTTCTGCATTCTGTCCATCAATTGTTGTTTTTGCATTAGAGATACGATGCTGCAGCGTCCCTCCGTAATCAAGCAGATCACCAAAGCTATAACTGACTACCTGGCCATCAACGACACTCCAGATACACCGATTGCAATTCTGTGGGACGCCCTGAAGGCGTTGGTCAGGGGGGAGTTCCTAGCGATCTCACCAGCCGATAACAAGACCAGGAGAGAGAAAAGAGAGCAGCTCTCGAATGCAGTAATAGAATTAGAACGCATCCACCAAAGAACAGGTGCACCTAGGATCTGGAGACAACTCAAAACAGCGAGAGCCTAGTTGGCGGGCCTCGATACAGATAGAGCCGAGTACGCTGCTCTCCGACTCAGACACGCCTTTTATGTGGGGGGGGGGGATAGAAGCGGGAAGCTCTTGGCCAATAGATTAAGGGGCGCAGAGGCAGACATCTAACATTTCCATGGTAATAGATCAGCTGGGACAGGAACAGACCACTGATCAGGGCATAGCGGAGACATTTAGGCAGTTCTATGCGTCCTTGTACGGGGCTCAGAAATTACCTGAGGAGAGCCCAGTCCGATATTTACAGGGGGCGAACACTGCCAAGCCAGTCCCGAGTCAAGTTGAGGACCTCGAATCCCCAATTAGGCTAGAGGAAGTTATCTCTGCCATATCTTAATTAAAACCGCGTAAAACACCGGGTCCGGACGGATTTTCTTCTACCTTTTTTAAAACCTTTTGCGCTACATTGGCCCCGTTGCTGGTGAGGGTATACAACTCGATTGGGGCGTCCACCCCATTCCGCCATCGATGTTGGAGGCATTGGTGACAGTAATTCCCAAAGCAGGTGAGGACAAATGACATTGTGCATCATATCGCCCTATTTCCCTCCTCAATGTAGACCTAAACATTTTCACTGGGATTTTGGCACAGAGACTCTCCCCTAACCTACCATGGTTGATAGACCCTGATCAGTCGGATTTCGTCCCTGGGCTTCAGTGTTCCGACAACACAAAACGCCTCTTGCACTTAGTAGACAAATCTGAATGCTTCAATGTCGAGCGCATGATTTCTCTGTCGACGCTGAGAAAGCGTTCGACAGGGTTCACTGGCCGTATCTCAAGGCAACCCTAATCCATTTCGGCTTGCCGCAGTGTTTTACGGAATGGGTGCTAGGTAGCTACACTAATCCCTCTGCCTCGGTGCGTGTGAAAGGTCTCATTTCAAACACCTTCCCCATCCAACAGGGAACAAGACAGGGGTGCCCACTGTCGCCACTCTTGTTCGCCTTGTACATGGAGCCCATGGCTCAGCAGGTACAGGACGACCCCTTAATATCAGGGGTTCAATTCGGGGGCGATGAGCATAAAATCAGCCTCTATGCCGATGACGTGGTAGCCACCTTGGAGAAACCTAGGGATCTCTTCCAGCCTTATTGGCGGAGTTTGAATGCTTCGCCCAAGAGTCAGGCTTCAAGGTCCACGTGCATAAGTCACAAGCCCTCAACTTATCTCTCAGCCCTGATACCCTGGGAGTGCTTCAGCAGTCACACCAAATTCACTGGGTGCAGGACACAATTCCCTACCTGGGTTTGCAGCTCACGGCTAGTATCCAGAAAACTAATTCGCTGAATTACACGGTGCTGCTGCGTCACGTGAGAGACTGCCTTCGTAAGTGGAGGCCACACTAACTGTCGTGGTTGGGCCGTATCGTGGCAATAAAAATGACCATACTCCGTAAGATAATATACTTATTTCAGACACTCCCACTAGTTCCCCCTTCGGGCGTACTACACTCACTACAGAGGGACTTAGTGCGCTTTATATGGCGAGACCAGCGGCCTAGATTGCGTAGGGAGTTAAGTTACAGGGACCCTGCTGAGGGAGGACTGGGAGTCCCCAATCTGCAAGCCTATTGGTGGGCGGTGCAGCTGAGACCGCTGGTAGAGTGGTCTCACCCGGAGTCCGAGAAACATTGGTTGTTTATGGACAGGGCTCTAGCCAGGCAGCCCCTTTGGGGGGGTTCCCTTCCTTACTAAAGCTGCCAGACCCCGGAACTTATACCTTTCTAAGGTGACTCACTCCACCTTATTAGCTTGGGACAGGGTGGCCGGCTCCTGGGGGCTCACGACCTTTCCATCCCCAATTACACCTATAGTTAACAATCCAGACTTCACACCAGGGCTGGACTCGTCAGGGTTCATACACTGGACTAGGGAAGGCCAGCGCTCAATAGGACATCTCTTTGAGATGACAGGCCCTCTGACTTTCTATGATTTTTGTAGGGAACATGACCTCCCGGAGACGGAACGCTATCGTTATTTACAAATCCGACATTGGGTGATGCATCCAGAGGTGCGGGAAGGTGCAGGAAGACCCCTCACACCTTTCGAGAAGTGGCTACTCACGAGGCACGCAGACGCTCACCTAACATCCGACTAGTACAAACTCATCAATCTTGACCCTGGCACTGGGAAATCTCCCGGTCAGCTGCGATGGGAAGGAGAATTGGGCAGATCACTGTCGCAGAAAGAATGGTCAGTCATATATTATGAGCCGGGCACACAGCGCGTAATGTAGCAAATATTGAAACGGCCACGAAAATAGCCATCTACTGGTACCTAACTCCCCCCGACTTCACAGAGGCAACCCATCACGGGGTCCTCAATGTTGGAGGGCATGTGGCTCAGTGGGCACTCTGACCCACCTGTTATGGGAATGTCCCCATTTGACGGGCTATTGGAAGCAGGTACTAGACGACATTGACTCTCACTTCGACACCCAAATTCCCTGTTTTCCAGCTTACACTCTTCTGAGTCTTCCCAACCCAATCACCTTCCCACTCAGGGCACAGAGAGGCAGACAAAACATCCTCTCCCACTGGGGTACTACAACCACTCCGACTCGCCTGGGATGGCTCCATAGATTGTGGGGTATACTCGGGATGGAGAAAATGTAATTGTCACTCACGAACCCTGGTGCTTCCTTCCAAGACTTGTGGGAGCCCTTCTTAAAACTGTTGACCTTGGAATTTACGGAACTTACATGCCCGAAATACTTGAGACTACTACGACTAGCAGATCCACCTCAAACGGCAGTGCTAGATGATCATGCACAGCACAAAGCCCAAATCCACCAGGGATAATCGACCAATGAAGAGACTGAAAGAACATTGTACTCGCTTGAGCCTCTTGACAGGAGGGGGCGGGTGGGAGGGGGGGCTTTCTTCATGTTTCTTAGTTTCTTGTCTTCCCATCGCAGCAGTCCTCTTGGAGGACTATACAACAATAAGTATAGCACATGTTCAATCTTTGTATGTCTTATATTGGAAACTAATAAAAGAAATTTAAACATAAAAAATCTGCCATACTTAGAAGAAGTTACAGGTGAAAATGTTGGCACAAATGGCTGTTTTTTTCAACACAATTTCAATATTTTTTTATTTCAACTGTTAGTTTCTATAAAACAGACCTTGAAGGATCTATACAAATGACCCCTTGCTGAATTTTTTAATTTTGTCTACTTTTCAGAAATGTATAGATTTCCGGGATCCATTATTGCTTCCACAACCCATTTCTACCATTAACTGGAAGGAGGTTGAAAGCACAAAAAATATGAAAAATAGGCTATGTCCCAGTAAAATGCTAAAACTGTGTAAAAAATGTTGGTTTTCTGATAAAAGTCTGCCTGTTCCTGAAAGCTGGGAAGATGGTGATTTTAGCTCCGCAAACCCTTTGTTGATACCTTGTGCAGGAAAAAAACAGATGCTTTCTTCTGCAGCACTTTTTTCCCATTTTTTTGGAAAAAAACCCCAAAATTAGCTGTATTTTGGCCAATTTCTCGGTCCCCTCCTGGGTACCTTTAGAATCCTCAAGATGTTGGAAGAAAAGGACGCAAATTTGGCTTGGATATCTTATGTGGGTGGGCAAAAAGTTACAGGGGCCTAAGCGCAAACTACCCCAAATAGCCAAAAAAGGCTTAGCACAGGGAGGGTGAGGCCAACCATCGAAGGGGGTAAGCCTGACTACTCTGTGCCAAGGTACTAGAGGGTGAGAACAGGATAATTTAAGTGACCTACCGTAACTAGGATTGTAGTTCCTGCTAACCAGAAACCCAATTTCTAACTAATTCCTTTGGAAAGTCACTCAAAATCTTCTCACCAGTTTCACACCTTCATCCAGGACTTTTTCTTTGCTATTGGGGTCAGAACTGTGACTGGGGGTGAGTGTCTGAAAAGTTTCAGCACTCCGTCCATCATCTCCTTGCGTTTGCTTTGTTCGCCCTAATTTGGCAGAGTATGCCCAGACGTGGGTCCTTTGTTCACTTTGCCACTGGATTCAAGCTAGGGGGGCTGATGAGGATTGTTACCCCGAAACCGGTCCCAGGATGCTTGTTTCCGGTCCAGGGAAGACCGGGCTTGGCAGTTCGGGCTGGACTGTTCCCATAAGGAACAGGGTCAAGACTGATTTGCATATGACTGGGTCTGAGGTGGGGTAGCGAAGTGAGTTAAAGAACGATGATGGATTCAACCCAGATCTGTGATTGGGGGTGAGTGTCTGAAAAGTTTCAGCGCTCCGTCCATCATCTCCTTGTGTTTGCTTTATTCGCCCTAAGTTGACAGGGTATGCCCAGACCTGGGTCACCTGCTCACTTTGCCACTGGATTCAAGCTAGCCTGGCTGATGAGTGGTGTTACCCCGAAACCGGTCCAGGGAAGACCTGGCTTGGCAGTTCCGGCTGGACTGTTCCCATAAGGAACAGGGTCAAGACTGATTTGCATATGGCTGGGTCTGAAGTGGGATAGCGAAGTGAGCTAAAAAACGATGATGGATTCAACCCAGGTCTGCGACTGGGGTTGAGTGTCTGAAAAGTTTGAGCGCTCCGTCCATCATCTCCTTGTGTTTGCTTTGTTCGCCCTAATTTGGCAGGGTATGCCCAGATGTGAGTCCCTTGCTCACTTTGCCACTGGATTTAAGCTAGCCTGGCTTATGAGGGGTGTTACTCCGAAACCGGTCCCAGGATGCTTGTTTGCGGTCCAGGGAAGACCTGGCTTGGCAGTTCAGGCTAGACTGTTCCCATAAGGAAAAGGGTCAAGACTGATTTGCATATGGCTGGGTCTGAACTGGGGTGGCAAAATGAGCTAAAGAAGGACGATGGATTCAACCCAGATCTGTTTGCGGTCCAGGGAAGACCTGGCTTGGCAGTTCAGGCTAGACTGTTCCCATAAGGAAAAGGGTCAAGACTGATTTGGCAAAATGAGCTAAAGAAGGACGATGGATTCAACCCAGATCTGTTTGCGGTCCAGGGAAGACCTGGCTTGGCAGTTCAGGCTAGACTGTTCCCATAAGGAAAAGGGTCAAGACTGATTTGCATATGGCTGGGTCTGAACTGGGGTGGCAAAATGAGCTAAAGAAGGACGATGGATTCAACCCAGATCTGTGACTGGGGGTGAGTGTCTGAAAAGGTTCAGCGCTCCTTCCATGATCTCCTTGTGTTTGCTTTGTTCGCCCTAAGTTGGCAGGGTATGCCTAGACGTGAGTCCCTTGCTCACTTTGCCACTGGATTCAAGCTAGCCTGGCTGATGAGGGGTGTTGCCCCGAAACCGGTCCCAGGATGCTTGTTTCCGGTCCAGGGAAGACCTGGCTTGGCAGTTCAGGCTGGACTGTTCCCATAAGGAACAGGGTCAAGACTGATTTGCATATGGCTGGGTCTGAACTGGGGTGGTTAAGTGAGCTAAAGGACGATGATGGATTCAACCCAGATCTGTGACTGGGGGTGAGTGTCTGAAAAGTTTCAGCACTCCGTCCATCATCTCCTTGTGTTTGCTCAAGATATATATACCATCATAAGACTGAGGGAACCTTTTTTAATATGTACAATTTCCCATAAGCAGATCTTTTTTTAAACACAAAATTAAAATGTCTGAACCCTAAAATGTCAATTCTTTCACCACTGTGTCCACTTTAGGTTCAAATTTTTTCTTTCCAAATTTCCTCATTAATAATAGTAAAAGGGGATCCTGAGTCAGCAAATATTCTCAACTGTGCACCCTGAATAGTCATCTGACATTCCGGTTTAAACCCAATTTGTCCCCAATTCTTTTTGTTAATTAATTACTCAAATCATCATCCCCCTTAGAGTTCTTCTCTTCTGAATCTGAAACAGCCACACACTTTCTCAAAGTTTCCTAACACACCACATGCACTACATTTAACTTTTCTAGCTGGGCATCCTTTGGAGAAAGCCAAATGTTCCAAAGTTCCACACCGTTAACACTTTGATTGTTCTTTAGCTTTCCCTTTCACACTAGTACTAATATTTACTTTTCTACTCTGTGCAGATCTGATTTTACAGACTATATTCACCTCCTTCTCCACTTCTTTTAATGCACTGGTGCAACGGGTAGAGATTTCAGCCTTGCGCACAATAGCTAAAATGGTATCCAGGTCAGTGTCCCATTCACCCACAGTCTCTCTTGTGTTGTCGAATTACTGGAAAGCATCACTACTTGATCTCTAATAAGATCTTCAAGCAAATTCCCAAACTTAAAATCTATGGCCAACTTCCTCAACTCACTCACATACTCATCAATAGATTTATGTTTGTTTTGATTCCTCTTGAAGAACGTACAATGAGTAATACCAATACATCCTTTAGGTGCATAGTGGCTATCCACATGAATAATGGCAGCATGAAATACAACAATATCCCCCACAGCCTGAGATTTCTTTTAAACCTGCTAAATATTTTTAAGACTTAATAGGCCCAAAGAATGTAGCAGAATATGTTTCCTATTTTCTGGCTACATATTCTCTTCTGTGTCAACACTAGCTATATATTTGAGGAAATATTCCTTCCATTCACACCACCGCATTGCTGGTTCCGAACACATAAACCAAAATGCCTACAGAGGACTCGGGAAACATTGATGGTCATGTTTACTTTTGTTGTGGAATTGTTCAATGTCAGCACTTCACAATAGAGCTGGACAAATTCAAAGTCCTTTCTTCACTCCAACAAAATTGCAGTACATTGGGAAGAATGAGAAACAAAAATTACATAAATAATACTCATGGCAAAACTGCTGTGCAATAAGTTAACAAGTGAAGGTGAGCATACGAGTAATAAGATGTTGACTAAACACCAACAATCTCCAGCATCCCAATACTAGTTGTATAGATTGCAGAAAAACCCAGGTGTATGGATTGGGCACAGTACCCTTGTAAATTGGAGCAAGATCCGTAACCTGTGGCACCACTCCCCACTCACGACTTTTACCCTAAGTAGATCTGTTCATTCACACAACTGTCAATAAAAAACTGTTGCTCCTCTACGTGAATTGCATAAAAACAAAGTTTTACTCTCAATAGCATGGTCCCTTGGGGGATCCAAGATGGCCACCACGTAATGTGTATTCCAAAGTGAGGCTTGACAGGTATACGCGCTTACACGTTGTGTAGCTCCAACTTGCAAGACGCTGCTCGCAAGTCACAGTGACAAGCTCGAGCCAGGACAATGGCCGTAGTGCACGTCACCACTATGGTTTAGCTATCCAAAAATGCTCTGAAATGTCCCCACCGGAGCAGAGAATGCCACACACAAAGTCTGACTGGGAATCCGGAAGATCTTCGGGAGGAAAGGCAAGCAGGATAGTTTCTGGCTCGTCATCCAGCTTCCGACTGCTCCCCACCACTCACCATCAACTCCTCTGTAGTTTATTTCCAAATGTAGAGAAATGTGGAGAGTAGCCCGGTGATACGTCCGTGTCCTGTTCTGTCACTAACTGGTCTACCTGCTCACATTCCATTACATCAGCTTGGAATGCAAGCTACATAAGAACCAACACAACAAGCATTTTAAACATATCTCAGGTCTGCCACAGCAGCCTGTACTGCAGTTTTAAACTGTCATTTTGACCTGACAAAATAAGCCTTTTGCGAGGCCTAAACCTTCCCTTTTCATACTTTTAAGTCACACCTAATGTAGGCCCTAAAGGCTCACAGGGTAGGGTGCATGGTATTTAAAACAAAGGACATGTGTGTTTAAGTTTTACATGCCCTAACAGTAAAAAACTCCTAAAGTCGTTTCTCACTGTGATAAGGCTATCTCCCATAGACTAACACTGGGTTACCTAAATACATTTAACCCCTTCGATGCTCATGACGAGCTGGACTCGTCATGGCACACAGTGGTCGTGTGCTCATGACGAGTCCAGCTCGTCATAAGACCACCCACGGGGGAAGCGCTGGCGCTCCCCCCGTGGGAATCCGATCGTCGGGTTTTTTGGGGGGAAGGCAGGGGAAGGGCTTCCCCTGCCTCCCCCCGCCCCCCCCTCAATGACGTCAGCGCGCGAGGCGCGCTGACGTCATTGGGGGTTTCCCTTTGTTCCCCGACGCGCTGGAAGCCATTTGCTTCCAGCGCGTCGGGGAATAAGGTTAGTTTTGGCTCCGGGGAGGGGGGATTTGAAACAGAAGAGGCATCGAGGGAAAGGAAAACCCTTTCCTTTCCCTCGATGCCTCTTTTGTGCATTCCTGCTGCACGATCATGCGATCGTGCAGCAGGAATGCCCACTAGACGCCAGGGAATTTTTTTAAAAAACGGAAAATACTGTTTTGGGGAGCGGCCCCTTGGGCAAGGGTCGCTCCCCTTTTGGGGGCCTTATGTTTTTGGTGCTCTGCCCCCCTGGGGGGGGGCAGTTTTATTTATATAGCGCGGGGCTTTACCCGAAGGTGTGAGAGCGCTTCACAATAGGAACAGTAACATTACATGATGAGAAGGTTACAAGTGAGCATAATACAAAAGCAAGCGTTACATTACATGAGGAAAAAGTGACAATTGTGCATGATACATGAGATACAAAATAC
Source organism: Calotriton arnoldi (assembly GCA_963921515.1). NCBI lineage: Eukaryota > Metazoa > Chordata > Amphibia > Caudata > Salamandridae > Calotriton > Calotriton arnoldi. The sequence continues at coordinate 553,477 of CAWUFW010011691.1, forward strand.
AAATAGAGGTATAATACTGCAATAAGTGGCAGAACACACTGGGAAGGCACTTCTATAGGCATGGAGTACAGAATTTCCTATAGTGGAAGAACTTCCTTGAGGGAGTAGAGAGGGCGTGAATTAAATGAAGGGTACACAAATCCAGCACAGCACGCAAGGGTGAGGAATGTACAGGAAAAAGTACAAATTTACAATGAAGAGCGAACTTCCTAGAGGGGGCTGAGAGTGAAAGTATTAGTTCTGAAAGTGTCTTTGGAAGAGAAGAGATTTGAGGTCAGCTTAGAAGATCCGGGTAGAGGAGGTGGCACGGAGCAATGGGGGAAGCGAGTTCCAGATTCTCACCGCATTGCCTGAGAAGGATTGCGCCATCGATCTTTCCCTTTTGAAGACGGGGGGGGCTCAAGCAGAAGCTTTTTCGCATTGCGAGAAGGGCGAGAGCCACCGGACAATTTCAATTTATTCGCCAGGTAACGAGGGGAGGACGTGTGTAAGGCTTTGTGTGTGATGCAGGCAGTTTTGTAAATAGATCTTGCCTCGATCGGAAGCCATCGAAGAGAGGACAGGATAGGAGTGACGTGGTCGCTTCGTTTAGACCCTGAAATGAAGCGAGCTGCTGAATGGAGGATGGATTTGAGAGGAGAGAGGTGGGATTTGGGTAGGCCCGTCAGAAGAGAATTGCAATAATCCAGTCTTGAGAGAACCAGAGATTGTACCAAGGTTTTTAAGTCTTTCTCCGGGAAGAACCGACGGATCCCCCATAGAAGGCGCAACTGGTAACGTGCGTTCTTAGCAATAGAGTTGATGTGGGAGATTAGGTTGAGTCTTTTGTCAAGAATGACACCTAGGGATTTAGCGCTGTCGACAATGATGGGTTTGTTGTTGAGTAGGTTCAGCTGATCCATCCAAGATTGAACAGGAGGAGGTGAGAGAGAGGTAGAGAGGAGGAGGAATTCAGTTTTGGCGGGATTCAGAATGAGTTGGTGAGCTAACATCCAGTTGTGAATAGAGTTGAGAGTAGAGTTGAGTAGTGAGAGATCGTGTGCGGAAGATAAAGGTATCTTCCCACTAGTCCACCAGGCATTTATTTGTGGAGAGTGACCCCTTGGGTGGCAGAATAGCAGTATGTTTTTAGGCCCATCTGCCCCCAAGGAGGGCAGAAGCCACTAGACACCAGGGTTTTTTTAATTTTTGTGTTGGGGAGTGGCCAAAAGGGCAAGGGTTGCTCCCCTTTTACGGGGGTGAATATTTTATTTATACTCTTTGGCCCACCTACCCCTTAGCTTGGCTGGTGGATTGTGTGTGGACTGGTGCATTATTTGCATATGTGATTGTAATGTTTTTTTTCTCCTTTTTATTCTAGTGTAAAGCTTTTGATTCCTGTTTGCGGTTTCGGCAGTGGTTGTTCTGCAGTTTTGCGTAATTGCATTTATTTGGTAAGAAAAATATTTTTGTTGTGTGTACTCCAAATGAGTATTATTGTCATGCATGAATGAATTTTTTTGTAAGTGGTGTCATAATGGCAGCATATTTGTTAGTGTTCAGAGCATGAAATTCTTTGCGATGTTTTGCATTGTCTTATGTGTAACTTTTTTTTCTTCTTTTTTAGTGGGATATTGTTGATCCTTACTGTGTCTGTGCAGAGTAGGTGGTGGTGAGTCTAGCTGCTTCTGTCACGTGAGTGGTATAGTGTTGGAGTATATAGGTCTTTGTGATAAAGCTACATTTTGTTTATTTCTTTTTTTTACAAAGGGTTTGTTGTTGTTGACTTGTTTGACAAGTAACCTTTATTAGTAAGCATTATGGCTAGCCGTAGAATTACTGCTCAGCAGGTGGTTGGTTTGCTTCTTGAATCTTCCTCTGAGCAGGATTATGAGACTGACAGTGCGTCTGAGGGAGAGGAGGGAGGGGAAGATTCAGGCAGTGAGTTTTCTCTCCACATGGAATCATCGGATGATGAAGGTACTCTCAGTGCAGATGAAGTGCCTGTTTTAGAGGAGGATACTACTGTGCCGATGGTGCAAGAGGCATCTGGATTGCAGCCTGGGGCTGCTAGGCTTCCTACTGGAAGTGCTGGACTCTGGGTTGATCCAAACATGGTGCAGCCGGTGTTGCCTGCCTTTAGTGGTTATGCAGGGTGTAGAGTGGATTGTGAACATTATTTGCCTATACAGTATTTTCAGTTGTTTATGGATGATGTATTTTTGGGTGAGATTGTTGAGCAGACTAATTTGTATGCTGAACAGTTTTTGAGGGACAACAGTGCCAGACTTAGGCCCCATTCTAGAGCTACCCGGTGGAGTCCCACAAATCTGGAAGAGATGAAGAAGTTTTTGGGTTTGACTTTTTTGATGGGTTTGATAAGGAAGCCGTCCATGGGTTCATATTGGTCTACCAGTCCCTTGATGGCAACGGCCATATTTCCTGCAGTTATGACTCGTGATCGGTATTTACTTTTGCTTCGGATGCTGCATTTTGTTGATAATGGTTTGGCGTTGCCACGAGATCACCCTGAATGTGACCGTCTTTTTAAGATTCGGCCTGTTCTTGATCACTTTGTAGATCGATTTTCAGAGATCTATACTCCAGGGAAAGAAATATCTATTGATGAGTCTTTGGTCCTGTTCAAGGGCCGTTTGGTTTTTAGGCAGTACATTCCTAGCAAGAGGGCACGCTATGGAATTAAGCTGTATATGTTGTCTGAGAGTAGGACAGGATATGTTTTTAATTTGCGTGTGTACACTGGTAGGGATTCCACTATTGACCCCCCTGGTTGTCCGTCCACTTTTGGAGTTTCAGAGAAAATTGTGTGGGATCTTGCTAGAGGACTGTTTAACAGAGGCCACCATTTGTACCTTGATAACTTCTACACTGCTGTGCAATTGTTTAAGGAATTGTTCAAAGTGGACACTTTTGCTTGTGGCACAATCCGCTCTAACCGTAAAGGTTATCCAAAAGAGCTTGTTTGCAAAAAACTTCAGAGGGGACAGTGCAGTGCCTTGCGTAGTGAGGAACTGCTAGCTGTGAAATTTGTGGACAGGAGGGATGTGTACATGCTGACTACCATCCATGATGAGAGTACTTCACCTGTGGCTGTTTGGGGTCAGATTGCTGAAGTGCGCAAACCTGTGTGCATTTTAGACTACAATAAGCACATGGGTGGTGTTGATAGAGTAGATCAGAGGTTGGAACCTTACACTGCTATTCGTAAGGCTTACATTTGGTATAAGAAGTTGGCCATCCATCTCTTCAATTTAGCAACTTTCAATGCTTTTGTTGTGTTCAAGGAGTGTTCTCCTGCGTCAAAGTTGACTTTTGTTCAGTTTCAGCAGTCTGTCATAGGCAGCCTTGTTGTTGTGGAACAGGCAAGTGTTCCTAGAGTTGGAGTGGTGGAGGATGTGGCTCGATTGAAAGATCGCCACTTTCCTGATCACATTCCTCCTACACCCTCAAAAGACTTTCCCACTAGGAGATGTAGAGTCTGTTGGCGAAGAGGTACGCGGAAGGAGACTCGTATGTACTGCCCTGAGTGTCCTTCTAACCCTGGGCTGTGTGTGCCTGCTTGTTATAGAGCGTACCACAAGCAAAAGAATTATTGGGAGCAACCATGAGTGGTAAAGTGAACTGCCTGGTCTGTAATGTTTAAGAATTGTTGTTCTGTTTCAAGGTTGGCATTAGTGCAATGTATTTAGTTTCTGATTTTGTGTTAGTAGATTTGTATCTATTTGCAATTTGTTTGTGTTTTCTTTTTTGTATAAAAAAATCCTAAATGTGATGGTGGTGTGTGTAGGCTGGTGCTTGGCTGGCGGTGTGCGTGGAGTGGCGCTTGGCTGGCGGTGTGCGTGGAGTGGCGCTTGGCTGGCGGTGTGCGTGGAGTGGCTCTTGGCTGGCGGTGTGCGTGGAGTGGCGCTTGGCTGGCGGTGTGCGTGGAGTGGCGCTTGGCTGGCGGTGTGCGTGGAGTGGCGCTAGGCTGGCGGTGTGCGTGGAGTGGCGCTAGGCTGGCGGTGTGCGTGGAGTGGCGCTTGGCTGGCGGTGTGCGTGGAGTGGCGCTTGGCTGGCGGTGTGCGTGGAGTGGCGCTTGGCTGGCGGTGTGCGTGGAGTGGCGCTTGGCTGGCGGTGTGCGTGGACTGGCGCTCGGCTGGCAGTGTGTGAGTAGTGACTTGCTGCTGGTCACTACACACACTGCTAGCCGAGCGACACTCCACGCAATCCATCAGCTTGTGTGGTTGCTGTGTTAGGAATGTGGGCGTGTGAAAGTGATGGGCCCTTGAATGGCGCTGTCTGCTGGTGTGAGTGTTGTAATGTGATGGGCCCGCGGCTGGTTGTGTGAATGGTTTTGTATTTGTCACACGTATGAAAGGTGTATGAATGGCCTGTAAAGAGGTTGGTGCCTTGTCGTGGCTTTACAGCTCACGAGCTGTGAGTCAATGGTTCAGTTTCTCGTCCTTTCAATTATTAACAGTGCATTTCATTTTTGTGAAATCACTTGTTAATACAATTGTATATACTGAACCATCACTCACCCTCGTGCCAAATCCAACCAGTATGTGTGTGTGCTTGAGGATTAGATGGCTGTGCAGTAATATTTTTTTTTGTCTTTCTCAAGCAGGGTGTACCTTGTCCCTTTTTGTGAATGTTGTAATGTGTTTGTTTCGTGCCTGGTGGTGTGAATGGTCTTGTGTGTATCACGTATGAAAGGTGTGTGAATGGCCTGTAAAGCGGTTGGGGCCTTGACGTGGCTTTACAGCTCACGAGCTGCGAGTCACTGGTTCAGTTTTTTGTCCTTTCAATTATTGACAGTGCATTTCATTTTTGTGAAATCTCTTGTTAATAAAATTGTATATACTGAACCATCACTTGCCCTCGTGCCAAATCCAACCAGTATGTGTGTGTGCTTGAGGAATAGATGGCTGTGCAGTAATCTTTGTCTTTTTAGTCTGTCTGCCAAGGTGTACGTTCCGTCTAAGAATAACCTACCAACTGTAGATATTGTCGTAAACGAAACACCCATGGGAGTACATGGTGATATCTCTCTTGTGGATCCCAACAAGTTATGGTACCCACAATGTCCTGCAAACCTCAAAATGTCTGTCACATTTTCCTTGCAATATTGTGCCAAAATTTTCACGCTGCAGAAATAAACAACACATTATCTCAAAATGACCTGGTTTTGCAAGGGGGTCACCTGGGTTTTTGGCCCGGGGCTCGGCGGCCACCTAGGGAAACCTACCAAACCCACACATTTCTGAAAAGTAGACACCCGGGGGCTTCCAGGGAGGTATGGCTTGCGTGGATCCCCCAACGTTTCCTTACCCAGAATCCCCTGCAAACCTCAATTTTAGCTGAAAAAAAATCACTTTTTTCACACATTTGTGTGTGGGAAAGTGTGGCATCACCGGGCTCACACAAATTTCCTACCACCCAGCGTTCCCCCAGGTCTCCCGATAAAAATGGTGCCTCACTTGTGTGGGAGGCCCAAGTACCCGCGACAGGCAAGGGCCCACAACGTATTGAGGCGACCTCAAAATGGCCTATCACAAAACGACCTGGTTTTGCAAGGGGGGTCCCATGACGTTTTGGCCCGGGGCTCGGCGGCCACCTAGGGAAACCTACCAAACCCACACATTTCTGAAAAGTAGACACCCGGGGGCTTCCAGGGAGGTATGGCTTGCGTGGATCCCCCAACGTTTCCTTACCCAGAATCCCCTGCAAACCTGACATTTTGCTGAAAAAATCCCTTTTTACACACATTTTGTGTGGTAAAGTTGTGGCATCACCGGGCTGACACAAATTTTCTACCACCCAGCGTCCCCCAGGTCTCCCGATAAAAATGGTGCCTCACTCGGGTGGGAGGCCCAAGTACCCGCGACAGGCAAGGGCCCACAACGTATTGAGGCGACCTCAAAATGGCCTTTCACAAAACGACCTGGTTTTGCAAGGGGGTCACCTGGGTTTTGGCACTGTGCTCGGCGGCCATCTAGGGAAACCTACCAAACCCACACATTTCTGAAAAGTAGACACCCGGGGGCTTCCAGGGAGGTATGGCTTGCGTGGATCCCCCAACGTTTCCTTACCCAGAATCCCCTGCAAACCTCAATTTTAGCTGAAAAAAATCACTTTTTCAGAAATTTTTGTGTGGGAAAGTGTGGCATCACCGGGCTCACACAAATTTCCTACCACCCAGCGTTCCCCAGGTCTCCCGATAAAAATGGTGCCTCACTTGTGTGGGAGGCCCAAGTACCCACGACAGGCAAGGGCCCACAACGTATTGAGGCGACCTCAAAATGGCCTTTCACAAAACGACCTGGTTTTGCAAGGGGGGTCACCTGGGTTTTGTCCCTGTGCTCGGCGGCCATCTAGGGAAACCTACCAAACCCACACATTTCTGAAAAGTAGACACCCGGGGGCTTCCAGGGAGGTATGGCTTGCGTGGATCCCCCAACGTTTCCTTACCCAGAATCCCCTGCAAACCTCAATTTTAGCTGAAAAAATCACTTTTTTCACACATTTTTGTGTGGGAAAGTGTGGCATCACCGGGCTGACACAAATTTCCTACCACCCAGCGTCCCCCAGGTCTCCCGATAAAAATGGTGCCTCACTCGGGTGGGAGGCCCAAGTACCCGCGACAGGCAAGGGCCCATAACGTATTGAGGCGACCTCAAAATGGCCTTTCATCAAAACGACCTGGTTTTGCAAGGGGGTCACCTGGGTTTTGGCCCTGTGCTCGGCGGCCATCTAGGGAAACCTACCAAACCCACACATTTCTGAAACGTAGACACCCGGGGGCTTCCAGGGAGGTATGGCTTGCGTGGATCCCCCAACGTTTCCTTACCAGAATCCCCTGCAAACCTCAATTTTAGCTGAAAAAATCACTTTTTTCAGAAATGTTTGTGTGGGAAAGTGTGGCATCACCGGGCTCACACAAATTTCCTACCACCCAGCGTTCCCCCAGGTCTCCCGATAAAAATGGTGCCTCACTTGTGTGGGAGGCCCAAGTACCCGCGACAGGCAAGGGACAACAACGTATTGAGGCGACCTCAAAATGGCCTTTCACAAAACGACCTGGTTTTGCAAGGGGTCACCTGGGTTTTGGCCCTGTTCACAGGCGGCCATCTAGGAAACCTACCAAACCCACACATTTCTGAAAAGTAGACACCCGGGGGCTTCCAGGGAGGTATGGCTTGCGTGGATTCCCCAACGTTTCCTTACCCAGAATCCCCTGCAAACCTCAATTTTAGCTGAAAAAATCACTTTTTCAGAAATTTTTGTGTGGGAAAGTGTGGCATCACCGGGCTCACACAAATTTCCTACCACCCAGCGTTCCCCAGGTCTCCCGATAAAAATGGTGCCTCACTTGTGTGGGAGGCCCAAGTACCCACGACAGGCAAGGGCCCACAACGTATTGAGGCGACCTCAAAATGGCCTTTCACAAAACGACCTGGTTTTGCAGGGAGTCACCTGGGTTTTGGCCCTGTGCTCGGTGGCCATCTAGGAAACCTACCAAACCCACACATTTCTGAAAAGTAGACACCCGGGGCTTCCAGGGAGGTATGGCTTGCGTGGATCCCCCAACGTTTCCTTACCCAGAATCCCCTGCAAACCTCAATTTTAGCTGAAAAAAATCACTTTTTTCACACATTTTGGGTGGGAAAGTGTGGCATCACCGGGCTCACACAAATTTCCTACCACCCAGCGTTCCCCCAGGTCTCCCGATAAAAATGGTGCCTCACTTGTGTGGGAGGCCCAAGTAACCGCAACAGGCAAGGGCCCAAAACATTTTTGATAGGCAATGTTGATGTTGCCTCAAAACGTTTTGTGTCCTTGCATGTCGCGGGTACTTGGGCCTCCCACACAAGTGAGGCACCATTTTATCGGGAGACCTGGGGAACGCTGGGTGGGAGGAAATTTGTGTGAGGCCAGTGATGCCACACTTTCCCACACAAAAATGTGTGAAGAAAGTGATTTTTTCAGCTAAAATTGAGGTTTGCAGGGGTTCTGGGTAAGGAAACGTTGGGGATCTACGCAAGCCATACCTCCCTGGAAGCCCCAGGTGTCTTCTTTTCAGAAATGTGTGGGTTTGGTAGGTTTCCTAGATGGCCGCCGAGCACGGGCCAAAACCCAGGTGACTTCTTGCAAAACCAGGTGGTTTTGAGATAGGCAATTTTGATGTCGCCTCACTACGTTTTGGGCCCTTGCCTGTCGCGGGTACTTGGGCCTCCCACACAAGTGAGGCACCATTTTTATCGGGAGACCTGGGGGAACGCTGGGTGGTGGGAAATTTGTGTGAGGCCAGTGATGCCACACTTTCCCACACAAAAATATGTGAAAAAGTGATTTGTTCAGCTAAAATTGAGGTTTGCAGGGGATTCTGGGTAAGGAAACGTTGGGGGATCCACGCAAGCCATACCTCCCTGGAAGCCCCCGGTGTCTACTTTTCAGAAATGTGTGGGTTTGGTAGGTTTCCTAGATGGCCGCCGAGCACGGGCCAAAACCCAGGTGACTTCCTTGCAAAACCAGGTGGTTTTGAGATAGGCAATTTTGATGTCGCCTCACTACGTTTTGGGCCCTTGCCTGTCGCGGGTACTTGGGCCTCCCACACAAGTGAGGCACCATTTTTATCGGGAGACCTGGGGAACGCTGGGTGGTGGGAAATTTGTGTGAGGCCAGTGATGCCACATTTTCCCACACAAAAATGTGTGAAAAAGTGATTTTTTCAGCTAAAATTGAGGTTTGCAGGGGATTCTGGGTAAGGAAACGTTGGGGATCCACGCAAGCCATACCTCCTGGAAGCCCCCGGGTGTCTACTTTTCAGAAATGTGTGGGTTTGGTAGGTTTCCCTAGATGGCCGCCGAGCACGGGCCAAAAACCCAGGTGAACCCCCTTGCAAAACCAGGTGGTTTTGAGCTAGGCAATTTTGATGTCGCCTCACTACGTTTTGGGCCCTTGCCTGTCGCTGGTACTTGGGCCTCCCACACAAGTGAGGCACCATTTTTATCGGGAGACCTGGGGAACGCTGGGTGGTGGGAAATTTGTGTGAGGCTCAGATGCCACACTTTCCCACACAAAAATGTGTGAAAAAGTGATTTTTCAGCTAAAATTGAGGTTTGCAGGGGATTCTGGGTCAGGAAACGTTGGGGGATCCACGCAAGCCATACCTCCCTGGAAGCCCCGGGTGTCTACTTTTCAGAAATGTGTGGGTTTGGTAGGTTTCCTAGATGGCCGCCACGCACGGGCCAAAAATCCAGGTGACCCCTTGCAAAACCAGGTGGTTTTGAGATAGGCAATTTTGATGTCGCCTCACTACGTTTTGGGCCCTTGCCTGTCGCGGTACTTGGGCCTCCCACACAAGTGAGGCACCATTTTTATCGGGAGACCTGGGGGAACGCTGGGTGGTGGGAAATTTGTGTGAGGCCAGTGATGCCACACTTTCCCACACAAAAATGTGTGAACAAAGTGATTTTTTTCAGCTAAAAGTGAGGTTTGCAGGGGATTCTGGGTAAGGAAACGTTGGGGGATCCACGCAAGCCATACCTCCCTGGAAGCCCCCGGGTGTCTACTTTTCAGAAATGTGTGGGTTTGGTAGGTTTCCCTAGATGGCCGCCGAGCACGGGGCCAAACACCCAGGTGACCCCCTTGCAAAACCAGGTGGTTTTGAGATAGGCAATTTTGATGTCGCCTCACTACGTTTTGGGCCCTTGCCTGTCGCGGGTACTTGGGCCTCCCACACAAGTGAGGCACCATTTTACTCGGGAGACCTGGGGGAACGCTGGGTGGTAGGAAATTTGTGTGAGGCCAGTGATGCCACACTTTCCCACACAAAATGTGTGAAAAAGTGATTTTTTCAGCTAAAATTGAGGTTTGCAGGGGATTCTGGGTAAGGAAACGTTGGGGGATCCACGCAAGCCATACCTCCCTGGAAGCCCCCGGGTGTCTACTTTTCAGAAATGTGTGTTTGGTAGGTTTCCCTAGCTGCCGGCAGAGCTAGGGTTCAAAAACTACAGCTAGGAACTTTGCCAAAAAAGGGTCATTTTTCACTGCGAAATTGAGGTGTGACCACATTGCGTTTTGCGCCGTTTCCTGTCGGGGGCACTAGGCCGACCCACACAAGTGAGGTACCATTTTTCTCGTAAGACTTTGGGTAACGCGGGGTGGGTGGAAATTTGTGGATCCACGCAGATTCCAGAATTTTCCACCAAAGAAATGTGGGGAAAATGTGTTTTGTTTTGACAATTTTTAGGTTTGCAAGGGATTCTGGGTAACAGAACCTGGTGGGAGGCAGTCAAGTCACCCCATCCTGGATTCCCCTGGGTGTCTAGTTTTCAAAAATGTATAGGTTTGCTAGGTTTCCCTAGGTGCCGGCAGAGCTAGGGTTAAAAAACTACAGCTAGGCACTTTGCCAAAAAAGGGTCATTTTTCACTGCGAAATTGAGGTGTGACCACGTTGCGTTTTGCGCCGTTTCCTGTCGCGGGCACTAGGCCGACCCACACAAGTGAGGTACCATTTTTCTCGTAAGACTTTGGGGAACGCGGGGTGGGCAGAAATTTGTGGATCCACGCAGATTCCAGAACTTTCCACCACAGAAATGTGGGGAAAATGTGTTTTTTTGACAATTATTTAGGTTTGCAAGGGATTCTGGGTAACAGAACCTGGTGGGAGGCAGTCAAGTCACCCCATCCTGGATTCCCCTGGGTATCTAGTTTTCAAAAATGTATAGGTTTGCTAGGTTTCCCTAGGTGCCGGCAGAGCTAGGGTTCAAAAACTACAGCTAGGCACTTTGCCAAAAAAGGGTCATTTTTCACTGCGAAATTGAGGTGTGACCACGTTGCGTTTTGCGCCGTTTCCAGTCGCAGGCACTAGGCCGACCCACACAAGTGAGGTACCATTTTTCTCGTAAGACTTTGGAGAACGCGGGGTGGGTGGAAATTTGTGGATCCACGCAGATTCCAGAACTTTCCACCACAGAAATGTGGGGAAAATGTGGTTTTTTTTACAATGTTTTAGGTTTGCAAGGGATTCTGGGTAACAGAACCTGGTGGGAGGCAGTCAAGTCACCCCATCCTGGATTCCCCTGGGGGTCTAGTTTTCAAAAATGTATAGGTTTGCTAGGTTTCCCTAGGTGCCGGCAGAGCTAGGGTTCAAAAACTACAGCTAGGCACTTTGCCAAAAAGGGTCATTTTTCACTGCGAAATTGAGGTGTGACCACGTTGCGTTTTGTGCCGTTTCCTGTCGCAGGCACTAGGCCGACCCACACAAGTGAGGTACCATTTTTCTCGTAAGACTTTGGGGAACGCGGGGTGTGCGGAAATTTGTGGATCCACGCAGATTCCAGAACTTTCCACCACAGAAATGTGGGGAAAATGTGTTTTTTGGACAATTGTTTAGGTTTGCAAGGGATTCTGGGTAACAGAACCTGGTGGGAGGCAGTCAAGTCACCCCATCCTGGATTCCCCTGGGTGTCTAGTTTTCAAAAATGTATAGGTTTGCTAGGTTTCCCTAGGTGCCGGCAGAGGTAGGGTTCAAAAACTACAGCTAGGCACTTTGCCAAAAAAGGGTAATTTTTCTCTGCGAAATTGAGGTGTGACCACGTTGCGTTTTGCGCCGTTTCCTGTCGCAGGCACTAGGCCGACCCACACAAGTGAGGTACCATTTTTTTCGTAAGACTTTGGGGAACGCGGGGTGGGCAAAAATGTGTGGATCCACGCAGATTCCAGAACTTTCCACCACAGAAATGTGGGGAAAATGTGTTTTTTTTTACAATTATTTAGGTTTGCAAGGGATTCTGGGTAACAGAACCTGGTGGGAGGCAGTCAAGTCACCCCATCCTGGATTCCCCTGGGTGTCTAGTTTTCAAATATGTATAGGTTTGCTAGGTTTCCCTGGTGCCGGCAGAGCTAGGGTTCAAAAACGACACCTAGGCACTTTGCCAAAAAGGGTCATTTTTCACTGCGAAATTGAAGTGTGACCACGTTGCGTTTTGCGTCGTTTCCTGTCGCAGGCACTAGGCCGACCCACACAAGTGAGGTACCATTTTTCTCATAAGATTTTGGGGAACACGGGGTGGGTGGAAATTTGTGGATCAACGCAGATTCCAGAACTTTCCACCACAGAAATGTGGGGAAAATGTGTTTTTTTGGACACTTTTTTAGGTTTGCAAGGGATTTTGGGTAACAGAACCTGGTGGGAGGCAGTCAAGTCACCCCATCCTGGATTCCCCTGGGTGTCTAGTTTTCAAAAATGTATAGGTTTGCTACGTTTCCCTAGGTGCCGGCAGAGGTAGGGTTCAAAAACTACAGCTAGGCACTTTGCAAAAAAAGGGTCATTTTTCACTGCGAAATTGAGGTGTGACCACGTTGCGTTTTGCGCCGTTTCCTGTCGCGGGCACTAGGCCGACCCACACAAGTGAGGTACCATTTTTCTCGGAAGACTTTGGGGAACGCGGGGTGGGTGGAAATTTGTGGATCCACGCAGATTCCAGAACTTTCCACCACAGAAATGTGGGGAAAATGTGTTTTTTGGGACAATTTATTAGGTTTGCAAGGGATTCTGGGTAACAGAACCTGGTGGGAGGCAGTCAAGTCACCCCATCCTGGATTCCCCTGGTTGTCTAGTTTTCAAAAATGTATAGGTTTGCTAGGTTTCCCTAGGTGCCGGCAGAGCTAGGGTTAAAAAACTACAGCTAGGCACTTTGCCAAAAAAGGGTCATTTTTAATGCGAAATTGAGGTGTGACCACGTTGCGTTTTGCGCCGTTTCCTGTCGCAGGCACTAGGCCGACCCACACAAGTGAGGTACCATTTTTCTCGTAAGACTTTGGGGAACGCGGGGTGGGTGGAAATTTGTGGATCCACGCAGATTCCAGAACTTTCCACCACAGAAATGTGGGGAAAATGTGTTTTTTTTAATAATGTTTTAGGTTTGCGATGGATTCTGGGTAACAGAACCTGGTGGGAGGCAGTCAAGTCACCCCATCCTGGATTCCCCGGGGTGTCTAGTTTTAAAAAATGTATAGGGTTGCTACGTTTCCCTAGGTGCCGGCAGAGCTAGGGTTAAAAAACTACAGCTAGGCACTTTGCAAAAAAAGGGTCATTTTTCACTGTGAAAATGTGGTGCGTCCACGTTGCGTTTTGCGCTGCTTCCTGTCGCGGGCACTAGGCCTACCCACACAAGTGAGGTACCATTGTTTTCGGAAGACCTTGGGGAACGCGGGGTGGGTAGAATTTTGTGGATCCGCGCAGATTCCAGAACTTTCCACCACAGAAAAGTGAGGAAAATGTGTTTTTTTTACCAATTTGTTAGGTTTGCAAGGGATTCTGGGTAACAGAACCTGGTGAGAGCCAGTCAAGTCACCCCGTACTGAATTCCCCTGGGTGTCTAGTTTTCAAAAATGTATAGGTTTGCTAGGTTTCCCTAAGTGCCCGCAGAGCTAGGGTTCAAAAACTACAGCTAGGCACTTTTAAAAAAAAGGGTAATTTTTCATTGTGAAAATGTGGTACGTCCACGTTGCATTTTGAGCCATTTCCTGTTGTGGGCACAAGGCCTACCCACAGAAGTGAGGTACCATTTTTATCGGGAGACTTAGGGTAACACAGAATTGTAGAGCAACTGTTATTACCTATTGACTTTCGATGCATTCCTGCCTTCCAAATGAAAGACAATGTGTAAAAATAAGTCATTTTGAAAAATGACCTATAATTCTCATGCTAGTATGGGTACTCCCAATTTCGGAAATGTGCAAATATCTACTGTTTCTAAAATCTACATTTTGTTCCCATTTCAGAAATACATAGGTGTCTTTCATAACAATTTTTCCATGTATACATTTTCCCAAAATAATTGCTATATACCCGGTACATAATAAAAAACCATTGCAAGATGCTGCTCAGTTATTGGCTCTGGGTTCGTCGGGTTCTTGGTGAACCTACAAGTCCTATATATCCCCACAACCAGAAAGGTCCAGCGGATATAACGGTATATTGCTTTCAAATAGCTGTCATAATTAGAAGAAGTTACAGGTGAAAACGTTGACACAAATGGCTGTTTTTTTCAACTAATTTTCAATTTTTCCTTCATTTAACTGTTAGTTTCTATAAGGAAAACTTTAAGGATCTACACAAATGACCCCTTGCTGAATTCAGAATTTTGTCTACTTTTCAGAAATGTATGGATTTTCAGGATCCATTATTGGTTTCATACCCATTTCTACCATTAACTGGAAGGAGGTTGAAAGCACAAAAAATAGCAAAAATAGGCTATGTCCCAGAAAAATGCCAAAACTGTGTAAAAAAGTTGGTTTTCTGACAAAAGTCTGCTTGTCCCTGAAAGCTGGGAAGATGGTGATTTCAGCACCACAACCCCTTTTTGATGCCATTTGCAGGGAAAAACAAGACGCTTTCATCTGTAGCCCTTTTTCGCATTTTTCCCCAAAAAACAACATTTTGCTGTATTTTGGCTAATTTCTGGGTCGCCTGCAGGGAAATCCACAAACCCTGGGTACCTTTACAATCTCCATGATGTTAGAAAAAAAGGACGCAAATTTGGCGTGGATACCTTATGTGGTCAAAAAGTTACAGGGCCTAAGCGCGCACTACCCCAAATAGCCAAAAAAAGGCTTAGCACAGGGGGGGAAAAGGCCTAGCAGCGAAGGGGTTAATAAGTACTAACTTCAGATTGGGAACAGTTAGAGGTTTGCTGTTTACACTTAAATGAACTGTAATGTAGAATCCATCTTAATGGTGAAGTCGGATTTTAAGTTATGATTTTGAAAATTGCACTTGTAGAGAGTTGGCTTTTTCTGGTCCAAACCAACAATGCCTTTCTGCCAGTCTCCTGGGTCACATGACTGTGAATGGCTCTGCTGTTGGGGCTTTGGTTAATGTTTCCAGTCAACGAGACAAAAGAAACCTTGGTGTGAGTGAAGAGGGTCTTCCTCAGAGGATGGACGGGAAGGAGCTGTCTCCCGCCCTGATTACATTTGAAAGGGCCTTGCCTGCACCCATTACAAAGGCACCTGCCTTTTATCACCCTGGCCTAGACTGTTTGAACCCAGGACCAGCGGAAGGGGAAGAACTGACCAAAACCAGTTTTGAGGGTAGGCCACACAAAGGCTGGCACCATGTATAAAAGGGGGACCTTCAGGACCACTCATTAGAACACTCCTGGGTCTGTGGAAGATTCAGAAGAAGGACTGCCCTGTTGCCAGGCTGACTGCCATGCGCTCTGAAGAAGGAAGATTAGACCGGCTTGCCTTGATCCCAGGCTACCCAGAGTGACTCCATCAAGGGTCAGTTGGCTGACCTCCCTTGTGAGCTACAGGGACACAACAAGCTTCCAGAGGCGTCCCTGAAACTTCCCAGCTGAACAGCACCAGTTGAACCTGCCTAAGCCCTGCTGATGGCCTCTGCTGGAGTGAATCCTGATCCCCAAGAGGTGACCCTCAGGTCCTGGACCCTTGGCTGGCATCAGTGTGACTCTTCCTCGAGGAAAGGTGAAACTCCTGAAGTTTGGGCTCCTCGTGACTGCAGAGTGACCTCAGTGATGATCAACCAGCGCGAAGCTCCAGCAACAACCAGCACTTCGTGCTAAAGCAATGACGTTCAACGACTCCCGACCTGCTCCTTTCGCCAAAGCCTCCTCCAGTCCTCGTGGACACCTCCGCCATGAACAAAGTCTTCTCACTGTACTTGAGAAGGTAACTCTTCAACTGAACTAACCTGGACCCTGTATCCGACGCGCACTCCATTGTGCTCATCCTGAACTTGTTACTTTCCCCCAGTCTAGCACGATCAGAAAACAGCAAGTGGGGCTTTCTGCTTCTTTGTGCTATTTTCACTTAAAACTTTAATGATTAATATTTTCGGTTCTACTGATTGTTTTTTTATTTTTTTTGACGTTCTGGTATCATTTTATTTACTAAAATGTACTCTTATTTTTCTAAATTTGTTTGGGATTTTTCTTTTGTTGTGTTTTCACTTCATTACTGTTTGAATTCTGCATAAATACTTTACACATTGTTTCTAAGTTAAGTCTGGCTGCTTTTGTGCCAAGCTTCCAGAGGGTTAAGCACCGGTTAATTTAGTGACTTTTGTGGTTCACCCTGACAAGGACTACATTTATTATTTGAGTGTGGCTTCCACCCCTCTCAACTAGCAACCCAATTTGTCAAAATTGCCCTCTCCTACATTGCTGCTGAATGTATTATAATTTAGGCTAAGCTGTTATCCTATCTTTATGCGGCCTGAATTTTGTAGTAAGATATGTATGAACAAAGGGGACTGTCCCTGCCTAATGAATTCTAAATGCACTTTAACCTATGTATCAATTGATTGGCTGTTGTGTAAGGATATAGGGAAAAATTTTAAAACCCCTTTTTGTAAAATACAGCATGTTAACAAGATCTACAGCTGGGTTGGACAGAGCAGGCACAGACTCAGAGTCTGTCCTGGAGCGGCAATCGAGGGCGCTCAGGCCAATCCTGAAGCTGCTCTCATGCGCGAGAGCAGCTTCAGGATTGGCCACAGGGCATTCCGTGAGCTTGTGCCTTCCTCACGAGGTGAAGAGGAGCAGAAGAGCGCGACGGGGATGGCTGCAGGTAAGTTTATTTATTTATATACCCCCGTAACCCCTAGTGCCCCTCCCCCTCTCCCAACCGCCCCCCCCAGCATACCGCTGCTCCTGGTTAGTACCATCAAATCAGGGGAGACACTATAGTGCATGCAGCAGCATTCAAATTTACCGGTTATTGGTAACTTGAGTCTAACATCAAGCCAAGCCCAAAGAATCCCGCTGCCCGAAAGACACGATCTAGGACTTTCTGACTACACTCTGGACATTTGCGATTTGGCTGCAGCCCTAGAGGACGACAGTCAGAAATTTCCTGCAGTGGCGACTGTAGCTAGCATTTAAATGAGTTACAGAACCTCTGTCTAGAGATCCAATCCATAAAGGCAGAGCTGGAAAGGTACCACTAAAAGGGCCAAATCTGGTCTTTGCCAAGATCTACGTCCAGACCCTTCTCCTGTCCTGACAGCAAACCATAAGCCCAGTCTTGCTACTTCAGTCTCCACAGAAGCCCTGCCTTTGGCCTAACTGTGATCACTCCACTTCCAGTCACTTTGACCTCATCCAAGTGCTTCCATGGCAATAGTGTGAAGTTCATCATATTCATGAATCAATTTCACAGTCTTTGTGTCGACCAGCTAAATCCCCAACGACTCATACAATCTAGCCTTTAAAATGTCATATTTAGGAGGCAATGCTACAGATTTATCAATGTCGCCAGTTGAGCTAGATGACTCTTGGCCTTTGCGATACAACTTTGCCATCTTCAAGGAGGCCATGAAGTTATAGATGAAAGACATGTGCAGACAGTGGACAATGAGTTACTTAATCTAACACAATGAATTAAGGATCTCCTTTGTCATCTAACCATGTTCATTTGACTAGGTGCGGAAACAAATTGTCCCGAAGACATATGTTCTCCATGCTTTTATTGTGGTCTTTGCAGTGACTTAAAAGATGTCTTGGCACATATGGTTTAAATTCGGACTCCTTTGATTACTTGCTGAACTTTCTATTGAATTTGGACCCCCAACTTGAAGAGAGAAAAGGAGATCGGAATGGAGGGGTCTAAGGTGGCTTTCATTCATCAGGACAAAAAGGATGATCTGCTCCCATCAACCAGTGGGTTAGAGCCTATGCTGATTAGAGCGGTACTTGTTCCGCTGAACAAGGAAGAGAAAGAGAAGACTCGGAAATAGAATTTGTGCTCATATTGCAGCAAAGCAAGACACTTGACTT
The DNA here is from genome assembly GCA_963921515.1 of Calotriton arnoldi. Classification (NCBI taxonomy): domain Eukaryota; kingdom Metazoa; phylum Chordata; class Amphibia; order Caudata; family Salamandridae; genus Calotriton; species Calotriton arnoldi. Next base: position 571,269 of record CAWUFW010011691.1, read on the forward strand.
AGAAATGTCCAGCAAAGCCTAAATCAACCAAAGCACTGACAATTACAGTAAATATGAAATGCCCAACAGTAATTGAGACCCCTCTTTTGTACTCATCCATTTTCGGTCTCTCATGTTGCGGTCAACATATTAACCCAAGAATACTGTCATCTGACTATACATTTTATCTTGGCCCTGTCCGCACAGAAAGATTGCCCAGAACATTTCCGAACCATAGATTGCACTGATATGTCCTCAGGAGCTACTTACTTATTAAACGGAAATCATTACAGTGGAATGTGATAATAGCTGTTACTTTTTTTAGCTCTCATTGATACGCCTTTATTTGGTGTCATACTGGGTATCCCCTGGCTTGACACACATAATACATAATACAAAGATTGATTGGTGTTTGCGGACAGTGATCCTTAACTCCATTCATTGTTGCCAGAATTGTTCCAGTTGTTTATCCTGTGATTCATGTGTAGTGCAGGAAACCACTCTTGAGAGCTGTCTACTACCTCAGTAGAGCATCTTCCAAGTTGTGTTCCACAAAACAAAAAATCTAGTGGTTTTGTTTTTCTTTTTTTTTTAGAGTTTTATATAGCGCGAACTAGACCCAAGGATATCAGGTATCAGAGCTTTTTACATGAGCACCAGTTTCGTTACAGATGGACACATTCATTTTTGTTAGGCACGGGGAGATTAAGTGATTTGCCCAGAATCACAGGATGTTGAGCGTCGTTGCCGAGACACGAACCCAGTTCCCTAGCTTTGAGGTCGACCGCTCTAGCCGTAAGGCTACATCCTCTCCCCTTAGTGTTGTGCCCAGAGCCAGCCCTAAAGCAGATAGCCCTGTGGGTGGAAAGAAATTTGGTGCCCACACGTCTGCTGATCAAGAAAGTGCAGCAGCAGGGGGCCCCTTTTGTGTTCACGGGTCAGTCCCTAGCTGATTGCATTAGAGCATTGACTGGCTTCTGAACACAAACATATCACACCTCTCCCAGCTCACTTGAATCACCCACAGCTTCACTCCATCACACTGGTGTCAAGTTGTTTTTTCTGATGAAGGAGGTTTTTGGTGTGTGGAGGCAGGTGGTGTGAAGATGGAATGGTTGTTAGAAAACAAATAAAAGTACTTTGAACTGAATCGCTGTAGCCAATGAGAGGAACACTGCTGTTTGCATGACCTCTCCGCTGATGATTTTATTCTCTCATAGACGAACCCTGAGCATTCACTGCCACAGATGATTGTGGAATTCCATACATTTGAGAATGTCCGAGTATTTTAGGGTCAATAAACAAAAATCCATAATTCTCAATTTCTCAATCTCACCGGAGACTTTTAATCATCTAAAACCACTTTCGCCTTTCTGTTGTACACACGTCAATCAACCAACAGATTAAAAGTGTGGTTGGGGCAAATTGGTCAGAATTGTGCATGTAAGTCACAGGGGAACTCGGAAGATGGAAGCCCTCATACATTTTCTTGCTGGGTAATATAAACGTAGCCAAAATGAAAATACTATATTGGCTCCCTTATCAATTTCAGGCACTCCCAGTACCTATCCTGGAAACTGAGATCAGGGAGATGTCTGCAAAACCTATGAAATGGAAAGGTCCGGGTGTGTACGAAAATTCTGATGGCACAGAGGGAGAAGGGTGGGCTTGTCTTACCTGATCTCTTAAAGTACTGCTAGTCTGTTGACTTGCAAATAATGTAAAGAGTGAAAAATCAGGGAAACAGAGAAAAAGTGTATGTTTATGGACCAGGCGATTGCAGGTATTTCTTTGTGGTAATTAGCCTGGTTGAAGAAGTGCTAGCACCGACGTAATGTAAATGTTGCCATCCTCTAAATACAATACAACACGTGTAGGACTAGGTAATATTAAAGTTTGATATAAATACTTTTCCATCACCCACCACCTAAAAAAACACTTGAATCCTGACTTTATGTCTGTGATGCAGGGGAAGGGGCTTTTGCCAATTTTACCATCTGGACCCAATTTAGTACCTACCAGTCATTTTAACGCTGCATGAGTTTATACCAATGTTACCAATTTCTATTGTCTATATTGGTCTTCTCTCCTCTATGATGAATCTTTAATAGTTGTTAGGGATTGGCAAAGGATTGATAGAATTTTTACAATGAGGACCTAAATAAAGAAATAATCATTCATTATAACCTTTTGTCATTAATAAAGACAGACTCTGATTACTTATCAATACGCCTTTATCTAAATTAATGTGAATGCTCATCAAGTACAATACAGCTCGAATCATAGATCACCATACAAGAGAAATAACAAAATAGTAATTCATAAACACATCCCAATTATCGGTGTCATGAGAGAGTGGGTAGGTGAAGAGACAAAAGAACAAAGTCATTTGCAAATAAGATTAATGCAAATTCAGAATATCATACGAACCTATTAGCACAAAATGCTAGAAGTCTGAAAAAGGACTCTCCGGCCAAGAGAATAGCTGGGGCACCCTCAAAGATAATGAGGAGCAAAGTCAAAGAGTCAGGATCAGCAGAATAACAGCCAGCCAATTAAGTTAGGAAACAGCAACACGGCTCTCTCCTCTCGCAAAGAAAATCTCGCAAGCCTCTCTCCCTACAAACATTTCAGTACTCCAATCTCTTTGGGCAATTGTAATGCAACTAGTAATTCTTTTACATGATTACTATTCCGAATCGGTAAACCAGATGATGTCAAAACTCCACATTGCAACCACAATTGTCCAAATTCGTGGACAACTCCGAAACCATATTTACTATCAGTGAATATGGTTATTCTCAGATTTTTGCCAATTATGCAAGCTCTGGTCAATGCGACCAGCTCAGAAATTTGTGCGGAACTTACTCCTTTCAAGCATGAAGCTTCAAGAACCATGGCCACTGTACAGACTGCATATGAAGCACACAAAACTCCTTTATCATTTCTTAGACAAGATCCATCCACAAACATTACGCAATCTGATTTAGCCAATGTTGTGTCTTTTATATCAGGTCTTGGCTTTGTACACAGTTCAGTCACATCCAGACAATCATGATCAGCTTCATCCACCACTTCCTCACAACTTGGGCTTGGTAACAAAGTAGCTGGATTCAAATGTGTGCATCTTGTTACAGTCACATTCTCTGCTCCCAGAATCACTCTCTCATATCTTGTTAACCGACTACTTGTAAGATGCTGTGTTCTAGTTCATTTCAAGAAGATCTCGACAGAATTTGGCACATATACTTTCAATGAATGTCCCATTACAATTGATTCACTCTGTTCCAAACTCACACAAGTAGCAGCAACTGCTTTCAAACATCCCGGTAACGCTGCAGCCACTGAATCTAGTGTTGTTAAAAAATATGCCACTGGACGACGTGCTGTTCCATGCGTTTGCTTTAGAACTGAAAGTGTACAACCGTCTCTCTAACAGCAAAACAATGCAAAATCCTTGCTGTAATCAGGCATTCCTAATGCAGGTGCTCGACAAAGGCTGTCTTGCAACTCTACAAAGGCCTTCATGCATTCTTCATCCAGTTCAATTGGATCGGTCACATCTTTATGTGTCAATCTCTGTAATGGCTTGGCTGTCAGTGAAAAGCCACTGATCCATTGTCTGCGGTATCCAACCATACCCAAGAAGATTCAAATTCTTTCTGTGTTCTGGGTGGATTCATTTGCAAGATCCCAGTTATTCGATCTTGTGATACTTTCCTGACTCCTTTTTCAATTTTATGGTCCAAATATAAAACGGTGAGCAGTCAAAATATCGAACTTTTTATATCGATATACAAAAATATCGAGTTTTGAATATCGATGGTACTAAATATCGATGTTTTATATATCGATGTAAAAAATATCGATATTTGTATGTGTTTAAAAATATCGAAGTAGATAATATCGAATGTGAAAATATCGTAGTGTCAAAATATCGTTATAGTATAGTATTTTGTAATTGTTATTAGTTTTCGATATTTTTTATGGTATATAAGTGTTTAAAAATGTTATTTTGAATGTTTTAGAAATGTATATTTCATATATTTAATTATGAATAAATATTTTTAATTTTGATATTTACTTTTAGGAGCAGGATGTTGGGTTTATAGGGGATAAGGGTGGGGAGTGTTTTAAAAATATATATTTTAAATTAAATATTATATAATTATTTTTAAAATTTTAGATTTTTTTTATAATTAAATATTTTTAATTTTGATATTTAATTTTAGGAGCGGGATGTTGGGTTTATAGGGGATAAGGGTGGGGAGTGTTTTAAAAATATATATTTTAAATTAAATATTATATAATTATTTTTAAAATTGTAGAATTTTTTTTATAATTAAATAATTTTAATTTTGAAAGTTCATTTTAGGAGCGGGATGTTGGGTTTATAGGGGATAAGGGTGGGTAGTGTTTAAAAAAAAAATCTAAATTAAATAAAATTTAAATTTATTTTAAATTAAATTTAAATTAGAATTTTAAATTTAATTTTTTAAGTTTTGATGTGGGAGTATTGTATTTTATGAGATAAGGGTGGGTAGTTTGACAATATTCTAAAAATTTGGAAATTTAAAATTTTTAAATATGGCGAAAATATATATTGAAAATATTTTTTATGAGCGTGATGATGTGTTTATAATGTATGATGTTGGTAGTTTAAAAAAAAAAAAATTGAAAACATTTATAAATTTTAATATTGCTAGTTACCGTCCGCCAGCAACGGCCCACACGCCCGCAAAATTAGGATGTGAAAAGTCAGGCAAACACCGCCCGTAAGCCTGCGGCGCCGCCCGCCATCAAAGTTCGCCCGTCTACGTAGCGGCGCGAGCCAATGGAGACACACCGTCCGACGAAATGACGTACCGCCCGGCGTACAAATTACGATCAATCTCACAAAAGGGTTCAGTTGCGGAGTCGAAACATCCACGATACCACTCCAAATACACTATACTCACAAAAAGTATCGGGATGTTATCTATTATTTTAAAAAAAACTACCTAGGTGTCTGTGCAGGGAAGGGGTAGGGCATTAGTCTTTTAAAGACGAGAACCCTCACTCACCCAAAGGTGACATGCTTCATCATTGGGTTCCCTCTTGCACACTGCGACCGCAAGGTTCACAGTGTGGGCTACAACTCTCCCATAAGAAGAGGAGAGTGAGGTGTTTTGTTCAACAATCATCAAGTTGGAGTGAGGGGCAGAGTGCAAATAAAGTGAAAAAGTGAATTAAAACTAACTCAAGGGAGACAAAATAGTTTAATTAGTAGTCCCCAATTAATGTACCACCACCTTTCCAGAGGTCCTTTACTGATAGAACTCCAGAATCTTATTATTAGAAATCTATGTCCATAACAGTCCGGACTGTTATGGACATAGATTTCTAATAATAAGATTCTGGAGTTCTATCAGTAAAGGACCTCTGGAAGGTGGTGGTACATTAATAGTACCATAGTGATTGTGGACCATACTGCAGCTGGTACCATACAGACTGAAGCCATAACAAATAAGTATGGTATTCTTTTATTGCTATTAATTTTGTTCACACTTCAAGTAGCAGAGTGACAAGAAGTGGGTCCTGACGAATGCCACTGAACCAACTGGTCGCCCAAGGCAGAAACATGTTGACCTAACTTTAATAGGGAACATCCTTATCCCTATTCACTAAGCTTTTTAGTCCTAACCATTGGGGACTACTAATTAAACTATTTTGTCTCCCTTGAGTTAGTTTTAATTCACTTTTTCACTTCATTTGCACTCTGCCCCTCACTCCAACTTCCATTGGATGATTGTTGAACAAAACACCTCACGCTCCTCTTCTTATGGGAGAGTTGTAGCCCACACTGTGAACCTTGCGGTCGCAGTGTGCAAGAGGGAACCCAATGATGAAGCATGTCACCTTTGGGTGAGTGAGGGTTCTCGTCTTTAAAAGACTAATGCCCTACCCCTTCCCTGCACAGACACCTAGGTAGTTTTTTTGAAATAATAGATAACATCCCGATACTTTTTGTGAGTATAGTACAAATTACGATGCCACAACCAAACAGCCTCACCGGCAAAGAGACACCGCACGAGATACCAAGGCAGAAACCCGACTGTTCAGTACGGAGACTAAAAAGGCGGCCCACCCAGAGATGAATCCTGCACTCCAGGCCATCCCCATGCTCTACCTGATGCACCACCTAGGAGTGAACGCGCTACGACGACGCAGGTAGGCAGACACACAACAAGGGTACGCAAACACTGCACACAGTGCAAGGGCGGAAAAACTGTACATGGCCCCCCCAGACACCCCTGTGTGGACAGGACACATCCACCACTGTACCCACACATGTCCCACCTGTAAAAAAAAACCAACTCGCAACATCCTGGGCACCCACTACCCGGGACCAGGAAGTGACGTCCCCGTCACGGCACCGCAGCGCAGCGGCGATGACGCAGGTACACATGCGCACAACGCAGAGGCCAACGACAGCGCCATGCATGGGCTGCACACAAACACCACAGGGTCATAACTACACACCCCACACATCAGCCCCACCCTGAAGGCACATGTCACGTGGCCTTCCTGCATCAGTCATGTCCCCAACCGACAACTCACAGTTGTCAACCTGATGTCACACAAGTGTCCCGAACAGGGGAGTAAAGTGATGGCAAAATAGGACACACCCTTGTGTGCAAAACATGGCGAAGCACACAGCGGCTGCTACATAACAGCACAGAATATGGACCTCGTCCGCAAAAGGCACGCCAGTCTCATCCAAAAATACCTATACCATCCTGCTCGCAATATCAAGCCATGCAATGTACAAAATTGAAAAACCCTGCTGCCTGAGAACAGGTGTTTCCAATTACTACACCCACACAGAAGCCCCAATGTATAGCGGAAACGCAGTATCCCGCCCACACACGGGAGAGCAGATAGCACTGAATGGCCTTCCATTCCTACGCTGAAATCACCTTGCAACAATTTATGCAGGAGAATGGAGCCATTGTACCAACAAGAAGCCAAACAGAGCCATGCAGAGTAAACCGTCCACTGGCAGATAGCGCCCAACATGAAAGAAAGTTAATAACACAAAAAAAATCATACCACTCCTCCATGTGGGTCAAATGCAAGTAATCTGGAAGGAGTCAGACACCACTGGCCTTGACCATTCATTGAAGCATGTGGGATGAGGGCCTGTGTCCTCCGCCCAAGCTATAACCCAAGTCCTGCCGCCGTACAACCATTCCAGAATTCCCAGCATCGTCGGAGGTTGCACTCTGCTGACTGCACAGGCAGCCGGAGCACGCCATCACATCACCCTGTAGCAAAATGGCTGTTGCACCACTGCTTCCCAACTACGCCGGACAGATGCAGCTGTACATTGAGAGCTTGCTACAGATAGTGGGCTGTGAAAATCTGGCTATGCTGAACATAAGTTACAGAGTAACTTACCGCATTGCAATGTTCAGCTGCGTCATCCCCGTTTTCTACTGTCGGAGGTGTCCGTTCCACTGTCCTGTGGATTTATGTCTCTCCAACCCGGCATGTCCAAAGGCGGACTTGGTACACTTGTTTGCACCCCTGGACGCCCACGACAGGATCTGTTCAGTGTATGGGGGCATGGCGTATGTGGCTGCAATCGGACACACACTGCAATGGGACCAGTGTGCCTCCACACAACGTATTCTGGATCACAGTTTCATCGAATGTCATCCAACATGTCCCATCAGGCTTCTACAAGGGACAACTTACGATGAACACGTTGCTAGCCACCATCCGCTTCATTGGATGGCATCCATGTTTACCACCAATGCCATGGATGCCCTGCTGGAAGGTATCGCATACCTGACAACTTGTCAATTCATCTGTCCCCGACTCAATACCCCCAATTGAACAATGATGTTCAACACCGTACCTATGCTTGGCTTTCGCACGGTGTGGGCAGTTAGCTGTACAACAACTATACCATACAATCTGCAACAAACACCTCACCATCAACTCCACTTCCATGACATCGGACATTTTCGGGACATGCACTCTGTTCCTCACCATATCCCGTGTCTCTGCATGAACAGGGGGAGGCAGAGGTATGGGACTTGTGTACAGTAACCACATGGCCAATACTGCACGAACAACTATGCCATAATATGTATTCTGCGCACCTGAACACATGCACCTGTCAGTGCACACTTATCTGTCTGCTGTATTACGTGAGAACTGTCACCTCACCATCGTCTGTACTTCCGTGCCAGGACTTTTGCATGGACAACAAATGCAACCCCCTACAACATGGCCCTAGTTATTGTGTCATATTCAGTAGCCACCACATTGCAACAACTAGTGAGACGCTGCTGCATGCATGTAGGCTCATGCTCTGATGTCACCTCTGACGCAGGTGTGTCGGAGTTACTATTGTAGTAAACCTGTACCATGGAACTGAGATGTACTGGGCCTATGATGTCAAGCTGTCTGGTAGGCAAAATGAATACTGTCTGTGTCAAAGTCTACAGCTCCTCAGTAATTAGCAAATGTACTTTAGCATAGCAAGGGCAAGGCAGTTGTAACTCCGAAGCCTTCATTCCACAGTCAACAACTAATCACATCTACCCGTACCCCCTTTTGTATGTGTAATCATGCTAAGTGTATCCTCCACATGCATTTTGCTGCCAGTAGTGTCCACTATACTGCATCACAGAGGAAGTAAGTCCAAATACATGCCTTGAAGCAAATATGTGACTCTGTAGAATTATTTTACGAAGACAAGTACGAATGAGAGAGGATGAGAGTGTGTGAAGTACACGAGAGTCGTGAGATGACCATGTAGTCTAGTGTCATTGGATGTCAATGCATATGAGTTGCCGCAACAGTGGACCTAGTGAAATACTACAGCTTGTGGGCCTGGACTTGTCAGACTCTGACGTGGCCCAACAGATCATCACATTAACACTGACGGCCTGGGCACTACAAAGCACAGTCCTACATATGTGTATGATTACCTTCACAGTCTGACATCACACTCATCAAGCAAAAGTAGGAGCCACGCAAAAGCATGCTACAGCAATGCATGACAAAACACACACACGATATCAGTGTGGGTGGGCAGGACTGCACAGTGAGTAAGAACTGCAGAAATTCACATACATGCTCAATTGAACAAGGCACAATCTTGACAGTGACGTAAGTTCCTAAAGGCGCACTCCTTATTAACAAAGTTATGAATGGTAAATGATTCGGTGGTGCAGTTAGGGTGAATCCTCCTGAGTGAGAGGATAATCTTTAGGATGCCTATGAATGCTGGCCTCTGGCTCAGAGGTGCATGTCCCTTATGCACTCAGTAAATAGTGTATATCAAGTAAACAAATTCACGAAAAGTATTTAGATTGTCTTCAAAATTTAATCAGTAAAGTTCATCTTTTGCATCTGTAATCATTGTGATTTGTCGATTGTTATTGCTTCATAACATCGCTTTCACATAATAAATGTTTCTTCTATGCCCAATGCATTTCGGGCGCAAAGCCCTTCATCGGGGGCTAAGTAAACTGTGAAAATAGAGGACATTTTGGGTTCAGTGCAGGGCAGCCATAGATGTCTGAGATCAACATAATAACACGCATATTACAATTCATATTTTTCTGGGAGTGTTTAGAACAACTCTACATGCATGCGCAGAAACGTAAAAAGGTATAAATGTGAGTTACATAAATCCAAACAACAGAATATGCAGTGTTTACTGCTGTTCGGTTGTGCATTCGGTAATAGGAAATCATTGTGTGCATGGTAAATAATATGCTAATAACCAAGGTGCCACCGTGAAAGGTTGCGGGGCTAGATAATCCATACATGTGATCCAATAGCTCATTTCAAGTAAAAACTGAAGTGTTCCATGAATAATGACGTACAAGCCCAAATACGAAGTGAGTTGTTAGTATCCCGGTGTGTAAGTAAAAATAAACAATCGGTGTACCGATAAGGATGAGACTTACAAATGCTGTATCATCAGCAAGATCGTATAACATTGAGCTGTGTAAAGAAAAAAGTACACAGGATTTAGATTTGCGAAAAACTGACGTGACAACGGTTTGCAAGAGCGGCACGAATTTCAAGGGTGACTTACCCGCGTAATAACGTATGGTCGCGTGTTCTATCCTTTTGCGTGTAAACAAGAAAAAGCCGGTGCGGTCCATTCGCGCGTGTTAGATATTTTAATGCGCGTGTAACCCGGAAGTGGATGTGTATACGAAAAGAACTACATGCATGATAAAATGTGAAGACAGACTGGTAGTCTGCTCCCCGATTTCATAAAGTCGTGAACAGTAAACGAGACCCTATCCTAACTAACTTAACGAGAGATGCCCGATAAAATGCATTCGCACTTTCTGAGAACAGGTTCCCATCTCACAAGGACGTAACAACACACAATACCTGCTACGCAGGGAAATACATTGGATAAACTATATGGACACCGTCAGCCCCAAAGGGTTAAATGAACGTTTTGATTTTAATTGTTTTCTTTGATTCAAATTTCTACTGCTTTGGGTATTTTCGTCTAGCTGTTAATCATACATTTCCCCATGTTATATCAGGACGTTTTATGATAATCTCATTTGTGAATGTTATATCATACATGTTATACCATACACGAGCTTATATATATACTGTTCACATCAAGACACACATGATTTTGTTATTTACGTTTTTAACCCTAGCTTTATCCATTACTAACACTCACAGATCTATTAACGGAATCGTTTTCTATTTATGATTTACGATCTAATGAAATTAGGGAGCAGACTACCAGTCTGTCTTCATGTTTTAATACGTATGTAGTTTTTGTATACACCCACCCCTGAGATACACGCGTTTTAAATACTCAGAAAGCGCAAATAAATTTTATCGGGTATCTCTCGTCATATTAGTTAGGATTTAGGGTTTTAGTTTACCGTTCACGACTCTACGAAATCGGGGAGCAGACCACCAGTCTGTCTTCAACGTTTTACCATGCATGTAGTTTTTTATATACACACCCACCCTGGAGATATACGCGCTTTAAATTCTCAGAAAGTGCGAATGCATTTTATCGGGCATCTCTCGTTAAGTTAGTTAGGATAGGGTCTCGTTTACTGTTCACGACTTTATGAAATCGGGGAGCAGACTACCAGTCTGTCTTCACGTTTTATCATGCATGTAGTTCTTTTCGTATACACATCCACTTCCGGGTTACACGCGCATTAAAATATCTAACACGCGCGAATGGACCGCACCAGCTTTTTCTTGTTTACACGCAAAAGGATAGAACACGCGACCATACGTTATTACGCGGGTAAGTCACCCTTGAAATTCGTGCCGCTCTTGCGGACCGTTGTCACGTCAGTTTTTCGCGAATCTAAATCCTGTGTACTTTTTTCTTTACACAGCTCAATGTTATACAATCTTGCTGATGATACAGCATTTGTAAGTCTCATCCTTATCGGTACACCGATTGTTTATTTTTACTTACACACCGGGATACTAACAACTCACTTCGTATTTGGGCTTGTACGTCATTATTCATGGAACACTTCAGTTTTTACTTGAAATGAGCTATTGGATCACATGTATGGATTATCTAGCCCCGCAACCTTTCACGAATAAACGGTGGCACCTTGGTTATTAGCATATTATTTACCATGCAATCAATGATTTCCTATTACCGAATGCACAACCGCACAGCAGTAGACACTGCATATTCTGTTGTTTGGATTTATGTAACTCACATTTATACCTTTTTACGTTTCTGCGCATGCATGTACAGTTGTTCTAAACACTCCCAGAAAAATATGAATTGTAATATGCGTGTTATTATGTTGATCTCAAACATCTATGGCTGCCCTGCACTGAACCCAAAATTTCCTCTATTTTCACAGTTTACTTAGCCCCCGATGAAGGGCTTTGCGCCCGAAATGCATTGGGCATAGAAGAAACATTTATTATGTGAAAGCGATGTTATGAAGCAATAACAATCGACAAATCACAATGATTACAGATGCAAAAGTTGAACTTTACTGATTAAATTTTGAAGACAATCTAAATACTTTTCGTGAATTTGTTTACTTGATATACACTATTTACTGAGTGCATAAGGGACATGCACCTCTGAGCCAGAGGCCCGCATTCATAGGCATCCTAAAGATGATATTTTTATTTTATGGCAAGGCACGGAAACTGAATTAACTAAAGCTATTGAACTCCTCAACAAAATCGATGAACGAATTGAATTTACCTCTACCATTAGCAGACAACAAATCACCTTCCTGGATACCTGTGTCATAAACAATCAGGGTCAACTAATAACTACGGTTTACACCAAACCTACTGACAGGAATAATCTATTACATTTCCACAGCTTTCATCAACCTTCATTAAAGAAACATCTCCCTTACTCACAGCTACTCCGTCTCAAAAGAATTTCATCCACGAATGAGCTATATAAGAAAAGCATGGACACATGCATAGAGAAACTCAAGAACTGCAGCTACCCGGAAGACGTTCTCCGAACAGCGATAGCGAAAGCTGACACAAAAACACGAGAGGAACTTCTTGTAAACATCCATGGTGACAAAGAAGAAAGTCGCAGTGTATTTGTTTCAAAATTTTCAACCAGAAGTTACCAAATCAAAAAAATCATTCTTAAATTTTGGCCTATGCTGAGCACAGAAATAGATTTCAAGGGAATATTCAATACACAACCACGATTCGCCTATACAAGTTCGAGGAACTTAAAACAAATATTGAATAAACCCATTGTTCAAAAAAATGTGGAATACAAAGGCACCATCCCTTGTTTAAACTGCGGCAAGTGCAACTCTATTATCAAAGGCAATGTGACCAGACATCCACACAAAGGCAACCCTGTAAAACTCAAAGTGACTGCTACTTGCAACAGCCAAAACCTCATTTACATGCTTAAATGCCCATGTGGCCTAGCTTACATTGGAAAAACTGAGCGAAAGATTCGAATAAGAATTAATGAACATAAGAGTAACATTCGAACGAAGAACCTCAGATCTCCTATAGCCAGCCACTTTAACCTTATGCGACACAATGTCAGTCAACTCCGTTTCTTGGTCTTAGAACAGGTTCCCATCTCACAAGGACGTAACAACACACAATACCTGCTACGCAGGGAAATACATTGGATAAACTATATGGACACCGTCAGCCCCAAAGGGTTAAATGAACATTTTGATTTTAATTGTTTTCTTTGATTCAAATTTCTACTGCTTTGGGTATTTTCGTCTAGCTGTTAATCATACATTTCCCCATGTTATATCAGGACGTTTTATGATAATCTCATTTGTGAATGTTATATCATACATGTTATACCATACACAAGCTTATATATATATACTGTTCACATCAAGACACACATGATTTTGTTATTTACGTTTTTTACCCTAGCTTTATCCATTACTAACACTCACAGATCTATTAACGGAATCGTTTTCTATTTATGATTCACGATCTAATGAAATTAGGGAGCAGACTACCAGTCTGTCTTCACGTTTTAATACGTATGTAGTTTTTGTATACACCCACCCCTGAGATACACGCGTTTTAAATACTCAGAAAGCGCGAATACATTTTATCGGGTATCTCTCGTCATATTAGTTAGGATATAGGGTTTTGGTTTACCGTTCACGACTCTACGAAATCGGGGAGCAGACCACCAGTCTGTCTTCAACGTTTTACCATGCATGTAGTTTTTTATATACACACCCACCCTGGAGATATACGCGCTTTAAATTCTCAGAAAGTGCGAATGCATTTTATCGGGCATCTCTCGTTAAGTTAGTTAGGATAGGGTCTCGTTTACTGTTCACGGCTTTATGAAATCGGGGAGCAGACTACCAGTCTGTCTTCACGTTTTATCATGCATGTAGTTCTTTTCGTATACACATCCACTTCCGGGTTACATGCGCATTAAAATATCTAACACGCGCGAATGGACCGCACCGGCTTTTTCTTGTTTACACGCAAAAGGATAGAACACGCGACCATACGTTATTACGCGGGTAAGTCACCCTTGAAATTCGTGCCGCTCTTGCGGACCGTTGTCACGTCAGTTTTTCGTGAATCTAAATCCTGTGTACTTTTTTCTTTACACAGCTCAATGTTATACGATCTTGCTGATGATACAGCATTTGTAAGTCTCATCCTTATCGGTACACCGATTGTTTATTTTTACTTACACACCGGGATACTAACAACTCACTTCGTATTTGGGCTTGTACGTCATTATTCATGGAATACTTCAGTTTTTACTTGAAATGAGCTATTGGATCACATGTATGGATTATCTAGCCCCGCAACCTTTCACGAATAAACGGTGGCACCTTGGTTATTAGCATATTATTTACCATGCACACAATGATTTCCTATTACCGAATGCACAACCGCACAGCAGTAGACACTGCATATTCTGTTGTTTGGATTTATGTAACTCACATTTATACCTTTTTACGTTTCTGCGCATGCATGTAGAGTTGTTCTAAACACTCCCAGAAAAATATGAATTGTAATATGCGTGTTATTATGTTGATCTCAAACATCTATGGCTGCCCTGCACTGAACCCAAAATTTCCTCTATTTTCACAGTTTACTTAGCCCCCGATGAAGGGCTTTGCGCCCGAAATGCATTGGGCATAGAAGAAACATTTATTATGTGAAAGCGATGTTATGAAGCAATAACAATCGACAAATCACAATGATTACAGATGCAAAAGATGAACTTTACTGATTAAATTTTGAAGACAATCTAAATACTTTTCGTGAATTTGTTTACTTGATATACACTATTTACTGAGTGCATAAGGGACATGCACCTCTGAGCCAGAGGCCAGCATTCATAGACAATCTTGACAGTCACACACCCTGCAGACACACTATGTCCGAAACATATCAAGTAGGAGTCATCCTGAACTGCAAGGACACACCCACACACTGCACACTGTGCAACATACAACACACATGTGAACACATTCGCAGACCTGAACACGGATACAAACATCCACCATGGGCCTGGGTAACACATGTGTGTAGTCGACATTGCCAGAGCGCACACACACACACCAACACTACCCCAAAGTCACACCACTCACACCACACACACCTACACCTCCCAAATGCACACATTGAAAGTAAGCCATGTGCCCAGACCCAATGTTCATCACAAGACTAACATACACCTACACTGCTGGCCACACAGCAAGTAAGCTCACACATACCCGCATACTCTGCACATGCTACCTGTCATCCTGTGGCTAGACTCACACCCTGTGCTTTGCTTGCACGCAAACATGACACGGATACATTTTCCCTGAAATACCACCAAATACATGCAGACAATCCGTGTCACAAAAATACTTATTCATCACACACACAAGTAGCAGAGTCTGGAAGAAGTGAAGTCCCTGCCATGTGTACAACACATTGGAATGTGAGACCAGACATTGCAATTGTTGAGGTACCATACACGGCATGTGCCTCACTTAACCATGCACACACAGCAACAACTTCAATAAGCAACTACACAGACACAACCGACTACAGGAACAACAGCATCCAGTCACAGATTACATAGACATGCGATAAAATTGATCGACACCAGGGACAGTGGCCAGTCCGATGTGCAGAGTAGTGACACGAAAAGCTGCGTATGCAATGTGTGAGAAGTTGGCCTGGCATATGCTGTCCACTAATTATAGTGGGCACCTTGCACCAGTCCAAATCGACTCTTATGGTAGATAGGTTTAAGACAACCTTTTAAAGAAAGCTATCCTAGTGGTAGCTGTGGAGAGCAGCCTTCAGGCTAAGTCTCGGAGGAATGTAAAGCAGCTTGTTTTACCATATAATCTCTTGAATCACCAAATGAAAAGACACCACACAGGTATATATATCAAATATATATGTATTTATTTCTAAATAACTCTCTACTAATCTCTTTATGAGATTAGAAGACAAACATATGCACAAATCAACGTTTCTCAATAAGTTAAGCACAAAATATGGCTGGGGCCCTAGGGGCGTACCAGACCATATACTAAGTAAGAGACTTAGAAACAACGACTTGCAAGGAGACAAGGCCTAGGGCCTTCAGAAGTGCTGGGGCCTCACAAAACCACCCAAGGCAGGTAAGTAAAGGACCCACGGGGGACGCGTGCAGTGTGGATACACAGGCGCGAATCGCCGTTAACTTCAATGGGGCAAGTCGCGGTTGGAAATAAAGAGTTTTAGGATACTTCGGGAGAACCTACAAGCAAGTCACTTACAGGGTAAGTAGTTCTAGGGCCCACACCCACAGGAGCACCGTAGTGCTGGAGTTACCTCACCCAGGGAAGCCGGGTGCACAGGTGTCCTTTGGTGTCGGGTCGCGGCGTCGTTTTCAATGGCGAACAAAGAAGACTTGCTGCTTGCGGGAGCTGAAGAAGTGTCCGGTGGAATCCAAGCCTGGATTCTGAAGAAGGATGACCTGAAAGCAGAGGGGACAGTGTTCAAAGTCACTTGGCAGTGACCCGGGGCAAGGAAGATGGATGCCCACCGTCGTCGGTCGCTTCAGGTCGGTTGCAGGTGCCTTGACTCTTCAGCCACGTGGTCCAGGAGGCGTCGACGACGACCAGGAGCTGGATTCGGTGTGTCCCTCGACGTCTGCAGCTGACTGCGGTGTCGGCAACTCGATCGGAGCCAACAAGCCTTGGCAGCCGCAAGTCTCGGGGAGATGAAGAAAAGTCGATGGCGCAGACCAGCAAGGTCTGTGGAACTCACCCAGCGAGGGTAAGTCAGGGCAGGCCTGGAGCAACCAGGGGAGCCCTTTGGTTTCTTTAGGAAGTCTTCTGGGGACCCACAAGCCAGCGGGCAAGGGATCGCGAAGACACCTCGGGCGGAATCACTCAACAGGGGCCCACGGTCACTCGGGACGGTGTAGGCCTCTGATCTTCGGAGGGATTCCTGCTGGAGGTCGGGACCACACGTGGTCCAAAGCACAAGTTCGTGGAACGTTGTGAAGGGGTTGCACTCGACAATAGTGCACGGTACCCAGGGGTCGCGGTTCCTCGTTACTCGTGGGGTCCACTTGCCTCAGCTTCGCTGGGGACTCACGATGGCCTGGGAGAGGTCAGGAAATCCACTTCCTGGGCTGCAGGGACTTCGGACTCCGGCGGGAGCGGCGTAGTTTGCGACCGTCGTTGTCGTTTTTGGTGCCTGCCAAGCAGGGGAGTCACTCCTTGACTCCAAGGGAGATTCTTCTGTCTTCCAAAGGTAGTGGAACGTCGAAGGGCCAGGATTCTTCTGTAGAGCGTCGTCCAGGGGTTATCTGCTTTGCAATGGCAAGGTTCCCCCTCTTATACTAAAAAGAGGGGATGGACTAGCTCTATGACCCCACCTATGGGAGGGTCAAGGGAGGGGGTGGCTACACCCACTTCCCTTTGTCCAGTTTCGCGCCAGAGCAGGGGCAGGTAGCCCCTGAGCTGGTTTGAACTGGCATATGCACAGAGGAGCCTTCTGCTCCCCCAGTGCAGGACTTCAAAGCACTCTAAGAGTGCACCCACCCAGCCCCAATACACTAAACCCTGTCTGGAAGGTGGTTACACCTCCCTGTGACAGGATGCCTATTGTTGGGCTTCCTCCACTGTGAGTTTCGGTCATCAGCAGGAGGGCAGCCCAGTGTCTGTGACTGGTGGCATCCATTTTGTGATGCCAGGGCTCTTTAGGATTCTACCGCGTTTCCACAGCAGGTACATGTCTTATCCCTCTAGAAGGGTGGAATGCTACCCCCGCCGCCAAGATTGGCGGGGGGTAGTATTCCAAGATGTTTGACACCAAACACGACATGTTTTGATGCAGCCATTCCAAAGTTAGCATTTACCGCGAGGATATAATGCACTTAAGAGTATATGGTTTAACCGCATCCACAAACAGCACCAGAGAATGGACTCTGAGAACTGCAGAGGGGCCCTGCTCATGCAGAGGCACCCCCTCACATAGAAGCCAAGCACCCTGCCCTCAGGATTGATAGGGCCTGCCTTAGGGGTGACTGATAGGTTTATATGTGTGTGCAGGAGAGATATAGGAAACCTATATCTCAGTGAGGGGTGCTAGCACCACCTCACCCAGGCTGCAGTAGCAGGCCTGTGGTGTCAGATTTAGACTGCTTCCCAGGGGTGGCATAACACATGCTGCAGCCCCTGGTAGGCCTGTGAAGTACCTATGCCCTTGGCACCTAAGGTACCATATACTAGGGACTCATAAGGCACCACAGTATCCAATCACTAGTGCACCTAGAGTGCACTCCATGTCGTTTAGAGAGAGCAGATAGACTGGGGCCCTGAATAGCAGGGTCCCAGTCCAACTAAGTCATAAACCAGCAAAACACCATAAAAAAAGTGGGGGCAACCATATAGTCAGATTCCACCTTCCTACATAACCCCCCCCAAACGAAAGGAGATAAGGCTAACCTTGGCCAGTTGAGCCTTTATTGACTAAGTGGCCATATAAGGAAGCACCTGCACTAGCATGGTTGCCCCCTGTCTTATGGTCCACTAAGCAATCCCTCACCCTAAGGGTATGAGAGGGTCTCCACCATGGGGAATCACTACCTGTGGTGTGCTTTGGTAAAGTACCAGGCTGGTGAGGTGTCTGAGTAGGGAAGTGTGGCCCTAGGAATGTTGGCCTCAGCTTTCTCAGCTCACTGGTCACCATGTATGCCTGTCTTTCCATGACTGAGTGGTACTCTGCTCTAAGGGTCAACCTTTGACTGCCTACAGCCGGGGGTTGGGTCCCTTTGGGTGGAACACTGGAGGGACATGGCATGTTTGGAACCTTTTGGTCCCAGGTTTGCCCTTGCCTAACAGAGTCCTTCTGGGGGTGGTCCCTACATAAAGGTATGGGGGATCCCTCAGTGGGTTGAGGAATTTTCACCTGGCTAGGGCTACTAGACTGGGTGCCCCTAATCTGCTGATGGGGGGTTCCTCTGGACAGGGGGCCCTGGGGGGTCCACTGACCTCCCTGACCTCTGCAGCCCTGGGCTGACTGAGGCAGGGTAGAGAGGGGCAGGTTACCTGCTCCAGACTGGGTACCACCTTGGAAGGGTCCTCTGCCATCAGGGGTGGGGCCAGGCCAGGCCTGACTACCTCTGTGGCAGTTCCTTCACTAGGGGTAGGGTCAGTTCCCTGAGGAGGCTGACCCTTACCTACTGTCTGGAGGGAAGAAGACTTTTCTTCAACCCTTGTGCTCTCTTCTGGGGGAGAGTGGGCCATTCTTCCAGGCTCCATCTCTCCAAAATCTTGGGCTGGGGCTGTGGCCATCACAGCCCCACTAACCTTTACAGGGACACCCAACATCCTCAGATGGGTTTGGTGTTCAATTTCAGCCCAGGCTGAAATTTCCAGATCATTGCCCATCAGGCAATCTACAGGTAAGGTTGGGGACACTGCCACTCTTTTTGGGCCTGTGACCCCCTCCCAGCTGAGATTGACTATGGCCATGGGGTGATCTGTTCTGACACCATCAATGTTGGTCACCTGGTATTTAAACTCAGGTAAAAGCTGGTGAGGGGGGACTAGTTTCCCTGCCACCATGGTGACACTAGCCCCTGTGTCCCTAAATGCCACAGCTTTCTGACCATTAATTATTGGCTCCAGTCTGTACCTGCCCAATGCTGTGGGACCCACGGTAAAGGTGGCAAATCCTATACCACCATCAGAATCTGAGGAGTCTGTTGAGGGGGTCCTGTCTGAACTAGGGCCCACCTCTGTTCCTCTTGCAAAAGCACCTAACTTTTTGGGTGCACTACTCCCAACTGGAGGATTACTACTGGTAGTACCAGGAGGGGTGGTAGTAGTTGTTGGAGGAACATTTTCTTTATTGCCATTCCTGGGACAACTGGGATCAGATTTCCAGTGCCCAGGCTTTTTACAGACATGGCAATAGGGTTTCTTTTCAGGAGAGGAAGGAGTTTGGGACCCACCCCCAGAAGAGGAATTTTGGGGCCCTGTAGTGGACTTATCCTTGGATTTATCCCCACCTTTCTCTTGGGACTTGGTAGAATCTTTCTTGTGGTCACCACCCTGATTCTTAGGCCTTACCCTGGTTCTGACCCATTTGTCTGCCTTCTTTCCCAATTCTTGGGGAGAGGTCAGATCAGAGTCCACCAGGTACTGGTGTAAAAGCTGGTTTTGACAATTATTAAGGATCTGTTCTCTCATCATTAGATTATAAAATCCTTTGAAATCAGTAACCCTACTGCCAACCAGCCAACCCTCCAGAGCCTTGGATGCACAATCTACAAAGTCTGTCCAGTCCTGAGTCTGTGCCTTCTGGGTATCTCTGAACTTCAACCTGTACTGCTTCAGTGGTTAAGCCAAACCCATCTATCAGTGCACTCTTCAGGACTTCATAATCATCAGCATCCTCCTCTCTAACAGTGAGGAGCTTGTCTCTTCCTTTATCTGAAAAGGAGAGCCACAAGATTGCTGCCCACTGCTTTTGGGGGACCTGCTGTACTCTACAGGCCCTCTCCATAGCAGTTATCCATTTGTGGATATCATCCCCACTCTGGTAGGGAGGAACAACCTTGCTCAGGTTCCTATGGTCAGGGACATATTCTCTGCCTCTAGGGACACTGTTGCTGCCACCAGGGGGTTCTAAACCCTCCCTTCTGGAAGCTCTCTGGATCTCCAGGGCTTCTCTATCCAGTGCCAACTGCTTGGTTCTGAGGGCCACTTTGGCTTCCTCATACTGGAGCAGTTTGCACCTTCTCTCAGAGGAGGTCTCTCTTAAGTTAAAGTATGAGCTCCTCTCTTGGACAAATTCTCTGCCAGAGTGATAAGAGTGCTCAGATTCCCTGGAAGGGGATCTGTGCCTCTCATCCACTCTGCCAGTTCTCTTAGGGAGAACTCCTCTGTCCTGTTCAGGCTCCTTGAAGCCTGGCCCTTCAACCACAGAGTCTTGGTCATTCGGATTGTCCTCATCTGACCCAGATACTATGATTGACCCACCCACTGATTCAGACCCCTTAGCTCCTAGAGCCAATCTAAGGTCATCTGCTGTCAGCAGATCTATCAGGTGTAGTGTTGAGGGACTCTGTCCTAGTCTCAGGTGTCTGTCAACACACATGGCTCTCAAGTCAGAGAAAGCCATGTCCTTATACTGAGGCTGAGTGGATCCACTGGGTCCACCCTTTAAGGACATTCTAGTGTTGTGCAGTGTTGTACTACCTACACTAGTTTGTGGCCTACTGATCCTAGCTTGAGCTGTGGAAAGGGTGTGCTATCCCTTGGCACACAGCTCTAAGTTCAGTAGAACTTATTGATACTAAGCTTGACTTTATATGTACCTTGAGTACCTATAATGGTTTTCAGTTAGTAATTCAAATAGAGATTTTCTGGTAAAACAATGGCAAGCTGGAATCCCACACGCTGCCCACCAATGTGAGAAGTTGGCCTGGCATATGCTGTCCACTAATTATAGTGGGCACCTTGCACCAGTCCAAATCGACTCTTATGGTAGATAGGTTTAAGACAACCTTTTAAAGAAAGCTATCCTAGTGGTAGCTGTGGAGAGCAGCCTTCAGGCTAAGTCTCGGAGGAATGTAAAGCAGCTTGTTTTACCATATAATCTCTTGAATCACCAAATGAAAAGACACCACACAGGTATATATATCAAATATATATGTATTTATTTCTAAATAACTCTCTACTAATCTCTTTATGAGATTAGAAGACAAACATATGCACAAATCAACGTTTCTCAATAAGTTAAGCACAAAATATGGCTGGGGCCCTAGGGGCGTACCAGACCATATACTAAGTAAGAGACTTAGAAACAACGACTTGCAAGGAGACAAGGCCTAGGGCCTTCAGAAGTGCTGGGGCCTCACAAAACCACCCAAGGCAGGTAAGTAAAGGACCCACGGGGGACGCGTGCAGTGTGGATACACAGGCGCGAATCGCCGTTAACTTCAATGGGGCAAGTCGCGGTTGGAAATAAAGAGTTTTAGGATACTTCGGGAGAACCTACAAGCAAGTCACTTACAGGGTAAGTAGTTCTAGGGCCCACACCCACAGGAGCACCGTAGTGCTGGAGTTACCTCACCCAGGGAAGCCGGGTGCACAGGTGTCCTTTGGTGTCGGGTCGCGGCGTCGTTTTCAATGGCGAACAAAGAAGACTTGCTGCTTGCGGGAGCTGAAGAAGTGTCCGGTGGAATCCAAGCCTGGATTCTGAAGAAGGATGACCTGAAAGCAGAGGGGACAGTGTTCAAAGTCACTTGGCAGTGACCCGGGGCAAGGAAGATGGATGCCCACCGTCGTCGGTCGCTTCAGGTCGGTTGCAGGTGCCTTGACTCTTCAGCCACGTGGTCCAGGAGGCGTCGACGACGACCAGGAGCTGGATTCGGTGTGTCCCTCGACGTCTGCAGCTGACTGCGGTGTCGGCAACTCGATCGGAGCCAACAAGCCTTGGCAGCCGCAAGTCTCGGGGAGATGAAGAAAAGTCGATGGCGCAGACCAGCAAGGTCTGTGGAACTCACCCAGCGAGGGTAAGTCAGGGCAGGCCTGGAGCAACCAGGGGAGCCCTTTGGTTTCTTTAGGAAGTCTTCTGGGGACCCACAAGCCAGCGGGCAAGGGATCGCGAAGACACCTCGGGCGGAATCACTCAACAGGGGCCCACGGTCACTCGGGACGGTGTAGGCCTCTGATCTTCGGAGGGATTCCTGCTGGAGGTCGGGACCACACGTGGTCCAAAGCACAAGTTCGTGGAACGTTGTGAAGGGGTTGCACTCGACAATAGTGCACGGTACCCAGGGGTCGCGGTTCCTCGTTACTCGTGGGGTCCACTTGCCTCAGCTTCGCTGGGGACTCACGATGGCCTGGGAGAGGTCAGGAAATCCACTTCCTGGGCTGCAGGGACTTCGGACTCCGGCGGGAGCGGCGTAGTTTGCGACCGTCGTTGTCGTTTTTGGTGCCTGCCAAGCAGGGGAGTCACTCCTTGACTCCAAGGGAGATTCTTCTGTCTTCCAAAGGTAGTGGAACGTCGAAGGGCCAGGATTCTTCTGTAGAGCGTCGTCCAGGGGTTATCTGCTTTGCAATGGCAAGGTTCCCCCTCTTATACTAAAAAGAGGGGATGGACTAGCTCTATGACCCCACCTATGGGAGGGTCAAGGGAGGGGGTGGCTACACCCACTTCCCTTTGTCCAGTTTCGCGCCAGAGCAGGGGCAGGTAGCCCCTGAGCTGGTTTGAACTGGCATATGCACAGAGGAGCCTTCTGCTCCCCCAGTGCAGGACTTCAAAGCACTCTAAGAGTGCACCCACCCAGCCCCAATACACTAAACCCTGTCTGGAAGGTGGTTACACCTCCCTGTGACAGGATGCCTATTGTTGGGCTTCCTCCACTGTGAGTTTCGGTCATCAGCAGGAGGGCAGCCCAGTGTCTGTGACTGGTGGCATCCATTTTGTGATGCCAGGGCTCTTTAGGATTCTACCGCGTTTCCACAGCAGGTACATGTCTTATCCCTCTAGAAGGGTGGAATGCTACCCCCGCCGCCAAGATTGGCGGGGGGTAGTATTCCAAGATGTTTGACACCAAACACGACATGTTTTGATGCAGCCATTCCAAAGTTAGCATTTACCGCGAGGATATAATGCACTTAAGAGTATATGGTTTAACCGCATCCACAAACAGCACCAGAGAATGGACTCTGAGAACTGCAGAGGGGCCCTGCTCATGCAGAGGCACCCCCTCACATAGAAGCCAAGCACCCTGCCCTCAGGATTGATAGGGCCTGCCTTAGGGGTGACTGATAGGTTTATATGTGTGTGCAGGAGAGATATAGGAAACCTATATCTCAGTGAGGGGTGCTAGCACCACCTCACCCAGGCTGCAGTAGCAGGCCTGTGGTGTCAGATTTAGACTGCTTCCCAGGGGTGGCATAACACATGCTGCAGCCCCTGGTAGGCCTGTGAAGTACCTATGCCCTTGGCACCTAAGGTACCATATACTAGGGACTCATAAGGCACCACAGTATCCAATCACTAGTGCACCTAGAGTGCACTCCATGTCGTTTAGAGAGAGCAGATAGACTGGGGCCCTGAATAGCAGGGTCCCAGTCCAACTAAGTCATAAACCAGCAAAACACCATAAAAAAAGTGGGGGCAACCATATAGTCAGATTCCACCTTCCTACACAATGTGTGTGAGTGTACCCTGACATGGCCACCAACACTGCCATGGCAGTCACAATAGCCATCACAGCCACCACTGTGTCACAGGTAGATGTGTGAGTGTGCCTACCATTCAAACAGGATGCCAGTTCGACTCGGTGCTGTCTGTGTGCTACGGGACAGTTGGAGGTCTGCCCCTGAGAGAGAAGCACAACTGTGGAAGACACACATGTGGCATGTGAAGCGGGAGTTCCGCTTGGCCCAGGTGGGTGGGTGGCACGGGTAGGTGCACACATGCATTGTTGAAACAGACTGTGTGGGGAGGATTCCGGAGGGCTAGATTACCACTGTGTTGGGTATTTGGAAAGCCCACCTGTCTGGGGATGAATGTGAACTCGTGTGGGCACAACAGGTGGGCACACGATCAATGCTGCATCAGGTGTAGACGTTAGCC